>LT669790.1:16969990-17569990 GCA_900128785.1 Arabis alpina
GCTTTTATGAATATGTTATTAATGATTCTTGATTAATCTTTAACAAAATCGAAGTTTATGTTAGATTTTGATTAATGAATGGATTAGTACCATGGAAGTGGGTTAATGTGGGTTAATCTAGATTAAATGGATTCACGCTTTAAAATTAGCTATCTTTAGTTGTTGTGCATCACTATCTTAACTTGCTTCAACCTAAATCAATCACCTTTACTCAAGATCCATGCTTTAATCTTATTGATCATCAAGTTTGAATTTTGTTGACTTTTTATTGACTTTCGTTGACTTTTGTTGACTTTTCTCAAAATTGCATTTTTAACTTGTTTTACTTTCATTTATGCATTGTTTCCCTTTACTTTAGTGATTTACATTGTTTAAGCTATTGCATTTTACTTATTGCTCCTTTTCATATTGTAACTTACATTTAGAGGGGGTTATTGGTTTATGGATTTTAATGGATTTGAAAATCCAAACCAAATCTAGTGTTATTGGTTCTATCATTTTAAAATCCATATTAAAATCCGGGGTTATTGGTTCTATGATTTATAAATCCTAATTAAAATCACGTGTTATTCAATCCTACGGATTTACTTATGGATTTGATTTCACTTAGGATTTTAATGGATTTGAAAGGATTTCATGTCAAAAATACAAAGGATCAAATCCGAGGGGAAACCTTCGGATTTACAAAGATTTCTAATTCTTATAAGATTTACAAATCAAATAACACATACTTATAAATCCACAAATCAACTAAAATAATCAAACCAATAAATAAAACACCATCAAACAAAATAATAGAAAAATTGTGTCACGTATGTACTTTTCGTCTCTTCTTCATCATCTTATGTATGTTTTTCTTGCTAATAGTTGTTGCTTCTTTCTTTTTATAGGCTTGTTCATTTTTTTTTGCTATTCACGTGATCAATTTCTCCGTGATTCTTCACAATAAGGATTTTAGTGAATATTATTGCGAAATCATATACTAAATTTTATGGGTTAAGAGTATACTCAAATATGGATTCAACAAATAATATATATAAAGATACAAAGGTTTATGTGTTAGTATTCATTTTTGATGGGTTAAATTTTATTTGTTAATAGTATACTCAAATATGGATTCAACAAATACAGGAGAACAATAAATATTTGAAGAACGAGAAAGACATATATCACATGAAAATAATGAGTTAGATGTTGATATTACTTTATTGGTTAGTCAATGAAATCCATTTAGTTGATTTGTAAATCCATTTAGTTGATTTGTAAATCCATTTTATTTGATTTTGAAATCCACGTTATCTATTATTATGGATTTTAAAATCCATGGATTCATCTTAGATTTCTAAAATCCAAATGGATTTTAAAATCCATTAAAATACACAAACCAATAACCCCCTCTAGTAAAATCGAAATCACATCTTGAAATTGGATTCACCTAGCTTCATTAGTTTCTTGCATTCCAATTGCTTAGAAATCATTAATCCTTTTGGAAGAATGACCCTTGATTACTACATTGATTGCACCATGCACTTGTGGTTAGTTAATTGAGGTTTTAGAACTCATAGCACATCTTTGAGCATTCATATTGTTCGTCGCACCTTATGTGTGTATCAGTTTTCCTTGTTTATTTCCTTTGACACAATATATGAGAAAACGTCATCGACTACATCTATTTTATTTTGATTCCATATCTGTCTATTATGAATGTAGTTTATAGAAGTCTCATGATTTTCTTCATAATTATGTACATTGACGTTAGCTTCATGATTTAGTTCTTCCAAAACACTTTCAGTGATTTTGGGTTCATTATGCTTTTCACCTTCCTTTTGTTTTTTAGGATTTTTATCCTTAGAACCGACGGGTAGACCACGCTTCAAGCGTATTCTAGACTCACGTATATTATCTGCTCTTTCACGATCACGCTTCAACCGACGGGTCTACCACGCTGGTATATGCGATTTTGTTACCGTTTTGGTATCTGCAAATGCATCAGGTAACTGGTTTGCAATACTCTGCAAATGCATAATTCGTCAAACTTCTAGTTTTGACTATTTTTAAGGAGGATCCAAGTGTAATAGAGATGGTACACGCCATTCTATATCCTTTCCTACTTGTTTATTTTGTCCTCTAGAACCGGGAATACGTTCTCATCAAAATGACAATCGGAAAATCGTGCCGTAAAGACGTCACCAGTCTGTGGTTCTAGGTATCACATGAATGATGGAGAATCACAACCAACATATATTCCAAACCTTCTTTGTGGTCCCATTTTTGTATATTGTGGTGGTGCTATATGCACGTATACCGCACAACCAAAAATTCTAAAATGGGTTATATTCGGTTCTCGACCAAAAGATAATTGCAATGGGGAATATTTATGATAAGCACTTGGTCTTATCCGAATGAGTGCTCCTGCAAGCAAAATGGCATGTCCCCATACAAATGTTGGGAGTTTAGATCTCATGATCAATGGTCTTGCAATTAATTGCAGACGTTTAATTAATGATTCAGCCAAACCATTTTGTGTGTGAACATGAGCTACCAGATGTTCAACTTCAATTTCTGTTACCATACAATAATCATTAAAGGCTTGGGAGGTGAATTCACAAGCATTGTCTAATCTAACTCTCTTAATTGGGTAATCAGAAAACTGAGCCCTTAGTTTTATTATTTGAGTAAGAATTCTCGCAAATGCCAAATTTCGAGATGATAATAGACAAACATGTGACCACATGCTAGAAGCGTTAATCAACACCATTAAATAGTGGAACGGTCCACATGATGGATGTATTGGTCCACATATATCACCTTGAATTCGTTTAAGGTATTTGGTGATTCTTTATCAACTTTGGTTGGTGATGGCCTTATGATCAATTTTCCAAGAGAACATGCAACACATGTCTTTCTATTCCCCTGATGTATCTCTTGGATTTTCAGTGAATGACCATGTGAGTTCTCAATGATATTTCACATCATTGTGGTGCCTAGGTACCGAGGCGATCATGCCATAGTATGAAATCTTGTGGATTTCTTTTAATCACTAGATGTGATTCAATTGCACTTACATGAGTAAGATGCAATCCTGAAGGAAGCTTTGGAAATAATTATAGTATATGCCTTTTTCTTTATTTATCGAAAGTTATATATATATATACTTCTTTCCATTTTCAGTTGCTGGCTGAGTGTCATATCCTTGAAGATATATGTCTTTGAAACTCAACAAATTCCTTTTAGAATTCAGAGAATATCAGGCATTATTTTTGGAAAACTTAGTTCCATTAGGCAATGTAAAGTTAGCCTTGCCACTTCCTTTAACCAAGCAAGTATGACCTGATATTGTATTGACAATAATGTCCTCTGGTTTTAAGTTAGAGAAATATCTCTTGTCTTTTAAAATAGTGTGCGTTGTTCCACTATCCGGTATACAAATTTCTCGAATCATTTCCTTGCGTATTGATTCACCCATATCTATAATCAAAAAATTTAGATAATAAAAGAGTAAATTTTATTTATTAGAAAAACACAATAGTTATGCATTACAACATAATCGAAAACCACATTATTTATTGAAAACATAAGGAGACAATAAGTAGACATGGCATAACTGGAGACTATTCACTAGTATAATTACAAACATGTTTTAGTTATCCGCTATAGCGGTCTCATCAAAGTCATTGACAAAATCTGGAGAATCAAAGTATGATGTACCCTCAAAGTGTTCTGTGAGGTTCACTTCTTTCCCTTTGCCTTTGAGAGTTCGACATACATTTGACCAATGTCCTCTGGACCCGCATCTGTAGCAGATGTTATCACGCTTTTGCGCGGTAGCATCTTGAGTCTCTTTTCCTTTGGGGGTTTGTTCAGAACGAACCCATTGGAAAGACTTTCTCCCTCGTGAACTATAATTTCTCCCATGCCCGCAGTTGAATATATGGCCACGACCTCGATAGGTTTGATTTGTCCTCTCCGGATTCTTTACATCCGTTGCATTCACTTCTGAAAATGTTTTGGCTCCCGTAGGCCGAGAGTTGTGGTTCTTGATGAGAAGTTCATTGTTTTTGTCTGCGATTATGAGCGTTACAATAAACTCAGAGAACCTTGTGTATCCATAATTTATATATATTGCTGGAAGGACAATGTATTCTTTGTGGACGGTGAGGTATGTCTTCTCGAGCATTTCTGCTTCGGTGACAGGTGGTGATACCGGATTGAGCAACAATCCGATATCGGTCCAAAGAAAAGAGGAACTAGGTTTAAACGTAATATCATAAAGAAAAGATCAAGAAAAAAGATGTGTATAGAATTCTCTATTAAAGGCCATGTCCTCGTTTTGGAGGAATACATCAAGTATTTATACAAGTACAAGGTCGGTCGAAATAACCCTAAAAGATAAATCAAAAATCTCCTAAAAGATAAAAGGAAGTTATACTAATTCTAAGTATTTCCTTTTACTCGATAAAAGGTCGGTCGTTTTGTGTATCTGCAATTTCTATACATTGGTGGAAGGACACTGTGTTCTTTGTGGACCGTGAGGTATGTATTCTCGAGCATTTCTGCTTCGGTGACAGGTTTACCACGAAACTTTATTTGTGATACAATCCTCAACATTGCGGAGTTCTAGAGTTCAGCGTAAGTTTTATGGTAAACCTGTTAGTGGTACCATGTCCGACACCCATTACCATACCCGACTCAGATCCGACCCGATACGAAGTTTTGAGGACAACTCAAAGGATGGCCAGCGAGGACCCATTAAGAACGTCTCGGCCCGTTAAGGAACATCAGCCGAACTAGGCAAATACATGCAAATTGGAATACTTAGCTCAAGTAAAAGGAAATACTTAGAATTAGTATAACTTTCTTTTATCTTTTAGAAGATTTGCCATTTATCTTTTAGGATTTTGACCGACTTTGTACTTATATGAATACTTGATGTATTCCTCCAAAACGAGGACATGGCCTTCAATAGAGAATTCTATACACATCTTTTTACTTGTTCTTTTCTTTGTGATATTACGTTTAAATCTAGTTCCTCTATACTTTGGACCGATCTCGGATTGTTGCTCAATCCGGTATCACCAAATTGGCGTTGACTAAGGGGACCGATTAGTTTTATTGCATAACTTTCACGAGAGAAATCTTTTAAAGATGTCCGGAAAAGAAACCCTAGTTCTAGTTACTTTAAAAGTAGTTGCGACGGCGGAACCAGCGATAGGAAGAATCTTCATGATCATGAAGAAAACTATTGATAGACGATTGCGAAGTCAATCGCATATTAATAGATACCGGAAGCACTATAAATATGATTTACAAAGAACTCCTACGAAGGATGGTACCTACAAACGTATGTACGAGCGGAGTCAAACATTAACAGAATTTGCAGATCGAATGATCCCTACAGTTAGAATAATCTAATTAACGGTCGAAGTTGCCGAGATAAAAC
Source organism: Arabis alpina (assembly GCA_900128785.1). NCBI lineage: Eukaryota > Viridiplantae > Streptophyta > Magnoliopsida > Brassicales > Brassicaceae > Arabis > Arabis alpina. The sequence goes on from LT669790.1 coordinate 16,975,431, forward strand.
ATTACGTCGAATTCGATGTCGTGGATTTGCCCACTGCGTATAACATTGTCTTGGGAACGCCGTGGCTTCACCTGATGAAGGCTGTAGCGTCAACCTATCATCAATGTTTGGAAATCCCAACCCCTTCCGGGATTCATACCGAAAGAGGTAATCAAAGCGAAACTCGTAACCGTTTCATCATAGAAAGGAAAAACAGAAGAGATAGCAGGGAGCCAAAACAAGGCACTCCATGCTGATAAGAAGAAAGTGTCGTCAAAACGACAAATCAGACAAATCATCGACATCCCGATCAATGTGTGGGGATAGGGTCAGAACTAATTGACCCTGTACGAGACAAACTCGTCGAACTTCTATGGAAGAACGCATCGAGTTTTGTGTGGTCCATTAAGGACATGAAGGGGATCGACCCGAAGATAATTTCTCACGAGCTGAATGTGGATCTGTCCCATAGACCAATTAAATAGAAGCGGAGAAAACTCGGCCTAGAGAGGTCCAGAGCGGTAGATGATGAGGTCGAGTGACTGCTCGGTTCTGGATCTATTACCGAGGTGAAATACCCATAGTGGTTAGCTAATCCGGTGGTAGTGAAAAAGAAGTACAAAAAGGGGAGAGTCTATGTTGATTTCACAGATATCAACAATGCTTGCCCAAAAGATAGCTTTCCGTTACCTCATATCGACAAACTTGTCAAAGCAACTGCTGGTAACGAGCTCTTGTCATTTATGGATGCCTTCTCCGGGTACAATCAGATCTTGATGCATACTGATGACCGTGAGAAGACCGCTTTCATAACTGATTGAGGAATCTACTGTTATAAGGTGATGCCCTTCGGCTTGAAGAACGCCGGGGCAACTTACCAACGGCTAGTAAACAAGATGTTTGCAGAACATCTCGGTAAGTCTATGGAAGTTTACATCGACGATATGTTGGTTAAATCGGCGAATGTCGAGGATCATATCGATCATCTCAATAAGTTGTTTGAAACACTCAATCTGTATGGGATGAAATTAAACCCTGTCAAGTGTACCTTCGTAGTAACTTCGGGAGAATTCCTGGGTTATTTGGTAACTGAAAGGGGGATAGAAGCAAACCTAAAGCAAATATCCGCCGTGTTAGATTTACATTCTCCCCAAATGTGGAAAGAAGTCCAAAAGTTAACCGGATGAATAACTGCTTTAAATAGATTCATAAGTAGATCGACAAACAAAAGTCTTATATTCTATCTCTGAGAAAGGCAAGCAGGACCTTTGAATGGTCAGTAGAGTGCGAAAAAGCTTTTTCTGACCTCGCCGCCCATGCTGGCCAAACCTGAGGTAGGAGAAACCCTATACCTATATCTCGCGGTCTCAGCATCGGCAGTCATCGTAGTTCTGGTGAGAGAGGACCAAGGCGAACAACAGCCCATCTTCTACATCAGCAAAGCCCTCAATGATGCAGATGCAAGATATTTAACGATGGAAAAGTTGGTGCTCCTGACATCAGCAAGGAAGCTCAGGCCATACTTCCAATCTCATACCGTCGAGGTATAAACAAATTATCCACTCCGTTCGATCTTGCATAGCTCGAATCAATCAGGAAGATTAACTTGGTGAGCGATCGAGCTTAGTGAACACGATATAATCTATAAAAATAGACCAACTATAAAGTCGCAAGTACTAGCAGAGTTTATCGCTGAAGTACCCAGCAAGCCTTCTATAGAGAGTTTAGAAGAAAGCTTGTGGTGGACACTGCACGCGGATGGGTCTTCATCCCGAAGGGGATCAGGGGTCGGAGTATGCCTCAAATTTCTGACTAGAGAGGTGATTGAACAATCATTTCGTCTTGACTTCGTGGCAACAAATAACGCCACTGAGTACGAAGCCTTGATCGCAGGACTTCGACTGGCAAAAGCAGTTTGAGCTAAACGAGTTCGAGCAAGCTCGGACTCCCAGCTTGTTACTAGTCAGTTTAGCGGGTCATATGAAGCGAAAGATAACAAGATGGACGCCTACTTAAAGGTGGTACGCGAAATTGCTGACGAGTTCGATGGATTCGAACTCGTAAAAATTCCCCACGTCGAGAACTCGGCTGCGGATGCATTGGCCGCAATGACCTCGAACTTGGATATGAAACGGGTTATACCTATAAAATGTATAACGAGTCCCAGCATAGATATGAAAATCATGGTCTGCAAGATTATGGATGGTGAAACAGACGAAGAATCCACCGAAATGGAAGGTGATTCCATTCCCCAGGAAGACAAGCGGATAAAGATTGTCGAATATGTAACTGAAGGGAAGCAACCTGAAGATAAGTGGGCAGCCCGGAGGTTGAGTACCCGAAGTGCCTATTACACTATCTTGGAAGGAAGGCTTTACTGATGGAGTGCATCTCGCTATATGATGAGATGAGGATATCCTTGAAGTCTTACGTCATATTCACGGGAACGACATAGGTAATCATTCTGGAGGATGATCGCTCGCCTTAAAGCTTAAAACGCTTGGTTATTACTGGCCGACGATGTTGGCCGATTGCCAAAAATACGCACAAAAGTGCGTAGCATGTCAAAAGCACGTACCGAGGAAGTTGGCCCCACCAAAAGTGTACTTCCCAGTATGCGGTCGGACCGCTGGTAATGTCACGAGGAAAAAAGAATATTATAGTAGTAACGGATTACTTTACCAAGTGGGTAGAAGCCGTGGCCTATCCTCAAATCACGGGACCAGATGTGGAAAGATTTGTTTGGAAGAACATTATCTATCGACATGGAGTTCCTTACGAAATCGTAACAGACAATGGTCTGAACCTTACCTGTGATGTTTTCGCAAAATTTTGCGACAGATGGAATTTCTGTCTGGCCACAACAACTGTCTACTATCCCCAAGGGAATGGACAGGCCGAGTCAACTAATAAAACGCTGATAGTCGGGCTAAAGAAACGCCTAGGAGAAAAGAAGGGAGCATGGGCGGATGAACTTCCCACAGTACTTTGGGCTCATCGAACAACGCCTCGACGATCAACAGGTCAGACCCCTTTATTTTTAGCCTATCGAATGGAAGCGCTAGCACCTGCCGAAGCTCACATCGATAGCGCACGAAGAGTCTTGATGACTCAAGATACCAAGATGAACGAACGAAGAATTCGTGACCATCTTGATGACCTCGAAGAAGTTCGAGATAGTGCCTTGCTGAGGATACAAAATTATCAACAACTCGCCGCAAAGTACTACAATAAAGGAGTACAATATCGATCTTTCGACGTACGCGACCTCTTCTTCCGTAAAGTTTATAAAAACACCAAAGAGGACGAAGCCGGGAAGCTTGGAATCAAGTGGGAAGGATTGTATCATGTCTCAAAGGTTGTAAAAGCTGGAGTGTACGAACTCCTCGAGATGGATGGAACCAATCCAAAATTCTTGGAATGCTTGGAACCTCAAGCAATATTATTACTGAAGTAATAATAATAATAATTAAAAAAATTATACTCGTTCAAACGAGTCTCTTTGTATTAAACTACGGGTGACTTGATCCTTTCTGTTGAAGAAGGGTACGTAGGCAGCTTACTTTTTTAGAAAAGTCTAAGTGCAACTACATATGAATATATATATATATATATATATATCTTTTAAAATAAAGATTCTCGTTCAAACCAAAGACTTACTTTAGAAAGTATTTTACTGTTCATTAAAAACTCAGTCTGATCAACTCGAGAGTTTAATACACAGCGTCTAAAAAAGAAAAAACTATATACGACTCGTTCGTACAGTGTCACACATCGGAGCCTTGGCCAGGTATCTGATCAACGCGCTTCTCATAAGTGCTGTGGTGAAATAATCCCAAACCTTTTGTAAGCCAGAGCCAGGTTCGCACCTCGCACTTAGGAAACCCAAGTAAATTACACGCCGGCTCTCGATCGCATACTGAAGTTTCATCCAGAGCCAGGTTGAGCTAAGCCAAAGCACTAGTTCTTTGCATTCTCAGACTCCAAACCGAGTTTGCCTCGTACCTAGGTACAGATTCTAAAAACCGACACCAAGCTTGTAAGTAGCAGAGTCTTGGAGGAATCTTGCTTCTAATAATCCGAGCTACATAGTTCGCAAATCACTAAAGAGTCTTCTGAAAGTAATATTAGTGTCCAAAGCCGAGCTCCATAGCTTGCAACCACTTAAGGATTCTTACGAAAGCAATCCTAGGGTGCTTCCATATGCCGATTCTCCATGAGTTCGTGATCATTTAAGTTTCTAATAAAACGATAAGGTTCTAATAAGGTCGAGTTCATGCATCGCAAAAATCCAAAATTAAGAATTTGCAGTGGATTCTGAGTTCGGAGCTCGAAGATGACATCTCATAAAAGTTCTGAAGCGAGCTAAATCTTGTGAAATATCTTAAATTATTCCTTAAAAAAGATTACAAAAGTTATGGAGCGAGCTAAATCTTGTGAACGATCTTAAATTATTCCTTAAAAAGGATTACAAAAGTTCCGAAGCGAGGTAAATCTTACGAAAGATTTTTAAAAGATTACAAAAGCTCTGAAGCGAGCTAAATCTTATGAAAGATCTTAAATAAAATTATTTTAAAAGATTACAAAAGTTCCGAACCGGGCTAAATCTTATAAAAGACCTAAACGCCCCGAAGCGAGCTAAAACCTTGTGCAAGATCCTGTAACTATTAAACCTTTTGGTTTGCAACATACTGACGGTAGAGATCCTTGCGGACCTCATTGTCGAAGAACAACCGCGGCAATGGAAGGGTGCCGAGGTGTTAGATCCGCATAAGGTTTTGGAAGTGACCTCTCCAATAGATTGGAAATACCCACTCCAATACTTCTCTAGGAACCACAACACCTCAATCAAGGATCGTTATTCCCGAACCTCCGACCAACCACCTCAAAGTCAAACTTTAGTTCGGTTGCGATATCCTAACGGATATAGAATCAACCGAACAAGCAGAAGCTGGCTATTGGCGTGGGAATTTGATCCCTGAGATGACGGTTTCTTGGGAATATGATCTCTTACATGGCTGAAATCTCGAATCGACATCTCTTGAGAGCTCGGTGATCAATCCAAGTCTATCCCCTCGTACGGAGGAACTGCTAAAGAAAGTTTGCCATTCCTCTTGTGGAATAACGAATGGAAAGTGATTCCACCGCGTCGATATTTCTTTGAGGAAGGAAAGAGTATTAATCATGTTTGAAATTGTGTAGATTCTGAAAGGATTCAGCGTCATATTTATAGCAGGAAAGAGCGAGAATTTAGGGCAAAGGAAACGCTTTGGGAAAAATTCTCATATGCCGCAAGAGCACCCAATCGTGAAGTGCCGCGTGTCAAGTACGAAGACTTGATGTAAATATTTCACGAGAATCGTGCCAAGAATTGCAATTGACTAAGTGTATTTAGCGCATCGAACGTCACCTTAAAGAGCGAATGAACCAAATCAAACCGCGTGTCAAGGCAAGTTTTTCGAGATCAACTTGAGGTCTGAGTTAGGCAAATCTTCCTCAGTACGTCTCGGCCGAGCTTATTAAAATAATACTCGTCGAGCTCGAGGGGGGGGGACTAGTTGGTGGTACCGGGTCCGACATCCATTACCATACCCGACTCAGATCTGACCTGATACGATGTTTTAAGGACAACTCGGAGGATGGGCCAGCGAGAACCCATTAGCAACGTCTCTGCCCGTTAAGGAGCATCAGTCAACCTAGGAAAATACAGGCAGATTGGAAGACTTAGCTCGAGTAAAAGGAAATACTTAGAATTAGTATAATTTCCTTTTATCTTTTAGGAGATTTTCGATTTATCTTTTAGGGTTATTTCGACCGACCTTGTATTTGTATAAATACTTGATGTATTCCTCCAAAACGAGGACATGGCCTTTAATAGAGAATTCTATACACATCTTTTTTCTTGATCTTTTCTTTATGATATTACGTTTAAACCTAGTTCCTCTTTTCTTTGGACCGATATCGGATTGTTGCTCAATCCGGTATCACCACCTGTCACCGAAGCAGAAATGCTCGAGAAGACATACCTCACCGTCCACAAAGAATACATTGTCCTTCCAGCAATATATATAAATTATGGATACACAAGGTTCTCTGAGTTGATAGTAACGCTCATAATCGCAGAGAAGAACAATGAACTTCTCATCAAGAACCACAACTCTCGGCATACGGGAGCCAAAGCATTTCCAGAAGTGAATGCAACGGATGTAAAGAATCCGGAGAGGACAAATCAAACCTATCGGGGTCGTGGCCGCATATTCAATTGCTACATGAGAGAAATTATAGTTCACGAGGGAGAAAATCTTTCCAATGGGTTCGTTCTGAACAAACCCCCAAAGGAAAAGAGACTCAAGACACTACCGCGCAAAAGTGTGATAACATCTGCTACAGATGCGGGTCCAAAGGACATTGGTCCAATGTATGTTGAACTCCCCAGCATCTTTGCAAGCTATACCAAGAGTCTACCAAAGGCAAAGGGAAAGAAGTGAACCTCACGGAACACTTTGAGGGTACATCATACCTCGATTCTTCAGATTTTGTCAATGACTTTGATGAGACCGCTATAGCACATAACTAAAAAATGTTTGTAATTAAACTAGTGAATAATCTCCAGTTATGGCATGTCTACTTATTGTCTCCTTGTGTTTTCAACAAATAATGTGGTTTTTCTATTATGTTGTAATGCATAACTATTAAGTGTGTTTTTCTAATAAATAAAATTTACTCTTTTATTATCTAAATGTTTTGATTATAGATATGGGTGAATCAATACGCAAGGAAATGGTTCGAGAAATTTGTATACCGGATATTGGAACAACGCACGCTATTCTAAAAGACAAGAGATATTTCTCTAACTTAAAACCAGAGGACATTACTGTCAATACAATATCAGGTCCTACATGCCTGGTTAAAGGAAGTGGCAAGGCTAACTTTACATTGCCTAATGGAACTAAGTTTTCTATACATAATGCCTTATATTCTCCTAATTCTAAGAGGAATTTGTTGAGTTTCAAAGACAGATATCTTCAAGGATATCACACTCAGTCTGTAACTCAAAATGGAAAGAAGTATATGTATATAACTTCCGATAAATCCGGAAAAAGGCATATACTAGAATGGCACTTGTTGCATCTAATGATTAAAAGAAATCCACAAGATTTCACAATATGGCATGATCGCCTCGGTACCTAGGCACCACAATGATGTGAAATATCATTGAGAACTCACATGGTCATTCACTGAAAATCCAAGAAATATATCACGGGAATAGAAAGACATGTGTTGCATGTTCTCTTGGAAAATTGATCATAAGGCCATCACCAACCAAAATTGATAAAGAATCACCAAATACCTTAAACGAATTCAAGGCGATATATGTGGACCAGTACATCCATCATGTGGACCGTTCCACTATTTTATGGTGTTGATTAATGCTTCTAGCATGTGGTCACATGTTTGTCTATTATCATCTCGAAATTTGGCATTTGCGAGAATTCTTACTCAGATAATCAAATTAAGGGCTCAGTTTTCTGATTACCCAATTAAGAGAGTTAGATTAGACAATGCTTGTGAATTCACACGCAAGCCTTTAATGATTATTGTATGGTAACGGGAATTGAAGTTGAACATTCGGTAGCTCATATTCACACACAAAATGGTTTGGCTGAATCATTAATTAAACGTCTGCAATTAATTGTAAGACCATTGATCATGAGATCAAAACTCCCAACAGTTGTATGGGGACATGCCATTTTGCTTGCAGGAGCACTCATTCGGATAAGACCAAGTGCTTATCATAAATATTCCCCATTGCAATTATCTTTCGGTCGAGAACCGAATATAACCCATTTTAGATTTTTTGGTTGTGCGGTATACGTGCCTATAACACCACCACAACATACAAAAATGAGACCACAAAGAAGGTTTGGAATATATGTTGGTTGTGATTCTCCATCATTCATACGATGCCTAGAACCACATACTGGTGACGTCTTTACAGCACGATTTGCCGATTGTCATTTTGATGAGAACGTATTCCCGGTTCTAGGGGAGAAAATAAACAAGTAGGAAAGGATATAGAATGGCGTGTACCATCTCTATTACACTTGGATCCTCCTACAAAACAATAAAAACTAGAAGTTTGACGAATTATGCATTTGCAGAGTATTGCAAACTAGCTACCTGATGCATTTGCAGATACCAAAACGGTAACAAAATTGCATATACCAGGTGCAAATGCTCCTGCTCGAATTGAGATATCAAATGATCGTGAAAGAGCAGATAAGATACGTGAGTCTAGAATACGCTTGAAGCATGGTAGACCCGTCGGTTCTAAGGATAAAAATCCTAGAAAACGAAAGGAAGCTGGAAAGCATAATGATTCAAAAATTACTGAAAGTGTTTTGGAAGAACCGAATCATGAAGCTTACGACAATGTACATCATCATGAAGAAAATCATGAGATTTCTATAAACTACATTCATAACAGAAAGATATGGAATCGAAATAAAATAGATGTAGTTGATGTCATTTTCTGATATCTTGTGTCAAAGGAAATAAACAAGGAAACGAAGATCCAGAACCAAAGTCTGTATATGAATGTCAAAACAGACATGACTGGATGAAATGGAAAGATGTAAAATAAGTTAAGTTTGATTCGCTTAATAAATGAAATGTATTCGGACCTATTACACTCACACCTAAAGATGTGAAACCGGTCGGATAGATATGGGTCTTCGTTCGAAAATGAAATGAGAACAATGAGATTATGAGATAGAAAGCTCGCTTTGTGGCTCAAGGATTTTCTTAAAGACTCGGGATTGATTATGAGGAAACATATTCCCCAGTTATGGATGCAATCACGTTTAGATTCTTAATGAGTCTAGCAGCTAACGAAGATCTAGAGATGCGTCTCATGGATGTCATTACAACATACTTATATGGATCATTAGATACTGATATCTATATGAGAGTTCCAGATGTGTTTAAAATGCCAGAAACATTACGTTCCAAACCCAAAGAGTTATGGGTCAAAGCAATTGTTGGGGTCGGAAATCCCTTCCCCGAGAACAACATTCGGTAATAATAAGGGCGCTGTGATATGGTTGGATTGTCGAGCCAAATAGCCAAATACACTGTCGCTGCCAAATTTGAGAGTTAGGCCAAATTTGGCCTAACCGGGAAAAGATTGGCCAAAACAGGGAAATTGGCCGAACCACTCAGACAGGTTTGGCCGAACCGGTGAGGCACATTTGGCCGAACCGGTGAGGCACATTTGGCCGAACCGGTCAGGCCATTTTTGGCCGAACGGCCTAGGCACGTTTGGCCGAACCGGTCAGGCCATTTTTGGCCGAACGGCCTAGGCACGTTTGACCGAACCGGTCAGGCCATTTTTGGCCGAACGGCCAGGCACGTTTGGCCGAACTGGTCAGGCCATTTTTGGCCGAACGGCCTAGGCACGTTTGGCCGAACCGGTCGGGCCATTTTTGGCCGAACGGCCTAAGCACTTTTGGCCGAGCTGCCTGGTTCAGTTTGGCCGAGCAAGCCAAACCGCTTAGGCGAAATCTGCAAGCCAAACCGCCTAGGCGAAATCTGCCAAACCGAAAGGCCTTGCATATTTTTGGTTAAACGGGATCGACTACATTTCGCCGAGGAGAGTCTCTTCTGAAGAGATGGTTAATCGCTAAGAGTAGCAAGCCTGTCGGGCCGACGAGTTCAGAACAAGTTTAGCCCATCAAGAGAAGCCCACGAGGGAAGCCGCCTTCAGAAGAAGAGGTCATCGGCGAAATAAGGAAAACTTCCTTTTTCTTCGAGAAGATAAACTCAATAAAGAAAGAGGATCGAGACGAGTCCCGAAGAATTAGGATAGTTTCCTTTATCTTGTTGTAACCCTAAACCGACCTAGTCGAGTATATATATCGATGTACATCCTTTGAGAAATGGATTCACAACTTTATTCACAAAAGCAATACAAAGCAATAACAAACCCTAGTTTTTCTTTGCTCATCGTTTTCTATTTCGTAGCTTAACGCAGAAATCTCAACTTCCTTTAAAAACCCCTACAAATCTAATTGTGCGATTTCCGGCATCCACAATTTGGCGCCGACTAAGGGGAACTAGAGAATTTCTTACACTAAAAAGCTATAATCAAAGATGGTGAGCGGCGAAGAAAACACGTCTCGCAGAAACAACCAGGAAAAGGAACCTTCGATCGAGGCTACTGCTGCCAAAAATCCTGCTGATGGTGACCTAACCGACGTGAAGAAGATGTTAGAAGATTTCCTCACTGAGCAGAAGAAGCAAGCCAAGATGATCGAAGAAAACTCGAAGGAACTGGAAGCTCTTTCGCGAAGAAAACGCGAAAGACCCAACACGACGAGACTCAGGGCGCGCGTCGATCCTCAACGCATCGACTTCTCAGCGCCTCGCACTACTCGGGGAAACCCAGAGGATCTACCACCACCACCGCCGCGTCGAGAAGTGGGTAAGTCTCCCGAACGCGTCGTAAACGTCTCTGACAAAGAAGAACCAGCTCCCCCTAAACGTACACGCACGGAAGGTGCAGAAGGAGGCCGACCAGAACCGCGCGCCCCTGATAACCATAGCGCGTCAAGCTCCTCCAAAACGGAGACTCTAAAAGACAAATCAGAGTACACCAACTACTCCAGTGAGGAGCGATACAAGAAGGAGCAAGAGCGTAGAGCATTCAAACGATCCTACACTTCAGAGCTCGCTGCAGTTAAGGCTCAGATGGATAGGGTAACTTCAGACCTAAAACGTACCCAATCGCAAATACACCATGGATCAGGAAAGGCTCCCGCCATCGCTCAGGTACTAGAAAAGGCGAGGAATACACCCTTCAACGAACGAATTGCGAAAACGAAAATCTCCGATCCGGGAAGGATCAAGTTACCCATCTACGAAGGAACCACTGACCCTTCTGATCATCTCATGGAATTCGAAGTTGCCTTGGGGAGAGCGAACTTCAAGGAAACGGAAAAAGACATCGTCTACTGCAAGCTGTTCGTAAAAAGTCTCAAGGGGCCTGCGTTACAATGGTTCTACAAGCTGGAGAAAAACTCAGTCCACACTTTTCTTCAGCTTTCCGAGTTGTTCGTTCAACATTACAACATCTTCATGGAACGGAAGATCTACGACTTGGAGCTATGGAATAACAAGCAAGGCGAGACCGAGAGTCTTCGATCTTTCATGACAAGGTTCAAAAACACACTTTCAAAGGTCGAAGGTATCAGCAACAAGTCAGCCTTGGAAGCCCTGCGAGGGGCGCTTCGGTGCCCATCTCCATTCTGGCAAGAGATGAGCCTCAACACGCCGATAACAATTCAAGACGCTCTCCACCGTGCAGCCGATTTCGCTCGAACCGAAGAGGAAGTCCAGGCCAGGAAAAGCGGAAAGACCAAACAAGGAAGCGAACCAGCCAAAGTCGCTGCACCTAAGAAAAACAATCCTACCTATGTCGAATACGAAGGAGGATCCGGAGGGGCTCACAACTATCAAGTGGAGTCATCAGATCGCGGACGCGGAAGAGGCCGTGGGCGCGGTCGCGGCAGAGGAACCTGGAACAACACCTGGACGAGAGAGTCGAAGGACTATGACGAGAAGCTGTATTGTGATTTCCACAAATCTAGTGGACACTAAACCGCAAGGTGCCGAGAGTTAGGGCGACAGCTCATAGCCAAACTCACAGAAGGCACCTTAAAAAACAACAACCGCTTGTCAGACTTCAAGCCAGTGGAGAAAGCTCCAATCGAGGCCGAACAACAAGTGGACACTCCCAGACGCCACCGTCGCGATGATGGTGTAGAAAACGGAGAACAACGCGAGGTTATCAACATGATAATGGGAGGATCGCAATACTGTGCTGACAACGAGACCGCGATCGAAGCCTATCAACTTCGCGCTGACGTTTGCGCAAACATATCAGCACCCGCAAAGCCAAGGCTTTCCAGCGATTCGATCACTTTCGACGAGAAAGACACTGAAGGCCTCGACCAACCACATAACGATCCCTTGGTAATCAACCTAACCGTCTACGATTTCAACATCGCTCGCGTTCTTATCGATACAGGGAGTTCGGTGGATGTCATCTTCAAGAAAACGCTTGAGCGAATGAAGGTTGATCTATCCACAATCAAAGGAAGGCCTAAGCCCATCACGGGTTTCTCTGGCGAAACAACCATGACGATGGGAACAATCCGCCTTCCTGTCCAAGCTGGGAACGTTAAACACATGGTCGACTTCACTGTATCCGATCATCTAGGATTCTACAACGTGATCATGGGAACTCCTTGGCTCAACCTGATGAGAGTCGTGCCTTCAACGTATCACTTATGCCTCAAATTTCCAACTCCCATCGGCATAAAGACAATATGGGGAAATCAGAGGGATTCCCGTACCTGTTTTCTGGCTGAGCATAAGATGCAAAACATCGAGAAGGAGAAGGACGCCCCTGAGCCTCAGAAATCACGAAAAAGAGCGCGAACTAGCCCCGAACAGGTGAAGAACCTGACTGACCTCTTATAGCAATTACAGATTGCAGAAGGTCGCATAGAAGAAGAACGACCCACCTGCGAACCTGTGATATCAGTATGCATCGACGAACAACACCCCGAGAGATGCGTAGAGATCGGGGCCACCCTTGATGAAGATCTTAAGAAGAAGCTCGTGGATTTCCTCCGAAAAAACATCAATACTTTCGCCTGGGCAGCAGAAGACATGCCAGGGATAGACATCAACGTCACCAGCCACGAACTCAACGTTGATCCGACGTTCAAACCAATCAAACAGAAAAGGAGGAAACTCGGCCCCGAACGAGCAAAAGCGGTAAACGACGAAGTCGAAAGGCTATTACGCGTCGGATCAATCACCGAAGTCAAATACCCCGATTGACTCGCCAACCCAGTCGTGGTAAAAAAGAAGAACGGCAAGTGGCGTGTCTGCGTGGATTTCACGGATCTAAACAAGGCGTGCCCTAAAGACAGTTTCCCTCTTCCTCACATCGATCTCTTAGTAGAAGCAACAGCAGGGAACAAACTGTTGACATTCATGGACGCCTTCTCGGGCTATAACCAGATCCTAATGCATCCCGAAGATAGAGAAAAGACCGCCTTCATAACCGACCGCGGATGCTACTGTTACAAGGTTATGCCTTTCGGCCTGAAAAACGCTGGAGCAACATACCAAAGACTCGTCAACAAGATGTTCCAGGACCAGTTAGGCAAAACAATGGAGGTGTATATAGACGATATGCTTGTGAAATCTCTCGAAGAAAAGGATCACATCTCGCACCTGGAAGCATGCTTCAACCAGCTCAATCTTTACGACATGAAGTTAAACCCGACGAAATGCAGATTTGCCATTACCTCTGGAGAATTCCTGGGATACTTGGTCACCCATCGCTGAATCGAAGCAAATCCAAAGCAGATCGATGCACTAATCCAAATGGCATCTCCAAAAAATAAACGTGAAGTACAGAGATTAACTGGACGAGTGGCTGCGCTCAACCGATTTATCTCACGATCAACCGACAAATGCTTGCCATTCTACAACACGCTGCGAGGAAACAAACAGTTTGAGTGGTCAGACAAATGTGAAGAAGCTTTCAGACAACTTAAAGAGTATTTAGCAACGCCACCTATCCTCGCCAAACCAGTAACTGGAGAACCTCTTTTCCTCTACATCGCTATCTCTAAAACAGCCGTTAGTGCTGTGTTAGTACGTGAGGAACGAGGCGAGCAAAAACCCATCTTTTACGTCAGCAAGACTCTCACCGATGCTGAAACAAGATATCCTCAATTGGAGAAGCTTGCACTTTCCATCATCATGGCATCACGAAAGCTAAGGCCCTATTTCCAAGCTCACACCATCGTAGTTCTCAGCACCTTCCCTTTGCGCTCGGTTTTGCATAGCCCAAGTCAATCCGGCAGGTTAGCCAAGTGGGCAATAGAACTCAGCGAGTACGACATCGAATACAGAGGGCGGACGTGCAACAAGTCACAAGTATTGGCAGACTTCCTAATCGAACTCCCTGAGGATCAAATGCTAAAGGAGATCCGACCGGGTATCTGGGAACTACACGTCGACTGCTCGTCATCTAAGAATGGGTCTGGAGTAGGAATACGCCTAGCGTTGCCAACAGGCGAGATCCTTGAACAGTCTTTTCGTCTAGGCTTCAAAGCCTCCAACAACGAAGTAGAGTATGAAGCCATCATCGCTGCAATGAGGCTCGCCCAAGGACTCAACATCGAGCACGTTCACGCTTTCTGCGATTCACAGCTAGTTACTAGCCAATTCAGTGGCGAGTACGCAACAAAAGACGATCGGATGGAAGCCTATGTAAAGATAGTCAGGGACCTTGCCTCAACATTCAAAGAGTTTACGCTAACACGAATTCCTCGAGTGGAAAACGTCGACGCTGACGCATTGGCAAACCTTGCCTCCGCTTCTGCTCCTCCCAAAGATCCGGCTTTGAAGCGGGTAATCCCCGTGGAGTTCATCGAATGTCCCAACATCCAACAAAGTACAGCGCTGGCTATTTCGACACGATCTCAGATCGCGAGACAAGAAAAAGCCCTTGCTGAATCACTCGAGACGAGTCCCAAAGACATGGAGATGACAGAAGCAGTAGAAGAAACAGAGCCCACGCATCCGCCAATAACAACGCCTATAACTGACGCTGACAACCCCTCGGAGAAAGATCATGACCAAGACACATCTGTCCCGATGGAAACTGATGGAGAACCTGAGTACGGATGCGATAAGCCCTGGATGGATCAAATCCGTGCTTACATCGTTAGTGGAGAGCTACCTAGCAACAAGTGGGTAGCCCGCAAGTTACAAAAGCAAGCTGCTCGATTCGTCCTGTTAGATGAGAACATCTACAGGCGCTGTTTCTCAGGTCCTTTGCTCACCTGCGTAGAGGGACAAGAGGCCAGACAAGTCATGGAAGAAGTACACAGCGGGTCATGCGGCAATCACTCTGGAGGCAAAGCCTTGGCAATCAAGATAAAGCGACATGGCCACTTCTGGCCTACCATCGTTAACGACTGCATAAAGTTTTCAGCCAAGTGCAAAAGATGTCAACGCCATGCCCCAAAAATTCATCAACCAACGGAGAAGCTCTCTTCCGTCACTTCTCCTTATCCATTCATGAGATGGGCGATGGACATCGTAGGACCTCTGCATGCGTCAAAACAAAAGCGTTTCTTACTCGTTTTAACAGATTATTTCTCAAAGTGGGTGGAAGCCGAGGCTTACTCAAGTATCAAAGACGCCCAAGTTGAAAGTTTCGTCTAGAGAAACATCATATGTCGTCACGGAATTCCATTCGAAATTATCACCGACAACGGTTCTCAGTTCATCTCCAACATGTTCGAGGCTTTCTGCGCAAAGTGGAAAATTCGACTCAACAAATCTACTCCTCGTCATCCCCAGGGAAATGGGCAGGCAGAAGCAATGAATAAGACGATTCTCGACGGCCTTAAGAAACGTTTGGACGCGAAGAAAGGTCGCTGGGCAGATGAGCTGGAAGGTGTTCTATGGTCCCACCGCACCACTCCCAAACGCGGAACGGGCGAAACTCCTTTTGCTCTTGTCTATGGAACTGAATGTGTCATACCCTCCGAAGTCACTAGTCCAGGACCGCGCCGTCGTCTCTTACCTGAAAACGAAGAACTCAACGATTCACTCCTCTTTGATGAACTGGATTTCCTTAACGAAAGGCGCGATCAGGCACTCATCAGAATAACCAACTATCAAAACGCGGCCGCACGATACTACAACTCTAAAGTTCGAATCAGACGTTTCCGCGAAGGCGATTTGGTCCTACGCAAAGTTTTCCAGAACACAGCAGAGCGAAATGCGGGAAAACTGGGAGCTAACTGGGAAGGACCTTACAAAGTCACCACTGTGGTCCGTCCCGACGTCTATGAACTCGCCACCATGGCCGGCAAGCCCATACTCCATTCATGGAATGCAAAGCACTTGAAGAGGTACTATCATTAGTCCTCTTCTAAGGCTCCTGCCTTTAACTACGAAGCGACTTGATCCCTGCAAAGGGTACGTAGGCAGCTTGTCTCCGGACAAGTTCAGTTGCCCTCCCCCGTCAAAAAGGGGAGGAGTAAGTGCTTTAACGAACTACGAGGCGACTTGATCCCTGCAATGGGTACGTAGGCAGCTTGTCTCCGGACGAGTTCAGTTGCCCTCCTCCGTCAAAAGGGGGGGGGGGGGGAGTGGGGTATGTATACTCATACACTCCAAATTTTTAAATCACGCTCATCGCTTCAACTTTTACATCTTCAATGGATTATTCAAAGCCTCTTTTGAGCAAGTTCAATCCACTGTCGTTGCTGCAGGCCACAGCAACAATGTGTGAACCTGAACGCATCAACATCCATCATCGGATCCTAAGCGCGCTATATAAGTTACAACGATCAGTTTCAGGGCTTTTGACTCTGCCTGGTTCTAATGTTCAGTTCCTGGTCTTTTGGCCACGAGCGTTCATTCAAAAAACCCAACGGCACGTTGGTAAAGAGCAGCTGCCAATGATTACTTAGGTTTATACACCGAATAATCATTCAGAAAACCCAACAACACGTTGGTCAAGTCAAAAGGCGTGATTGTTTCTGGACAGACGTGTTCAGAAAACACCGCCAAGCGAGCTTCTAAAGCTAAAGCATCAAGAGACCACAAAACCGAAAAGTTTACAAACTAAACCACTCCGCGAAATATCATAATCGAGAAGATAACATGTCATGAAAGTCTCGTACATAGATTACCTTACATCACGACGCAAGGCATGAACACACACAAACAAGAACAGAAGCAAAGACATGGCCACAAGGGCAGTTTTAGGGAAAGGAAAGCAAAGCCGAAAAAGGAACAAGAGACAACTCATCCTACGAAGCCCTAGTCTTCAATGTCAACATACTCATCGTCATCATTCACTCCGAGCTCATTTGTCATCGACCCATCAAAAGTCTGGACACCCGCATCCGTGGCCAAAGTCTCGAGCGACACATTGTCCCGAGCAGCACCTGACGAATCAGAAGAGATAGGCGATATGACCAAGTCAGAGTCTAATCCAGCGAAAAGACTGTCAAATTCCACATCGCCGCCAGCAACATTTGGTAACCAAGCCTCGGTTCTGGCTACTTCAGCATCAAACGAGTCATGGGCCTCGCGCAGAATTCTAGCAAACTCAATGTTCGCCTCGACTTGAGCTAGCTGCACTAGTTTCTTCTTTGGGTTCCCGCCAAGGGTCCTGATCTATTCTTTGGCACGGTCAATCTTGCCTTGGAACTTGGTGGCAAGAGTGCGCATAGCAGCCTTGGTCGCACGCTTAATCCTGGAAGCTATTCCAGTCTTCTCGTCAGCTAGTTGCCGCTGGAGTATCGATGCCTTAGCACTTTCCTCAACGGCACGCTCTTCCGCCTCAACACATTTCTGCTGATAGGCCTGCAACTCGGACTCCACACTCTTTCTGTGCTCCATTTCGATTCCTAATCGAGTCTGAACGTCTGAGCACGATTTCCTGGAAAGCTCTCCACGATCGTAAAGCTTCCGGGCTAGCCTGTTCGCGGCGGCGAAGTGCTGAAGGACCAAAGAGAAAGGGTTTAAGCACTTAGGAAAATCTCCTAAAAAAACCTATAGAAACTCACTTAAAGGAATTGCGTGTTATGGACATACCCTGGATCCGTGGCGAGACATCAACCCAAAGTCGGGATCGCCGACTAGCTTAGCGGGAAGAGGTCCATCACTATCGTGGTACTGGATGTTCGCGAACCATGCGGCCGTCTTTGAGTCATCAATCACACTCTCCGAAATTCCATCGGTGAAGACCGCACGAACAGGGCTCTGAACCTGGCCAACACTTGAACTTCGACGAGATCTCTTTTTATGCCGCCGAGTGCTGTGAGATCCCCTGTCTTGCTCGAGAGCAGTGCCTGAAGCGGAAGCTCCTGCCTCGGAGGAGGGGATGACTCCGTCGGAAACAGGAACCCTTGGGGGTTTCCTTGAGCGCCTACTTTTCTTCGGTTTCTCCTGGGGAACCTCGGAGATCTCACCACTAACGATCGGCTGGACTTCGAACCCATCTTCTTGCCCTCCAACAGGGTTAGTTTCGACGCCATCTCCTCACGAAAAGACAAGTATCCCATCGCTCGTTTGACTCTTTGAAAGTGGAAAGTCCTCTCCCAAAAACAGAGGTGCCGCTCGAATCTAACCGCGGAAAGGAAGTCAGTGAACAAACCGTCTGGGCAGGGTGGAAATCCGGACGGACCTGCACGAAACATAAACAAAGATCAAGGTTAGGATTCAAGTTTTTCCTAAAAACAAAGACGGCAAGCGGAAGGAAAATCCTAGACTAAGACTGAATGACAACTAGCTACCGCGATATCTCCATCGCGTAACTACTTTCTCAAGCCATTGATCACCCACAGATGCTTCGGAAATCTTGACATAGAAGAAGTAGTTGATCCAATGCCTATCCTTGGTAGGGTGATCATCGATAACCAGGCAACCAACGTGAGCTCCGATGGCAACGATCATATCGTTCCCAACCATACCCCTGCTACCAATCTTCAATACATTCAGGTAATGGTAGACGGTGATTTCTCGGTGACATTCTATGCCCCGAACCAGTATTCCTACCAAGTGTCGAATACCTCGAGGGGTCGCCTGAGCAAGGGCTATCTTGTGTCTCCATAAATAGTCAAGGATCACCGATGGGATAGGGAAAGTGAGAAAGCATTCCTCAAGAGAATTCTCATACATAGTAAAGTAGCCTTGAGGAGGATCGTCGGCTCGATCAGAAGACTTTGGGACACTAAACTCAACTTCGTTGGGAACTTCAAACTCGGTCCTGAGTTTATCTATCGATTCTGCTGAGCATAAGGTGGAACCTGGGGGATCAGGATTCCCCCGTTTCTTATACTTCATTCCTTGTCGCTCTCGACACGCCTTTTTCTCTGCGCGAAGGACGTGGAGGAATTTTTCCTTTTGTTCTTGAGTCAAGATTGCTTCCGCATGCCACTCGTATCCTTCAGACTTAACTACAAAAGGAATCTCGTCAAATTCTGGCAAGATGGGGTAAGGATCCATCCAAAAGGCTCCGTCGGCCAAAAGCGAACCCGGTTCGGCGACAACTCCTCAACGACCCGGTTCGGCGAAAATTGTTCAACGACCCGGTTCAGCGAAAACGTCCCAACGTCCGGTTCGGCCAAAATGAGCAAGCAAAGTGGTTCGGCCAAATTTTCGACAAGAGCCGGTTCGGCCAAAAAACGTCCCAACGTCCGGTTCGGCCAAATTTTCGACAAGAGCCGGTTCGGCCAAAAAACGTCCCAACGTCCGGTTCGGCCAAGTTTTCGACAAGAGCAGGTTCGGCCAAAAAATGCCCGGTTCGGCCAAATTTTCGACAACGTCCGGTTCGGCCAAAATGAGCAAGCCAAGCGGTTCGGCGAAATCCGCGTTCTGGACCGGTTCGTCGAAATCCGCGTTCAGGACCGGTTCGGCGAAATCCACGTTCTGGACCGGTTCGGCGAAACCCACGGCGGTCTGGACCGGTTCGGCGAAATCCACGTTTTGGAACCGGTTCGGCGAAACCACCTCAAATCTCCTCTTCGGCGAAACCACCTCAAATCTCCTCTTCGGCGAAATCTCCTCTTCGGCGGAAAGCGGCCTCTAAGCCTCCTCGGCGAAACCGTCCTCTAGGCCTTCGGCCAAAACCGCTTCCTGAAATCGGTTCGACGACCGGTTCGGCGAAAAAACGGCCGCCAAGCTTCGCCAAAATCTTTCCCAAACCGGAACCCGGACTATCCTAAGAGGACGGCCGTTCGACGATAACAAGAGGTATCAAACAAAAAAAAAAAAAAAACTAACTAAGAGAGAGAAGGAGAGGAGAGAGATTACCTTGAAGAGTGAGAGTGGGGAAGAGAATGAGATGAGGTAAAAGTGGGAGGAGAAGAGTGGTTTTATAAAAAAAAGACTATCTCACCTCGGGAAGCGTGTCGTCCAGTACATTTCAAGAATATCAGTATCTTTTATCTTCAAGATCACTGGCTATTTTCATCAGACAAAAGGAGGACCCGATCAAAACATCACATCGGTCTCTTCGAAGTCTTTTACTTGGGTAAAACTTTTTCTTGACTATTGTTCTCTTTACTTCAACAATTTACCGCCCAGCTACTATTACCATATTAGCAGGCTGGGGGCTAACTGTTGGGGTCGGAAATCCCTTCCCCGAGAACAACATTCGGTAATAATAAGGGCGCTGTGATATGGTTGGATTGTCGAGCCAAACAGCCAAATACACTGTCGCTGCCAAATTTGAGAGTTAGGCCAAATTTGGCCTAAACCGGGAAAAGATTGGCCAAAACAGGGAAATTGGCCGAACCGCTCAGACAGGTTTGGCCGAACCGGTGAGGCACGTTTGGCCGAATCGGTCAGGCCATTTTTGGGCGAACGGCCTAGGCACGTTTGGCCGAACCGGTCAGGCCATTTTTGGCCGAACGGCCTAGGCACGTTTGGCCGAACCGGTCGGGCCATTTTTGGCCGAACGGCCTAAGCACTTTTGGCCGAGCTGCCTGGTTCAGTTTGGCTGAGCAAGCCAAACCGCTTAGGCGAAATCTGCAAGCCAAACCGCCTAGGCGAAATCTGCCAAACCGAAAGGCCTTGCATATTTTTGGTTAAACGGGATCGACTACATTTCGCCGAGGAGAGTCTCTTCTGAAGAGATGGTTAATCGCTAAGAGTAGCAAGCCTGTCGGGCCGACGAGTTCAGAACAAGTTTAGCCCATCAAGAGAAGCCCACGAGGGAAGCCGCCTTCAGAAGAAGAAGTCATCGGCGAAATAAGGAAAACTTCCTCTTTCTTCGAGAAGATAAACTCAATAAAGAAAGAGGATCGAGACGAGTCCAGAAGAATTAGGATAGTTTCCTTTATCTTGTTGTAACCCTAAACCGACCTAGTCGAGTATATATATCGATGTACATCCTTTGAGAAAGGGATCCGCAACTTTATTCACAAAAGCAATACAAAGCAATAACAAACCCTAGTTTTTCTTTGCTCATCGTTTTCTATTTCGTAGCTTAACGCAGAAATCTCAACTTCCTTTAAAAACCCTTAAATCTAATTGTGCGATTTCCGGCATCCACAACAATCTGGACGTATGTGGTTTAATCGTCTCAATGAGCATTTAACAAAAGAATGATATGTAAATGATCCTATGTGCCCATGTGTTTTCATCAAGAAAACACCATCCAAATTTGTGATTATCGTAGTTTATGTTGATGATCTAAACATAATAGGAACTCAAGGGGAGATTCAAAAGAACTTAAATTATTTTAAAGGAGAATTTGAGATGAAAGATCTCGGATTGACAAAGTATTGTCTGGGCCTACAAATTGAGCATTCCCAAAAGGGTACTAAAACGATTCAACATGGATAAGGCAACTCATCTTAGCACACCTATGGTCGTTAGATCATTACAAGTTGATAATGATCAATTTCGACCACATGAGGAAAATGAAGAGATACTTGGTCCTGAAGTACCATATCTAAGTGCAATTGGAGCCCTTATGTACCTTGCAAATTGCACTCAAAAAGTTGAGAAAGGTAAAGTCATTAAAGTTTAGTATGTTCGATCATGTGACAATGCTGCAGATCTCCTAACAAAGTTACTATCTACCACTACGTTCAAGAAAGATGTCCATAATATTGGAATGCGCCATAACCAAGATGACATCTGATTGTTTGAGGGGGAGCTTACGCGGTTGTACTCTTTATATCTTACTATGGCTTTTCCCACTCGATTTTCCTGGAATGGTTTTTAATGAGGCAACAAGGACGTTAAGCAAGAAGCAATAGTGACACTGCTCTCCAAGGGGGAGTGTTGTGAAAGTCAGAAAATGAGGCTTGCAAAATGTCAAAGACATGCGCAAGAGATTTACGGTGAAATTATTAAGTGGGGGCCCATTCCACTATTTGCACACAATAAATTTCTCTTTTTCACTTCTATATATATGATGCATTCCTCATTTGTAAAATTATCCGAACACAACTTCAGTAATAAGAAATTGCAAATCTCTCCCTTTCTCTTTATCATCTTTCGTCAATATCCCGTTTTTCACCGGGTTTAAATTTTTTGTCTTTATTTATATTTATCTTTATGATAAATTCCCATTCTTTTTTTTTTAGAACAAATGATCTTATTGCAATAGAGAAGGTTACATAGGCCATCTTACAACATATGCTTGCGATGTGACTCTAGCCTGTTTAGCTAGATAGTCGCTGCGAAATTTGCATCGCGTGAATGTGACAGAAGGAAAAATTACATTTACGAGCAATCTGAGGATTTCCCGCATTGACATGTTATAGGGTAGGTTCTTAAGCTTTGGACTCTTCCAATCAATAGTAGAAGACTTTAAAAGTCCATATAATTTTTGCATGTCACCACAAAAAGTAACATTATTATGTCCTAGGCGATGCAATTCAACCATAGCGATGCGCAAAGCTTCAATTTCCGCTTGAACTGGATATTGCGTGGGAGGGAAAGATCATGACCCCTAAAGTAACTGCTGGAGATTTGGATCACAAAGGCTTCATCCTACCCCAATAGAGTGATGTGGTGATAGCCATGAAGCGTCCACCAGACAACATAGATTATAGGTTTGGTCAATAAGTTGAGTTAAGTTTTGGGTTGCTACCTGGATTTGTCTAGCCTGATGGGGACTACTTTGTTAAGATAAGAGTTGTTGATCTCGTGTACTGACCTCCAACCAGAGCTGACAATCTTGTATGGTTTTAGTTAATGTAATGGGTAGAGGCCATCTTCTGTTGTTGAAGATGAGATCATTGCGTTGTTTCCATATTTGCCATCCCAAGTAATAAAAGAGAGTCGTCTACTCCAAGGATTCCTGTGTAGCTTCTGCAAAAGTAGCATAATTCATTGGTAAAGAATTGGTTGACATGGAAAGCTTAGACGGATTAGAGATATGAGCTAGTTCCCAGAGTTCCTAGCTAATGCGACATTGAAAAAGCATGTGATTTAATGTTTCTCCTGCCTCACATCACATGGAGCACCGTGCTTTGTTGGAGGATCCTTTTCTGTTTTAGATTTGATGCTACAAGAAGAGCATTATGCAGAACTCTCCACCAAAAATGTGTTATCTTCGGAGGTAGTTGCTTCTTCCACAAAGATTTGAATAAGGGATTTGGGAGGGAAGAAGTATGATCTTGTTGTGAGCACAATAGGTTGTAACCAGAATGCACTATTTAATCACCATGACTAGTATAGAGCCAGGTTACTGTGTCTTGAACCTCTGTAAAAGATGGTCTGATTAGATTAATCAGAGGGATATCCAAGGGGTGAATGAGATCTTTCAGCTTGACCGGTGTGGGGGTTGAACCTGCATAGTTATATGCAGATCTCTAGTAAGCGGAGTCACTTAGCACAAGATAAATGTATAAAAAGAATTATGTTTATTGCTGTTATGGCTTAAGCGTTGTTACAAGAGACTTTATCTGCTAAAAGTTGTGATCCATTTTCTGGGTGAATACAATGAACTATATAAAGTCCCACTAAGTAACCTAGGTCAACTAATAGAATGAGCCCGACTCATTAAGTAATATATTAAATTTATGCCCATATTCTTATTAAGCCCATTTTACATATGGGTAAAATGTCATTTTAGGCCTAGATTTCAATTGGACCTTTGTAGGCTTACTCCGATTATGTCGCTATGAAGCTGAATTGACCTTATCGTTATATCAATCTCATAGGGGTAAAATCCGACCTCTATAGTTAGCCCAAGATCTTGGTAGTATCGAGTTATGATGATATCAAGGTAGTCGTTGCTAAAGACTGAGATCGATATGCTGGACTGTGAATTAGCCAGGCGTGAATGTCTTGTCACCACACTCGAGAAGTTTTGGTTATTTGCTTTTCCAAACATAACTTGAGGACCATTTTTGTTTGGACTTGTAAACTTGTGCCAGCAGGGACTGGGGCTGATAAAGCAGACACCTACTTTTGTTTAGCAAGAAGGGCCTTATTTAAATCTTTGAGGTCTCGAATACCTAGTCCACAAAGCGTCTTTGGAGAGGTGATTTTATTCCAAGCAATCCGGTTGATTTTGGCCTTTTCATGCTGAGAGGACCAGAAGAACTTTCTAATAGCTGAGGTAAGGCGACCAGTCCGTCTTTTTGGAAGCATAAAAAAAGACATACAATAGGCTGACAAGGTTGTGAGTACCGCTTTGATTAAAACTTCCTTACATGCCAGAGAGAGCAGCTTGGAGTACCAGTTTTCGATCTTTTGGATCATTCTCTATCCACTTTATTTTGGCCAATAAACTCAGGAAGCCCTAAATATTTGCCTAAGCCACCAACTTTAGTAATTTGTGTGAGTAGGAGAATTTGCTGCTTTAAGTCTGGGCAAATGCCTTTAGAATATAACTGATTTTGTGAAGTTCACTTCTTGATCAGAAGCTTCCTTATATATCTTTAAAATGTTTCATATCTTATGGCACTCTTGAACATTTGCTTGGCAGAAAATGAGCGAGTCATTTGCAAAAAGAAGATGAATAATGGATGGACCATTTCTACTCGCCTGAAAACCAGAGATCACCCCTTGTTGCTTTGCATGAGTAAGTAATATGGATAATGCTTCGGTACAAAGGAGATATAGATCGGGTGACAGAGGGTCTTCGTGTATAATACCTCGTGTGGGAACTAGTCCGAGTAGGTGTGTCGTTGACAAGAACAAAATAAGTGACAGTGGTGATGCACTTCATGATCCACCTACACCACGTATCTGCAAAACCCATAGATTTCATCACCAGCTCCAGAAATGACCATTCTACCTTTTCAAAGGCCTTGCTTATATCTAGTTTCAAGGCCATATGAGAGGCTTTAAGCTTTCTATTATGTAGAGAGTGGAGTAATTCTTGTGCAATAAGCACATTGTCTATTATAAGACGACCTCGAACAAATGTTGATTGCAGATCAGAGATAATATACCGAAGGAGCGGTTTAAGCCTCTCAGCTAAGACTTTAGACAACAACTTATAATCAACATTGCTTAAAATAATGGGTCTAAAGTCTTTAACTTCCATTGGATTTTCTATTTTGGGAATTAGACAGATATGTGTATGCATTAATGCAGGGTCTAATTCCCCAGTGTGAAGGAAACATTGTATGAAACTAACCACTGATTCTTTAACTGTAAACCAATGATCCTTGTAAAAAGCCAACTCATATGGTCTTGGCGCTTTGTCTGGATTCATGTGTTGGAGAGCTTGATATACTTCAACTTCAGAGACAGGCCTTGTTAAGAAGTTGTTCATTTCAGTTGTGACTTGTGGTTGGATGTTCTGGAGAAGATCAGTAGCCACAGAAACATTTCCAGAAGTGAACAATTGAGTGAAATTGGATTTCCACAGTACCAACCTGCTTCCACCTGATTAATCATGTCTTTCCATTGCTTGTTTCGAGTTTAGTAATTGGATTGCCAGAGATATAAGAGAGACAAAAAGATTTATCACCATCATTTATATACATATGATATATCATGGTTTTTATCAGTTTTGACCATGATTTAACCCGGTTTTATCGAGTCTTTTCAGTGTTTTTCGAGTGTTTTAGAGTCCTTGCAGGTTTGTGTACTTGTGGAGCTTAATTGATGATTATGGAGCATTTTGGAGCATTGTGGAAAGAGGAGCTGAAGTCGCTAGGACGGAATTTCAATTGCCGTAAGATATTGGTGTCGATCGACACACACAACGAGTGTCGATCGACAGCCACGATGGTCACCTGTCGTTCGACACACCATGTGACTGTCGAACGACAGCCACTTTTCTGAAGCCGACATATTACGTATAAAAAAAGGAAAATTGTCCGTTTCAGGCCAGGAGTTACTAGAAATCATCAGGAAAGCCCACCACAAGTTATATCACTATAAATAGTTTACTTTTAAGTTTTTAGATCAGAACCTTAGATTTTATTGAACAGAATTAGAAAGAGCTTTTGAGAGATTTTAGGGAGACAAGTCTACTTTTTTCTTGAGATTCTTCGAACCCTCTGTACTTCTTCTTATTCTCTTTCTTTATGCAGTATTATTCAGTTATGATATGCTTTGCTTCCATGTCTGAGTAGTTTGCTTGTTAGGTTTAGGGTGATTCGAATGGATTGAAGATGAATTGTTAGGTTAAACTAACTTGTTAGAATTATCTCTTTGGTTCTTCACCTAGATTGCTTTAACTCTGATTTAGGATTCGCGACCCTGAATTTGGATATCTTAGGTTGATAGATTGACACGAAAGTGTAATTGATTAGCCTGAACTAGATCTTAGGTGAGCAAAATTACTTATTCGCAAATAAATTTGGTTTAGGAATTTTGTGAACAAATTGGACTTTAATTTAAAGCTTGTTTAAATTGATTGAATTCGCAAAGAAATATGGCTTTCTAGAGTTTAGGCATAGTTAGTTTTCGCAACGACAGTTGGTTAATTATATCTTAGTGTTTCAAGTTCAAGAACGGTTCTTAATTAAATCCTGATTTTGTTTTAACTGCAATTTTGATTCATCTTGAGAATTACCTGAAAACCTAGCTTTTTGTTTAATTGAATTTTAAGAAATCAACAATCTTGCCTGTTTCTAATTGCTTTTGTCTTTATTTTACTTTATTTTGCTTAGCTCAATTCGAAGTCAATAATCCTATTGTTTGATTTAACTCCCAGTGATTCGACCCCCTACTACAATTGATCTCTTAATTTGAGAGAGTAGCTCAGAGTAAATTTTAGCATATCAAATTTTGGCGCCATTGCCGGGGAGTCAAAATCTTCCATAGGATTTTGATTCTAGAATTCTGACTAAGTATTCTTTTTATTTTTGATTTTTTTTTTTTTTTTTTGGTGTTTAAGGTTTATGCCTTGTAGCAGAACCAGAAGCAACAAAGATCAAAAGTTAGCAGATTTTGTTCCAGAGTTAGGTGTTTTGGAACGGGAAAACAGAAGACAAGCAAAGTTAGCCAAGATGGTTAATCGTGCTTTGGTGGTTCTTCCAAATGCTCAGGGAGAGTTGTTCGACAGAGATGGAAATCGGTACAACGAGCAGGGAGACCGAATTGATGAGGCTGGTAATGTCATTGTGATAGCAGATGAGGTGGACGATCCGGTTGCAGCTCAACAAGCTGAGTTTGATCATCAACGGGCTGAGTGGGAGCATCAGCGTGCTGAGCTAAAGCGTCATGCTTGGGCTAATCGCAGACCTCAGAAAGGTGTTGTTAACCAACGCACTTTGGGAGACTACTACCGACCTGAAGAACACTACGCCAACATGGCAGCGATTCGGCCTCCTAGATTTCAACGAAGGGATTTTGAGTTGAAGCCTGCTTACTTCTCTCTAGTGGCTCAACATCAGTTCCATGGGCACCCATCTGAGCACCCCATGGATCATCTAGAGATGTTCGAGGATCTTGCATCGAGTATTAAGGCCAACGACGTTTCTGAAGCTTACATCATGTGTAAGCTCTTCCCGTTTTCTCTTGCTGGAGAGGCAGCCTCTTGGTTGAAGCAGTTGGAGCCAGGCTCGCTGACTACCTGGAGAGATACCAAGAATACTTTCCTGAATCATTTTTACGATGAGTCGCGTTCGGAGGATCTACGAGCTAAGATCTCCACGTTCGTTCAGGGTCCGACATAAGCTTTCAAAGATGCGTGGGAAAGGATCAAGGGATATCAGAGAGACTGTCCTCATCACGGGTTTACAAAAGTTCAGTTGCTGGGTATCTTCTACATGGGTATGGATTGGAAGCATCATATGGCTTTAGATGTTGCGAGTAATGGGAACTTCAAGACAAGATTCCCAACTGACTGTCTCGAGCTCATCAAGAATGTGTCTACTAGCAATAGTACGAAGAAGATCGATGAGGAACGAAGAAGAGAAGCTGGTACATCAGGTGGAGCTGAGATTGCTGAGGTTAAGGCTAAGATAGATTCCATGCATAACCTTCTGGTGAACAAGAAATCGGTTCATTTTGCACAGGAAGTTGAAACTTTCTTTTAGGATGAAGAGAGAGAGGAGGAAGATGTTAATTACATCAACCAGAATGGCTACCAGAATCAGCGTTATGGGAATCAGTCAGAGAACAAAGGATTCAATAATTACAATCAGAGGAGCTCATTCTATGGAACTCCTGGTTCTCCAAGCTATGCTCAGAAGTCGCAGTTTCAGAAACCATTTGGCAGTAACAACAACCAAAGGGATTATGGATCTTCGTCATATCAACCGATTCCTGCTAAGTCTTCAGAAAGCGACATGAAAGCTATGCTCGAACAGATTCTTGAGGGACAACAAGCACAAACGGTGAATTTCAATGGGAAGATTGACAGCCTCTACACTGATCTTAATGGAAAAAATAGAGGCCATCAACATTCACTTGAAGAAGCTGGATACTCAGGTTGCTCAGACGGCTGAAAATGTGAGGAGACAAGAAGGTTATCTTCCAGGAAAGACGGACATGAACCCAAAGCACTTCTCCAATTCTATCACATTGAAGAGAGAAGAACAAGTGATTCCAACTATTGAGAAGCGTGAATATGATGATTGGCTCGTGGTTCTTGAAGAAGACATGACTTTGGAGATTGCAAAGCGCCTGTCGATCGACACACCTCTTGCTGTCGATCGACACCAAGAACTGACGGCAATTTCGAAACAGACATTGTCGATCGACACACAGTGAGTGTCGATCGGCAACAACATGAAATTTCTGTACGAGCACGATTTCATCAGCATTGTCGATCGACACACATGATGAGTGTCGATCGACAGCACCTAAAACCGCAGAAAATTTCAAAAATCAGTCTGAAACCGCCGTTGTCTACAAGCCCAAGATCCCATACCCAAGGAGTTTATATCCTTCATCTATCAACCAAGGCAGTGACAAAGCACCTAAGGAGAAATAGAAATAAGTTCCAACATCATTGAGGAAGCTACCAAAGTTGTTGAATCCAGGGATGTTCGTGATTCCATGCTCAATCAAAGGTGTAGAATTGAAGGATTCTCTATGTGACACAGGAGCTAATGTAAACGTCATGTCTGAGACTGTTGCAAAGAAGCTAGGGATTTTGGAGTTACAACCTTCAAGGACATATATCGAGCTTAGAGATAGATCGTGTACAATTTCAAAAGGCTTCATTCCTGACGTGTTGCTTCAAATAGGAGATTGTCTTGTTCCTATAGACTTTTACATCATTGAGACCAAGGATGACAGCTGTAAACCATTGGTTCTTGGTGCACAGTTCCTTGCAACAGTGGGAGCAATTGTGGATTTTCCTAATAAGCGAATCTCCTTCTCGAACATCAACAAGAATGTCTTATATCCTTGGATTCTTGTCACATCGACTTCTTGTATGAGCGTTAACGTTGGAGATAAGACGAAGAAGGTTCAAAACGTCCTCAAGTTGGCTCCTTCAACAACACGTCATGATGTCAACATTCCAGCGAGTCCCAAGTGCCAAAAGACTCCCAAGGTGAAGCACGAAAAGACTTCTAAACCATTCTCCAAGTTCAGAATTGCCATTCCTTTGGTATTGAGGGAGAAGGAAGAGGTAGTTGTCCAAGAGATGCTGAACAATACCATGAAGCTCTTTTCTGGTATTGTTCCTTGCAAGTCTGGGGGAGTGCACTTCAGAGATCCACCTCCAGCCTGAACATCATCCGCAGTCAAGCTAATGACTGAAAACAAGCGCTTGGTGGGAGGCAACCCACCTGTAAGTCTTTCTTTTCATTTGAGTCATTTTTCTTTCTATGCGTCAGTTTATTATTTGTTTCCGTTTGACTTTTCAGATTTGTGAAACTTGTTACTTGAGACTATGTGTTGTGCTATTTAATCGTGTTTCGTTTTAGTGATTTACAATGTTCCTTTAGACTGCTCAAACGACAGAAGCCATAACAGCCACAATCCCAGAAATTTGAACAGCCTGTCGATCGACACACACTGTGACTGTCGATCGACACACACTGTGACTGTCGATCGACACACACTGTGACTGTCGATCGACAGCTATACAGTATAGGTCCAAGTTTCTCGTTTTCCCGAATTTTTCCGTCATTTTCTTTTCCTTCTCACCGATCTCAGATTTAATAACACTGGGGACAGTGTTGTTTAAGTCTGGGGAAGGTAGTTGCTAACATTGTTTTCTATTTTGGAGTCAAAAATTTGTTTTTATTGAGTCAAAATGTAGGGAACAATGATCTTTCCTAAGAACAAAGCTTAGTTTTTAAAGACTTTTACATGTTGCGACGAAGCCTTTGGATGGAGCGAATTCGAAACCAAATGATAGTACAGGTTCCCCTCTTATCGCGATTTGCAGAACGAAGTAGATAAAACTCCAGACTAGTACACTTGATCTCCGTTTCGCTATATTCTCTTTGATGATATCACGATAGTAATCGATCCAACATTCAGGACTCCTTATTCCTTTACCACTCTTTGTTGATCCTGAATGGCCAGCTTATTTTTAGTTGGTACCCAACCCCTAACCTTAACCTTTTGTTCAAGCCTCATGCGATCTATTTCCCTTTGTTTTATGTGCAGGCATGTGTATAAACACCGGAGAGAAAAAGGTCCGACGCAGTTTTTTTTTTTTGACTCTAAGGGGGGAAATGATCTTACAAAGATGTTAGTCTCGAAAATTACCATTATTGTGCATGAAATCCCAAAGAATGCTTAACATCGTTGCTCTTTGTAAAGTGCTCCAACCAAATTCTTATCCTGTGCAATTTTGTGAATGAAAAACTGCGTCGGACAAGTGAGATAATCTTAACAAGTGAGTTTAACCTAACAATTCATCTTCAATCCTTTCGATCTTTGATTTGATACAAAGATGGTGAAGATATTAGATTCAACTGTATATCTACATATAAAAAATAGCCATACCACCCGAGAGCCAATCCGCTGGCAAAACAAAAGAGTGAGCATAGTTTAGTTTTGTACAAAGATTAGCTAGAGTAGTAAAGTTGTTTTCTGTTTCTACAAGGAACATGATGTCAGGTCTAGAGGAAAGCCTAACATCTTTGAGATACTGAGTTGTCAAGTCGTTCCCCAATCCTAGACAATTAAAGTGCATTAACTTCATGGGGCCTCTGGTGGTTTTATGGCAACCACCAAGTGGTGGTACCGGATTTAGCACCCGCAACCATACCCGACTCAAATCCGACTCAATACGGAGATCAAAAGATCAGCTCGGAGAAATGGGCCAGCGAGGATCCATGTAGACGTCTCGGCCCGTTAAGGAGTGCTAGCCGACCTCAGTGAATACAACAAATTGGAAAACTTAAGTCGGATAAAAGCAAATAGTTAGAATTAGTATAGCTTCCTTTTATCTTTTAGGAGATTTTCCATTTATCTTTTAGGGTTATTTCGACCGACTTTGTACTTGTATAAATACTTGATGTATTCTTCCAAAACAAGAACATCTCCTTCAATAGAGAATTCTATACACATCTTTTTACTTGATCTTTTCTTTGTGATTTTACGTTCAAACCTAGTTCCTCTATTCTTTGGACCGATCTCAGATTGTTACTCAATCTGTTATCACCAAATTGGTGCCGACTAAGGGGACCGATTAGGTTAACTACGTAACTTTCACAAGAGAAATCCAAAAAGATGTTCAAAAAAGAAACCCTAGGTCTAGTAGCCGCAACGACGGAGCCTGGGAAAGGAAGAACCTTCATGATCATGAAAGATCGTGAAAAAGACATGCAACGAAACCAGCCGTACGAGGAGCCATAAGACGAAACAGTCAACCGCTACAAAAATCTAG
This sequence comes from Arabis alpina, assembly GCA_900128785.1. Taxonomy (NCBI): domain Eukaryota; kingdom Viridiplantae; phylum Streptophyta; class Magnoliopsida; order Brassicales; family Brassicaceae; genus Arabis; species Arabis alpina. The sequence goes on from LT669790.1 coordinate 17,007,250, forward strand.
AGGTAACTTTCTGCAAACAAGATACGGTGGGTTTGACCCAACCGCACAACGATCCGCTTGTGGTTAGACTATTGATAGACAGTTGCAAAGTTGTCGAGATAAAGCATTACGTCGAATTCAACGTCGTGGATTCCCCCCACCGCGTATAACGCTGTCATGGGAACGCCATGGCTTCACTTGATGAAGGCCATAGCATCGACCTACCATCAGTGTTTGAAAATCCCGACCTTGTCCGGGATTCATACCGAAAGAGGTAATCAAAGCGAAACTCGTAACTGTTTTATCCTCGAAAGGAAAAACAGGACCCGAGCCACTATGTCCGTACGGGCCTCGGAGGAGATAGAAGGGAGTCAGAACAAGGCACCCCATGCTGAGAAGAAGAAAATGTCGTCGAATTGGCAAATCACACGGATCATCGTGGATTTCCAACATCCCGATCAATGTGTGGGAATAGGGTCCGAACTAAGCGACCCTATAAGAGACAAACTTGTTGAACTTCTAAGAAAGAACGCATCGACTTTTGCGTGGTCCATTAAGGACAAGAAAGGGATCGACCAAAAGATAATTTCTCACAAGTTGAATGTGGATGCGTCTCATAGACCGGTTAAACAGAAGCGGAGGAAACTTGGCCCGGAGAGGTCCAGAGTGGTAGACAACGAAGTCGAGCGACTGCTCGATGCTGGGTCTATCACCGAGGTAAAATACCGGGAGTGGTTAGCTAATCCTGTGGTGGGGAAAAAGAAGAACGGGAAGTAGAGAGTCTGTGTTGATTTTACAGATATTAACAAAGCTTGTCCAAAAGACAGCTCTCCGATTACCTCATATCGACAGACTTGTCGAAGCAACTGCCGGTAACGAACTCTTATCATTTATGGATGCCTTCTCCGGGTACAATCACATCTTGATGCATCCCGATGACCGCGAGAAGAGTGCTTCCATAACCGATCGAGGAATATACTGTTACAAGATAATGCCCTTCGGCTTAAAGAACGTCGGGGCAACTTACCAATGGCTGGTAAACAAAATGTTTGCTGAACAGCTCGGAAAATCCATGGAGGTTTACATCGACGATATGTTAGTTAAATCAGCGAATGCCGAGGATCATATTGATCATCTTAGTAAGTGTTTCGAAACACCCAATCTGTATGGGATGAAACTGAACCCTGCTAAATGTACCTTCGCAGTAATTTCGGGAGAATTCATGGGTTATCTGGTAACAGAAAAGGGGATAGAAACGAACCCAAAGCAAATATCTGCCGAGTTAGATTTACCATCTCCCCAAACGCGGAAAGAGGTCCAGACGGATAGCCGCTTTGAATCGATTCATAAGTAGATCGACATACAAGAGTCTTCCGTTCTATCAACTGGTGGGAAAGGCAAGCAGGACCTTTGAATGGTCTGAACAATGCGAAAAAGCTTTTTCCGAGCTAAAAGCATACCTCACCTCGCCGCCCGTACTGGCAAAACCCGAGGCAGGAGGAATCTTGTACTTATATCTCGCGGTTTCGGCATCGACCGTCAGTGGAGTCCTGGTGAGAGAAGACCGAGGCGAACAACAACCCATCTTCTACATCATCAAAGCCCTTAACAACGCAGAGTCAAGATACTCAACGATGGAGAAATTGGCCTTGGCGCTCCTAACATCGACAAGCAAACTCATGCCATATTTCCAATCCCATACCATCGAGGTATTAACAAATCATCCACTTCGATCGATCTTGCACAGCCCGAACCAGTTAGGTCGATTAACTCGGTGGGCGATCAAACTTAGTGATTATGATATAATCTATAAAAATAGACCGACTATGAAGTCACAAGTACAAGCAGACTTTATCACCGAAGTACCTAACGAGCCTTCTACGGAGATTTTAGAAGAAAGCTTATGGTTGACGCTGCACGCGGATGAATAGTCATCTCGGAGAGGATCAGGGATCGGAGTATGTCTCAAATCTCCGACCATGGAGTTGATTGAACAATCATTCCGTCTTGATTTCGCGGCAACAAATAACGCCACCGAATACGAAGTTTTGATTGCCGGACTGCGACTGGTAAAGGTGGTAGGGGCTAAGTGAGTTTGGGCTTGCTCCGACTCCCAGCTCGTTACCAGTCAGTTTAGCGGGGCATATGAAGCAAAGGATCACAAGATGGATGCTTACCTGAAGGTAGTACGCGAGATTACAAACGGTATCGATGGATTCGAGCTCGTAAAAATTCCCCGCAACGAGAACTCGGCTGCTGACGCATTGGCCGCACTGGCCTCGAGCTCGGATATGAGACGAGTTATACCTATGGAATGTATAACAAGTCCCAGTATAGATCCTAAACCCATGGTCTGTGAGATTATGGATGGTGAAGTGGAGGACAGAGGTTATAGAATATATAACTGAAGGAAAGCAACCCGAAGATAAATGGGCAGCTCGAAGCGCTTATTATACTATCTTGGAAGGGACGCTTTACCGATGGAGTGCATCCCGCTACATGATGAGGTGCATTTTTGGGGAAGAAATCCTTGAAATCTTGCGACACACTCATGGGAAGGACGGAGGTTACCATTCCGGAGGGCGATCACTCGCCTTAAAGCTAAAAAAGCTTGGCTATTACTGACCGACAATGATGGCTAAGTAGGCAGCTTACTTTTTCCGAAAAGTCTAAGTGTAGTTACACATATTAAAAAAATATATCTTTTGAAATAAAGATTCTGGTTGAAACCAAAGACTTGCTTTTGAAAGTATGTTACTGTTCATCAAAAACTCAGTCTGATCAGCTCGAGAATTTAATCTACAACTTCTTAAATAACTTTATACGATCCGTTTGTCTATTGTCACACATCGGAACCTTGGCTAGGTATCTATCAACGCGCTTCTCATAAGTGCTGTGGTGAAATAATCCACAACGTTTTTAAACCGGAGGCAGGTCCGCAACTCGCGCTTAGGACAACCAAGTAAATTACACGCCGGCTCTCGATCTCATACTGAAGTTTCGTCCTAAGGCAAAAGTTGAGCTAAGCCAAAGCACTAGTCCTTTGCACTCTCAGACCCCAAACCGAGCATGCCTCGTACTTAAGTGCAGATTCTAAGAACCATTACCGAGCTAGTAAGCAGCAGAGTCTTGGAGGAATCTTACTTCCAATAAGCCAAATTACATAGTTCGCAAACACTAAAGAGTCATTTAAAAGTAATCTAAGAGACTGAACGCCGAGCTCCATAGGTCGCAACCATTTAATGATCCTTATGAAAGTAATCTTTGGGTGTTCTAATAAGCCGATTTCCCATGAGCCCGTGATCATCCAAGTTTTTTTTGAAACGATAAGGTGTTAATAAGGTCGAGTTCATACGTCGTAAAAAGTCCAAAATTAAGAATTCGCACTGGATTCTGAGCTCGAAGCTCGAAATTGTTTATTACAAAAGTTCTGAAGCGAGGTAGGGATTACAAAAGTTCAAAGCGAGCTAGGTCTTAGAAAGATCTTATTATTTTTATTCCTTTAAAAGGTTACAAAAGTTCAAAGTGAGCTAAAATCTTTCACAAAGATCTTAAACATACAATTGTTTATTACAAGCTAGATCTTTTGAAAGAATCCTATAAAACCTAAAGGCTTCGAGGCGAGCTGAAGTCTTGTACGAGATCTAGCAGCAAGGCCGCCGTCAACTTGTTGCTTGGTAACACAGTGACGGTAGAGGTCCTTGCGGACCTCGCTGTCGAAGTAACAACCGCGGCAATAGAAGGATGTCAAGGTGTTGAACCCACCTAAGGCTTTGTAAGTAACCATTCCAATAGATTGGAAATACCCACTCCAATACTCCTCTGGGGCTACAACACCTCAATCAGGGATCGTTATTAACGAGCCTCCGAAAAACCACTTCAAAGTCAAGCTTCAGTTTGGTTGCGATATCCGAACGGGTATCGGATCGGCCGAACAAGTAGAAGCTGGCCGTCGGTATGGGAATATGATCCCTCACATGACGGTTTCTTGGGAATATGATCTCTGACATGAGTGAAAACCATGAATTATTGTTTCTTGCGAGTTCCACAATCAATTTGAATCGATCTCTTCATACGAAGAAACCACTAAGAAAAATTCGCCATTCTTTTTCTGGAATGACGAATGGAAAGCGATTCCACTGCTTCAACCTTTCTTGCAAGAATAGGAAAAGCCATGTTTGGAAGTGTGTAGGTTCTGAAAAGTTTGGCGTCATATTTATAGCGAAGGGAAAATCTAGGGTAAAAAAGAAACGCCTTTAAGAGATTCTCACAAGCTGCAAGAGCACCCAATCGTGAAGTGTGACGTGTTAAGTAAGAAGACTTGGTGTAAATATTCCGCGAAAATCGAGCTGGGAATCACAACTTCCTTAGCGCAACTGGCATGTCGAACGTCACCTCAAAGAGTAAACGGATCTGATTGAGCCACGTGTCAAGGCAAGCTTTTCGAGATCGACTCGAGATCTGAGTTGGGCAAATCTTCTTCAGTACGTCTCGGCCGAGCTTATTAAAATAATACTCGCCGAGCTCGGGGGGGGGGGGACTAGTTGGTGGTACCGGGTTTAGCACCCGCAACCATACCAGACTCAAATCCGACTCAATACGGAGATCAAAAGATCAACTCGGAGAAATGGGCCAGCGAGGATCCATGTAGACGTCTCGGCCCGTTAAGGAGCGCTAGCCGACCTCGGTGAATACAAGCACATTGGAAAACTTACCTCGGATAAAATGAAATACTTAGAATTAGTATAACTTCCTTTTATCTTTTAGGAGATTTTCCATTTATCTTTTAGGGTTATTTCGACGGACTTTGTACTTGTATAAATACTTGATGTATTCCTCCAAAACGAGGACATCTCCTTCAATAGAGAATTCTATACACATCTTTTTACTTGATATTTTCTTTGTGATTTTACGTCCAAACCTAGTTCCTCTATTCTTTGGACCGATCTCGAATTGTTGCTCAATCCGGTATCACCACCAAGCCATCTTGAATAGCTTTAGTAATTGACATTGATTCAGTAGAGATGTGATCTGAGGTCGAGGTACTTGCTTCAGCAGTGACATTGACTCCTCCTGTAGGTCCAGCAGGTCTCTTCGCTACTACACCGTGGTCGTCAAGCGAGCTTCAATACTAGTGCGCTTCATTCCTTGTTCCCTTGTAAGCGCTTCTACTTCAGCCATATTAATTTCCCGCTGGCCTGGCTCTTCAGAAAGGTAAGCTGTGAGTGGCGCCAACGCCGGTGGTATGATAAGACCGGAGTCAGAACTTTCTCTTATCTCTTGACTTGAATTGCTTTTGCCTATTCCAACTTGACGCTCCTCGGCGGTAGCATAAGGATCATGTCCTATCTCCATAAGAGTTCCCGCTGTTGAGGATAGCGTAGACGCCATAGGGCACTTGTCATACACATGTCTTAGACTACCACATATGGGTACAAAACTTCTGAAGACTCTTGTATTTGAATAGCAATTCCATCGGTGGTTCTCCAGGCATAACTTCAATATTTCGAGCCGTAATAATTTCATGATCAATGTTAAAATCCACATGTACCCATGCTTCCCCTGGCCGGCTTTGAGCAAAATTTGGCTCAATGGTCTGAGTATCCACAACATGGTCATGCATGGATCCGATGCTTTCAACGATGTCAATTCTATGATAATCGTCTGGTAGCTTTTCAATCTTGATGCGAAAAGATAGTATCCGAGGAAAATCTGGATAAGCTCTTCTACTCTATAGCTCGACCAATAATCTGGATAAATTCCCATTCTTTTTTTAACATATAGTAAATTACTACTAATTTTTAGTTTCCAAAAATTAAAAAAATCCGTTAATAAAGCAAATGATTGATGGCATATAGTTCAACAAGAAGGAAATGATTCGATTATAATTATCAAATCATCACTTTTATCTTATCAACTTTTGTTTTTTTCTAAGACACTGTGCTTTGATAAGACAAAAAGCTATGTAAGAAGCGATTCTTGTCTAATTATTTTGCTTCTTCTCCTCTACAGTCACTTGTCGTTCAACCAAACAAAAGAAAAAGCTGGTCCACATTTTCTGATATATTTTATCTTATAGTGAAAACCAATTCACAGAAAAATAATCGGTCTTCTCACTTCTGTGTCGAATCGTGTAGCCTATGGATATCGGAGGGTCCATAGTAACCTGAATTATTATAATTATTGTTATCTTTTTGCTTAAAGATTATTACTACCTTTTTCTGATAGGGAAGAAATTTGCTTCTTTTTTTGATAAAAGAAGAATAATCGCTTAACATAATTGATACTGTTTGGCATCTTCTTTCAAAATCATATTCAGAAAGGAGACAGTTTTGTCTGGAAAAAAGTTATCTAACAATTATTTGGGAAATGCCTCGAGATCTTCATATTCGTTCACTAGTGTTACAAATAGGGTCTTTCAGTTCAAGCTCAAAACTTTGTAATAATTAAACTATCATTAGACAACAAATCTAATGATATTCTATATGCCCCAGATACTTTTGTGAAGGAAATATAGAGGTGGCTACATACACATGTGAACAAAATAAGAATATCTCTTCTTTACATCTCTAGCTTCAAAACATAAAAGATGGAGGAATCAATATTAGAACGAACAAAAGATATAAGAAGGAAACGAAGGGTAACAAATTGATCGATCCAAAGGTATATACTAAATCCATAATAATTATATAATCACCTCTCTAATCTTCACCGATCAGAAGCTTTCCCCCACATATATATAACATTGATCTATAATAACTTATCTTTCAAAACTCACCGTAAAACCCAGATGTGCCAACTCACCTAGTTGGATATAGGGTTTGGACCACTAGGAACTTCATGAGCATCGTTTCCAAACTCTCTTCTTCTAGAACTGCGGCTGCCTTGGGTGCTAGCCTTTGGACGCAGATCCAATGTGGATGAAGCTGGAACTGAAGACTCTAGAAGAACCCTCCTGATGGGAGCAGCCGTAGATGTAGATTGATGATGATTCATGGGGATTGTAAGGCTAATGATAAGAAGGAAAGATAAACAGATGAGGAAAAGGAGAAACGTATGAGAATGTGAGGATTTGGTATTGATTTGGTCATTTGATGTTGCCATGCAATTTAGAGAAAGAAATAACCACCCCCCCAAGATCCCAAGAGGGTTCAATATCCATTAACCAGAAACGAACAACTCGAGAGCTGGCCAGAGCCGCAAGATAAGAGAAAGCAAAGAATAGAAGAAGAAGAATAACATGAAAATCAAAAGAGAGATCAAGTAATTAAGAAGAAGAATGAGCTTGAGTTAAAGAAAATAAAAGGGAAGGAAAGAGAGAGGTTTTCAAATTTTCACACATGAATTTCATTAATAAAGTAAAACCAAATGTATACAAAAGTTGTATGCAGAATGGCCACCAAATATGAAATTACCAAAGCACCCTCTATCGCAGCGCCTGGATAGAATGGACATATATGGTGAATTCAGACTAGGATTTGAATAACGCGAGACAAAATTTATTTTGATATATCTTTGGATTATAAGTTACGATTTAGTCCCTGAAAAGACTTAGAATTGTCGGTAGGCATGCCACTGTAGAACGAGCAATCTCAAAGAAATGAACAAAGCGTGTAATGGTAATTGGGTCATTAGGCGAGATTATCAACGAATCTTAAAAGCTTAGGCAAAAGGAAAAGGTGATTACATAAATGAAAGGAGCGGAGGTGGAAGAAAGAAGGGTTCTTGCTTTCTTTTCTTTTTAATTTTCCCATTTCTTTTTATGCTCACTTTTCCCAAGAATTTGTTTTTGACTAACTTGACAAACACCAATTGCATACCAACGTCTATCATCATCAATATATAATTATATATATATATTATTTTATTTTTTTAAAAAAGGGCTTGTCTATCAATATATACAAGTCAAACAGAAAAGTTAATATTGATAACTAAAATATGTATTATTCTCACTTGATCGATCGGTGATCTAAATTGTATAAATTTTTAAGTTATGAACAAAAATAATAAACGATTATAAAATAATGCAAAGATGTAAGAACTTTTGGTAAAAGATACTGTAAAAAAATTGAGAGTAACGTCTTTATATAGCACAATTTTTGTGATTGATAACTATAAAAAATGGTACATTTTTTACCGTAATGTTACAAGATTACCTATTAAATCCGTTATGTATGGCAGTCAAACTATATATATACCCTACATTGTGGGAATTTGTATATAGCCAAAATTATATGATATGATAACCGGAATAGTGGCACAACAAAAATATTGAGATTTCTATATACAAAATCCTACCTGTCCTCTGAACAATTATATCATATCATTAAAATCAAAATGAAAAAAGTATTAATATAGGAGAAAAAACTTAAACTTTGATCAAATTTTTGGTTTTAAAGTATTATTCATGATATTTTCACATGTACGCTTTTTAAACATTAAAAGAAACATACCGTAAAAGTAATATTCGATAAATTAATAAAATCGATAAACTTATAAATTTTGTCGGTCTAAGTCAGATTAGTACAAATTATATAATAAGATAAGAAATATCATAAAATTTCTATCTAAATATATGGTCACAAACTCCGAATAATACCATAAATTATGGGAAGAAAAAGAATGAAAAACATACAAAATATGTAAAAACTAATTTAAAACAAGAAGTTTAGATTAAAATTCTTCTTTTTATGAAAGGAAATTTTAAAAGATTTAACTATTTTTACAAAAAAATCTTATAAATTAATAACTCTATCAAGTAATAAATTTGTGTGGTCCCAACATTATTATTTTATAGATTTTTTACTGTATATATAAATTATTTTCTTATAAAAATAATTATAACATATATAGATTTGCATGCACGTATTATACTTTTCTTGTTAGTGTATTCTTAAACAGTTATACAATATTACCTAAAAATGCATATTATATACACATGATGAATAAAAGTATGCGCAAATTAGGAAGGTGGTGTTCTTAAAAAAAATAGGAAGGTGGCGTTAGTGTATGGAAGAATCGATCCGGTGATATCTTTCGGTTTATCTTAAAACATGAAACATAAAATAATATTCGATTAAAAAAAAAAAAAAAGGAGTAGGTAGAGAGAGACACTCTCTCCCTTCTCTCTACAACCCATAAGCCCTAGCCGCCTCTTCCTGTTTCTTGTCGTTTCCCTCTCCTCGTCGGCTTCTCCGGCGTTGTGAGAGGGCCTCGCCTCCGCCCTTTTGTGGTCTTCGACGCTTCATCCGTGGTAAGGTCCTCTATCTCCAATATTCTATGGTGGTCAGTCCTCTCCTCGACGGTGCTACTAGAAGCTCCATGTGATGGCTTCGTGTCCACAACTGGCTTTGCTCTCCATACTGATTCTTTTATAGACGGGATCAGTTATGTGTTGAGTGATTCTAGAAGTTTTCGCTTAGATCTGGATCTAGAGTTCTCTAGCTGCAAGATCGAGTGTTGATTGGTCAAGGGGGTTCTGATTCCACAATTCTGTCCAATCGGTGAGTAGTCTCCTCTTGTATACCTCGTCGGATACTTCCGACTGGCGGATCTACTTAAGGCGGTGGAGATTCCTTTCGGTCAAGCTATACCGTCGAGTCAAGATGGAGTCTTGCCTTCCTCATTTAGTGTTCTCGGTCTCGCGGCTCAGGTGGTTCTCCTTTCCTCGCTTTGGTTCTTTTGCTGCGTTTGGTGGGGATGTGTCTAGGTCTTCTGCGGCGCTCGGAAGAATTGCCTCGGCGGAGCAGTTGTCCCGGCTCCTCCCTGAGTGGGGAGTACTGCTCCGAGCATGCCTTTTCTAGCCGTCGATTGCTTCATGAAGTATGGTTGCATCCTTCTGGCCCACCGTCTAAGCCGGAACTCTAGTCCGGAGTTCAGCGCAGCGGCGGCTATCCTAACAGCCAAAGAGTCTTCTTTGGTTTCAAGGGCTTTGCTTTCTTTTGGATCATAAGCGGACCTGACCTAGTAGAATATTGTATTTAGGAGGTTTTACCAGGCCCATCTCGGGAATTGTTGGTAAAGCCCAATACTATTCAGTACATAAAAAACAAAAACACAAAAAAATTAGTCTAATGAAAAAGTTAACAAAAAATATATATTCGATTACGGAGAGACTGTGATGTCTCCATTACATGGATTGCATTGCATGGGGTCCCTCGCTTTCGGGGAGTGATGCGAACGAGAACGATTGTACGTCGTGGTCATTTTCGTCATTTATTTTTTTATTCTTCCTCGTTCTTTATGCCACTTATACACCGTATGGATACGGGATACCCATTCATATCTTTTTATTTTACCCATTCATATCTTTTTTTACAACGCAAAATAAGGTATAGCAGATGCAGCCTTAGCAGTTTTTTTTTTTTAAATAACTAGGAGTGATCCGGATTTTTACCACCCGACTAATCTCCAAAATGAGTGTAGCCATCAGGTAGTGCAGTCACCGAATTTTCTAATGAGCCTAAAGCATGGCACCATTTCGACTGACCTAGTGGGGGTGAAAGTGTTCTACGGCGAATCAGCCTCATGTTAGAAGAGTGTTACCTTTTTCCCCAAATTTTTTTACCACTAGGCCAAAGCCACTTGGTTAATGCAGCTTTAGCAGTTGCTCTCTATATATAAAAATACCATGAATTGTTCACAATTTTTTAAATAATCCATGATATAACATGTATACCTAATTTCACAATTGTTTTGTGTTTATATTTGGAGTCGTTAAAGTAGTTTGGCCGTGATCTTATACTCTCATTCAAGCATAGTTATAAGAAAAGTTAACTGATTCTATTTATATACATACGGAAAAATACGAAAACCAAGTGGGATGAGATAAGTATACTCGAACGAGGTCTACGCATTGACTTGGATCTATCATGAATAATATGGACTTGGATCTATCATGAATAATATGGATCATCATTTGATGAAAGCATAGGAGAGATGATATGATCATGTAGAGCAGCATGAACGTGGAGTTTGGAGCTAAAGAAGAGCATGTAGCAGAGGAGAAATGGTGTCATCTGAATGAAGATAAAGTTTATCAAACCACTCCCGTTTTGATTCAAGCCATATGAGTTCAACAAATGGGAAAGTGTACTTGTTTGTACTCTTTTCCCTTGTCAAGTTTTGTCCTAATGGGTTTTCTTGACAAAATTTTTATTGAGGCAAACTTTGCACTTCATCATTGTCCATTTGTTGAAACATTGGACAAGGCCGATGCCTTGTCAATAATAAAATGTGGGTAAGAAGAGATATCAGACTAAACCTTTCAAACTTCTTAATTAATGCTTGTTATTTACGAAATCAGTCTTGTGAGCATGTTCCAAGACTTGATGTCTCTTTCTATTCTGGATTTCTCTTTATAAAACAATTATATATCTTTTTAATCAAAAACTCTTTAAGTTAGATCAAGGTAAATCAAAGGTTCTCTCATACCCTTTGTGCGACCATTCGATCCACGGTGAATCTAGGGTTTTTCCGCAGTCTTAGTGTGACCATTCGCTTTATCTCTTGATCAGAGACTCTCCTTTGTTTCTCTGTGATAGTTTCGATCCATCAACCATCCAAAGGGTCAAATCCTAGGAGGATATCGGGTTTAGCATCCGTAGGGACATGATCCGATCTAGATCCGAACTGACTTGGACTTCGAAAAGCGATATGAAGAATGCTCAAATTTACCATGAGTCTCTCTCAAAATTTAGAGTTTGCAATAGTACTTAAGGATCGAATCCACGAGGAATCGGAATCACACAATTAACTTCTGAATTCAAATTAAGCTAAGATGCAATATAAATGTAAATTAAAAACTGAGTAAACTATCAGATGATGATTGTGTTCTTAAAATCAGTTGGACAAAATGCTATGCTATGGGGAATTTGCAGGTATGACTCTAAACTGAAGAATGAAAGACTGTCAGGATGTTGTTAAGCGCAGTTCTAGAACTCGAAATATAGTTGTAAAATTAACCAATTTTCGTTGTGAAAACTATATATGCCTAAACCCTAAAATCCCAAATTTCTTTGCGAATTCAAACAATTAATATAAACATTAATGTTAAGGTTCAATTTGTTCACAAAATTCCTAAACCCAATTTCTTTGCGAATAAGTAATTTTGCTCATCTAAGATCCAGTTAAGGTTCAAACATAGATGAAAACATTATGAGATGAATAAATTGCATAAAAGGATAGAGAAAAGGTACAACTTGGGTTCGAAATCTCTGAAGAACGAAGTACAGATTTGTCTCCTAAAAAGCTCTCAAAATCAATCTCTCTCTTTGTCTCAATAGAAAATAAGATGTTCCTCTCAAAATTGGCTAAAACGTGTCTTTATAGGTCTAGATTGGTGCTGGTCAAAAATCTCTAGCTAAACAAAGTCAAATTAGGAAACACTGAAACTTTTCTTATTTTCGTAGGTTTTGCCAAATTGACATGATTGATTGTCTTCACGAGAATTGATGTAGCTCTCTCACCGTTGATCCAAATGACATCATACTTCTTCTGAATGAAAGCTGACTCAATTGTTTATCTTGTATCAAAATTTCAGATTCATCCAATGAAATTAAAACCTCCAACAATTGCTCGACATATGACGCTGCATAACTGTCTAATATCTCGATTTCTTATCCTTTTATCCAAGTGACCTATAAGAGACTCTAAACACTACAAACACACTAAAAGTACCACTCGTTATAGTTATAGTTATTAAAACCGTATTAAAAACCGTATTAAAAAGCGGTAAAAACCATGATATATCAAGTGGGCTAGCAAGGCCCAAAGAAGATACGTTCGACTCAGAAGTAGTATCTCACCCAGTTCGCAGAATCCGAGTAAAAACAAAAAAAATCAGCTCGAAAAATAAAAAAATTACTTAAAATTATGAGATTTTCCATATCTTTGTAGGGTTGATTCAACCGACTCATATTTTTGTATAAATACTCAATGTAATGCTAAGGTAGAACGAAGACAGATTAATCAATACATAAAACTTCTCACAAACTACTGCTTTATCTCTTGAATTCTTTCCTTTAAAACCTAAAACATAGATCGTTTGGATTGAATCCGAGTAGTTATCGCAAACCGGATTCACCAATTGACGCCGTCTAAGGAACTTATTTAGGTTTTTTGCGAAAACTCACCGACGGATCTCATTACAATGACGAGAACCAAAAACAATACACCACTCCAAACTGGGACAATGTTGGATGAGACATGTTAAGAGCATGAGGAAACATGAAGCCCAAAGCCCCAATAGATAACTTGGACGACCATAACCAAACCTTAGACTCAACGGACGGAGACGACAACAAAGTTAGAGAAGATGGACGAGATAACACACCGCCACCGGCTGAAAAAACAGGATCAAACCCCAAGCTTGATATCATGACCTGCTCAAAACACTATTTGAAAAATAAAACAAGCACCATGAAGAGAACCAGGCGATCAAAGAACAAATCAAATTGCTCGCAAATCGAACACAATCAAGGCCACAACGAAGAGCAAAACGCCAATTTTCATATCGCGGGAAGATATACCCATATCGATCGGAACTTATTTCCCAAAGTATAAACATTACAAATCTCTTCGGTTGGAGACTGAACCGCAATATTCTCGTCACCGACAAGACGTAGTCAAAATTCAGGGTTCTAGAAATCGCCACTATGAGAGAAACAATATGATCCATGAATTCAAAGATGCACCGCATCATCAAATCATCTCCCAAGCTTGATAGGGTACTCGAAGAAACAAGGCAAACTCCCTTAAACGCCCCCATCGTCAACACCCTGATCAAACACCATACCAAGATCAAAATCACCACCTATGATGGGAGGCCCGACCCTACACAACATGTCACGACGTTCAACATAGCTATTGGTTGAGCTCACTTTTCACACGAATAAAAGGAGGCCGATTGATATACCTCATATTTTACTATTTTTTAGTATGTATTTTGCTTATATTTATTACTAATAATCCAAGTGTTAGAGATAAAAATGCATTTTTAGTGTTTTTCGTGTTTTTAACCCTTAAACAGGAAAAGATGGCTAAATGGGTATAGAATGGAGAAAACAAACATTTTTGGAGAAAGACAAAATATGTTCATCAAATGTCGGGGCCCATAAGTTGAGATCGCACCGTTGGATCAAGACCAAATCTAAATACAAGATAGAGACGAATCTAAGAGTCAAAACTAATATTCATTCGTCTAAATATGACGGTTAGATCTCAAGATAATCACAAAATACTGGAAACTGTTCGAGGCTATCCAAAGACAAAGTCGGTGCAGCTTTATCAAGAGGTGACCAATCAATCACCAACCTTCTGGAATTGCGGAGAAATCATTTAACACGGTGTTCGATCGATCACAGGTGGTTACCAATCGAACACCCCTCTCTAGAAAAAAAAGGAAATATTATGTTTTATCAAATATTCTCCAAATCTTCCAAGGAATTTGCCCTAGCCGACCTCTACACCTGTAAAAGAAGGAATGAGGCCACGTTTTTCAAGAAGCTCTCAACACATCTCCACAGCGAGAAAGCCTTGACAAGCTACTCATCTTCCGGTTACAAAGCTTTACAAAGATCGCCAAAGGCATAAACATTTTTACTTCTTAAAACACTTGTTCTTTAGCTTATTGGTTTGTAAGAGAGAAGAAGATCTCACCTCTTGTTATCCACTAGAGAAGCTTTTCTAAACCCTAATCTTTCCCTTTATTTTATAAGAATGATTTGTTTCATCTCTATACTTGAGTAGTCTTTTTGTTGGGTTCTAAGGTACTCAATTCAAAGGTTTTATATGGTTTGATAGATAGGATTTCATGCATGATAACTCCTCGATCTAGTCTAGGATTTCTTTCATTTAGATCTCACTTACTGTATGTTTTAAGAGTAATTAACCTCGAACTGATCCTAGATCTAATCTAGCGAATAAGATGTCTAGTGAGTTTAATGTTTACTAGTCGTTTCATTGAATGAACAATTGAACTTGATGAGTAATGCATGTACCTTGAATAAATTAAGGATTGCTATAACGTTACTATTATTATTTGCATCTCTTTTACGGAAACAAAACCCCCATATTCGATTTAGCGTATCTTGAACTTCATAAATCGATTGTGTGGTTCTTTATCTCTGTGGATTTGATCCCTAAGTACTATGATTGATTGATTGTGCACTTGTAGTCTTATTGATTGATTGTGCACTTGCAGTCTTATTGATTTTATTAGGGTAAAATTTACATCCCATCACCAGTTATTGCCAAAAAATTTGTTGAACATCTAACTCACAATGCATTAGCTTGGTTCTGACAGCTGGATCAAAATTCAACTAATAATTTTCACCAGCTCTCAACTGCTTAGAAGGGTCGGCATTAATAGTATATGACGACCTTTGATCATCGGCCTAAAAGGAGGACGAGGAGGAGTAGGCATAAGATTAGCATGAGAAACAGTCACCGCCAAAACGCTAGAATTGTCTGAGGAGGAGAAGAACAAGCTTGAAGAATGGCACCCAAATCTACAGCTGCTGGTGCATCAGACGGCGAGTCTTCACGTGACCCACCAATATGGAATGGTTTAACCCTCACAACTTGGAAATCTGCCTCTCCCTAAGTGATATCTTATATAATATTTTAAGGTTTATAAAACTTCAAGTCATGAGAGTTTGCCATGTGTCATCTACTCTTTTGACATTTGATATTTTAATTTTTTTTTATATTTTGACAATTAATTCTAACAATTTAATAGCTAATTAATGTTAATTCATTTCAACAACAAGTTACACTATAAATTAGTCATTATTTTCTTTCTTTCTTTGATACTCACAAAAACTATGATTCTAAATTTTGCAAATTTTAAACAGTTTCAAAATATATCTTATATAATATTGTAGCGTTTTCTTAAATTCAAGTCATGTGTCACCTATTCTTTTCATATTTGGCTTTCTAATTTGTCTATTAAAAAAATTATTTTTGTAAAAAAAGCCACTATAACAATAAATCCAAACAATTTAAAAAAAAAACCACTTTAACAAAACAAATGTTTAAAACTGTGTCTCCGTATAAATAGTTGTGATTTTAAAACAAAGAGTTACAAAAAAGCTTTAATAAAAATAAGTAACATGAACAAAAACAAAATGTTGTGAGAAAATTAAGAAATGATTTAAGAACTTTTAAAACCGTTAGAATGTTAAAGTCTAATTAAAAAAATGTATATTTGTTTTTCTTTTTAAGTCCTCACGATTTTTAACTCTAATTTGCCAATACAATTAAAATAATTTTGGTAGAGAAAGTAACGCTTCTAACCAATACTCTCTGGAAAAAAACTTTACTCCAACACAAATTATGAATCCAGAAAACATATTCATTTCTCCACTGAATTGATGCTAAAGACAAAAATCACAACAAATTAATAAAGAGAGTGGGACAAAAATACAATCAAACTGCTATTATTCTCTTAGTACGATTCAAAGTTCTCATGAAACAATTACAAAGATGCATTCCAATTTTTTTGTTGAGATCATATGTCTCACTAAAAGCAAAGCATACTACAATTTTTTTAATCAATTTTTTGTTTTTTACAGATGTGTCTAATGCAAGAAAAAAAAAGACGACCAATCATTTTTTTAAAGAACCGTAGTGAATATTGATAAAGACATACAAGTTAGAGATTTGTACCCAAAAAAATGTCTTCCATATGCTATAACTTTTATTAATAAATGACCTATCTCTTTTTCATATAACATTATATATGTCCATTAATTTTCTACAAATGCTTAGTCTTCTAACATAGATAATTATTTACGATAAACATTTAATTTATGTAACATTAAATATACAAATAGTGAAGAAATTATAAATTATTGTCTACTTTTACAATGAATTTTTAAACCCACGCAACGCGTGGGCAATCACGAGTACCTTATATTTTACTATCGTATTTAATACTCATTTTGTGGATTTTATTTTCTTTATCAACAAAAAGAGGTAGTTTTCTCGTATACGTAGGTTTTAAGGTCTTAACAGGTTAATTCATCAAAAAGATGCAAAAAGGAGAAAAAGGAGTATCCCCCATATCACAACCATCTAAAAGGCCAAAGAATCCAACCCAAAATCATCAGATCTTGAAGATAAAGCACATTTCCAAGTTGGACAGATTACATATGCCAGAAGTTTAGAAACGAACGGAGGATAAAATGAACTTGGACGCTGATGAAACTTGGAATGAAGATAATCCTTTGAGTTAGCTTTCCAACGGAGTTGGAATTGGAGCCTTTGGAATTGTACACAAGGAAATTTAACCAGAAGAGTGAAGACATGTTAAACTACCAAGAAGATGGAGGACGTCCTGTACCGACCGAATATACATGTCCGGCAACATGACCGATGCAAGACACGAAGCCCATCAAGACACGCCGATCTAGTCTCCATACCGGTCCATAATTTGACCGGTATGGGTGACCGGTATCGAGCACTTTTTAGTTTTAAAAC
The DNA here is from genome assembly GCA_900128785.1 of Arabis alpina. Classification (NCBI taxonomy): domain Eukaryota; kingdom Viridiplantae; phylum Streptophyta; class Magnoliopsida; order Brassicales; family Brassicaceae; genus Arabis; species Arabis alpina. The sequence continues at coordinate 17,024,710 of LT669790.1, forward strand.
CTAATCGACTTATGATCTTTTCTAGCCTTATATATACTTGCTTTTAGCTTCTCTAGGAATAGAAGACATCCACAAATCAATACCTAAAACATGTATTTCATTTTTCTCTTTGTTCTTAATAATACATCTACTTTTTAAGAGTTCTTTATGGCTAGATTAATGAGGCCTTCTTGGTTGAAGGAATAGATCTCTATATGCTTGATTATATCACGAATTCATCATGTTTTATATTTAACTTCTGCTGCTAACGAGATTGAACAAACTCGTTGGGGTTTAGTTTGACTAGATTCGTTGGCATTAAAGTTCTATGCGTTTATTTTATAATTGCATCTTAAGGTTTGTTCTTAGATTGTTCTTCATCTGTACTTGTGCTCAATGTTTGATCTGGAGTAACTAGCCATAGATCGATCCCTAGGTTCATGTATCCATGATAGTGTTCTTAATATTTCCCGACCTAGTATTTGATGAGATAAGCTTCTTAACAATCTATATATTAGTTAAGGAGTTTAGTGAATAATTAAACCTTAATCTCACGGTGTGTTTTAACCTTTTAATAACCATGCGATAGCTGAATCTATTAGGGTGTAAGATATAGGGAATCCGAGCCACGATAGTGGGAAGATTCTATAATCGTGGTTTGAGTTCTAGAACAACTTGCATCTAAATCCTGATTTGCCGTTGTGTTCATTGCATAGTTTCATTAATTACACCTAGTTAAACATTGATTATCTATCCCTTGCACTTTTATTTCCATAAAACTAAAACCCCAAAAATATGTTTGACTTACCTTATTCTGCAGCATATAGGTTCTTTGTGCATCATCAATTCCTTTGGCTTTAACCCCTAAGTACTACTTTGTTTGCTGTGCACTTGCACTAGGGTTATAAATTTAAAACTTAAAACTAAAAACCTCATCAAGTTGTTAACCCCCATCACTAACCTCTCTTTCTTCTTATTACAAGGAATTATGACACCCTTGCCTTTGGAACGAGATGCTTTCAACAACTCTCTTGTTTTTACAGACTTCTCGGAGCTAGAGCTCCAAGTTTTTTGATCGGCGGCCCTTTTTGTGTTAGCCAAATTAGTCATGGGAGAACCTTTGAAACGTGTGGTGTGGGTGGATTTAAAACTCAATGAGATTCAAAGGTTTTTAAATTTCAAGTTTTAAATTTATAACCCTAGACAGAAATGGCAAGTGCAGAGCAAACGCATTAGTATTTAGGGGTCAAACCCAAAGGAATTGATGATGCTCAAAGAACCTATATGATGCGGAATAAGCTAAGTCAAACATAATTTTATGGGGTTTTAGTTTTATGGAAATAAAAGTGCAAGGGATAGATAATCAATGGTTAACTAAGTGTAATTAATGAATCTATGCAACAATTATAATGACAAATTAGGGTTTAGATGCAAGCTGCTTTAGAACTCAAACTATGGAATTAGAATCTCTCCACTGTCGTGGTTCGGATTCTCTATGCCTTATACCCTAATAGACTCAGCTATCGCATGGTTATTAAAAGGTTAAAACACGCAGTGAGATTAAGGTTCAATTGTTCACTAAACTCCTTAACTAATTTGTTTGATTGTAAAGACGCTTAGCTTATCAAATACTAGATCATGAGATATTAAGAGCACTTTCGTGGATACATCAACCTAAGATCGATCATTGGTTAGCTATGCGAGATCAAGCATTGAGCATAAATAAAGATGAAGAACAACTAAGAGCAAACCCTAAGATGCTATCATAAAAGTATACGCAACGAACTTTAAAGGCAACAAACTATTTAAAAGTAGATGTATTATTAAGAACAAAGAGTGAAACGAAATACATGTTTTAGGTATTGATTTATGGCTGCATTCTCTCCCTATAAAGGCTAAAATCAAGTATATAGAGGGCTGGAAAAGATCTTAAGTCGGTTAGAGTTTGAATTCAAAGAAAAAGGAAAATTGCCAAAAGTGCTTGATATTGCTTCCATACCGACCACCCATACCGATCAGATTACGGGGTTGGTATGGAGACTAAGTCGGTATGTGTTGATGGGCTTCATGTCCTGGCACTGATCGTGTTGCCAGACCGGTGTGGCCGATCGGTGTTGGGTGCTCTTCATCTTCTCGGCAGTTTGACAAGTCTTCAATATTATGGTCATATCTCCTTGTGTATAGTTCCAAATGATGTGATTCTAACTCCATTGGAGATATAACTCAAAGGCCTATCTTCAGTTCAAGTTTCATCAGCGTCCAAATTCATTTGCTCCTCCGTCTATTGCTAAACTTCCAGCATATGTGATCTGTCCAGTTTGGGAATGCGCTTTATCTTCAAGATATGATGACTTGGGTTGGCTCTTTTAGCTTCTTAGATGGTTGTGACATGAGGAATACTCTTTTCTCGTTTTTGCAATTTTTTTGATGATTTAACATGTTGGGACCTTAAAACCTATGTATACGAGAAAACTACCTCAATAAAATCCACAAAATAAGTATGAAAAACCAATAGTAAAATGGGTAAAATATAGGGTATATCAACGTGTATTCTATGAAATATTATTCACGATCTCCTTTTATCTTCCTCAGAGTGGAAAAGAAGCCCCCTAGATGTTTTCTTTGGAATCATGAATAACTATTAAGGACAGAGTCTGTAACGACCTTCGCGGTCCAACTCTCAAGAATCCTTTGATGTTTTTTTCAGAATCATGTATGATTATTAAGAACGGGGTCTGTAACGACCTCTCAGGAATCCTTCGATTTTTTCGGAATCACGAATAACTATTAAGGACGGGGGGTCTGTAACGACCTCGTGGTCGACCTCCTACGAACCTCGAAAGAGGTTCCTGACGCTCTCGTGCGAAGAGTGTTGAATACTAGAATTCTTTATGTAGGCTTCATCTCTTCACACTAGTATTGCTGGTTTTAAATTTATATTGTTAACAAAATAAATGATTTAGAAGACAACCATAACCTCAAAGTAAAAAGAAAAAGAAAAAAGGATGGGGAATAAGCAAGGGCATAATTATCGAGATAAACATGAGCACGTCGAATTTGACCTAGCAAAAACTGAGACCAGTTGAGGTTCATTTTATTCTTTAAAGCGTTGACATCTCTCTTGAAAGGAAGTTTTGAAGGAGGAGGGGAAGGCGGATGACAAATTGAAAAGAAAAATGACCACATCACAAATCAAAAGGAATTGAAAGAGAGTCTTTCATACATGTTATTAAAGTTTATATCCATTTAGGGATTCCATTTTGTTCAATAGAATCTCGTAGTATCCGAGACAAAGGCAATTTCCATATTCACAAAAATATCTGTCAAACCAATTACAGATTTTGCTTTTCAGCGTAACGACTTTACAACCACATTTCATTCTATTGTGGAAACGACCAGAGGTAAGTCTCCTTAATCACTAAAATATGCTTGCACATCTCGACAGAGAAATTGAAATCCTCCTCAGCTCTCAGTACCATCAAACCAACAAGGTTACTAACACCAGTCTAAGTCATTGTGCGAAGGCAATGTTATGGTGCTCGCAATATCTCACGAATTAAAAGGGAAGAGGGAACCAAAAGTAACAGTTCTTGAACATTGGTCCAAGGAGGCATATATATCATTGCGAACAGTCACAAAGACATTCATGGGATCTCGGGACCATGATTTCTAATTCCTCCGACATTTCGCATCCTCTCCTCATCGATTCAAAGGATTCTTGTTCCAAAATGGAAGGAGAAATCTCATAGGCGGAGTCTACGTCTTAGAAAGTGTCTACGAGGGCCTCACCTACATGGTCGCCGACCTGTTCATGGACGACTGTTCGTCATAAATATTGAGGATTTGACCGCTCGTTTCTTGAAAAGAAGGGAGAATGCTCGAACTGGCATCGATAAGACTTGGTGTGTTAATGCCGGTGATCGTAAAACGTGACAAGGTTTCCCCAACATCTAAAGAGATACAGAGCGGCATGGCGGAACTCGGCAAACCATGGCCTCGTCATCGAAACTTTTGGTTATTTTCGGTGAAGATAAACCATGATAAACACTAAATGATGTTTGGGATGCAATAATAATAAAATCATAATACAAAGAATGCAAAAAATTAGACTAAATGAGAGAGAAGAAGGAAAAAGTTTTACCTTTATTTCTTGGATGAAGATTAAAAGGAAAGTGAAAGGTTAGATATCCAAAATTTATACTCCAGGAACGAGTATTGTGAGTAATTATTAAACCATGGACGGCATGTTAGGGGTTAACAAAAGCGCCTTTTAGTTTCTTGTCAAAACACACAGTCAAGAAGCGCCATGTGGCAAGGCGGCACTGTGTGTCGATTCATGATCTAGGTCAAGTCAGCTTTTTTGATACACTTCGACCGATCTCTACCAAGTAGCAATCACCGAACTGAGAAGGGACTAACTGATAGTACCGGATTAGCACCTGTAACCATAACCCGACCTTATCCGAACTAACTCGGATTTTGGAAAGAGATATGTAGAATGGGTCAGCAAGGGCTCAAGAAGATAAGCCCGATCCATAAGTAGTATCTCACTGACCTCGCATAATCAGTTAAAACTAGGAAATGTTTCGTATCTTTATAGAATAGATTCAACCGAGTCATACATTTGTATAAATATTCGATATAAATATGTAATTCTCACGTAAAGTGGAAAGAAAATCAATACAGAATTTTTTTCACAAATTCCTGCTTTATCTTTTGAATTATTTGCTTTAAAACCTAAAATCTAGATTGTTTGAATTGAATCCAACTATCCAAGTAACTTACGCAAATCGGATTCACCAAAAGATATTGGTTCAGATTGAAGTCTAAAACATGACGCTTTTCTTTGATAATTGAGAAAAATCCAATTCTCTATATTGTATTGACGGTAACAAAAGAAACGTATATTAAAATAAAGTTGTGGTTTCAAACTCTCTCGATATTGTAATATGCCATCATAAAAAAAAAATAGAGTTATTATACAAAACAGATACTTCTGAGAACTTTCTTAGCAAAATAGACACTTTAAAAAACAAAGGCACTTCTGGATATATGTACACTATATGAGGACTATAATAGCATTCACTTGATTGTTTAGCTTGCTCAACTTTGTTGGGCTTTCAACTAGTTTTCTATTTAGTTAGGAATAATAGGTAAATTATAAGCCGTTCATTTGGAGTGGAGTTGTGATCTAGTGGTTGTTACTAAATGTTGATTTCTCAATTCTTTTGTTTCGATCTCGCCGTCCTCTAGTCCGACATTTTTTTTTCTTTCCATCTTCTTCAGTCCTTTGAATTTAAATTGGGGACTGAACCAAAGATCGTAGTAATTTTCCTGAAAATATTTCTCTCGTAAAATTGTTTTAAAAAGATTAAGAAATCAATCTCCTCGGTGCTATAAGTAGAGGTGGTGGAGACCGAAGCAAGTACTGGCAAATCTTATGCTTCAAAAATCGAAGCAATCTTATGATGTTTTGATCATGTGGCTATAACTAATTTTGGGTTTTTCTTCTTCTTCGTTCTTTTTAGATATCATGCTTCAATTTCTTATGACCTCTAATAAATCAATTCAGTTCAAGAGAAATAATTGATCCCAATTATCCAATCAATTGTTTGACAAGTTGTTCGATTGTTGGACGAGAAGGGTCTCGATGTTGTGTTGGAAAAAGTTACAGAGTAGTCAAAGAAAACAAAACCGTAAGACCTGTTTTTCTGTTCGATCTCGCCGTTCGCCACCACCTCCTCCTCGAAGACCTGTTTTAGCTAAGAACAGTCCTTCTCCACTGCCGCCTTTCGTTGAAGAAGATTGCGGCTCTATCGTTGTCCGTTGCAACCAAATCAATCTCTTTCTCAAAAATCCGAGATCCAAATCAGAAATCAGGATTGGTGTTTATGTATAGGAACCAAGATTTCAAATTTCTTAGTTAGATGCTCCACATTTTTAGTTTTGTTGTATTTGGGTTGTTCATAGTTTGAGATCTCTTTTCATTTTAATTTTATGTTCATATTGTGATTTGTTTGCATTTGAGGAGAAGATTGTCGAGGTTTAGTTATGTTCGGATCAACAATTATGGCAAGCTCTAGCAACAAGAACACGAACGTGAATTTGGTGAGGTTTTGGTTGCTAATTGGATCATTTTGGTTGCTTTGATGGTTACTGGATCAAAGGCGTATCAAAAACACAGATGTGAAGAGATTTTATGATCAACCTCTATACCACACTAAATTCACATACATATATAGAGACTCGATGAACTCAGTACGTGTTAGTTAGGTGTGTTCTCCACTGTAAATGATAATACTACCTTGACCATTTAGATAATAGTTCAGTATACATCAAACAAAGCTTTTACAAAGATTTCCCATTTTTACAGTTGTCTATATGACATGAGTTGTATGGATACGTCTTCGCAGTCAATAAGTCTCTGGAAAGTGAAATGCCATCGTTAAGCAATGATTCAACATTGTTTCCATGTTCATATTTTGGTAAGAAAACAAAGAGAATCAACGTTATTTCCATGTTGATTAGCGTGACCATTCATACGTTGACCATCAATACATAACCACCCATTCGTGACCATCGATACATGACTCTCACTTTGATATGTTTTCGAACACCAGAGTTCAAAGACCATTCATATGTTGACCATCGATATATGACCATCCATTCTTGACCATCGATACATGACTCTCACTTTGATATGTTTTCGAACACCAGAGTTCAAAGACCACACACCATACCATATAAAACTAGCAAATATGTGTGCCTCTTCTTGTACCAAGAGAGCAGTTAGATAACAAAACTTATTTCCGACGGTCACGAATGTTTAATTTTACTTGCAGGTTCTCAAGAACAACTAATGACCACCACTAGTCTCCTAAAGAGTATAATGAACATAACAAGGTGAGTCATAACATGGACACGATAACACTCATTCTCAAACGAAAGAGGATAAATGAAACTTTGTAGAAGCAATTTTTCCATTATAAGTATTCATATAACTTCTTGTAATAAACTCTTTTTGAACTTGCATTTCACAATAGCTTACCTGCAAATATGATCGACTTTCGTTTGAGAAGCAAATCAAATTTTTACAAATAATAAACACTATCTAATATTGTAACACAAAAATCAGAATGAATCACTTTAACTAAGTTATATTTCATCATGTTTACAAGGTGGTCTTTCAACATTCATTATTAAGAGGGAAAAGAAAGGAGAAAGGTTAGGATTGATATATAGTCGATCAACTTTGTCTTCATGTTGATAGCGTGACAAAAAAACAACCAAACAACAACCATATACTACCATCGATACGTGACTACCATCGATACGTGACCATCCCCTCGTGACCATCGATACATGACAATCTATTTGTGATCATCGATACATGACAATATATTCGTGACCATCAATACATGATAATCTATTCGTGACCATCGATACACTTTGTCACAGACATCTTAAAATGCTCTTTTCATAACTCATCAGTGAAGGCAAGTGGTCTTGAACCTGTCCGGATCAAAAATTGAGTAGCAATGCCACCATTGTTGTTAACACTCTCATAAGAGAGTTTTGAATTTCGCCATCACAGAGATGGTATGGGCTTAATCAGAGTGATGTATCAAGGGAAGAGTACCTTAAGGTCGGTGATGTGAGCGTTATTACATAGTAGCGATTCCATTTATGAGAAATTAAGCAAACATCAACACTAACACAGGAGACAAACAAAACCCCTCAAAAAAGGTAATTAAAAGAAAGATTAACAAAATCCAAAATTAAAAATTTTCTCTTTCGATTGATCTACTCAAAACCCAATCACCAAGAATCGGATACGATCCTATAAATCAATAATCAAAGAGGTTTAATCGAGATTTCGAAGCTTAAGACAATAGAGAAATCTCCCAAAACAATCAAAGAGGCTAATAGAATCGTACTTGATCTTTTTGGTCTGAAATAAATCGTTTTCTGGGTCGGAAAACGAAAACCCAGAAACAAGAAATCGAAGACGCGCCAAGAAAAAGACGATCGAGAAACGATAATCAGAAGAAGAAGATATTTCAATTGACGTTTGAGAAAAGTATCGAGAAGGGGAAAATAGAGTAGAGCTTTGGAAGATATGAAGTTGAAAAGTTAACTAGTTAGATTAGATCTAGTTCAGGGATATATTGGTCTTTTAACCCAATGGAAGTGCCTCGTTTTTGAGAAGTGTCTGTTTTGTTAATAAAAGTTGAGAAAATGTCTATTACGTAAATAACTCTAAAAAATACTGTACTGGGCGATGACAGATTTATCCTTCACTCTATAGTAAAGGATCGAAAAGTTTATTAAATTATAAATGAATTATATAGTTAAGCATAGATACATATGTATGCAAGCGTGCGTCTATGTGTATATATGTAAAGGTTGTTTGCATGAAGGCCACCAAATGGGTGATACCGATAAGTCATATTTGCTTCAACATTTAACGAAAGGCATGGTGAGCAAAAAGATTGGTCCCATCGTCATCTCCCATTTTTGGACAAACTTTTTATCTTTACTTTTTTTCATCTACTTTTATTTTAACTTTTACCACCGAAGCTTTACGCCTATTTTTTTTTTTACATTGTAATGTATATCTTCCATTTATAAAATAACCTTTTTTTTTCTTTCCACCCATTTTCATCGTCTACGCTATTATTTGAGGGCCACAAAAGATTTGAACTATACCACCAACGGAGCCATAAAGAGGTGATTTAAGGAATTAAAAGTTTAAAACTAAGGCGATTTTTCTTAATAGTTTAACTATTAAGGAGGAGAGAATGGAGAAAAGAAACTAGTTAGAAGCATAGCTATAGTGTTCCTTTTCACTAAAGGACTTTTTTTGTCGTCAATAAAAGGACATATTTAATATGCTTTGTAGTGTAGCTTTCACCAGCCAAATTGAAAAAATGTTAGTGAAATTATGGGGGACCGTAAGCATCCACTACTTTCCAACCAGACCAAACCAAAACAATTTCATGACAATTATTTTACAATGATGGCATGTGATGTGAAACAGAACGTAAAATGTTCACGAAACAAATAAAATGAGTTTGCAAAGATATATTTCTATAGATTATGCCTACAATTCTTGAGAATGATGTTTCATCAAAGTTTTTTTTTCTAAATTCTGTTTTCTAATTATAAGTTAGCTAGATGATATGTATAATGTTGGGTTTAGTAACATAAAATTGATACTCCATTTTTCTGTGAAGTAACTTGAATATTGATATAGGAAAACTGTAAGAAATAAAGTCCACGATTATATCATGTTTGGGATAAGGTTTTGAGATTATACAAATTTTCTCCTCGCAGAAACACAAATTTTGGGATCATAAGCAATTGGATTATAAATGAGAAGTTGAAAAGATGGGCAACTTTTTTTTTGCCTTTAATGCATTATGCATTATGCATGCTTTTATCTTTGTATAAAGCTTTGCATGATTGGTTAGTCTTATAGAAAGATTTTTAATTAAAATTTGGATTACAATGCAGGAAAAAAATATACATCCACATATATGATACAAGTTTAATTAAATATGTCCCAATTTGGACGAAAATACAACTTTAATTAAAAAGCCTATCAATAACTAAGGCCCATGAAACTTGACCAAAAGTAGGGTTGAATCTTCATTTTCTCTATAAATAGAGAAGGCACATCACTGAAGAATGGAACTGATTTTTCTTTGACAAAAGCCAAACATCACATTGCAACCTCTCGAAGTTACCTTGAAACGACCCGACCCGTTTTTTTTTAAACAATACATTGGACTCGAATTAGCATTCCCAAAAATGCTAATCCTCAACATCCAATCAAACTCACAAAGCAACCAACGGATAACCAATAACTTCAACCAACACTGTGACGCCCGTGAACCATTTTTGAGAAAATGGAGGGGCTGTGGATCGACAGGGCTCTTATGGGCTGTCGATCGACAAGGTTCTTAAGGGCTGTCGATCGACACACTGTCGATCGACACACCTAGGGTTTGTCGATCGACAGGTACCCGAATTGGTCAGTTTTCTAGTTCGATTTAAGTCGTTCAATTGGACCGGGCCGGTTTGGTGAAACCCTAGGGCTTGTATATAAGCTTTTTGGCCGCATTCTGAGCGAAACAAAGCCTCAAATCTGCAGAAAAAGAGTTGAGAGGAGTTCTTTTGTTTCTGTTAGGGTTTTTGAGTTAGGATTTTCGTTCTTGATCGATTTGGAGAGGAATTTCGTGGGGATTGTCGTGGATTTCGTGTCTAGACTCAATTCTACCAGATTCTATACGAAAATCTAAGGTGAGTGCGTGACCATGGCTTCTGGGCCGGTGGATTCGTTAGGGTTGTTTGGTGGTAGGTTGATATTGTTTGATTTGATCTTGTTTGTGTTGAATCTGTCAGTGAATTGCGTGTGGATTGTTTGGATTGTGTTTACTCGTGCAGGTTTCGTGTTAACGCAGAGGAGGAATCGATCCGAGAGAATATTGGTCGATTTCTTATGAATCTGTGACGGCCTGTCGATCGACAGCACTTGGGTGTGTCGATCGACAGACCAACACGAGAGCTGTCGATCGACACCTAGAGGTTGTGTCGATCGACAGGCTATTGAGGAACTGTCGATCGACACCTAGAGGTTGTGTCGATCGACAGGTTGTTGTGGAGCTGTCGATCGACAGGCACTCGGGGTGCGTCGATCGACAGGTTTGCACAAGGGTGTCGATCGACACCTAGTGGTAGTGTCGATCGACTGGCCGCCTGTTTGGGCTGTGGTTGAGCCGTTGTTGCGATTGTGTGATGGTTTGATGTGTGTTTGCCTGAGCGGATCTATCGCGTCTAAGTGCGCAGTCGTAGATGGGATGACCGTCTCACTGGGTATTTGTGATAATACTCATGCATCTCTTTTTTCCATGTGATGCAGGTAAAGGCAAATTGTTATCGTGGAATCACGGCTAAGAAGAGGGAGATGATCTAGGGTCTCGTGTTGGGTGTTTCCTGTTGTTTCTTTTTCTGTTTAGAACCCTGCTAGGTTGCTGGAACTTTTGAATTGGAATTATTTTGGAATAGATTGGTTTAGTGTTTAATGGAATTTCTTATTTGGTTATCCGCTGTTGTGTGTGTTAGTCTGTGTTGCTTGGTTATTGAGGATAACATTTATGGGAATGCTAGTCCGAGACCAAGGGTTTAATTGTTTTTGAAAAGAAAAAAAACGGGTCGGGTCGTTTCAGTTTGGTATCAGAGCCCGTACGGTTTTAGGACGGGCTTGAACTGCTAGGATTGAATTTGGTAAAACTACAATTCTGTGAGTTTGGGGGTTCTAGATCATCTTCCTTCGTGTCTTCAAAGAGATTTCACGGTAAGTGTTGATTGTTTTATTGTTATTCTTTAGTGTTTGGCTTGTGTACTGTAGTAGTACATGGTGTTAGCTAGAGGCACTAGAGAATGTGGCCGTGGGGGTCGGGGTTACTGTGGAGGTCAGGATTGTGGTCGGGGACCAGTGAGTGAGTCGGTTGGGATGCGGCTCAGGGTTCCACGTTGAGACTGTGACATATCCGTAGACGTATCAAGAGGGTCTGAGTATTAGTGCGAGTGCCAGTGAGAGTGCCTGTGTGAGAGCCGGTGTAAGGGCTGTGGGGTCAGGGCTGGAACTCGAACTGGTGCTGGATTGGCTCTCTGTTCGGGTGCGCCCGCAGGAGGAGTCTAGGTGACGAGTTGATCGTCTGACAGATCTGTTGCAGTAGGTGTCGTGGCGGCACTAGAGAGTGAGTCTGCTGGGGGTGCGGCTCAGAGTGTTGCGCAAGTGGCTGAGAGTGATCCGTAGACGCTTCATGATGGCTTAAGCGCCATTTAGACTGCCAGCGTGCAACCAAGTGTGAGCGCCAGTGTGAGGGCTGGTGGGGACAGTGTGAGGGTTGGTGGGGACAGTGTGGTCCTAGGTTGGCTGTCGGGGGCCGGTGTGGGTCCTCGTGAGGTTGGTAGTGCGGGTGCGCCCGCGGGTGGGCTCAGGGTCGAGTAGATCGTATGGCGGATTGGCTTCAGCAGTTTTGGGAACGGTTACCGAGTGCGGTACGAGTTAGGCTCCGGTGATGCCACAAGTGGCAGAGGTGCGGCTGAGGGCTGCGGTTGTTGGTAGGGTTCCGTCTTATCTGTGGATAAGGGAACAGGTGCAGAGGATTGGTATAGGATTCTTTGCGAGTGGTGTGTTGCAGCTAGGAGGGTTCAGGCAGAGTTGGCCTGGGCGGACTTGTGGGCAGAGTGTGATGTCAAGTTCTTTCCTCGAGAGGTTGCAGATCGTTTAGAGACGAGGTGTTTGGAACTCGATCTGTGAGGAAGATCAGTTTGTGGGTATGATTTGGAGTTTAACCAACTCATGGTTTATGTTGGTTCAAGCTGGTAGGAGCATGGGGGCGAGGAGGCCCAGGTTAAGAGGTTCTTGAGAGAACTTTGATCTGATTGGAGGACACGGTGCAGAGTGTCTAAGTATACTGCGAGAGCATAGTTGATTGAGACTGCTGGAGGCATTGTCGAGACTCGAGAGAGCAGGTTGTGGTAGTTAGCCCAGCTGTTCAGTCTATTAAGCCTCAGCAGGTGATACCTGGCATGGCGGCAAGCCTGTGCAGGGACAAAAGAGGAAGTGGGAGGATACTTCCGGGTTGAGCTAGAGTGGCCAAGGGTGCTTCGGGTGTGGAAGCATGGGTCATAGTTGGCGAGTTTGTTAGGTTTCTTAGCACATGGGAGTTGTGTGGAGACCTTTGTAGTGGGCAGTGGTGAATTTCACGTGTTGTTCGATTCTGGAGCATGATTGCTTCACCACTCCGGAGGGTGCCGAGTGGAGCGGTATTCGGAGAGGCGCTGGTGAGTGGATTGGACCGGTTATGTTGCTGGAGGGAAGTCCTAGTAATTCATGGCTGGGCGAGAGGCGTGAAGATTCTAGTGACTGGTGAGTTATTGTCAGCAGACTTGGTGATTAGTCCAGTGGAACTGTATGATGGCATCCTGTGTATGGATAGGCTTGATCAGTACAAAGTTCATATGGATTGTCACCGGAGTCGTGTTGTGTTTGAGCGTGGTAGGAGAAAGTTGGTTTGTCAGGGAGTGAGGCCGACTTCTGAGAGTCTCGTGATCTCTTGGGTGCAGGCTGAGGCTATGACTGGGAGGTTGCGAGGCTTACTTGGAAACTGTTTTGCTGGCAGAGTCTGTAGGTGAGGTGGCATGGAGGGATATTTGGGTTGTCCAGGACTGTGTGGATGTCTTTCGATTTTTTGCAGGGATTGCCGTCATCGCGGTCGGATCCTTTCACAATCGAGTTAGAGCCTGGGACGACGCTGTTATCTAGAGCACCCTACAGGATGGCTCCAGCAGAGTTGGAAGAGACGATGACGCGGGTAGAGGTTTTTTTTAGTAAAGATTCTTGTGGTCGAGTACTTCACCGTGGGGAGAACCGATGTGTGGTGTTGAGGAATTGTGGTAGTTCCCGGTTGTGCTTCGATTATCGAGGGCTTAACCGAGTCACTATGAAGAACAAGTTTCGTCTTCCGGGAATTGATAAGTTGTTGGATCAATTGTGAGGGGCTACTTGGTTATTCAAGGATTGACTTGGCATCCGGTTAACACCAGTTTTCTATTGATGAGTTGGATGGTAGGAAGACGGCTTTCAGGACTCGGTATAGGCATTCTGAGTTTGTGGTGATGCCTTTCGGGTTAACGATTGGAGTCATTCAATTGGACCGGGCCAGTTTGGTGAAACCCTAGGGCTTCGTATATAAGCTTTTTGGCCGCATTCTGAGCGAAACAAAGCCTCAAATCTGCAGAAAAATAGTTGAGAGGAGTTCTCTTGTTTCTGTTAGGGTTTTCGTTTTTGATCGATTTGGAGAGGAATTTCGTGGGGATTGTCGTGGATTTCGTGTCTAGCCTCAATTCTACCAGATTCTATCCGAAAATCTAAGGTGAGTGCGTGACCATGGCTTCTGGGCCGGTGGATTCGTTAGGGTTGTTTGGTGGTAGGTTGGAATTGTTTGATTTGATCTTGTTTGTGTTGAATCTGTCAGTGAATTGCGTGTGGATTGTTTGGATTGTGTTTACTCGTGCATGTTTCGTGTTCACGCAGAGGACGAATCGATCCGAGAGGATATTGGTCGATTTCCTATGAATCTGCGACGGCCTGTCGATCGACAGCACTTGGGTGTGTCGATCGATAGACCAACACGAGAGCTGTCGATCGACACCTAGAGGTTGTGTCGATCGACAGGTTGTTGTGGAGCTGTCGATCGACAGGCACTCGGGGTGCGTCGATCGACAGGTATGCACAGGGGTGTCGATCGACACCTAGTGGTAGTGTCGATCGACAAGCCGCCTGTTTGGGCTGTGGTTGAGCCGTTGTTGTGATTGTGTGATGGTTTGATGTGTGTTTGCCTGAGCGGATCCATCGCGTCTAAGTGCGCAGTCGTAGATGGGATGACCGTCTCACTGGATATTTGTGATAATACTCACGCATCTCTTTTTTCCATGTGATGCAGGTAAAGGCAAATTGTTATCGTGGAATCACGGCTAAGAAGAGGGAGATGATCTAGGGTCTCGTGTTGGGTGTTTCATGTTGTTTCCTTTTCTGTTTAGAACCCTGCTAGGTTGCTGGAACTTTTGAATTGGAATTGTTTTGGAATTGATTGGTTTAATGTTTAATGGAATTTCTTATTTGGTTATCCGTTGTTGTGTGTGTTAGTCTGTGTTGCTTGGTTGTTGAGGATATCATTTATGGAAATGCTAGTCCGAGACCAAGGGTTTAATTGTTTAAAAAAAAAGAAAAAACGGGTCGGGTCGTTTCAAACACAATTTCATTAAACCAAACAAACCAGTTCAACAACAAATCCAACACAACCACAAGCATTCATAGCCACAATTCGATCACCACAAGGTCAATCAATGCATACAAACCTATCACCAAGAATCCCTAACGATCCATCGACCCAGAAGCCATGGTCATGCACTCACCTTGGATTTTCGGATGGAAAACGATGGAAAACAAGACAACTACGAGATGAGTCTTGATCACCACTAGGAACCACGAAAATCCACTCCCCAATCACAAGAATCGACCTCCTTTCTCGAGACAATCGAATCCTTTCACAAAGAACTCTCAAACCCTAACCACAACACTTTGGGAACGATATAACTCTGTTTTTCTGCTGTTTTCCTCACAAAACACGGCCAAAACAGATTATATACGAAGCCCTAGGGTTTTCCAAACCGACCCGGTCCAACCGAACGATTAACAATCGAACTAGAAAAACCGACCAATTAAGCCCCTGTCGATCGACATACACCACTTGTGTCGATCGACAGCCCCTCAGAACTCTGTCGATCGACACACACCACTCGTGTCGATTGATAGCCACTCAACAAAACCCAGCCTGTGGATCGACACACCACACTAGTGTCGATAGACACACCCTCCAATTTCCTCAAAATTGGTTAACAAGTGTCACAATTCTCCCCCAATAAAACTAGATTCGTCCTCGAATCCTCAAACACAGCCCACATGGCTAACCACCTGGCTAACCTGCCAGTAACACCGGAGACTACCTCTCCCAGACCCTCTCGAGGCTCACATCCGTCCTGTGCATATAGACCCGTCTTAGACATTGATCGCTCATAGCTCATACTCATAACCACACCATCTAGCTCTCGGGATCGTCACCCCTCAGCTCTCGGTGCCTCGTATCAACCCACCTCAGTCCGCGCAGTCCTAACGGTGTTTGATACCAACAATCTCCATACCCCTCAAACCTTCCATACACACAATCCGTCAAGCTCTCGGTATGCAGGGAACTCACTATCCCCTGGAGAGACGCATCTCTCAAAGATCTGCCAGAGATCGCAATCTCCCAAAACTATCTCCATACCCTCACGCTTCTAGTTCGCGCAGTCCTGGCGAACGATCGGTATGCAGAGAATCCACTATCCACCGGAGAGACGCATCTCTCAAGATCTACCGGAGACTCATCTCCAAGAAAGAACCAATGTCCCTCTCTCTGAGCTATGCGAGGAAATCGACATCCCCGAGCGAAATCAATTCCTAACGTCTATAATGCACCTCTGACCGGAACTACCTCCCAAGGTCACAATATGATACTCCCAACCCGGAATACCATCACAAACATGATCATCACATATGGACCATCTATCACACTGGATGTCCCTGCAGAGTCTCTCCGAAACTAGACAGTTCTACCCACCGTAAAACTTCTATTCCGAGACTCTCTAAACGCATAAACACATATGCGCTGTTAGAGTTCCACCGAAACTGGCAAGTTCTACTTACTATAAAACTTCCATTCTGAGGTTCTCTAACCACAACCCACGCATAACCCGTTAGAGTTCCTCCAAAACCGGCAAGTTTTACTCACTACAAAACTTCCATTTCAAGGTCCTCTAACCACACAGTCTTGACCAATATCAAGGTCATCTGGACAACCCCTCACACAGGGTGCCCCCGCTAGAGTTTCTCCGAAATAGAAAAGTTCTAACCACTGTAAAACTTCTACTTCGAGATCCTCTAACCACCTACTCAAGGCTATCAAAGCCAAAACGCAAGAACATCATGGCTACACAGCCATAACATCCGCACTCAAGGCTACCACAGCAACCACAATCACATCATAAGAACTACACATCTTATGAAACTGGAAGAATGTCATAATTGTTTCACTCAAACGAAAATACATAATTCCAACCACATCACTACACCTGGTGATCACAACCAAACCAGACATTGGAACCCATGAGACCCAGTTCACTTCCCAGCTTGCTTTACAAACCACAATCGAACCTTGTCTCATCTTAACCTTTGGTTCCGCAGTCTCTTCCTGGACACTGTCACAGTCCCACAAGACTCTCAACAACGGCACCCTTTTTCCCCGGTGCAGGATCTTGTCACTTCTCTCAAGGATCTTCATCGACCTCAACTCAACAGCCAAAGGCTGAAGATATGCATGAATCCTCACCACTACGTCTCAAGAGCCATGTAGACACTTTCTGAGCTTCGACATGTGGAACACTCAAGAAAGTTATGCATGATCTGAGGTAGCTCTAGACGATAAGCAACTGGTCCCACTCGCTCCACCACCAGGAACGAACCCATAAACCACCGACTAAGCTTATCCTCTGCAATTGATCTGTTAGAACCCTGCATCATCTCCACTCTGAGATGCGCTCTAACTCCCACCTTAAACTCTAACTCATTCCTCCTGTTATCGGCATAACTCCTCGGCCGATCAAGAGCCTCTTTCATATTCAGCTTCACAACACGGATCTTCTTCGTCGTTTCCTGAACAAAATCCGCACCATATATGCTCCTCTCCCCTACTTGGGTCTAGCATAAGATGTGCAACATGGCCTCACATACAAAACCTCGAAGGGAACCATACCACTACTGGCCTGAAAGCCCTCACAAACTCAGAAGTACACCTCAGATCTCTATCTGATACAAAACTCGCTAGCACTCCAAGCCACCACACTAACTTACTCGCATATTTCATAACCTGAACCGCTGCTCCCTTGGTTACCTTAATGGTTAGAAAATGTGCTAACATAGACAGACGATCCGCAGTCACTCAAATAACAACATGAGTCCAAGAAACCGGCAATCCTGCCGCAATATTATTGTAAGCTACGACCTAGTTAGCCACATCCTTCTTCATCCCGACTCAGTGATAGTACCGTTTCCGATCACTATGCCTCTTAGTTGCTTCCGGATGAATAGAGAAACATGCTCTCATGAGCCTCTCACAGAAATCTCCTGCCTCAAACCTCAACCTTAGGCACACAGACTCACCCGTGCCCTAAGATAGTTTCAATCGCCGAGACCTAATAACCAGAATCCTCAACCTTAGAAGAATCCACCAACCTTGATCCTTCTCCTGAGCTACTCGAACATGCTCAGAAGATTTGCCTGATTAACTGACTTCAGACCCAACGGCTCTCATGAGATAACGCACAAGCTCAACGTATCAATCTCCCTCAACCATACCTCCACATCCTGCCCCTCAGCCGAAGCATACCGCCTCCGACTAAGAGCATCCGCCTCCAGGTAAGTTCACCACGATGGTAAACTATAAACTGATCCCAATCTGCTACAACTCCACCCGTCACTTTCGCCTCCTAAACCAAAGACCACCCAAAAGGAACCTACTCCTCTAACTGCTTGGTCATAGATTGAGCCATACTCGCATAGTCGTCACAAATCTTACGAAATAACCTACCACCCCGGGAAAACCATGATCCCAGAGGTATTCCCGGTCTAGGCCAAATCTCAGATAGATTGCATCTTAACTGGATCCACAGAAATTCTAACTTCAGAAACAGTAAGACCTTGAAAACCCATTTTCCGCTGACAGAAACTGCACTTGCTCAACCTAGCAAATAGCTTATGTTCCCGCACCTTCCCCAAAATTGCCCTCTCCTTACTCATGCTTCCCAGGACTCTTCGAATACACCAAGATGCCATTGATGAAGTTAATCAGGCACTCATCCAGATACTCTTGAAAGGCTTCGCTCATCAACCTCATAAACGTAGCTGGTGCATTCGTCAATCCGAAGGCATCACCACTAACTCAACACTGCCCATAACTCGTCAAGAAAGCCGTCTTCCTGACATCCACCTCATCAGTAGAAATCTGGTGTTAACCGGGTGCCAAGTCAACCTTGAAGAACCAAGTAGCCCCTCACAATTGATCCAACAACTTATCAATTCTCGGAAGAGGATACTTGTTCTTTACAGTGACTCGGCTAAGCCCTCGACAATCGATGCACAACCGGAAACTACAATCTTTCTTCTTCACACACATCACCGGTGCTCCCCACGGAAGTACTCGGTCAAAATAATCCTTACTCAACAAATCCTCTAGCCGCCTCACCGGCTCTGCCAACTCTGCTGGAGCCATCCTGTAAGGTGCCTTAAATAACGGCGTCGTCTCAGGCTCTAACTCAATCGTGAAAGGATCCAACCGCGACGACGGTAATCCCTGCAGCGACCGAAAGACATCCTCACAGTCTTGGACAACCCGAATATCCCTCACTGCAACCTCACCTACAGACTCCGCCAGCAAAATAGTCTCCAAGTAAGCCTCGCAACCCCTCAGTCAAAGCCTAAGCCTACACCTGAGAGATCACGAGACTCTCAGAAGTTGGTCTCACTCCCTGATAAACCAACCTTCCTCCACCACGCTCAAACACAACACGACCCCGGTGACAATCCAGATGAACTCTGTACTGATCAACCCAATCCATACCCATGATAATATCATACAGCTCCACTGGACTGATCACCAAATCCGTTGGCATCAACTCGCCAGCCACCAGAATATCCCCGCCTCTCGCCCGGCCATGAGTAACTAGTAACTTTATTCCAACAACCATAACCGGTCCAATCCGCTCACCAGCGCCACCCCGAATACCGCTCGCTCAGCACGCTCCGAAGTGATGAAGCAATGATGCTCCAGACTCAAACCACACGTGGGACTCACTACTGCCCACCACCAAAGTCTCCACACAACTCTCATGTGCTAGGAACCTAACAAGATCGCCAACTATGACCCATGCTTCCACACCCGAAGCATCCTTGGCTACTCTAGCTCAACCCGAAAGTATCCTCCCACTTCCTCAGCTGGGCTAACCACCACAGCGTGCTCGCTCATGACCTCCTCAACGCCTCCAGCAGTCTCAACCAGCTCTGGTCTCGTAGAATACTTAGACACTCCGCACCGTGTCCTCCAACCTAGTCAAAGTCCTCTAAAGAACCTCTTATCATGGGCCTCCTTGCCCTCCATTCTCCTACCAGCATAAATCATGAGTCGATTAAACTCCAAATCATATCCACGAACTGATCTCTCTCCCAGATCAGTTCCAAAAACCTCATCTCTAAACGATCTGAAGCCTCTTGAGGAAAGAACTTGGCATCACACTCTACTCAAAAGTCCGCCCAAGCCAACTCTGCCTGAACTCTCCTAGCTGCAACACACCACTCGCAAAGAATCTTATACCAATCCTCTGCACCTAATCCCTTATCCGCAGATAAGACGGAACCCTACCAACAACCGTAGCCCTCAGCCGCACCTCTGCCACTCGTGGCATCACCGGAGCCTAACTGGCACCGTATTTGGTAACCGCTCCCATAACTGTTGAAGCTAATCCACTAGACGAACATCTCGACCCTGAGCCCCACCCGCGGGCGCACCCGCACTACCAACCTCATGAGGACCCACACCGGCCCCCGACAGCCAATCTGGGATCACACTATCCCCACCAGCCCTCACACTGGTGCTCATACTTGGCTGCACGCTGGCAGTCTCAATGGCGCTCAAGCCGTCTTGAAGCGTCAACGAATCACTCTCAGCCACATCCATAACACTCGGAGCCGCACTCCCGACAAACTCACTCACTAGTGCTTGCCACAACAGCTACTGCAACAGATCTGTCAGACGATCAACTCGTCACTTGGACTCCTCCTGCGGGCGCACCCGAACAGCGAGGCAATCCAGCACCAGCTAGAGTACCAGCCCTGGCCCCACAGCCCTCACACTGGCTCTCTTACAGGCACTGCCACTGGTACTCACACTAATATACAGACCCTCCTGATACGTCTACGGATCTGTCACAGTCTCAAACGTGGAACCCTGGGCCGCATCTCCAACTAACTCACTCACTGGTCCCCGGCCACCATCCTAACCTCCACGGTCACTCGGCCCACACGGCCACCCCGGCCACCACGGCCACATTCTCTAATGCCTCTAGCCAACACACTGTACTAACAAAGCACCCGCTAAGCACTAAAGAATAAAACACAAAACAAACAACACTTACCGTATAATCACTTTGAAGGCTCGAAGGAAGATGATCCGGACCCCCAAACCCATAGAATTGTCAATTATCCAAATTATAATCCTAGTAGTTCTACCCCGTCCTAAAACCGTAAGGACTCTGATACCAAACTGAAACAACCTGACCCATTTTTTTTTTTTTAATAACAATACATTGGACTCGAATTAGCATTCCCATAAATGCTAACCCTCAACATCCAATCAAACTCACAAAGCAACCAGCAGATAACCAATAACTTAAACCAACACAATTTCATTAAACCAAGGAAACCAGTTCAACAACAAATCCAACACAACCACAAGCATACATAGCCACAATTCGATCACCACAAGGTCAATCAATGCATACAAACCTATCACCAAGAATCCCTAACGATCCATCGACCCAGAAGCCATGGTCACGCACTCACCTTGGATTTTCGGATGAAAAACGATGGAAATCGAGACAACTACGAGATCAGACTTGATCACCTCTAGGAACCACGAAAATCCACTCCCCAATCACAAGAATCGACCTCCTTTCTCGAGACAATCGAATTCTTTCACAAAGAACTCTCAAACCCTAACCACAACACTTTGGGAACGATATAACTCTGTTTTTCTGCTGTTTTCCTCACAAAACACGGCCAAAACAGATTATATACGAAGCCCTAGGGTTTTCCAAACCGACCCGGTCCAACCGAACGATTAACAATCGAACTAGAAAAACCGACCAATTAAACCCCTGTCAATCGACATACACTACCTGTGTCGATCGACAGCCCCTCAGAACCCTGTCGATCAACACACACCACTCGTGTCGATCGACATCCACTCAATAAACCGGCCTTAATCCCCAAAACCCATCCTGTCGATCGACACACCACACTAGTGTCGATCGACACACCCTCCAATTTCCTCAATATTGGTTCACGGGTGTCACATACCTGCTCAGGTCATCAAGACAGGTGTTTTACCTGCTCAGGTCGTCCAAACATGTGTTCTGCCTGCTCAGGTCGTCCAGACAGGTCTTCTGCCTGCTCAGGTCGTCCAGACAGGTGTTCTGCCAGCTCAGGTCGACAGGTGTTCTGCCTGGTCAGGTCGTCCGGACAGGTGTTCTACCTGCTTAAATTGTCTAGACAGGCGTACATGCTCAGGCCATCCAGACAGGCATTCTGCCTGCTCAGGCCGTCCAGACAGTTGTTCTGCCTTCTCAGGTCGTCCAGACAGGCGCTCTACCTGCTCAGGTCATCCAGACAAGTGTTCTACCTACTCAAGTCGTCCAGACAGCTTCCCTACCTGCTTAGGTCGTCCAGACAGGTGTTCTACCTAATCAGGTCGTCCAGACAAGTGTTCTACCTACTCAGGTTGTCCAGACAAGTGTTCTACCTGCCTAGGTCGTCAAGACAGCTTCCTTCGCTGCCCAAGTCATTGAGACAACTGTTGGTAGGCCATCCAGACAGGTCCTCTACCTGCTCAGGTCATCCAGACAGGTTCCCTACATGCTCAGGTCGTCCAGACAGGTTCCCTATCTGATCAGGTCGTCCAGACAGGTTCCCTATCTGATCAGGTTGTCCAGACATGCTTTCTACGTGCTCAAGTTGTCAAGACAGCTTCCTTAGCTGCCCAGCTTGCCAGGTCAAACATCTACCTCGTCAGCAGTTACATGGGTTCCCAGGTCGTACATCCAGCTTCCCAGGTCCAATATCTAGCTTCCAGGTCGAACATCCAACTTCCCAGGTTGAACATCTACCCTGTCAGCAGTTACGTGGCCTCCCATGTCGTACATCCAGCTTCCCAAGTCGAACATCTATCTTCCCAGGTCGAACATCCAGCTTCCCACGTTGAACATCTACCTTGTCAGCAGTTACGTGGCCTCCCAGGTCGAATATCCAGCTTTCCAGGTCGAACATCCAGCTTCCCAGGTCAAACATCTACCTCGTCAGCTGTTGCCCATTTTCCTAGGTCGAACATCTACCTCGTTAGCAATTGCCCATTTTCCTAGGTCGAACATCTACCTTGTCAGCAATTACTTAGCTCCTCAACTCGAACACCTTGCTTCTCAGGATCTATCTAGCTCCTCAGCTCGAACGCCTTGCTTCTCAGTATTTACATGGCTCCTCACTTCGAACACCTAGCTTCTCAGCATATACATAGCTCTTTAGCTTGAACGCCTAGCTTCTCAGCATCTACCTAGCTCCTTACCTCGAACAGCAAGCTTCTCAGCATCTACCTATCTCCTCAGCTCGAACACCTAGTTTCTCAACATCTACCTAGCTCCCCAGCCCAAAAACCTAGCTTCTCAGTTCATCTATTTGGCTTCTCAGTTCATCTACTTAACAAGGTAGTTTCTTTCCTCTATCTCCGAACTACGAATGGCTTAATCTCTTTTTAAGGGTACGTAGAATATAAAACCACTTAAACTCTTATTTCTCTACTAATAAATTGTTGAGTTTTGAATTTATCATACGGGAACCTCCTAACCTTTTGAATTTCTTTATACCAAAATACTTAGTTGGATTTCCGGGTTCAACAGTTGGCGCGCCAGGTAGGAGGATCTTTTAGATATGTCCTTTACGAAAAAGTATAAAACTCATATGCTTTGCTGCTTAGCATACAGACCTACCTTCTCAGGTTACCTAACTACAACTCCGAGCTAAAAACACGGTCAAAACCCTGGCCAGGTACCGACCATAAAAAAACGCGTTACTCTCTTAGACGAATCAGTACTCATCGTATCGAGGTCAATTCTTTGTTCGACTCCAAAGGCTCCACAACGTTCGACCTAACCTAAAAGTCGGGGCCGGACCCGTAAGACTCCTAAGAATGCCTAAGTAGTTAAGCCAAAAAATTCTCGCACACTTAGCAGGAAGACAGGTCATACTTATGTAAGTCGGGTTCCAACCCGCAAAGCAGGATCCAACCCTCCACCGAGCAAAAAGGTTGGTTCCGACCTTCTCAGGAATTCGAACTCCTCATGTCCTTCTCAAGAATTCGACCTCTTCAGGTCATTCTCATGAATTCGACATCATCAGGTCTTTCCCAGGAATTCGACTTCCTCATGTATTTCCTAGGAACTCGATCTCCTCCGGTCATACTCAAGAATTTGACCTCCTCATGTCATTTTCAAGAATTCGAACTCCTTAGGTCATTCTCAGGAATTCGACCTCCTCAGGTCATTCTCAGGAATTTGACCTCTTCAGGTCATTCTCAGGAATTCGACCTCCTCAGGAATTCGACCTCCTCATGTCATTTTCAGAAATTTGACCTCCTCAGGTCATTCTCGGGAATTCGACCTCCTCAGTTCCTTCTCAGGAATCCGACCTTCACAGGTTCCAAATTTTCCCTTTTTTAAAATTTTTTCTCAATCCACACCGAGCTTATCACTATCATGTAAATTTGTCAAACTCACTCAACAATCGTTCGACGAACCTGGGGGGGGTCTACTGTTGGATATGGGTTTAACACCCTTATTTAAGACTCTACCCAAATTGAGATCAACCTTTAATAATCCCATCAATAATAAAGCCTATGAAATTTGACCAAAAGTAGGGTTAATCTTCTTTTTCCCTATAAATAGAGAAAGCACCTCATTGAACTAGAGAACTGATTTTTCTTTGACAAAAGCCAAACATCGCATTGCAAGCTCTCGAAGTTACCTGCTCAGGTCGTCAAGACACGTGTTCTACCTGCTCAGGTCGTCCAGACATGTGTTCTGCCTTCTCAGGTCGTCCAGATAGGTGTTCTACATGCTCAGGTCATCCAGACAGGTGTTCTGCCTGCTCAGGTCGTCCAGACAGGCGTTCTACCTACTCAGGTCATCCAGACAGGTGTTCTACTTGCTCATTTCATCCAGACAGGTTCCCTACCTGCTCAGGTCGTCCAGACAGGTGTTCTACCTGCTCAGGTCGTCTAGACACGTGTTCTACCTGCCCAGGTCGTCAAGACAGCTTCGTTCTCTGCCCAAGTCATTGAAAAAACTGTTGTACCTACTCAGGTCATCCAGACAGGTCTCCTACCTGCTCAGGTCATCCATACAGGTTCCCTATCTGATCAGGTCATCCATATAGGTTCCCTACCTGCTCAGGTCGTCCAGAAAAGTCTCCTACCTGCTTAGGTCATCCAGACAGGCTTTCTACCTGCTCAAGTCGTCAAGACAGCTTCTTTAGTTTCCCAGCTTCCCAGGTCGAACATCTACCTCGTCAGCAGTTACATGGCTTCCCAGGTCGTACATTCAGCTTCCTAGGTCCAACATCCAGCTTCCAGGTCGAACATCCAGCTTCCTAGGTCCAACATCCAGCTTCCAGGTCGAACATCCAGCTTCCCTGATTGAACATCTACCTTGCCAGCAGTTACCTGGCCTCCCATGTCGTACATCCAGCTTCCCAAGTCAAACATCCAGCTTCCCAGGTCAAACATCTACCTTGTCAGCAGTTACCTGGCCTCCCAGGTCGAATATCTAGCTTTCTAGGTCGAATATCCAGCTTCCCAGGTCGAACATCTACTTCGTCAGCAGCTGCCCATTTTCCTAGGTCGAACATCTACCTTGTCAGCAATTACTTAGCTCCTCAGCTCGAACACCTAGCTTCTCAGGATCTATCTAGCTCCTCAGCTCGAACGCCTAGCTTCTCAGCATTTATCTACCTCTTCAGCTCGAACGCCTAGTTTCTCAGCATCTACCTGGCTCTTCAGCTCGAACACCTAACTTCTCAACATCTACCGACCTCCTCAGCTCGAACGCATAGCTTCTCAGCATCTACCTAGTTCCTCAGCTAGAATACCTAGCTTCTCATCATCTACCTAGCTCCTCAGCTCAAACACCTAGCTTCTCAGCATCTACCTCTCCTCCTCAGCTCAAACACTTAGTTTCTCAGCTCATCTACTTGACTTCTCAGTTCATCCACTTAACAAGGTCGTTTCTTTCCTCTATCTCCGAACTACGAATGGCTTGATCCTTTTCTAAGGGTACGTAGGCAACCTCTCGCAAGGTACAGCTATAAAACATAAAACCACTTAAACTTTTATTTCTCTACTAATCAATTGTTGAGTTTTGACTTTATCATACGGGAATCTCCGAACCTTTTAAATCTCTTCATAACAAAATACTTAGTTGAATTTCCGGGTTCAACAATGTCCTAATTTTTGTTTTAAACTAGTTCGTTTGAATATACTATTGTCGTTTTAGCCATTACTATAAAAAAAACGGAGTATGTAACTAAAAAATAACTAGAAGTTATATAACCACATATGAATTTCACATGTCAATATACACTACAAGAAAACACAGAATTTGTGACGCCGTGTTGTGACGATGTTTTGCCGTCACTTATTTTTGTGACGCTATTGTAACAAGTTTGTAACGCTTTTGTGACGGAAAATAATACCGTTGCAAAACCGTTGCAAAATAACGACGAAAAAACTTTGTCGAAAAAGCGTCACAAAATTGTGACGCGTTTGTATCTAAAAATACAACGTCGCAACTTAGTAACGTATTTGTAACTCTTTCGGTGCGTCGCAAAAACTGTCGGTCATAAAAAAGTGGGTGTAAACGTGTTTAATTCGACTTTTATAATCCACCTAACTGTCACCCAACACGTGTTTACCGCCCACCTACCTGCCACCTAACTTTCAGTATGCGTCGCAAATTTGTAAGAAATCCGTCACAAATTTGTGACGAAATTTTTAGCGTCACAAATATGTCACAGTAAATTCAGCCTATATATAGGATCACTCCCCACTCTGAAATTTCTCACAAATTACAAAGAAAAAAACGGAAGAGAAAAAAAAAGAGTGAAAAAAAAATTGGGAGGGAAAAGAAAAAAAAAATTGGGAGGGAAATATTTTTGAGAGGGAAAAAATAAATAAAATTTGGGAGGGAAAAGAGAAAAAAAGAGAGGAAAATTTATTTGAGAGGAATAAAAAATGTGGCATTCGTCACGAGAATGGATGTACAACCGGATCGATCCACGCACCAACAATATATCAACCGACTATTTGGACGGAGTGCAACAGTTCATCGATTTTGCGAGTAACCAGGACTTCGCTTTGAGGAATAATGGTAAGTTTATATGTCCTTGTTCTAAATGCAAAAATGCAACTAGGATAAGACCCGCTCGACTTGTGTCGGACCATTTGCTTAGTAAAGGGTTTATGCCCGGATATTATGTATGGTCCGAACATGGAGAGGATTATAATGTTGGTGGGGTAGGATCTAGTAGCCATTACGAAAATTTAGATTTTAGTAGTGAACAATATTTTAATACGGGTAATGAACAATTTGACTATGGTACTGGGGGGGATGTTTATGCTGGTATGGTCAATGATGCATTTCATGGTACTACACCATTTAATGCTTATTGATATGCTCAAACTTACCCTGAGCTACTCTCTCAAATTAAGAGATCAATTGTAGTAGGGGTCGAATCACTGGGAGTCAAATCAAATGATAAGAATATTGACTTCAAATTCGGCTAAGTAAAATAATATAAAATAAAGACAAAAGCAAATCGAAACAGAGAAAGATTGTTGATTTTAAATTCAATTAAACAAAGTGCTAGGCTTTTGGGTAATTCTCAGGATGAATCAGAATTGCAGGTTAAACAAAATCATGATTTAATTAAGAACCGTTCTAGAACTTGGAACACTAATGTATAATTAACCAACTGTCGTTGCGAAAACTAACTATGTCTAAACCCTAGAAAACCAAATTTCTTTGTGAATTCAATCAATTTAAACAAGCATTAAATTCAAGTCCAATTTGTTCACAAAATCCCTAAACCAAATTTCTTTGCGAATAAGTAATTTTGCTCACCTAAGATCTAGTTCTGGCTAATCAATTACACTTTCGTGTCAATCTATCAACCTAAGATAGCTAATTTAGAGTGATCAATTCTAAATCAGAGTTAAAGCAATCTAGGTGAAGAACCTAACAGATAATCCTAACAAGTGAGTTTACCCTAACAATTCATCATCATTCCATTCGAACTACCCTAAACCTAACAAGCAAACTACTCAGACATGGAGG
This sequence comes from Arabis alpina, assembly GCA_900128785.1. Taxonomy (NCBI): domain Eukaryota; kingdom Viridiplantae; phylum Streptophyta; class Magnoliopsida; order Brassicales; family Brassicaceae; genus Arabis; species Arabis alpina. Next base: position 17,052,568 of record LT669790.1, read on the forward strand.
CAAAGCAAATCATAGCTGAATAATAATGCATAAAGAAAGAGTAAAAGAAGAATTACAATAGGGTTCGAAGAATCTCAAAGTAATGAAGTAAACTTGTCTCCCTAAAAACCCTGAAAAATCTCTCTCTTAAAGCTCTCTCAACTTTGTTAAGTAAAAACTAAGTTCTGATCTAAAAACCTAAAATAAACTATTTATAGAGGTAAAACTCGTGATGGGCTTCTATGACGGTCTATTGGTAACTTCTGGCCCGAAAAGGAACAATTTTCCTTCTTTAAAACGTATTTAGGTCGGTCTCTGCGAGCACCTGTCGATCGATCGTCTAACTGTCTGTCGATCGACAGGCTTCAATGTAGCTGTCGATCGATCGTCCTTCTTGGTGCTGTCGATCGACAGGCTGCTTCATATCAGCTTCTTTTCTTGCAAATCCGACTCCAACCTCGTTTACGTTCCAAAATGCACCGTATTCACCATATAAGCTCCTCACGTGCAATAACCTGTTAAGACACTAAAAAGACTCGAAATACAACGAAAAGACTCGATAAAAGGACTTATATCATGGTCGAAAACCGGTAAAAACCATGATATATCAACTCCCCCAGACTTAGCTTTTGCTTGCCCTCAAGCAAACTAGAGACTAAAACTGAAGTCGAGGTTTGAAAATCACGAGAACTTACTTATCTTTGGGAACATTGCTTTCGCTTTCTTGACTCTTTCGCTGCATGTAAACAAAGTACCTTTGGCGGTCACGAATCTCAACCATCATAGGTTGGGCCTCAAATCTTAACCTGCAAACCCATCAGTTTCACATTCTCCTAACTGTCGCACACTCGATCGAAGTGATGATGGAATTCTCTCCAATGATATCAACCAAGTAAAAGGGCTAGGTGTGATGTAAAAGGTTTTTGTGTTTAAGTGGAGCTAAAGAGTGTTTAGGGTTACCGGATTTTATTTGGTGGATGCAGACATTATGCATAATCACAAGAGAGAGTCGGGTCCAGTTGATGCCCACATTTTCTCATTCACATTGCACTCCCTCCTCCAAAACGTTATTAGGAACCAAACACCTTCATATAATAATCACGTTCCACTTTCCACATCCAACTTCCTCATTCCTTGGGATTTTCTTTTAAAGCGAGAGACTTATTAAAATGATCATTTCCCTTTCCCTTACTTATTTTTCGAAATCAAAGTAATTTTTTTTTTTTTTTTTTTTTTTTTTTTTAAGACTCTAAGGGGGGAAATGATTTTACAAAGATATTAGTCTCGAAAATTACCATTGTTGTGTATTAAATCCCAAGGAATGCTCAGCATTTCTGCTCTCTTTCAAGTACTCCTACCAAATCATTTTCCTGTGCAATTTTTGTGAATGAAAAACTGCGTCGGACCGCTTTCTCTCCGGAGTTTATACACATGCCTGCACATAAAACTAAGGAAAAGAGACTGCATGAGGCTTGAACAAAATGTTAAGGTTAGGGGTTGGGTACCAACTAAAAATGAGCTGGCCATTCAGGATCAACAAAGAGTGGTAAAGAGAATAAGGAGTCCTGAATGTTTTACTGTCGTGATATCATCAAAGAGAATATAGCGAAATGAAGATCAAGTGTGCTAGTCTGGAGTTTGATCTACTTCGTTCCGCAAATTGCGATAAGAGGGGAACCTGTACTATCATCTGATTTTGAATTCGTTCCATCCAAAGGCTTCATCGCAACAGCTAAAAGTTTCAAAAACTAAGCTTTATTCCTAAGAAAGATCATTATTCCCTACATTTTGACTCAATAAAAACAAATTTTTGACTCCAAAATAGAAAACAATGTTAGTAATTACCTCCCCCAGACTTAAACAACACTGTCCCCAGTGTTATTAAATCTGAGATTGGTGAAAAGAAAAGGAGAAAGTCAGAAAATTTGTGAAAAGAATGAAATTCGGACCTGTTCTGCTGGCCTGTCGATCGATCACCATAAGGTGTGTCGATCGACAGGGCTTCATGGGGCTGTCGATCAACAACCAACAGGTGTGTCGATCGACAGATTCGTCGAAAATCTGAAATCTTGGCTCTGACGACTGATGTTGTTGGAGAAATCTAAAGAAACGCTGAAGATCACTGAAACAAAATACCATCAAGTACCACAGCAAAGAGTCGCAAACAACATGTTCCACAAATTTTGAAAAAGCAAACAGAAACAAAGAACTAACTGACTCAAAGAAAGAAAAATGACTCAAAGGGAAAGAAAAACTTACAGGTGGGTTGCCTCCCACCAAGCGCTTGTTTTCAGTCATTAGCTTGACTGCGGATGATGTTCAGGCTGGAGGTGGATCTCTGAAGTGCACTCCCCCAGACTTGCAAGGAACAATACCAGGAAAGAGCTTCATAGTATTGTCCAACATCTCTTGGACAACTACCTCTCCCTTCTCCCTCAACTCCGAAGGAATGACAATTCTGAACTTGGAGAATGCTTTAGGGGTCTTTCTGCGCTTCCCCTTGGGAATCTTTTGGCATTTGGAACTTGCTGGAATGTTGTCATGGCGACGTGGAATGGGAGAAGCCAACTTGAGAACGTTTTGAACCTTCTTCATCTCATTTTCAAAACCCAGCGTATCTCCAACATTGACACTCATACAGGAAGCAGATGTGACAAGAACCGAAGGATAGAAAACATCCTTGTTGATGTTCGAGAAGGAGATCCGCTTGTTAGGAAAATCCACCATTGCTCCCACTGTTGCAAGGAACTGTGCACCAAGAACCAATGGTTTACAGATATCATCCTTTCTCTCAATGATGTAGAAGTCCGTAGGAACAAGACAATCTCCTATTTGAATTGACACGTCAGGAATGAAGCCTTTAGAAATTGTAAAAATCTATCTATGAGCTCGATATAAGTCCTTGAAGGTTGTAACTCCAAAATTCCTAGCTTCTTTGCAACAGCCTCACACATAACATTCACATTGGCTCCTGTGTCGCATAAAGAATCCTTCAATTCTACACCATTGATCGAACAAGGAACCACAAACATCCCTGGATTCAACAACTTTGGCAGCTTCCTCAATGATGTTGGAGCTTGTTTCTTTTCCTCTCGAGGTGCTTTGTCACTGCCTTGGTTGATGCATGAAGGGTATAGACTCCTTGGATACGGAATCTTGGGCTTGTAGACACGTTCAATGGCGGTTTCAGACTGACATTCGAAAATCTCTGCATTTTTCGGGGCTGTCGATCGACACTCATCAGGTGTGTCGATCGACAGGGCTGCTGAAATTGTGTTCGTACCGAAATTTTCTGTAGCTGTCGATCGACAACCACCAGGTCTGTCGATCGACAGGCCCTCCGAAATCTCAAAATTAAAATTTTCTTCAGGAACCACGAGCAAGGATTCATCTTCGCACTTCTCAACAGTTGGAAACAGTTGTTCTTCACTCTTTAACGTGATTGAATTGGAGAAATGCTTTGGGTTCATGTCAGATTTCCCTGGAAGACAACCTTCTTGTCTCTTTACATTTTCAGCAGTCTGAGCAACCTGAGTATCAAGCTTCTTCAAGTGAATGTTGATGGCTTCTATTTTTCCATTAAGATCAGTGTAGAGACTGTCAATCTTCCCATTGAGATGTACTGTTAGGGTTTGTTGCCCCTCAAGAAGCTGTTCGAACATCCTCTTCACGTCACTTTCTGAAGATTTAGAGGGAATCGGTTGATACGATGAAGATCCGTAGTTCCTCTGATTGTAATTGTTGTATCCCTTGTTCTCTGACTGATTCCCATACCGCTGACTCTAGTAGCCATTCTGGTTGATGTAATTAACATCTTCCTCAACAATCTCAGCTCCATTTGTTTGACCGGCTCCTCGTCTCCTTTCCTCATCAATCTTCTTTGTACTATTTCTAGTAGACACGTTCTTGATGAGCTCAAGGCAATCAGTTGGGAATCTGGTCTTGAAATTCCCATTACTCGCAGCATCTAAAGCCATCTGATGCTTCCAATCCACACCTCTGTAGAAGATACCCAGCAGCTGAACTTCTGTAAATCCGTGATGAGGACAATCTCTCTGATATCCCTTGAACCTTTCCCATGCAGCCTTGAAAGATTCTGTCATATTCTGAGCGAATGTTGGGATTTTGGCCCGTAGATCCTCTGAGCGCGACTCATCGTAGAAGTGACTCAGGAAAGCACTCTTGGTATCTCTCCAAGTAGTCAGTGAGCCTGGCTCCAACTGCTTCAGCCAAGAGGCTGCCTCTCCAGCAAGAGAAAATGGGAAGAGCTTGCACATAATATAATCTTCAGACACGTTGTTAGCCTTAATGCTAGATGCAAGATCCTCGAACATCTCAAGATGATCCATGGGGTGCTCTGATGGGTGCCCATGGAACTGATGTTGAGCCACAAGAGAGAAGTATGCAGGCTTCAACTCAAAATCCCTCCGCTCAAATCTAGGAGGACGAATTGCTGCCCTGTTGGCGTAATGTTCTTCAGGGCGGTAGTAGTCTCCCAAAGTGCGTTGGTTAACCACTACCTCCTGAGGTCTACGATTCGCCTGAGCCAGATGCTCGATCTCAGCGCGCTGGCGCTCCAACTCAACCCTTTGACGATCTAGCTCAGCACGCTCTACTGCAATCGGATCCTCAAACTCGGTGATATTACCAGCTTCATCAATGGGGTCTCCCTGATTGTTGTATCGATTACCATCTCGATCAACATTCTCTCCTTCAGCATTCCGAAAAACTACTACAGCTCGATTAACCATCTTAGCTAACTTTGCTTGTCGTCTGTTTTCCCTTTCCAAAATTCCCAACTCTGGAACAAAATCCGCTAACTCTTTATCCTTGTGGCTTCTAGTTCTGCTAGAAGGCATAAACCTGAAACACCAAAAATAAAAAAAAAACGAAATCAAAAGTAAAAAGAAAACTTAGTCAGAATTCTAGAATCAAAATCCTATGGAAGATTTTGACTCCCCGGCAACGGCGCCAAAATTTGATATGCTCAAACTTACCCTGAGCTACTCTCTCAAATTAAGAGATCAATTTTAGTAGGGGTCGAATCACTGGGAGTCAAATCAAACGATAGGAATATTGACTTCAAATTCGGCTAAGTAAAATAATATAAAATAAAGACAAAAGCAAATCGAAACAGAGAAAGATTGTTGATTTTAAATTCAATTAAACAAAGTGCTAGGCTTTTGGGTAATTCTCAGGATGAATCAGAATTGCAGGTTAAACAAAATCATGATTTAATTAAGAACCGTTCTAGAACTTGGAACACTAATGTATAATTAACCAACTGTCGTTGCGAAAACTAACTATGTCTAAACCCTAGAAAACCAAATTTCTTTGCGAATTCAATCAATTTAAACAAGCATTAAATTCAAGTCCAATTTGTTCACAAAATCCCTAAACCAAATTTCTTTGCGAATAAGTAATTTTGCTCACCTAAGATCTAGTTCTGGCTAATCAATTACACTTTCGTGTCAATCTATCAACCTAAGATAGCTAATTTAGAGTGATCAATTCTAAATCAGAGTTAAAGCAATCTAGGTGAAGAACCTACCAGATAATCCTAACAAGTGAGTTTACCCTAACAATTCATCATCATTCCATTCGAACTACCCTAAACCTAACAAGCAAACTACTCAGACATGGAGGCAAAGCAAATCATAGCTGAATAATAATGCATAAAGAAAGAGTAAAAGAAGAATTACAATAGGGTTCGAAGAATCTCAAAGTAATGAAGTAAACTTGTCTCCCTCAAAACCCTGAAAAATCTCTCTCTTAAAGCTCTCTCAACTTTGTTAAGTAAAAACTAAGTTCTGATCTAAAAACCTAAAATAAACTATTTATAGAGGTAAAACTCGTGATGGGCTTCTATGACGGTCTATTGGTAACTTCTGGCCCGAAAAGGAACAATTTTCCTTCTTTAAAACGTATTTAGGTCGGTCTCTGCGAGCACCTGTCGATCGATCGTCTAACTGTCTGTCGATCGACAGGCTTCAATGTAGCTGTCGATCGATCGTCCTTCTTGGTGCTGTCGATCGACAGGCTGCTTCATATCAGCTTCTTTTCTTGCAAATCCGACTCCAACCTCGTTTACGTTCCAAAATGCACCGTATTCACCATATAAGCTCCTCACGTGCAATAACCCGTTAAGACACTAAAAAGACTCGAAATACAACGAAAAGACTCGATAAAAGGACTTATATCATGGTCGAAAACCGGTAAAAACTATGATATATCACTTATCATCATGATCAAGAACATGGTCAGAGTGGTAATGACCATGTTAATGAAGAACCTACCTATGAGGCGAAACAATTCTACGACTTGCTAGAAGCTGCAAATACCCCGTTGTATGATGGATGTCAGGAAGGTCATTCACAGTTATCATTAGCCGCGCGGTTCATGAGCCACAAGACAGACCATAATCAGTCTGAAAATTGCATGGATGATTGGGCGCAAACGTTTTCTGAGTATTTACCACAGCCTAATCAGGCCACTGGTTCATATTACGAGACAGAAACGTTGATGCGAAAGCTAGGATTGCCGTATCATACATATGATGTATGTATAGATAACTGTATGCTCTTCTGGAAAGAAGATGAGGAGTTGGAGCATTGTAAATTTTGCGAAAAACCGAGATATAAAGAGAGTGAAGGCCGAACAAAAATACCGTTCAGCAAGATGTGGTACCTACCAATCGGGGACAGATTGAAAAGGATGTACCAATCTGAGAAGACTGCATCATGGATGAGATGGCATGCTGAGCACGAGTCAGAAGACGGAGTTATGTGTCATCCATCTGACGGTGCGGAGTGGAAAAATTTCAATGAAATGTATCCGAGTTTTGCAGAGGAAAAGCGAAATGTTTACCTAGGATTGTGTACAGACGGGTTTAATCCATTTGGGATGTCAAAAACCCATTCGTTATGGCCAGTGATCATGACACCTTACAACTTACCCCCTGATATGGCGATGAAGAGTGAGTATTTGTTTCTCACAATTTTGAATTCTGGTCCAAATCATCCACGTGTTAGTCTAGATGTGTTTCTCCAACCATTGATCGATGAGCTAAAGGATTTGTGGAATAACAGAGTTGAGGCGTATGATATTTCATTAAATCAAAATTTCAACCTTAAAGCGGTTCTGCTGTGGACGATTAGCGATTTTCCAGCATATGGTATGTTGTCCGGATGGACTACACATGGAAAATTATCTTGTCCAATTTGTATGTGTGATACAAATGCTTTCCAGTTGCCGTCTGGTAGGAAGCCATGTTGGTTCGACTGTCACCGAAGTTTTTTGCCTACCGATCATCTTTTGCGGAAAAATAAAGTCAATTTCATAAAAGGAAAGACCGCATTGAACGACTACCCACCAGAATCGTTGAGTGGAGCAGAAGTTTTGCGGTATGTAAGGAATGCGAAGGCCCCAAAAACTTCTGACTGTGGTGGAAACGGACATCAGAAAAAACCGGACGGATATGGAGAGTGGCATAACTGGCATAAAGAAAGCATATTTTGGGAGCTACCGTATTGGATTAACTTGAATCTACGACATTGTCTTGACTTGATGCATATCGAGAAAAATTTCTTCGATAACATCATGTACACTATTATGAATATTAAAGACAGATCAAAAGATAACATCAAGTCAAGAATAGATGTTGCGAGATATTGTGCTCGAAAAGAATTGCATGTCGATGCTCGTGGGAATGCGCCATTTCCAATTTGGAGATTGACTGCAAAAGCAAAAGACGCGTTACTACAGTGGGTGAAGAATGAAGTGAAATTCCCAGACGGCTATGTTGCAGATTTAGCTAGTACAGTAGACATCAATAACGGAAAGTTCTCGGGAATGAAAAGTCATGACTGTCACGTCTTTATGGAGAGATTGCTTCCATTCGTATTTGCAGAACTTCTCCCCCGTAACGTGCACCAAGCAATATCAGGTATATACAATTCATGTTTATGTTGATATCACTTGTTAAAGGTTATATAGATAACTAATTAAAAAATTATTTGTAGGGATTGGAGCATTCTTTCGTGACCTTAGCAGTCGCACATTGGATATAAGCCGCGTCCAACTTCTTAAGTCGAACATTGTGATGATTATCTGTAATTTAGAAAAAATATTTCCACCATCCTTCTTTGATGTGATGGAGCACCTTCCTATTCACTTGCCTTACGAAGCAGAGCTTGGTGGTCCTGTACAATATCGGTGGATGTATCCTTTCGAAAGGTTTTTTAAACATTTGAAAGGAAAAGCGAAAAACAAAAGATATCCAGCGAGATCAATTGTTCAATCATATATGAATGATGAGATATCCTACTTTTCACAATACTACTTTGGCTCACAGGTTCCTCCATCTATCAGACGAAGGTAAATTGATGTGATAATATAGAAAAATGTATGTTATTTAATATTGGTATTATGTTTTGGTTTAAATGATATTAAGAACAAATTTTGAAGGGCAAGTCGGTATGACGAAGGTGAAGCACCTAAATATCCAATTGATGTACCGGATATATTCATGGCTATAGGTCGGCCAAGTGGGAAATGTGAAGAATTCTGGTTAAGCGCGGAGGAGTATCATCGCGCACATTCATATATTCTACGGAATTGTGATTTCTTTCGGCCATACGAGAAGTAATTGAAACTAGATCTTACATAATCTACGGTAATTTTCTTTACTAATTTATTCAATCGTATATTATTATTGAATCACAGGTTGTTGGAAACCCAAATTTGAGATGAAGACCCTGACCTTACAGATGAGGAGGTGATGGCGAAAAGGGATACAGATTTCTGTACATGGATCCGGCAATACGTATGTATACTGTTGAGCTGTACATGATTGAATTGTAAATATCATTTTCTTAATTTACACATATTTTTTATTGATAGGTACATTACATGAAGGACCAACAATATTTTCCTCCTTCGGTTTTTAATGTTGTTGAAGGCCCTGAAAATCAAGTTCGAACTTGGCCCATGTATTATACGAGAGGGTATTTGTTTCACACGGAAAGTCATAGAGAGAGGAAAAAAACTATGAATTATGGGGTTTTCGTGCGAGGGCAACAATATTCTGACGCAACTAAAGAAGATGATTTTCATGGGAAAGTGCAAAAGATCATGGAGTTTCAATTCCGTGGCATTTTTCAATTAAGGGTAACACTTTTTTATTGCAAATGGTTCGACCCTACGATCACAAAAGGCACCCGGAGAAGCAAGGGAGGTATTGTTGATGTGTTGGCTAAAGGTCGATATAAAAACAATATTAATGAGCCTTTTATTTTAGGTATGATCGATTTGTTCATTTACTAAATGTAGAATATATGTGAACATATATGTTTTACAAATATTTTCAAAATTCTAACCCAAACACTATACTTATGGCAGGGTCTCAAGCCGATCAAGTTTGTTATCTTCCATATCCAGCTACTAAACGTATTCTGAAACCATGGCTTACAGTACTGCAAGTTAATCCGAGGAATCGTGTACAAGGAAAATTTGGTACGAAAGACTTGGTTATTTTGCAACAAACTAGCGATGATACTGCCACGGAAATGGTGGATGAAATTGACGTCAATGTCTTGGTGGAAGGAAGCAACCCAATACAAACAATTGATTTTGAAATTGAAGACAATGAGCCAGAAGATGAATTTATGTGTAATTTATCTTCTTCTGAGGATGATTACAATGAAGGTCATGATGAAGATGATGATGATTTTGAATAATATGATTGTAATTTATGTGTAATTTATTTTTTTATTACTCTATAAGAGTTTGTAAAAATATATAAAACCTAAAAAAAATAGATATATTAATAACTTTTTCTACTAATTTTTTGAATGTAGATATATAGTATCTCATGTCAACAATTACCGAATAATACACCATAGCACAGCGGCAAAGCAACGCTGTAAATAGAATCAACGGGCCTGGGTTCGAACCTCACACGCAACAATGAAGTTAACAAATTTTCCCACTAATTTTTTCAATGTAGATATATAGTTTTTCATGTCCACAAATACCGAATAATACACCATAGCACAATGGCAAAGCAACGCTGAAAATGCCACCAACGAGTCTGGGTTCGAACACCATCCAGTGCAATCAACGTATGGTTTTTTTTCACTGTGTTCGTAATTTTGCAACGGAGTTGTGACGGATTTGTAACCACTCACCTAACTTTGCAACAACATTGTGACGGAATTGTAACCACTTATTTAACCTTGCTACGGAATTGTGACGGAATTGTAACGGATATGTAACCCCATCACATACAATTCCAAAATCATTCACATATTTAAAGGTAACACAAAATGGTTACATTTACACTACTGTAAATGTCCATGTAAATTACTATTACCACTCACATATTTCAAAATTCTACATTTCTTAAATTTTATTCCAAACCCTAAGTTTTTTATATAAAATGAATGTGATTACATATATAACATATGAGAAAGTATGATTTTTTGTCAAAATAACTTTTGAATGTTACATATCACTTTTTTTATAAGACAAGATGTTTGGAAGAACATGGATTGATGGTTGGTAATGTCTATGTCACAAAAATTAACTTCTCAAAGTTTAGGGTTTAGAGTTTGGAGTAGTGACAATAAATTGAGTTGCAAAATTGTTACAAATTCGCGACGTATTTGTTACAAATTTGTGACGCGCCGCCTTAATTGTGACGACTTTGCGACTTCGTTATCATTTTTTGTGACGCGCCGCCTTAGTTGTGACGACTTTGCCACTCCATTTTTCATTTTGGGATATTTAGGAACCTATTTTATTATGAAACAATGTATGTTTGGAACTTACATTATTCAAATTACCAATTACATTATACTTAATTCTCAAATCTAGGAAAATTTCAAATTTTCTCAACTATAACTAAACCCTAAATTTTTTTATCTAACCTCCACGTAACTACATTAAGGTTTATTAAGATGATTTGAATATTTATATGAATGTGATGTTTGGAGTTACATCTTACTCCTTATTTTTTGCTAAAATTACGTCAATTTTCGCTTTTAAGAATGGAAATGCTAATGCTAAACAATTTGGGGCAAAAGGTTTAGGGTTTAGGGTTTCAAGTTTTGCTTTGAAGGAGTCATAAACTCGTCACAAAATTGTCACATAAACTGGTTTTGGGTTTCAAAAGATTGGGTCGTGTTGGCAAACAAATGGGCTTATGGGGGCCCAAAAAGTTGCGACGGAATTGTGACGAAAGAGTGACGCCTGTGACAACGAAAGGGAAAAACGCGTAACCTAATTTCATTTGTTTCACTAACCCTAGTTCTTTGTTTTCTCTCTACCAAGAGGCGATCCTAAACCCTAAAATCACTGATCCGTCTCCGATCGTGTTTAATCTCTTCTCTTTCTCTTTCCCTTTCAGATTTCTTCTAATCTCCTCACTCTTTCATAACCCTAATCTCTTCGCCATGCCTCCAAAAACGAAGTTCAAACCTGCAGCCGCTGCGAAGGCTACCGCGGCTGGTCGATTGACGACCGTTGCTCGCGGAAAGGCAGCGGCGAAAGTTCGTCAGTCTACTGGAACCAGCCGCGGTGGTCGTGGTGGTCGCGGTGGTGGAGCGAAAGCGGCGGTTCAAGAGATTCCCAGACAAGGCGGTGGTTGTCTCAACCCTAATCGTGGAGTCCCTTCGATGCCTGTCCCAACCGTCGGAGTCCCTTCGACTTCCACTGGAGTCCCTTCGACTTCCACTGGAGTCCCTTCGACTTCCACTGGAGTCCCTTCGACTTCAACTCGCGTCCCTTCGAGTTCCACTGGAGTCCCTTCGAGTTCCACTGGAGTCCCTTCGACTTCAACTCGAGTCCCTTCGAGTTCCATTGGAGTCCCTTCGAGTTCAACTCGAGTCCCTTCGACTTCCACCGCAAATCGTCGTCGTGGTGGTGGTGGATGAATCCCAGAACTCCCTCTCCTCACAGGTGCTGCATCTGGTGGATCCACCGCCAGGTCTGATAGATTGGTGACACCGACTCGTCAACCCGTCGGTCCAGGGAGAGAAACCTCAGGCGGTCGTAAGTCTGTGGTGGATGGGACAAGCGGAACTGGAGGTAACCATTCGCCGTCCTCTGAAAAAACAGTCTCCGGTTCAGTTTCCAGAACCACCCAAGTGGCTCAGTTTCCTCCAGCGAGACTAGGGCCTTTCACAACGGCACAGCCTGGACCTCAACGATTCACCTCCGTCTCGTTTTCAAGGACCACCCCTTCACATGACCCGAGAAGAACCAGAAGAGGAAGACGAACAAGAAGAAGAAGAAGACTACTATGCTGATTTCGCTGAGGAACACAATGAAGTGGAGGAGGAAGACGAGGTTGATTCTCCCCAACACGGTGATGCTGCTGACGAGGATGAGGCTCCCCAGCAGGTTGAAGCTCCCCAACAGATTCAAGACTACGAGCAGCACCTGGAGTACCTCCTGCAACTGCCTGGACGTGAAAGCTTGCTCCGGTTGTCTGACCACCCACTACAAAATGAAGAGACAATATGGTAAGGTTTTTGTCATTGCAATCTTTCATATTTGTTTTAGCCAAGGTTAGATTATATTGTTACAGTTTAGATCATAGTGTGTTACTTGATTGAATTGATATAGACATTACTTGATTATACAATGCCTACTGTTTTGGTAAAGACTTGACTGATTTTGTTTTCTTCTATTTCCTATGCATGTTTTAGGTTTGATAGGGACAACGGTGTTTTGGCTAAGGTAATTTGCAACATCATGCGTCGGAAGTTCAATGGACCCTACTATAACTGGTCCTGTACACCTGATCATGTGCGAGAACTAATGTTTGAAACTTTTGCGGTAATGTTTTAGATATTAGCCACTTTCTATTCAATTTCTTACTGAGTAAACCAATACTAACAACTGTTTTTATTGTAGGGGAAGTACAACTGGGAGATAGGCATTACTTCACTTGTCAGGGATAATTTCTTCGCGATTGCATCGCGAAGAATGCGAGGCATTGTCAGCCAGGCTAGACGGGGACCAGGAAGGCCAACATGGATCAACGAGAAATTGTGGGAGCAAATGCAACTGTATTGGGCAACTCCTGAGGCGCAGGAAAAGAGTGTGACGGCTTCCAACTGCCGCAGATCAACTCGTGGAGGTCTAGGAATCGCAAAGCACAATTCTGGACAGAAATCTTTCTTGCGACGTCAACAAGAGATGGTGAGTTACTCTGTCTTCAAATAATTCAACACTTATTCTATCTTTCTGATATTTATTAATCTCTCATTTTTTTCTTATCTAACAGGAAGCAGAGTTAGGAAGACCTGTCTCATGGGGAGAGGTTTTCCTGCGCACACACACAAACAAGGATGGCACATTTGTTGACTGCAAATCGCAACAAGTTGCTGAGGCTTAAAATAAAGACACATTAACATTTTTCTTATTGTTTCATTAACATATTTCTAAAGTCAAACCAAATTTTATGTAAGTCATTAAAAAAAAAAGCAAAATAGAAATACAATTATGATAAAGAAAATAAATGTTACATCACAAAAATGAAACTTTATATATAGAAACAAAATAAATGTTAAACTATAAATTATTTATAAATTAACTTTATAAACATATGTTCAACCTTATAAATGTTAAATCATAAATTATTTAAAAAGAAAAAGTAAACACCTTCCAAAAATGTTATTACTTCAGAAAAGGCAAATCCAAAAACTATAGAAAAACACACACCTCCCACAATTGAACGTACACCCAAAATCCTTAGTTTTCTTTGCAAATCATTAATACCACCATCCCACAAATCAGTCAAAACTATTTAATTTTCGAAATCGTGATTAGTGTCGAACTATTGCATGAATTCTTTGAAAGTGGGAGGTTAGAAATTATTTTTAGAATATTTTGTTAGTGTATGTAATTGTATTTTCTGAAATTCATGTTGTAATGTAAAGATTCATGTTTAAATTTTCGTAACTGGATCTTTATTTAAAAATTATCAAATATGTAAGGAAGTTCATTTAAAGAATTACTTTTTAAAAATAATTGATGTTTATTTATAAAACAGATTCAGTTTCAAAGTATATAAGATTTTGAATATTATTTAAAATCTTATCATTCATTTAGATAAATTAGTTCTATAAATTTTTGAGATTTAAACTCATTATTGATTATCTTACTCAAGGTTAACAAAACATAATTTATTATTATATTAACGGAGTTTTAATTTAGAATATAACTATACGTGTATAATTACATAAATTATCAATTTTAATATTTAATACCCGCATATTATGCGGGTCTTAATCTAGTAATATATAAAATACAGTGTTAAAAATGAAAAATGAATAACGTTTTTTAGTTTGAATAAATTTGACATTCAATTCAAAAAGAAAATGATAAAAGATTATCTATGGTGTCTGAAGAAGAAACTTTGAAGAACGATGAAGGTAATGGTGGGTTTATCCTCATGCCTTATTTAAAAGAACAAAGGGTTAATTAGCTTAATAATATATTGGTGTTTATAATTAGGTGATTAACAAGACTGAAACAGAATTTAAGTAAGTAACAAAGAGAAAAAAAAATTCGGACGAAAATACCCCTACATTATTTCTGAGGGAATTAGTGGGTAGAATATAGTTCATCATTGTAATTCACTACACAAGTAAAAAGTAATGTAATACAGTGAATTATTTCTGTGATAGTTGTAGTATGATAGTGAACTATTTCACTTTACAAAACATTGACATATAGTTCATCACTGTAGTTCACTACACGGGTAGAAAGTAATGTAATACAGTGAATTTATTTTTGTGATAGTTATAATCTGATAGTGAACTATTTCACACTACAAAACATAGACATATAGTTTATTGTACTTCACTACACGGGTAGAAAGTAATTTAATACCGTGAATTATTTATGTGATAGTTGTAATATGATAGTGAACTATTTCAGTTTATTTCGAAACGAATGTGATAGTTGTAATAAAGCCAACTATTTCGTGCTTATTTACAGTAAATAGTTGGCTATCTTCTTCCTTTTTAACTCTTAAAATAAAGAAGGGTATAACTGGAATAACAAATGGTCAGAATGTTAGATATTAAATTATGTTTTATCTTATGTTAGATACTAAATATTCGATACAAAGAGTATTATTCATTGCAATTACTCAAGAACAAACATGCCTAAAGTGAATTTTATTATATTGAAAAATATACTACTATTTGGTTTTTCTTAGAGAAAAATATGAAAATATATTACTTTATATAGAAGAAAACAATTAATACAAATCCATATCAATCCATTAGAATATTTTTTAAGAATCCATAAGAAACGATAAAATTTCAAACTTTCAAAATCCTTAAAATCTACGTAATCCATCAATGAATAAGGGCCCTTTAGTTTTTTTTCTATTTCTTATTGAATTAGGTTTAAAATATTGCAAACTAAAATTTCATAGAGCCACTAAGTACACACTTAGTGGTTTTTTGTTAATTATGTTTTGTTGCAAACTAATATTGCAAATTTTAATAAGATTTCTTTCACATAATTGATTTCAAATTTTGCAAGAATCTAATGATGCACAAAGCTTTGAATAGTATTTTCATGCGTTAAAAAAATTCAAATTGTGGTTAGACATTATTTAAAGAATTAGTAATACACTAAAATTCTTACTGATATAAAATAAAAATACGCTCAACTAATAGAAAGTCCATACCTATAAACTCATTAGTTTTCTTAAAAGTTATCTTCTCTCACTTTCTAATAAGATATAGTACAACACGATGATAAATACTTCTTTATTTAACTAGTTTAATGTTAAATAAATGATGTTTTCTTTCTGTTGAGTAGACAGTGTTGTGATGATATTTATGTTACAAAAAATGGAGTTAGATATTTATTAATCTCATAAACTAAAATAGATCACCATCATCTATCTCACCTATCAAATAAGACAATAATTTGTGTTATTTTTTGTATAATGAAAATGTTGAAATAAAATTTGTAGAAGAGATTATTGAGGTTTAAAATTGTTTGGTGAGAAGATTGAGAGAACACAAAAGCTTATTATATAAAAACAAAATATTATAATCCATGAAGATTTGGGTGTGTAACCTTAATTCTATCTGCACTCTAAATTTTTTTAAACGTGTATAAATTTATATTTTTATGCAAAAAATTTAAAAATTATTTCATCTAATGCACTTATAAGAAAAAAAAAGGTTGTACGGAAAAACAAAACCGAGACATAATAAAAACAAATTTTAAAGGAATAAACCACGCTTATCAACTAATTGTTTTAATGAATTATTAATTAGAAATTAATTGAAAAATCTTAATATATATTGATTTTTATAATCTAGTTGGTAAACATAAATAAGTTTTTTTTTTTTAATTGTATGATATATGTGGCAAAATCTAAATAGATTTTTTTTGTAACATTAGATAGGTTAACACGTGTCACAATCGTGTTTATTATTATGTTTGACATATCAACTTTATGTAATAAGATATATGCATTTCCAAAACGTATTCTATAGTCTAAACATTTTGTTTCCGAAACCGCATATGCGTTTCTGATTCTACAAAATCTAGATCATCACTTTAGTTGGCTACTCTTCCTTCCCTTCTCTCGAGCCATTCTCACATAAGTCTTTCTCACCAATGCCAAGGCACAACCAACTTATCACAAAGCTAATACTGTGCGAAGACGAGAAGCCAAGAACAATATTTAGAAAATCGAATCGTCAAATTTTTACATCTTTAACTGGACATCGATCTCACGTGGCATTCATGTAAAGATAAGTTCGATTGGTGATCAACGAAACAAAAAAGGGAAATATACACAACTGAAAAGTCTACACATTACTTAACAGTGAACTGGAAAAGTGTTGTATGGTTTTCGGGAGAAGTAAGCACATAGTTTTGACATGAATGTTTGTCCTCCATCATTACCCTACAACTTGGTTCTCCAGGACATACACTATTTGTCTTCTTTGTAACTCAACTTTCGCGTTTTCTTGTTGCCGCTTCTGGTGTTATTAAGATCAAAACGTGTAAACTTTTTTACATTCTTAATTTGAGTTCTATTAGAAAGTAAACATCTTATTATATAAACTTTCTTCTGAATCAATGACATACATACACATATCTTGGATTGTCTTGAGTATCAATGTATCATATACTTTAAACCGAAAAAAATGTAGAAACAAGAATTACAAACCATTTTTCACCAATATCACCTAATTACCATTATAAATTGATAAACCATCTTTATACACGTTCCATTAATTTCCTTCTCTGTTCATCTCCACTTTACATTATCACTGCCAAGTCACAAGTAGAGAAGCTTATTAGCTATTAGTACGCAGAAACTGTATCAATACAGCAATGGACGAAACAACAAGAACCCTAAGTTACATCTGGTATGAAGAGAGAACATATCAATGTTCGCATGCTTTGCCTTCTGATATTGTGAACACGCACTCATTTATATCTATTGGCTCGTATCCCATGGATGGTGAGATAGGTACTAGTTTATAAATAGCTGACACGCAGGACGAAGATTCACATGTTCGGTTTCTGAGTCTATTTCTGAGTCCTAGACAAACTAACACATAATGTACTTCAAAATGTAACCATACAACAAAACCTATGCAACACACAATGTCAATGTCATTTTCATCTAATACCAGTGAAAACTCTTCTAACAAGAGCCACTATAATGATTTCCAATACGCGTTACTTGGATCAAATGAAGTTGTAAGAGAGAGAGAGAGAGAGAGAGAGAGTGGATGGTCATACCAGTTGCATAAGTAGGCAAACTCAAGCGTGGATGGAGGCAATCTGAGTCTCCTCGGAATGGAAAACGTCGCTAATCGATACAGTCGAGCAGAAACTAACAAGTTTATGAAACTTGTTAACAGGAAAAGGCAAGTGAGGCACTTTTCTCCATGTGCATTTTCCATTCTCTCCATCAATCTCACATATACAAGCTGGATATTTCTTATGGCAATCTTCATTGAACACATAGATAAGATTCCCAGAGGCAACACATTTCAAAGTCCTAAACCTGTTACTATCTTCCTCATCCTCATAATCAACTAATCCACTCAACAAATCCTCAGGCATTATCGCGATTTCGCTAAATTCCATGGATCCTTGTTCGACTTTCCAGAGATAAAAGGAAAAGCCACACATTCCAGCAAGAAGAAGCATACCAGCACATGAATTAAGGAAAGCAAACGAGAGGCCAGGTGGTCTAAGCGTTTGAACATCGCTCCATGTATAAGTGTCCAAGCAAAAGGAAGATATAAAGTAAGAATTGAATCCGAAAACGTAGAATTTCCGATGAAACAAAGCACAAGTTAAAGGTTGATCACCGGATTGGAAATCTGCAGGGAGTGGCGGACAAAGCTCCCATGAATCGAGGACCGGATCGTAGACTTGAACGGCTAGTCGATCCTGATCCTCGATGTCGACTAATCGACCGATGAATTCATCGCCACCAACGAGGATGAGCTTAGGAGAGCCAGAGCGAGTGGAGAAAACGCATAAAAGAGGACTAATCCGGGGAAATCGAACAGGGGAAGTGAAACGCCAACGAGGTTTGAGGATGGGTGAGAAGGAGAATTTAGGAGCGGTGATGAAGAGGAAGCGATCGGATCCGACGAGGTGGTCGGAGGGGAAAGAGGAGGAGGGAAGGCGGAGCCAAGAGTCGGAGAGAGGATCGAAGGCGAAGGATTGGTTGTGGAAGGAGCAAGTGTTGTGGATACCGAAGAGGAAGAGCCATGGGGAAGAAGAAGGAGAAGGAGGAAGAGAGATGATGATGGATCGCCATAGCTTGGAGACGGAAGAGAAACAGACGAGGGAAGGGATTGGGAGGAGCGAGAGGATGGATTCAGTGACATCATTGTTTAGAGCATTCAAGCTTGAGGAATCTGACATTTTTGATGTTTTTCTCTTTCGCCAAGAAGAAGGGAAGAAAAAGAGAGATTGTTGAGGGTAATGAGTGAAAAGTGCAACGATGGAGAACGTGTGACGGCAAATTCGCCTGATTTTTGGAGATTTTTATAATGGAATAATATGATTGGCGTCAAAATTATGGGGTGATTAGGAAACTACTTCAAAAAACTATTCCAAAGTTTTTCAAGTTCTAAATTAGCCGATCAAACTTTAATGTATTTTTAGTTTTAAAGTGCTCTTAAAAAATACTCAAAACATATTTCTAATTTCTTTTGTAAGGAATTTTCGATAATTATGATTCTTCTTCATTCACCTCTTACAAAAAAATTATAGAATACAAATATTCTCAATCAAATTGGAGGAGGAACAAGAAAAATCATTTTTTATTTACATCCATTTCATTCCTCAAATTTTGTTATTTTGTTCTTTTTTTCATTTTATTATTTTTTCTAATCATTAACTATTTTTTTATTTTGTGGGAAGAACTTATCATGAATCCATTGGTTTCTTCTGCTTTAGTTATTGCCGCTGGAATGGATGTTAGGCTTGCTTCTATTGGACCTAGAGTTAGTCAAGGTACAATTGCGGATCAAGCTGTCGAAGGTATCGCAAGATAATCTAAGGCATAAGGAAAAATACAAAGTACGTTTTGCTTAGTTTGGCTTTTATGGAAGCTTTAACAATTTATGGCTTTTTATATTTTCTTTATTGGTCATTAGTTAGAACGTCATTAGTTAGAAGTTAGAATCATTATATCTTGAAGTATACTACTAATAAGTAATAACTCTCTAATAATGGGATGTTAACCAATATACTGCTTATAACCAACTAAAAATGGGGCCAAATTTTTTAGTAATATAATTAAGGGTCGCATGCACATGATTGTTTGACTTATCTTTAAGGCCGACTCTGGTTAAGATAAGACAAATGTCTAAGTAGTGGCGTTAGATACATGAAAGCTTGATTAGTGGTTAATTTTTTTTTAAGTTTAAGAATATTATAATTGTAGATTATGTAGCTAAGTTTGGTGTTAAGGGATGATGAATAAAGCAAATATCTTAACATCCTCTTTTTAGTATTCATCATCTTTGACGTGTCTAGTCTTGGACTGCCTCGTTGAAAGACTTTGTAGTAAAAATCGGTGGACAAAAACCATGAAAGAGAAAAAAAAGTGTATTCTCTCCTGAAAATAATCAGTTTCATCTCCTCTTTATATGTCTCATAGATTACGCATTTTGATGCTTGGAATGTGCTTATTAATTTTTTTTGTAAGAAGCGCCTTTGTAAACAATTATCTTGCATTTTCGCTTTAGCCGATGTATTGAACATCAATCTCCTTAGTCTTCTCAGGTTCTTGAGTATAGAAAAAAAATCTTGGATGAATAAGTTTTGTCTTGTCATTCTTTATATATCCTTCATTGATTTGGGCAATATAAACAACATTATCTTCATATAATATAGTTTGTTCTTTGTTAGTGACTCTAAAAACTTCTCTTTCACATGAATTCTTGCATCATCAATATGAGTTCTAATTGTGTTCAACTCGTCAGTGTAAACATCAATGATCACAAATCATGATAAGGATCTTTATAAACACACAAGGACATATCGCATCGTCGATATCTCCATTCATCAACAAGTATTTACTTAAGCGATTATACCATATTCTTTCAAAAAATTTAAATCCATAAGACTATGTACAATGGTCACAACTTACAACATCTTCTTTTTCAATTTTTAACACTCCACATCATTTTCTTTTTCTTCTACCTAATAATTCAACACCCACACATCTTTTTATCATTTACAATGGTTTTGTTTTAAAATATTCAACACCCTACTCCACTATTTTTATTTCATATTCTTAGTTTGTTTTATATTTGTGTGATTACTTATTATTAACAATTATCGATCGGAACTAAAATTATAAAATAAAATTAAGAATAACATAGTTAAGAAATAAAAACATAATATAAAGTTATATAATTTTTTTTTGTATAAATTTTATTAAAAATATTTGAAAATTATGAACAAGGGTTTATTGGATATTAATAAAAAGTTATAGTAAAAATACGTTTTATGTTTTAGGTCCAAAATCAAAGAAAACAAGTTTCTGATTGTAAAGAATCAAAATTGATGAGTTTTGAAATTTTTTTTTTTTTTTAAATATATATTTTACTATAAAATAATTGACTCTAAATATATAGAATGAAAAAAAACATCAATAATTTTTAGCAGTCAATAACAGCATAGCATGTGGCCCATTTAAAAAGCAATTTGTGCATGGTTGATCAGAGTGTGCCATGTAGTATTGGTGATCCCGTTTTTTTTTCTTTTTCAACATGTTGTAAAGTTACAACTCTAGTTTTGGCACATCATTTCAACACCTTCTTTCAACACCCTCATTAAAGTGATTCAATAATTGAATCTTTGTTTCAACATGCCCATTGTAAGTAGTCTAAAGTGATCATTGTAATTTCATCAATATCTTCAGTTTCATTTCTACTTCATAATTTTTCACTTTAAACGTAGGTGATGGATATGTCAAATTTTTCTAAATTCTCAACGTCTTCTAGACGTTTCTCTATTTCGGGTTCATCCAGACATTTTCACTTACGTCCTCGAATCATTTCTCATTATAAGATTTCTCTTGAATCTTTTCATTTTGCTCAACCAATTTTTTTTTCCTGCGGGGTTTTTTTATGTTTTGGGTCTTTTGGCATCCCTCGTTTAAATTGAACTATCTGTTCATTTTCTTTTGTTAGATCTATATGTTCTTTAGGTACATCAACTCTTGATGGAGCATTAGCAGCATGTATATATGACTTCGTCACTCTTCTTATATATGTAAACGCATAGGGTAACTAGTTTGCCATATTTTGTAGGTGTACAACATTTTGAACTTTCAACTTGCGTTATTTTGTCGAGTGATCAAGATAAACCAAAGATGGTGTACACTATGTAATATCTTTTGTTACTTGATTAACTCCTCTCCATAACGCATGAAATTCTTTCTCATTAAAATGGCAATCGGCAAAACATGTCATAAACATATAACCAGTTACCAGTTCAAGATATTATATTATAGTTGTTGAGATATTGTATTATACTTGATGACTTATACACAACATATATCTCCATTCTCTAAGTTATTACAAGTTGAAAACATGCATTAGTTCAATCACTAGGATTGTTAATTTTGGGTAAAACCTAACACACCATCAATGACGTTGTTGGTACACATACTAACATAGAAAAATGAGTATTGCAATTCTTTTCGTAGCACCAAGTGATAATGTTCTCTATTTGATGCATGTCTTTAAAATGTTCATATTCCATCATGTTTGGTCCAAACTGTAATAGTTTCGCGTAAAGACTTAAAATTACCAAATGCTGAAAAAGTCGATAAAGTACCAAATCTAATAAAGTTTCTTCCTAAGAACTTGCAGGAAAAAGAAACATCATAAAAAATAGTAATACATGATGTATATCAAACACAAAGCACATTTAGTTGTCAAAGAATATACACACCAAGAAGGGATTGTCATTGTGTAGCGACCTCAAATCAAGGAGCTAACCTTATAGTACAGAGTGTAACCAAAGATAGGAGGATCCATTCTTATGTATCTATTGGTTATCCCTTGTGATTAGAAGAACTCTTTACTTGTGATGCTTGTGATGCGTAGTTGATGTTTTTTCGGTTTTACCTTAGTTTTTGTGGGTGGGAAATTGGTTCGTATAGCCAAGTTGCTGTTGGCTCCGAGGAGATGGGTTTTTTGAGGCCTGGTTGGTATAGGTGTTTGTAATCTTTGGGCTTTAAGGCCTTATCCAATATAAAATTCAGGTGGCAAACAAAAAAAGAGAAGAGGGATTGTCATTGTCGATACTTTCAATCATGTTGTAAAAATGACTATAGATAAAACTTTACTAGTTGTTACAACTACAAAGAATTAGAGTTTAACTCAACTAGTGTTTGGAATGCATTTCTGAATGGATACCTTTATGAAGAGTTTACATGACTTTGCCTCATGACTATACTCCAAAGGAAGGTACAAGTCTCAAGTCTCTTTACGGTTTAACTTAGATCTACATTGTTGTCTTTTGGATTTTAGAAATCACAGGCTGATCATACTCTCTTCGTTTGAAATCTTAGTGGAACTTATATTGCTGTTTCAGTGTATGTTGATGATATCATCATCACATGCAAAAATGATGAAATTGTGGACAAATTGAAAGTTGATTACTTGATTAGGAGAATTCTTTCAAGTTACGAGACGTATGACATTTGAAATATTTTCTTGGTCTAGAAATAGCAAAATTCAGTTAAGGTATATATTTGTGTCAGAGGAAATCTACCCTTGATTTACTTGAAGAAATTGGACAAAATTGATTGCAAATCATCAACCATTCCTATGAAATCCGAGTTGAAATTACGTCAAGATAGTGATGAACCTGTATTAGCAGTCTTCTGGTGGGGAAAATGATGTATTTGACAATAACACGACATGTTATTACCTATGCAGTAAACATGCTTTCTTCTTGTGCTCCAAATAATTCTCATCTTCAAGCAATTTTCAAGGTGCTTCATTATCTCAAAAGAACTATTGGTAAGGGACTGTTTTATTTTATTGATTCATATTCGGTCTTCAGGGCCGTGGCCACGTTAATAAAAATGAACCCTTGGTATGTGGCCTATTTTTTTTACGTAAAATTAAAGGCCTTGAATTTGTGTTTTAATAGTAGTAGTAATATAAAGTTTACATATGCAATGTAGAATAATCGAATAATGCTCTTAGTTTAGAAGAGGTTACAAAGCATTTTTCAAAAGTTTTAAAATATATTATAAACTTAAATTAAAAATAAAGAAACATAGTGCATTTATTATTGATGGATATTGATCATTTAGATTCAATTTTTATATATATATATAGTAAACAATCATTCAATATTAAATTTGTAATAGATTATGTTTGATCGACTATATCTCAAAAGATATTGTGTGGTTTGGTTATATGTCTACCGAAATAATATTGGTTAAAAATATTCACTTTAAAATTTAAATTACAAAATCGAAAAATATAATCTTTTAAATTAAAAGCTCGAGTTTCAACATAATTCTTATATGAGACGCGTTGTTTTATATAATTTTTTTTCTTTCAACATCGCCTCGGGCCTTCAAAACGTTAGACACGGCTCTGCTGGTCTTGAGGGGTTACATTAATGATGATTGTGTCATGTGCGGGTACAAGACATTCCCCATCTCGTTTCTACATGCTTTTTGGTCCTTCTCTCATTTTCTGGAAATCTAAGAACCAGAACATTGTTTCACACTCTTATGCAGAACCGAAATATCACAATCTGGCTCTACGAGAGATCAGTTGGCTGGTGAGTCTTCTCATTGAGTTCTTAGTTCCTCAAACACAACTTGTGGCATTCTAGTGTGATTCAACTGCAGCTATACACAGCCAACAATGCAATTTTTCATGAGAGTGCTAAGCATCTTGAGGTGAATTATCATATTGTGAGGGACAAGGTACTATGTGGTTTTATCAAGACCTAGGAATAACCAATAACAAAATTAAAACTCTACTCTTTGTGGGATAAATCTTGAGTAGATCCAATCTAAGAGCTAAGTATCTCTAATGTCCTCTTCATCGTAGTTGAATGGTAACGGAACTGATTTGAATGCTCTGAACTTTCCCACGTTGTTCAAATGCTCGTTCTCTAACCTGAGTTCATAACCCGACAAAGCAACAATTGTAAGTAAAAGAATATGCTTTCAAGAAACATTCAATGTTTCTTAGTCAAGAAAGTTTTACCTGAAGAAATTCCATATACCACGACGTATGATCTCTAGACCAGCAAGAAGAGCAATCATAGTTTCTCGATGTAGGAACGAGATATGAAAATCCAGCACTGTCTGCAACCATGCCAGCCTCAACAAAATGTTTAAGACCTACAAAGAAGAGAAGCCAGAAAGAAGATTAGAAAGAAACCCTAAACCATAGTTTTTATTGTTTCTTTCATATTTCTTAGTTCTCACCATGGCAACGTAGTAGACCGCTTTGTTGGGAACAAGAAGCTTCTCTCTCAACCAGCCTTTAGATGGTCTGTGAAGCAATCCCCAATCAAAAACAATGTCCCAATATGTGCCGCAAAAAGTGGCCAACGCCGAGAAAACCCAGGCAGCGATTTTCCATATGTTTCCTCTGTTAAGGCTATAAGCTGTTCTCAAGCACACAGCTATAATGGTCAACAAACACTTGACAGCATTGAAGCCTTGACTTGAATCTTCCCCTTCAAAAAACCTTCGAACACACTGAAGGAAACGTGACCAGTACGGAATCACAGCGACGATAAAGTAGAATGTGTTGTATGCATCGCTTGATCTGCAAGTGTTTTTTCTCAGCTTGAAGTCACCCCAACCATAGTAACAGATGTAGAACTGCAAACTCCTTAGTGCTTGAACCTAAAGAAGACGGTTGATTAGCAAGTTGAAACATATGGAAAACATAATCATGAAAATTAGAAGGATGTTATGAACACACAAACCTGGCTTGTAAATTGGTCTGCTAAGAAAAAATCCGGAAGGTTAACAGAGTAGAGCGGCGCAGCGATGCAGCGAAATAAAACCATGAGGAAGAAGAAGCGGCTTGACCGATAAAAAATGTTGAAAGGACAGATAGAAATAGCTATCACTAGCTGTAGAAACATTGTACAGAAGAAACTGTGTTAATTACTACACTGATAAAAGAAGGATATGAGATTCTTGTGGTTAAAATGATATATCTTACAACTACAATAAAAAGGGGAAGAAGTTCAGTAATGGCCTTGTAGTCATGGGTACTGGGATCCATCTCCATGTCAAGGTTTACTAGAACAGCACATAGAGCAAGCGTGCCAAGACCAAAGCTTAGAAGCAAAACATGTCTGTAACCAAGCTCTGTTCCTTCTTTGAATCCGAATATAAATGGGTAATTTACTCGATATCGCTTCCAAAAGTAAATGTTTGAAGCATACATGATCATGTGAAGAACCACAAATCCAAACAAACTGAAAAAATATTGTTTAAGAAACATTGTTGTCTGCAAGAAAGCAATGATTCACTTAAGAGAGTAATCTATAGATGTTTTGGTTTGAACCTGTAAAGAGGGAACATTGTCTCCATGTAGAGTTTATGTCCCGTGGCGCCTAATATATTACGCGCATGTGTGAATAAGCCAAGAGCAATCACTAGAGAGACTGTGCAGCCGAAGAAAAAGCCTGAGAAGAAAGAACACATTGAAGGGATTTTGATTAGTACTAGTAATGAACTGTTAGAAAACCAGTTTTCGATTTTAGAAATGTCTTTAGTTACCAGTGGAAAACGTTATTCGATGTCTTTCTTTCTTCACTTTGGGTCTTAAGAGATTCATTCCTTTGTTTCGATTCGAATTGGCAAAATGGTCCACGAAAATAGACTCAACTCTCATTCTAAGCTTGTTGATCTGTTAAAATGTAACTAAACCTCGGATTTAAAATTTGTGGTTTCATTGATAGAAAAGGTTAAGTTTTGTGTAGAGATATTGTATTTACCTCATCAGAGCTAGTGAGGTAGGACTTATCTACCATCTCCATGTATGGTTTTGCTGCACTTCTTGAAGCAATCTGATAGAGAATATATACAGCAAAAACATATTAGTTAAGTCTCATGAAAAGCTATATATCAACTAATCAAATTACGTGTTACCTTATCATACTTCTTCATGATCTTTGAAGTCGCCAAGGTGTTCAAGTAGCTGAATTATTCAAGAACAGAACATGAACTAAATCAACAATCTCTATAAATTGTTGTTTCTTCTTATAATAATTAAGAAACAATATACCTGTAATTCTTGAGATGCCTAAGCTTGCGATAAAATTCGATGAAAGCAATCTTAAGCCGTTCTTCTATCTTCTTGAGATTCTCTCTTGTGAATTTCAGCTCTTCATGGTTAGAGAGCTTGAGGAAGTTTCTAATTGTGGACAGAGGACTTTCCTGAGTTTTGTTTAATCTGATACGGTCAAGAACGCGTAGCGCTACACTTTCGCTCGTTGAATCTCCACCGTTGGGTCGATTTTTTTCCTCTAATTCGATTCCCATTTCTTCAGCTGATGTCTTCCCTTGAAAATCAAGCACACAAAATAAGAAGACTCAAACTTTGTGTCCTTTCATATGGAAACCCAGTAACAAACAAACACACAATGTCTTTGAAAACTTACTGCGTTCCTTGGACTCTAAGGCATTGACATCGACTGATACTGTTTCAGTGCAGGTCCAAGAAGAGGAAGGTTGATCTACTTTAATTCTGAAAGCAATAAGAACATCCATTTGTTTGTTCAAAACCACTGCTTCCTTCACCATTTCCTCCACCTTATACTGGTAAAAACGGTTTACTTTATTGAATTCGAGATCTAGGGTTTTGAAGAACACAAGCTCTGACTCTCTCCCTGCTTCTGAAATTTCCATGATTGTAGTCTCGTATCTCTCAAACCCATCATCGCCAGTCGTTGCGTTCACCATAATGTCTTGGTTTTCAACATCGTGGAACGAGATGGTGCGGCTGTACCGCTTTGTCAAGCCGCTGAAGTTGCGGCTAAGGTTGCGGCTGAAAACTTGCTTCCGAGTCAAGGCACCTGATGATCCCTCTGATCTTTTCCGTGAAGTCTGGATTTCTTGAAGAATGGTTTTGAGAAAAGCATAATCCATGTAAGCTTGTTGCCATTCTGGAATCATCTGCGCAACAAACTCTTTCCCAAACTTCATCTTTGATTTTCCTTGCCAAATTCTCTGGACCAGATCCAATTAACAAAAATCCCTCTTTACTTGAGACTAATCTCCTCTCTATCTCTCACTGAAATGTTGGCTACAGAGAAGACAAGAACAGATCTTGAAGAATTAAGAATTACAAGAGAAGACAGAAAAAAAACAAGAAAGGTTAATGAAAAGAGGAGAAGAGAGAAGTAAGACGCCTAAAGAAGAAGAAAGTGTGGATCACAAGAACTAGCCAACCATGCAAAAAACTCGGAGTCTATCCCACGAGTCTCTTATATATACACATTCATATAGCAATATATAAAGTCTATCTATGTAAAAGATTTTTTTATTTTTTAGCTGCAATTCCAATATTCCACTAATTTGGTTATAACAGACCGATTGGTTTATATGTAACATCCAAGCAACATAGAGATCACTGAAAAGAAAGATAAGAAAAAAGCAACAACTTCCCAAGGCAGAAGTCACATTGAATGACATTTATTCAAAAGGATTGGCTACCTACAAGCTTGTTGTAGATGTATCAAAAATAGCATCAAAGGTCAAAAAGGTTTCAAGATCTTTGTGTCGCAACAGGAGGATTGGCTAAGGGATAAGGAAGCTTTGTGCTCTCAACAGAGACCAAAGAGCCTGCTTCACCAACCGAGTGACAGATGGCACCTCGAGTCATGCGACGTGCGAGTGGCTGTCTGATGCAGAGGAGCAGCTTGAGAAATAATAAAAAGAAGTTTGACTTAGTGCAAAAAGGATAAGTGTGATCATGGGGTGTAGCAAGTAACAGGATGGGATAGTTGATACAGTGTTCTCTGCGACAGAACAGTGTTCTCTGCGACAGAACAGTGTTTGGTCTGCTAGACCTTCACGTGATCTTCTCTAGGGTTTTGGCTTAATGAAGAGGTGTTATATATATAAAGAGAAAGTAAAACCTTCGCGTGATCTTCTCTAGGGTTTTGGCTTAATGAAGAGGTGTTATATATATAAAGAGAAAGTTCTGAGTTACTTTCTCTTTAATTCTCTTGGTGAAAAGAAACTCATTTGAGAGTTAACTCATTTTGTGTGAAGAATTACAGTTGGATCCAAGAGAAGCTTACAAAGAATTATATTTCAGTTATATGAAGATACAAGAAGACAATGCAAGACTGGAACAGGATATCATTGATCTCGAATCTGACATCGAAGAACGAAAAGAGGCTATTCTAATAGAGCAAGATGAGGACAACATCATGGAGGTATTCAAGAAAGAGTTTCCAGATTGTAACTCGGAGGATCCTGAAGATCAGATCAAGTATCTACAGGAACTAATCTGTGTTGAGAAACAGAACCGAAAACTTGTGCAACAAGAGATTCGTGAAACAGATGAGAAGTTAAGACAATTCAATAATGATACTCAACAACTTGAGAAGATTCTAACAATGGGAAGGACTGAATCATCGCATTGGGGTCTTGGGTATCCAGTTTGGGCATCAAGTGGTGAAGGACTTCTCAGTGACTCTCATGTGTTTGTCAAAGAAAAGGGTCTTCTTGTGGTGTCACAGGAGAAAGAACACAAAGAACACAAATCCTTTGTGTATGTTCTGCCATCTGGGAATCCAAAGGAAATCACTGAATCTATACAAGTTAATGGGAAATCTGAGGTCAGTGTGCTGACAAGACGGTCGACCTCAAAGGCAGGAACCAGAGTTTGTTTCCATTGTGGAAAAACAGGACACCGATGGGAAAGGTGCTTCAAGAGAAAAATGATCATTCAAAAGTTATGGAAATCGAAGAAATGATGGGTTGAACCCTCACGTTATGGACACGTCTGGGTCACTAAGGAAGAGATGTATGGAAAGTCAAGAAACCCTACTAAGGTCACAAAGGTCAAAGTTGTGCTGAGTATTGAGGTTCCAAAGGCTGAATCTATGCTGAGTGTTAAGGACACGGAGATTAAAGATGTGGTGAGTATCAAGAATACGGAGAGTGCCAACGAAACAACTCAAGAAATGGCACACATGGCTTACATCACAAAAGAACCTATCAATACACCAAGCTGGTATTTTGATAGTGGATACACAAAACACATGACTAGTGATACGAACTGTCTCACAAACATTTGCATGAATGTCAGAGGAAATGTTCTGTTTGGGGATGGTGAGTCAAGACAGATCTTAACTGGAGAAGATGTTCTAGAATTGGATGAAGTCTTTCTTGTGGATGGTCTTAAGATGAATCTGATCAGTATCAGTCATCTCCGTTCTGAAGGACCCAAGGTTGTGTTTGATACCACTCACTGCAAGGTGAACAATGAGCATGGAAAGTGTCTGATGATGGGGATTAGAAATGAAAACGGCTGCTATATGTGGAAGAAACAGTCTCCTATACAAAAGGAACATTGCGAGACCTCTGTTGCAGCACAGACTCAATCCGAGTCAAAGGCTCGTACAAAAACTGCAAATTCCTCACAGTGGTTACAACAAAGTATGGCTATAATCCAATGCATTGATGAGGGATCAACTAGCTCGGCACCTCCTCAATCTATACCAAGGAAATCTCCAGGGATGAACTCTATTCCTAACATTCGTTCAACTAATGAAACAATCTTGTGTGTTGGACAGTTCAAGAGAAACACATAAGGAAGAGTGTACATTTCCTCTGAAAACTTTGGCAAGTTGTGGGTTCAAGGTGAGCAACAGGAGATTACCTGGAAAACTCTACTCTCAAGTATTTGTGTTGATACTCATACCTCTGTCAATTGGGTCTGGTATGATCATTCGACTTACTACTCATTTCTAAAGTTTAAACTTCTTAATGAAATGATGAAGCATGAACCACTCATTTCTGTTCAAATTGAGAAAGATAATAGTCATGAAAAGGCAATTTCTGTGATAAAATGCCGTGTTGGAAATCTGAACCTTGAAGTGGTAAAGAAAAATCACCTTGCTGAGATGCACAAATCATGTGTTCTCAATGAGCACTAATCTCTTAATGTTGTCAAACAGATTGGGTGACCCATCCTTGTGACTGGATGTGGCATGTTGGATTATTGTCCTCTGTTATTCAATCACCCCTTAAAACATATCATTGGTAATTTGCTTAAGAAAAATACATGCTTATCATTCGTGTTCAGATCCTTAGTTTTTTTTTTCTTTCTTTTCGGGTTGAAAAGTTGTGGCTAAACAGCATTTTGGGAATCTTGTGTGTCTAACGCAGGGGGAGAAAAGTCTCATGATCTTTTTATCAAAAAAGGTGAGGGAGAAAAGTCCCATAACCTTCAAATTAAAGAACCAACAAAAAATTAGAAGAAAAGTCCTAAGGGTTCATTTTCAGAAGAGAAGAAGAAAAGTCTTAATCTCTTATGTGTTCTAAACAGAAAAAGGGGTTAATCACTCAAAGGGAGAAAAGTCTCATATCTTGTGCTCACAACACACATAATCTGATTAAAAGTTTCCGTTCTTTAGGAACTTGATATTTCTCTTTTTTTTTAGTCTGAGGATCTGAACTTGAATGATAATGTGTTAGCTAGTCTGAGGCAATTACTTTTGGTGAAAGCTACTCTTGAGAAATAGCTGCCATAGTGAACCGGTGGGCTGACCAGATTTATTCAAAATCTTCTGCATGCTACGATGATCACATTGTGTGGTAACTCACAATCAGTACAAGGCCTCTGAGGGGTTGTGCTCTTATGTGTGTTTTTCTGTCCCACTTCACTGGCTCGTTATAAACTTGCTCTAATTCTTTTTAAGTTTAGGTGTGTTCTAATGAAATTCTGGATCTTGTTAATTCGTCGAGTTTCTATGAAAGTTGTTTCCCTTTGTGCTTTGTGGCGTGTACTTGAAGATCTCTCAAAGTGTTGCTTAAGCTATTCTTGTTGTTACTAATAAGTGTATCTTTGTCTAAGGTGAACTTTTCAGATAAAATCAAGCCCATTCGACTTGTCAATCTAATTTTTACTGGGCTTGGACCAACAGTTATGGTAAAAAGAGAGGTTAAGAGTGGACGGTTACTGTTGCATCGTTTGGTGAAACCAAGAAAAGAGGAGTTCAACTGTTCTCTCTCTCTCTCTCTCTTTTCTTTAAAATTGTCCTCTTAAAACCACTTTACCTTTCAAGAACCCTAATTTCTCTCTCTTTCGCCGCTTGCCAAGAAAAATCCCTCCTTGTTTGCAAAAAACCTTCGGTTCTCTTATCAAAGTTTTCAACTTGCAAACATGACAAATTCCTCTGATGAAATCACAAAGATGAAGCAGGTTCCTCCGTTGGTCAGAAAACGACCAGACTCGACTCAAAAAGGGAACAAATCCAAGAAAGGCAAAGGTGGAATCAAAACAGAGATTGTCTCTGCTGCAGTAAGTGCTCGTCTTCGTTCTAGTAATCCGAAGATCGCTCCTCAGGGGGCATGTTCTCATTAGCAAATCAGAAGAAAGTGGAGAATCTGATGCAGGAGTTCTCCCCACAGGAACCTCCAAAAATCCAAGCTGAAGCATGCAAAGTCTTCTGTTACTGAAACCTCTGAAGAACCCGAGAATCCTCCTCCCTCCTTCCTTCTTCGATATGCTACAAATCGGAAAGTGGTTCTGAATCGTGACCGGAGATAATTGGAAAACAGAGTTATGTGACTCCCCATAATGATCTCTTTGTCACGGCTGCAGCGGAGAAAAGATACAAAGACTATGATGGCCAAGAATCTTACTGATATGAGAGTTATGCGTCAAGGTGCGTCGAATTCCCCGGAACCGGAAGAACTCATCATCAACTCAGGACTTTTGTCGACTGTAACAGAGATTGAACCTTCTGTCCTGAGTTGGTTCGAGAGTTCTGTGCGAATCTAGATGATATGGAGGAAAGAGAGGATGATTACCACTGTGTGTATGTCAGGGGTTCAATGTATGAATTCACTCTCAAGATCATCAATCAAATGTTTCAACTGTCGGATTACCTGTTCGATCTTGATCACAAACTCCCACACATTCATGAGTCTTTGGATGTTGTTGTTGGGTTTCTCTCAGATAATCGTGTTACACAGTGGGAAGCACTCACTCCTTATATGTTAAGTCCTCCGATGTATTTCCTCTACAAGATCTACTCCTAAAACTGGTTCCCCTCTGCTAACCGAAGTGTAATGTCTAAGGAAAGAGCGTATGTGGTCTATATGGTGGCCAATCAGACACCATTCAACTTTGGTCAAATGGTGTACGATGAGATCACCAAGTGTGTGAAGTTAGCACCTCCTTATCAGATTGCGTATCCCAATATAATTGATCAACTCATCCGCTTCCAAAGGATTGCTCCTAGTATTGACACTGATCAACTATATGCGCCACCACCGCTTCTGGTAGCAGCAAGTGTTCAACCTCCGTTTGGATTGATTAAAGTCTCCTTAGTACCTAATCTTGCATATGACTTTGATATGTTGATTAAGATGGGGTTGGCTATTCAGAAACATCTAACAGGTTCATCTATCCCGAATCTATCTATATTTTACTATGCCATACTTTTTGTTTGTGTTTTTACCTGAGTATGCATCCAAGCAGGGGGAGAATATGGTTTCACCGTCAACACAGATGGGAAAATTGTGTTGAGGACTGAGGGGAGCAGGCTGTTGTGGAACAACTAAGTTGGGAACTCTCATGTGATCACAACACATGATGGCACTGGCACATCAAAGACTGCTCCAAAGGATGACGGGATTGCTGAAGGCTCCACTGCTCCAAAGAATAACAAGAAAGACAAGGGTGTTATGGAAGACTCTAATGTCTCCTTCTGAGGCGGTTCTCGTGTCGTGACTCTCTCTTCTCCGTGCTCGGATTCTCTGAACTTAAAAAACTTATTTCTTATTGTGTCCTCTTAGTAGCTTCTAAGTTTGGAACACTCGCCTTAGGTTGTTATCTGGTTTCGTGTGAACTTAACTCAAACTCTTGCTATCTATGCTAAGTATTTTAAGGTTTATGTGTCTGCTTTTGCTTGATCATGCTATGTCTCTGCACTGATCTAACCAACATACATGTGGGCACCGCTGTGATTCTCACTGAGGTAATTTTACACTATAGCTCTGTCCTGGTATGCTTGTGATAAAGATCTTGGATTTCACCGAGGTGTTTCCACTATGTGCTTTGGATTTTTGTGTGTGTGTTGAATCTTCACAGGTTGCTTGGATTAACATACTCAAGTAAAAAGGGGGAGATTGTAGATGTATCAAAGATAGCATCAAAGGCCAAGAAAGTTTCAAGAGCATTGTGCCGCAACAGGAAGATTGACCAAGGGACAAGGAAGTTGTGTGCGCTCAACAGAGACCAAAGAGCCTGCTTCGCCAACCGAGTGACAGGTTGCACCTCGAGCCTTGCGACGTGCGAGTGGATGTCTGATGCAGAGGAGCAGCTTGAGAAATGATAAGAAGAAGTTTGACTTAGTGCAAAAAGGATAAAATGTGATCATGGGGTGTAGCAAGTAACAAGATGGGACAGCTGATACAGTAGTCTCTGCGATAAAACAGTGTTTGGTCTGCTAGACCTTCACGTGATCTTCTCTATGGTTTTGGCTTAATGAAGAGGTGTTATATAAAGAGAAAATTCTGAGTTACTTTCTCTTTAGTTCTCTTGGTGAAAAGAAATCATTTGAGAGTGAACTCGTTTTATGGGGAGAACTCTGAGAGAAACAGAGTGAGTTGAGTGAGTTTTTTCTGGGTAGAATAAGATCAGTTGTGTAACACGAATCTCATGTATGAGATGTCGTGAGTTGAGTGGGTAGACTAGGAAAGGAGTTTATTTCCCATTTGAGTGAGAGATAAGTTAGATCTCTTTAGCAACTTTGTTGTATGTAGCGGAGCTACAATCTTGTATTATCGGTTTTAATATAAGAAGAATTTGGTTTGGATATTGTGTGTTCTTAGTCTCAGTAGTCTAAACAGGTCTCATGCATTCTAACTTGTAAGCCAATAACTCCGTAGGCTCACTGTTTCCCCTTTCCAGAATTAACCAGTGGCATGATCCTCTGATTATGCAAGCTTCCACACCTCATAGTTGTCATCAGCATGACATTCAGCCCCAATGAGATTAGTCTTGTTCTTTTGCTGAGAAAGAATGTTGACATGAACCTCCGATGGATCAAGAGGTGGTGACTTGACAAAGTGAAGCTTTGGGTCGCAAGTCAGTATTCTAGCAAGGTACAAGAAGGGCTCTTCAAAATTGCAGTTGCTCTTGTCAGATGCCTCGTAATACTGGAGTTTCTCCGCAGTTAGCTTCGGCACTTCCTTGGCCAACAATGTACTCTTATCCAAATCAGTTTTATTCCCAAGAAGAAGACCGAGATTTTCCCACACAGCTTCTTAATCATATTGTAAGAGATCTGAATACACTCGTATATCCTACTTTCCGTGATATCAAAAAATATTATCGCACACTTGGCATGATAGTAGTGTACATCGCTCAGACCAATATCTTGAGAAGACTCATGACAGTCAAAAGAGATTCCACCATACTCTGTGGTGAACGGTAAATGATGAATGTTCAGACCTTTAGGTAAGTCCATTGTATGAATCATTTCAGGTTTGACAACTAGCGAGAAAAGAAGAAAAAGAAATTTTTTGAACTCGTTCAAGAATAAATATTCCAGATAAAATTAAGTGATTTTTTTGAAGTCTTTTATCTGGATAATGAGAAAGATCAAGATAAAGTAAAGAAATATTCGGTCAAAGGATCGTGTAATTGTTGTTGAATCATTGATCACGTCTGATGGCATGTTATAGCCATTATTATCATATTCGATAAAAGAGTTTTGAATATCTTCAAATAAATTACACAAAAATACAAAAGGAAACTTAGATCACCGAAAACAATAAACTAATTACAAATGGCAATGGATTGTTACTCAAATTAACTCTTGCAAAATTTGTTTAGCGATGAGAATCAATTGGTTGTCCTTGTCGTTCTTGCCATCCACATCTATCTTCTCTTCATAATTCTAATACCACAACTGCAAAATCCAAAATACACTAAATAAATTATACAAAACAAGCATATACTGTATATAGTAACAAAGAGAATATTTGTATCAAATGAAAACACACAAAGAGAACATTATTTATAAGCGCTGCCTGAGAGCAAATACACGTAATAGTTCATTGTCCATAAGATTTTGGTAATGAATCCTATGAATTAAAAAAAGGGTATTGGCTTGGAAAAAGAAAATTATAGGTCTAGAATGTTTTCATGTTTTTTTTGTTAAAAAAGATGTGTATATACATTAAAACCACCTTTCTAAGAGTAATGTGGTCTTACATTCAGAATCAGTAGTGATCCAGTTGCCTTTCCTAGATCGACATCGGTAGAGTGGCGTAGGACTCAAGGAAACTAAGATTGCTGGTGAAGAAACTATAGAGATGTGATCCGAGGAAGACAATGTTGTGCAACTCTCACTACTCTCCCATCTCAAACTTATCTTTGCGGATTCACTACTCATTCTTTTCGATTCTTCATTCACCTCTCTCATCACCTTCAACTTTCTTCGGTTTCTTGACTCCATTATCTACAATATTATGTTTACATCAATAACAATGGTCAATGGTTACTGACGTATTTGAGTTGTAATGATTTTGAAGAACTGACCTTATTAGGGGTAAACAATTTGACAGCTTTGTCGGATTTGGCTGCTGCAGCCCATCTGATGAGCTCTTTCATCCTTGAGAGCGTGGCCTTAGCTTTGCTCTGCTCGCTTTTCGCCTTCTCTTTATTGCTTTTGTCATGTTTCTCCGGTTCCAAGACTTTGATAGCCTTTTTCGGATCAAACCTTTTTGATATCACTTCCTCTTCTCCTCCTTGTCCTTGTGCATTTATCTTTGCCATGGCGCGGCGGAAATGTTCTCTTCTAAAACTGCTTAGTCTTTTTAGACTTAGTGTGTTATAGAAACAAGCTTCGGCTACATCGGTTCTACACCATAACCATATTCCCCTGTAATTCCTCTGTGTTTTATGTTTAGATCCTTTTGTTGATGACCTTCTTGTTCTGCGGTCTGTGCAATCTGGATCAAATTGATTAAATGATTTACTATACATCCGAGATCTTCTAATAAGTTAACTATATGTAAATTGTGATATAAAGATCAAGAAATGTTTTGTTACTTACTTGTTAAAGTGGTGGTGGGTTCATGATCATTACAATATGTTGAACAGGACTCTGATCTCCCTGGTGCCTTTCCTAACTTGCAGAGCCATTGAAAGATCTGGTCAAAACACACAAGTTTAGACTCTTATTAATATGGTGCTCTGTGCTTACGGACACATGTGAATAATACCATAACACATGTGACTTTGACTAACCTCCATGTTCTGGCTAAAGATGCTGTTTTATATATGATTAGTATATAGAGCTTGTATGATTACTCGCGTTTGAATATGTCTCGTGGTTCAAAACATAAATCTGTTCCAAATGTGTCAAACAGATTCTCCCTCAAACATATGATTAGGGACTTTGGATCATAAGATGAAGACAAGAGATGACTTGCGAAAACAAAAAAACATATAAGTGCTTAAATAACTTGTTTGACTCAGTCTTATTTGGGGTGTATACGGAGATACAACGTGACATTGTATGAAAGTGGGTATTTATACATGCACATGCTTCTTTGGGTTGTTGGTTTTAGTTATAAGATGTAATAGAAGGATGTCACTTAGTTTCAAAGCTTTGTTGCCATTACTCGTTGCCACACACTTGTAACTCATGTCATTTAATTTCATGGGGTCACTCAAGTTTTTGTTTTATTTGAAGTTAAAATTTTCTAGACCATTTAAACATCAGTACATGGGTATTATGTGTATTTAGTGAACCACTCCATAGAAATGCATAATATAGACGATCAATCTCTAGGAAACATCTCTTTGGTAATCGAAAAACATAACACCAAAAATTGATATGTTTGATAAGACAATTAATGTAGCCCAAAAAAAAAGAAAAAAAAATGATAATACAAAATTAATAAGATGCATGCGTTCAGTAAAAAGGAGGTGACGACAAATCAAACTAAGAAATCGTGAGCGAATCTTGTCCGCAAGTAGTTCATAATCTTTCCTTGATATAGTCTTAGTTGTTAAAGGAAACTCCAAGTATTGTTCTGGTAAGGTGCTAATTAAGATACCCAAATTTGCAGCTTTAATTTGCTTTATGTGAGTCTCTACCTCCAATCAGGCCCGGTTTTGGACATATTTTCATGAAACATTGGATTAGGGCCTCAAAATTTTTAAACTTTTTTAAGGTCCATAATTTTTTTTGATATGTATATAAGTGCATAACTTTTGGCAACCAACCAACGTGAAAGAGAAGAAGAAATATAAGGAAAACCTACTTAAAAACTTTTGGCAATCAATATCTTTTCCATATTTTAATTTTTTAATCGTAATGGTGAGAGCAAAATTAAAAAAAAGGCTGAGTTATTAGTTAATACATAACTTTTAAACTATTAGGTCAAAATTAAATTGTTTTCCCAATTAGAAAAGAAGTTCATGGTGATGACCTCCAAATCTGTTTCACTTTTTCTTTAGTATTTGATTTTTGCAATTGATTGATAATCAATTATCAAGGTAAGAATTATGTCTGTGTGATGTTTCCCAATTAAAGTTTACGCAGATGATCAATTTTAGTTGTCTAACTACAAAACCGTACATATCTTCTATTTGCAGAAAAATGAAGTCAAGACATGTGCTTGGAAATCTAAAAAGAAACAAGAAGAGAAGACAAGACGCAATGACAAAAACTTTATCCGGTCTTTGTTCAGGTGATCAGGATAATGAAATTGATAAAGATATTAGGATAGATGATGAATCTTGTCAGACTTCTAAACAAGGTGGAAAAGGTGAAATTAGAATCGAAAGTATGGACGAAGAGCAAGAGGAGAATGATATGAGAGTTGAGAATGACAATGAGGATGTTAATCAGAATGCAGAGGGTTTGTATTTCAAAGGAGATGATTATTCTATGGATATTTTGGATCCTGCAAATTGGAGAAAAATTGATCAGAAGTTGAGGGATTTTTTGGTTGATAAGGGTCCTCCAACACGGCCGCCTCAGGATTATTGTTTTCCCAAAAACAAAACTGGTAGACATTTTTCTCATAAGCATTATAAGAGACGTATGAAGAATAGAGATATACAAGACAGGCGTTGGCTAGTTTTTTCCAAGAAATCAGAGAAACTATATT
The DNA here is from genome assembly GCA_900128785.1 of Arabis alpina. Taxonomy (NCBI): domain Eukaryota; kingdom Viridiplantae; phylum Streptophyta; class Magnoliopsida; order Brassicales; family Brassicaceae; genus Arabis; species Arabis alpina. The sequence goes on from LT669790.1 coordinate 17,091,464, forward strand.
GTTTTTGCTGCAAGTTGTTTGGACGGGACAACGATGATACTCAATTGGCAACCAAAGGATTCAAAGATTGGAACAATGTTCTAGTAAGGCTTGGTCAACATGAAAGAAGGCATGATCACATTATGTGCATGAACCGGTGGATGGAATTGGAGTTGAGATTACAAAAGAATCTAACAATTGATAAGAGTGTCCAAGAAGAGATAAACAAAGAAAAAAATCATTGGAGAGAAGTTTTATTGAGATTGTTTGCATTAGTGAAGACTTTAGCTAAAGGCAATCTAGCATTTCGTGGAAGTAACGAGAAGATCGGTCAAGATAACAATGGGAATTTTCTTAGCTTTATTGAAATGTTTGGAGACTTTGATCCGGTAATTCGGGAGCACATCAGAATTTAAAAAAAAAGAAACTCATTATCACTATCTCAGCCACAGTATTCAGAATGAGTTGATAGCAATGTTGGGATATGAGATGAAGCAAATGATCATTAAAAAAATTCAAGATGCCAAGTACTTCTCCGTTATCCTTGATTGTACTCCAGATATTAGTCATAAAGAGCAGATGTCTCTTATTATTCGATGTGTGGATGTTTCTATGGATACAACCCAGGTCGAAGAATTTTTTATTCACTTCTTGGAAGTTGATGATAAATCAGGGAAAGGATTGTTTGATATACTTTGTGGTACGTTAGTTGATCTTGGCTTGGACATTGATGATGTGAGAGGACAAGGTTATGATAATGGCTCAAATATGAAGGGAAAAACAAAGGGATGCAAAAAAGATTGCTTGATGTGAATCCACGAGCCTTTTATACTCCATGTGGTTGTCATAATCTAAATTTAGCACTCTGTGATATGGCTAAGTCATCTACGAAAGCGATTGATTTTTTTGGGATAATCCAGCGTTTATATTGTTTATTTTCGCCTTCTACAACTAGGTGGGATATATACAAGAAAATGGTGGGAGGTCCAACACTCAAACCTTTATCGGATACTCGTTGGGAAAGTCACATTGAAAGTGTTAAAGCCATACGCTTTCACGCTCCAGAAATCCGAGATGCTTTGTTTTACCTAGCTGAAAATAGCGATGATCCTAAAACAAGGAGTGATGCTGAATGTCTTGCAATAAGTGAAACACATGGAATTGGGGGATTTGAGTTTCTGTTTGGTATGGTTATATGGTATGAGATTTTGGCTGCCATTAATATTGTAAGCAAGACTTTACAGGCTGAGGATATTGATATTGATGCTGCTATTACTCAACTAAAGGGGTTAGTCTCTTTTTTCAGAAGTATAGAGAGACAGGATTTGAAGAAGCAAAAGCTGAAGCTATAAAGATTGCAGTTGTTATGGATATCGAACCGATTTTCCATGTGAAAAGAAAGCGCCTTATTAAAAAAACAACTCATTTTGATGAGGAGCCAAGACAAGTTGTTGATGAAAGTGTGGTTCTTAGCGAGGAGGAGAGATTCAGAATAGATTATTTCATCAAAATCATGGATCAAGCTCTAGTTTCTCTTCAAACAAGGTTGGAACCATTTCAGATTTATGAGAAAACATTTGGATTTTTGTTCAATTTAAGAAAACTCAACGCATCAAGTGAAGATTACTTGAAGGAATCGTGTACCAACCTTGAAGTTTCTCTTAAGCATGGGGCAAATTCAGATGTTGATGGAAACGATTTATTCTTAGAAATCAAAGTTTTTCGAGAAGTTGTACCGAAAAATATCAAGAAGAATTCTGAAGTATTCAACTTTTTGAAGAGGGTAAAAGATTGTTATCCAAATATGTGGATTGCTTATAGAATAATGCTCACAATCCCGGTTTCAGTCGCCTCTGCCGAAAGAAGTTTCTCTAAGCTGAAGTTGATTAAATCTTACCTACGGTCAACTATGTCACAGGAGAGGCTGAACGGTTTAGCCATGTTATCGATTGAAAGAGACATGGTTAAAAACCTTGACTATGAACGTTTGATGGATAATTTTGCAGCGAAAAATGCAAGAAGAGTTATTTTTCAAAACCGATAGACTTTTTATTAGTTTTCAGACTATTGTGTTTTTTTATGGTCTTTTTTGCAAACTAGATTTTTTTTTAATTATTTTACGTTTTTATTTTATATAAGGGCCACAATTTTAATTCCGTATTAGCCCTCAAATATCTCAGGACCGGTCATGCCTCCAATGCAACGAACACCGTTGACTTTGCTACATTAATGTTCAACCTATACATTCTTGCAAATTCCTTGAACATTCTCAAAATTCTACTCAAATACTTTCAAGTACCATAATATCATCCGCAAAACTAAGATGAATGAGTTTACGAATTGACAAAAAAGAGGTGATAACCTTGCTTTACTCAGTAGCTTTGACAGCACATTATTAAATTTCTAGATATAGTGAAAAGGAATAACCTTGCCTAATTTCACAAGTGTTTGGAGAAAAAAAACTTCCAAGCTCACCGTTTATATATAGAGATTGAGAAAATAGCAGTGGAGACATACGTTCCGTAGTTCTTCTTGAAACAAGATAATCATGTTTAGACTTGAGCAATTATACACAAAATGACATGCTGTTGTCCGCTTAATTAAGAGTTAATTAGATAGAGTACATAAATATAATATTCACGGGTATAGGAGAACATGGAGGAGTCACATGGACCATTTTGAGTAACACCACACTATTTAAGATTCCACAAAAATAATTGATAACTTACAAAACGGAACTAAAAACTTTGGAAGTAAACTATAATGAAAACTCTATAAATTAATATTTTCGGACCAGCGATATCTTATTAATTTATAGAGTTACTAATTTATAAAGATATTAATCATATAAACTCAATTTAGAACCGGAAATTTTTATTAATTTATCTCATTATTAATTTATGGATTTTCTACTTTATAAGACAAAGCATCCAAAAGATAGAAATCAGATGAGTAGTATCTAAAAGAAACATTTTGAGATCCCCAATTCAAGTCGAATAAAGTTTAAGAGAGACTCAATGTGATATAAGTTTCTGTTTAAAAAAAAAGCAATTCTGGAATACAAGTCGAAGCTGTTGGAATAAGAGAATAGCTGATTGATCACAAAAACTCAATTAACCTTGAATATTTGACATGGATGAATGAAAGGAGCGTGGAACTGACGTGAAACCTGAAAATACAAAGACAAATTTACAAGTTTAAAGTTAAGAAACTAGATTTGGATAAGGAAAAACATATTATATTAAGAAAAATTACATATAATGTCACATTTGGAGTTTTAAGCTCATGGAATGTCACAAGTGTATTTGACTATCAAGGAATGTCACTTACATACAATTATTCCAAATTTACCCCCGCCATATATATGTATAACTTTGACTTGGATGAGAGAGTGAGAGAATTTTGTGTCAGATTTAGCTTTTAAAAGAGACGTATGAGAGTAGGAGAGAGTGTGGACATTATTGTGTAAGATGATGTATACTAACAAGCATTAATGTTCGATGGCAAAAAATTGTATTGCAAATACGTAAACAATTAATAGTTTATAATGTTTATAATGTTTCAGTGTGTTAAATATGGGTTAGTGGAATGGAGAGAGAGATATGAGAGATTGATAGAGAGGTCTACAAAAAGAGTGTGGGGAAAAAATGTGAAATTTCCGATGAACAGAAAAAGTCCATCCGTGTACATACAACACTTTCAATGTACGTGCCATGGACGCACCTGCAAACCAACTTAAATTTTTATATAAATTTTCACCAAAATCCGACAATACATTTATGAACATACAAACAAACTGTCCATGTACGTGGGAACATACACCGAATAGCTATTGTCAAGTACGTACACTATAGACTTGTTAGGTAAAGCTGGTGTACATTGACCATGCCTATTTTAGCCATTTACAAACTTTGATGATAGACGTTTAAAGTAAGAAATACAACTCAGCAGCATACCAATAGAACATGATCATGTTGTACATGGTTTGGCTGGTGTACAAGATCACCCTGTTGTACAGACTCATGTTGTTCTACATAAGTTGTCTGGTGTACAGTCTCATTTCGTTGTACAATCTCAATATGTACAGTCTCACACTGTTGTACAGTCTCAAAATGTTGTACAGTCTCCGTGTGGTCTACGGGCTATGGCTGATGTACAAACTAGAATGTTGTACTAAGGTGTGTGGTGTACAGTCTCAGTCAGGAGTACATGCTCAGGAAGATGTATTGTGTGTACACCGCAGCTATCTTCTGTTGTGTGTACATCACAACTATCTTTTGTTGTGTTTGGATGTACATCTTCTAACCACTGTAGCTCTCCATCCATGTAGAACATGTTGTGTGTCGCGATGGTTCGGTGGTATGCGGAACCAAAGGTCCGTCCAACGACGGTTTGGAAGACCACGAAGACCCGTTTGGCAGCGGTTCAGGCAGAGATTGTTGTGTGTCGGACGGTAGACGGCGAAGACCCTTCTGGCGGTGGTTCGGTCTATTGCAAATCTGACATCGGCGAACGGTGGTGAGTGAATCGGCCATATGAGTTTTTTTCTTTTCTCTCTGTTTTGAGATAGAGAAAGAGACAAAGAAGTTATTGTTATTTTTTTAGGAAAATGAATCGAAAAGGTGTATATTTTACAATAAATAGTGATTTTTCAGACATTCATTAATTTGTTAAAAATAAATAAAAACAATAAAAAAGATCAGACGCAAGTACAAAAAAAAGAAGTGTGTAGTCAACTCAAAGTTAGATTGTATTAGTTGGTGGGGAATGTATGGAATAAGGGTAGTTTGGTCATAATTCAATGTAAGTGATATTCTATGAGATTTGAGTTTGGACTTGTGACATATATGAGGTTTGAGTGTTGAAGTGTGAATTTTTGTAATTATTTCTTATATTAATCGTGTATATCTACATTAAACTCAGAGAGACAATTGAGGATTTTTTTAGAGAAAAGCTAGTCGTTTAAGGTTCATTTTACTCAAAGGGAACACAACGTATACGTATGTGTATAAGAATGGAATTAAGGGTGTGTGATTCTTATAACTTTTTTTCTTGGTTTAAGTATACTTAACACTTAATTTGTTTACGCTAAAACTATGTATATTGAATTAAAGATTTGTTGTCTTAATTAGTGTCGAATGATTCTGAGTAATTAATTGTAAATAATACTTGATAGGTGGAACAGACCTTTTTTGTGGTTTCAGAATTTGTGAGAATTGTGCGTGGCTTTGGTTATAGTTGGAGGCAAATCTACCTTTCGGTATCGATTTAAATTGTGATGCTGTCGCCGATTTCTGTGAGATGAACGTGTTATGGTTCATGCCCTCATGTCGTTTACGTGTGACGTGGCCATAATTTTAACCTTTTACATCAAGTCTTCAAGTACATGTACTAGCCAGTGGTCCCAAGTAACACTTATGATATCATCTGGCCAAGGTCGGTCTAAAACGTGTCATTCGAAGACAGTTGTGTTCTTAATGTTAAAAGATCCAATCAATGGTATTTTAAGGAATATTTCTTTCTTTATAAACCTAGGTGATCGGTCGGTTCGGTTAGTCTTGGTTTGTTCGATTCCTCTCTTGTTTTGTTTGGATACATATGGCTGCCGAGTAAAAGTCGGAAAACTGGTAGTTCGATTTTCGAAAGTCGGTTATTCGATTCTGTTATGGGGACAACGTGATTTTAAAATTCGGTTTCGGTTTCATTTTTTAATCAAAATGTTTAAAGATAATTCAGTACATTTCAAATAAATAATAGGAAAAAACTAATATTGGAAAGCAAATTTGAAACATGCTGGTGGGTTTGGAGATTCTGAACCGAATTGGTTACTTGAAGTGTTGTAAATTTTCTGCCAATCGGTTCTTCCACACAAAGCAAGTTTACTCAATTTTGGTTTGGTCGGTTCAGTTCCAATCGGATTAAATGGATTGCCCTAGTTTCATATCTCTCTACCCAAAAGAAAGTTATATTGTCTATTGCAAAATAGCATGCCCACTATTTCGATGTAGTTCTCCATTGTGCATAAGAAACTAAGACTAGTTAAAGGGGAGGACCTACTCTTTTAATCTTCATGATAATATCTATGAACCCATCTTTTTAAATAAGAAACTTCATATCAACAACCAAACAGAAAAAAATAAAAAATTCCATGGGTAACAATTAATAAAAGACATTGTATAAAAGCCAAATACCATACTTCGCGTACAATGAGCGACTTGACGAAGCTCACAATATGAAATTTACATAACACCAACAATCCTAGGGTTCTCGGGTTTTCACCGAAACCTTTCCTTTTGCATCGGTCTGGTTCTGACCAGAGAGATAAAGATAACACCTAGGCAGAAAATAAATTTTAGTAATCGCAAAAGTTTTTACAAGCAACACCTAATGATTCATATTGAATTTTACCAGACAACTTATCGCGGATGATTTCCGTTTGATCTAGGACGTGTCAACCTGCGTCTTCTTCTTGGAACTGGATTCGAATCATGGCCTACATCGTTCTGTAAACGCAACTCTTCATCATCATTGTTATTATGTTCATCTTGTAGACCCAATAGATTCTCGCCCCAGAGATATCGCCTATCTGAAGAAGAACGCCGATGATTCCTCCATGCCCTTGACCTGTGAGATCTCGATCCAGCACCACTGCCACTACCACTAGAACCTCCATTATTGTCAAGAGACCCAATCATCTGAAACAATACCAAAGTGGTCCAAAGATCGCTGCTGCCTCCATTTCCGGTTTCCCTCTCACCTGAGAACCTATCTCCATTTTCTATAACATAGTCTCCTACCACAACAGCACCAGGCATGGCAGAACGTATTGCACTGACTATATCTCCATACTCCCTCTGGTTCTCAAGGCGTCTCCAAGCTCTCTCTCTTGTTGGATCAGTGTCTGAAGGACGAGTTGTTGGGTGCATCCTTCTGGCATGGCGGCGCAGATCCTGGTAGTTGCCAGTAAATGAGCAGGATTCTCGGGAGCAACTACGGTTCTTCAGGTCCAGATATGTTCTTACTTCTTCTACAACCTTCCATCCTAAAACAGTACCCCGGCAAAGAGGACATTTCAGATTTGTGCTTTCCTCTGAGTGTTCTTCTTCCACTCTCCTTCTCCTCCTCCTCATCGATTCAGAATCCCCAACAGATACTTGGTTTCCCGACAGTCGGTGATTACTGCTTTGACTGACAGTACCACGCTCGTTTTGAAATTCATTGCTTGCTCTTAAGGCTAAGTTGGCTTCAGAAGCTGGGTCATTTGGGGATTCAGAATGCAATTTCTTAAACCTATCGAGACAATTGGAATGTCGGTAACTGGTATCACAGATGTAAGACCTGCAACCTTTGTCATGAGAGCTGCACAGCAGTAGAACAGCATTATGTGGGTGATCCATGCAAACAGGACATGAGACCTCATCCAGTTCTTTGTGAAGAGCATGAACATCTGACTCGGTACTTAATTTTCGCTTTAAACCAGCCATCTTGTAAGCACTGTGTAAGCTACTCACGCATAAAGTTAGAAACAATGAACGAGCTTAAAATTACGAACCATGAAAATAACAAGGACGTATAGACACCAATTATAACTTTCATGATGAGATGACCAAAAACAGATAACTTATACTGACTCATAGTGTTGAAACTAGCACACAAAACTTACCAGACAAAAAGAATCTTTACTCATCACAAGAAGCAACAAATTGTTAAACATGATGAAGAGAGATAGATAGTTAGCTGAAAACAAACTTACCGACAGAGAGAAATCTTATTAGCAGGCTGTTGAAATCTACTTTCTTACTCTTTGAGCGCACTGAAGTTTGACTTTAAGACACCGATCACTTGCTAACCAAATGCAACCAGCAGCAAAGTAAACAGAAAATCCTTGGGGGGAAACTAAACCAGTATTGGATAAGTCGCAGGGCAACCCCAAGTGTCCCAAAACCTGCAGTAACATCCCAAAAAGTGAAGTGGCAATTAAAGTTAGGAACAAGACGTAGTAGATCGACAAATATATTCATACAAGTTAGTAATCAAGCAACTGATATCAACATCATGGAAAGATACAAAAACCCTAAGGGAAAAGTAATCAGAGACACCCATGTTCCACTAGAATCAACAATACCCAATAACCTTGAGAAACCAGTATATGGATTGACAGTTTTGGCTTAAATTAGAAACTAAAACAACAACCTTTGAAAAAGAATTAGGAATCTGTAATCAGAAGACAGATTCCATATTGATGCTCATAGATAAAATAACCCTAAAGCCGAATACAAAATTATTCAACGACAATCGGTGGCAAAAACATCAATACTGAAACCCATATGAATCAAATTCCAAACAAAAAGGATCGATCCATCACACAAGAAAGATTCCGATCAAAAGAGAAGGAAATAACGTACGTACAATAAAATTGGAAATTGAAGAAGAGTTTTTCGTCGATTAGGTTTGGATTGTGTCTCTCTCTCTCTCTTCTCTCAATATTCAATATAATAAGAGAGATTGGATGATGCTGAGATTTAGGAAATTGGGTTAGGCGAAACAAAGGAGAATCGATGATTATTATCACAACACAGAAACAGAAACAGAAACAGAAACATCGCACTTGTACATTTATATTTCTTTTTTTTTCACATTATTATTTAAACTAATCCACGAATTGTATTTTTTTTTTAAACAAATTAAAACAAAAACTGGACGCTGCTGTATAATACGAAAACGACGACGTATTGTTCTTGCTTCTTGTCATCGAGAGATGAATTATCTGCTTCCGACGCTGAGGAACAAGGAAGAGATCGATCGGATTATCAGAGACACGATCGATAAAGTGCTTGTTCTACGATTCGGTCGTTGCTCCGACAATGATTCTCTTCTGCTTGATGACATTGTATGATTGATCAGACTTTGCTTCCTTTCTCTCTAATTTTTCTTCTCTCTCAGTCTAATAATCAAAAACCCTAATTTCGCAGCTTCAGAAATCGGCGAGAGATGTATCGAAATTCGCTACGGTAGCTTTGGTTGATGTCGATTCAGAGGAAGTTGAAGTTTACGTCAAGTATTTCGATATCACTTTAATCCCTTCCACTGTCTTCTTCTTCAACGCCTGTCACATGAAATTGGATTCTGGGTAATTTCTTCTTCTGTTACTTGTTTTTTTTTTTGTGTGTGTATAGAATTGGATTCATGTAAGTTTTGATTTTTTTACAGAACTGCGGATCATACCAAGTGGGTTGGTAAATTCCATGAAAAACAAGACTTTATTGATGTTGTTGAGGTATATAGAAGAAATCAAGTCCTAACATATTTTGGTTGCAGCAAGATTCTAATCCTCTGTTTGGCTTTTGTGTCTATATGTAAAGGTGATTTTCCGAGGAGCTATGAAAGGGAAGATGATTGCTCATTGCCCGATTCCGCCGGAGAGAATACCAAAGTACCAACTCTTGTACAAGGATGTGTAGCAATTTGGATATTTCATCTTCTTGCAATACGTTTTACAATGCTAAATCTGTTTCTCATTACCATTTGTTGGAATAATAATATTTACATGCCCTTTTGAGATTTTGTACACAGTGGAAGAATGAGATAAAAATGTCCATGAACTAACCCGTTTCTTGGTTCTCTGATGTTGTAACTTTTTATCATATTCAAAAATGGTAATGGACACGCAGAGATGATCTCCCTGCGAAGCAGCTCTTCCTTATTCTCTTTACAGCAATATCCGCTCCATTGTAGACAGTTTTGTATCTGGAGGATTAGAATATGTAAGCCTTTGTTTAGAGAAGAATCAACAATAGAGTTTGTCAAATACAAAGCTGAAGGAGACATCACTCAGATTAGCATATACAATTTCCCAAGTGGGATTACCCAAATGGGTGAATAATAACAAAGCCCCAAGTACCTACAAACTATAAGCATTGGCTTCCATTTCAGCAATGAGTGTGTCGTTAAAACTATTACTCCCTCCGTTCTTTAAAGATTGATTTTCTAGAGTTTTCACACATATTAAGAAAACAAATTAAAGTTTGACTAGAAATGTATTGGTTTTTGTACTAAACAATTTTCCATAAGTTTGACCCAATAACAATCCAATAAAATCAATTAATATGTCTTGAAATCTACAATTTATAATTATTATTGCATAGAAAATGTAAAAAATCAATCTTTTCAAAACAAATTTTTTTTCTAGAACATCAATCTTTAAAGAACGGAGGGAGTATCTTTTTAGCCGATATTGGCTTCAACTGAGATCGTCACTTAACTTACATTCTAAGTCCGTAAACAAGTAAATCACTTATCTTCTATTTGTAACTTTCACTGGATGTGGTTGGTGCTGGCTAATTCATTTCAATGCTTGGGCTTCTCACATGGCCTAAACCACCTTCAATTTGTGTTATTATTGCTTAAATATGATTGAGGATAATCAAGTATTGGAATGAATATAAAAATTAGAGACATGTTTTTTGGGCAAAAACTTACGTTTCTTTTGTCTTGGATCAAGTTCTAAGCGCCCTGTCTCATGAACAAGTTATTCTAAGGAGATGTTGAACAAGAAATCCTCTCTTATTTAACAATATCTCTCAAACTTCCAAATTTTTGTTGGATTCTGTGTCAGTAGGGGTTGCTCTTGTCCCTAACACTTCCCCACCTTGATGAAAAATTGTGTCAGTGTCCCCTTTTTCTTTCTTGCTTTCCCGATTTTGATAGATTTCATCATAATGGTTGCATGCGGTAGAACTATCTATATGCATTGTCTTGTTTACATCCGTTAGTCATGAACTCCTCCTGGACTTGGGGAACATTCAGAATAGGCTATCCGTAGACTTCAAATCTTTTACTCTAGTTTTCTTTGGCATTCAAAATTGGGGACATCCATCTTTTTCTAATGGGTTTGATTGGTAACATGAGTTATAATGGGTTAAGATTGAGTTATGACCAAGAGCCAATAGCTCAACTGGTAAAGATCTCAGGCAAAGCCTAGAGGTCGCTGGTTCGAGTGGCGCTTGGGACGAAACTAATATTACATGCTGTGGTTTCGGGCATGGGGGGATTATGGGCTTAGGCCCGGAACCTCTTGGTAATTCGAAAAAAAAAAAAAAAAAAAAAAAAAATTGAGTTATGAGTGTAACTCATACTTAATCAAAAATATTTTTGAATTTGAGTTTGAGTTAAGATGTGTTATTATTGACTTTGTGTTTTGAGTTATGTCCTTAGTAAATTTGCTAACTCGAGTTAACCAAACATCATGTAAAATCTTATGCGGTAGAAGTTGAGTTAGTAATCATTTTTCCTAAAAAAGAACAATCCATTCATTTATTTTCTTTGTTAATATCATTTGATTTATTCCACTATTTCAACGATTCTTTTATTAGTCACTAGATTAGATTAGGATCCGCATATGCGGGTATTAGATATTGAAATTGATAATCTATGTAGTTATGACCCGTATAGTTATATAATAAATTAAAACCCGTAAATTATATTCTAAATTGAAATTCGTATAATTATCAGATAACTTTTTTCCAATTTCATAAATAACATTTTCATATTGTATCATTTTACTTTGAACTTATAGTTCGCTTGATTAAGAGAATAACATAAAGTGATGTCATATTAAAATTGGGAACGGTCTTCATGTATTATATAAAATTATAGATTTTCGTTTGCTATTTGAAAATATAATATTATATCTTTTTATTTGAGTAACAACATTTTGTTAAAGTACAAACTTTTTTTTAGATTTAACACTTTTCCTATTTAAATAATTTACATTTTGGCATATATAGTTTTTGGTTTGGCTTTTAGAAATATGTTAATTAAACACTAAAAAATATGTTAACGTGTCTTTTTGTTGTTTAACTTAATGGTATCTACAATATTTTTTTTAAACAATTTACATTAGAGTATTCTATTATTATGGTGAAAAGTATGTGTAAAGATTTTTGTATTCTTTGAAAAACCTTTCAAAGAATAGTTTATATAAACCTTTGAAAAACATTGAAAAGCTTTATATAATAGGCTTTTTTTTTGCGAATCAAAAATAAGGTAAAAATAAAGTAATGTGCATTTTTGTTGAAGTATTAACTTTTGTTTAGATTTAACACTTTTCCTATTTTAATAATTTACATTATGGCATATATAGTTTTTGGTTTGGCTTTAAGAAATATGTTAATTAAACACTAAAAAATATGTTAACGTGCCTTTTTGTTGTTTAACTTAATGGTATCTATATTCCTTTTTTTTAAAAACAATTTACATTAGAGTTTGATTTGCCTTTTAGAAAAATATGTTAATGAAACAATAAGAAAATATGTTAATGTATCTTTATTTTAATAGTTTAACATAATTGTAATATTTTAACACATGTCATCATCTCGATCGATATTAGACACATGTCGTGATCCTGTGAGTTACAATTTTGAAGAACTCTCTTTTATATAATAAGATACTTTTTTCTAAAATTTATAGTATTTAATTCAAATATATTAAACTTACATAGAATTACGTGTGTGTATATATATACGCATTACTATGTTTAAGTTAATATTGTTTTATTATTTTATTTTTAATATTAAATTTATTTCAAATGTTATTATTATTAGTTTTAAAATTTAATTTCTTTTTAATAACACTTACTCCAACTAATACATCAAAAATGTTACCAGTCAGTTGTATCAATAAAAATGTACATCCATATTTTTACAGCAAATTCACCACATAAAACTGCAGTTTTTACCATATTTTTTTACTATTAGTTACATCGAATTATAACACTTACTGCAACTCAACTGTGATACCACGTGTTACCGGTCGAAGCCAATATTCAATCTCTTTCTATTATAAAACCAAAGCTCAAAAAGTATAAAGTCACACTAAGACTTTTCATCTAGCAAAACATAAACGTTTAGCTTTTCATTTTCCTTATAATATGTATCCACATCCCAACTTTATTTTTTCGTAGTAATCAAAGTTTCTTTTTATACCTAATAGCATATAACCTCAAGTCTAATCGGCAAACAATATTTGTTTACATGAGTTAAATTGGCCAAACCGAGGGAGTCGTGTTAGGTTGTCACTGCTCTCGTATCACCCACCAAGTTGCATTTGCAACAGCCACACTTTCAATTTACTTGTTTAAATAACCAAAAAAAACTCGTTGGTTTTGACTTTTTTGAAACATAAACTTGTTGCAAAAAATTTGAATATACCATTTCTCCACTTCTTTTCATCACTCAACCCAATTGCAACACTTGGGGATCACATTACAATTTACATCAGTTTATAAAAATATCATCATGTTAAATTTCATGTTTTTCGTTATTTCCTAACACTTCGTAAAAGTATTTTAGTTATATGTTTTGTTTTTTCATTTATTTTTAATAAGTTTTTTTAGTTTATAATCTTCTATATATAATGAATTCATATTTATTACAGTATAAATATAATTTTTATTTGAAGAATTGAAGTTAAATTTACTTTATTCTTGGTATATATACATATAAACGAAAAGAATTACAGCTCATTAATCAATTGGATTGTTTAAAAAAATTAATCGAAGCATTGTTCATGTGTCTTGATTAACGGCGATATGTGTCTTGATTAACGGTGATAACCGGCCACGCATGTGACTTGTCTTATGTGCCAAAGTCAATGCCAAAACAAATGTGCTTCGAGTAATGCCCTCCTTAAACTTCCCACTATTTCCATATATATCATCTTATGCAGTTCTATATTCTCATAATATTTCTATCGAATCCAAATATCAGTTACATTCTTGTTTAGGTCCATGCAATTTTTGTTATAAGTAAACCTCGCATTTTTTCGTTCAAAAAGTTATTTCTCATATATTCCATTTTTTGCCTTTGAGAAAAACTCCATCCCAATAAGTTTAAATGCACATGGGGCACAATTAATATGTTAAATATTAATATAAGAAGTACGCTTATATAATTTTGTCCATAATGAGATGTCTTTTCCTGATTTGAAGCTACCAACATGATTCTTAGCTAGCGATAAAACTTGTACGGCAAACGGATGCAATAACTGGCTTTATAATGGTATAATACTTATTATTAACTTTGAGAAGTCAGATTGGTTTTATTTTCTGATTAAATAAAATCAATGTTGATAGATATAGACAACAACTGTTTCGTTGGTTTCTATTTGCATATATATTTTTGATACTACAATATTCTAATCATCAGAAAATGCAAACGTACGCGCAAGGAAACCGTTACTAATAAATTTTATCGAGGGATTTGGATAAGTATCCTAAATTTGTTTGAAAATTTGAAAACTATACCAAATTTGTTAACATTTGAAAACTACCCTATTTTTAGTTTAAAATTATATTTTTACCATTAGTTAATCATTAATCATTCTCATTTTTTTTTAAACAAAATAATTTGATTTTTAAGTTTTAAATAAAAATTAATAAATATTTAATCCAACCAATTGTTTTTTAGCTTAATCTTTTTTATTTTTTTAATAAAATATTACAAATTTAAATATTTTAATTTAAAATTAATTTTTAATTTACAATTTAATTAATTTAGATATTAATTTGTTAAATCCATGAACATATTAATTAAGTCAGTGGTTTAAAAAGTCGACAACGTAAAAAGTTAACGAACCATAATATAAATCGATAGTGTAAAATAAATCGATGAATACAAGAAATTAAGTCGACGAACATAAAAACAATAAGTCAATGGTTATATAAGTCGACAAATAAAAAAGTTAACCAATACAAAAATAAATCAGCAGTTGAAAACAAGTCGACGAATCTGAAAATTAAGTTGACTAACACAAATATAATAAGTCAATGAGTATATAAGTCGACAAAGGAAAAAGTCAACCAATACAAATATAAATCTATAGTTTAAAATAAATCGACGAATCTGATTATTAAGTCGACGAACAAAAAAAAACAAGTCAATAGTTTAAATAAATCAATAGAGTAAAAAATTAACGAAGAAAAATATAAATCAACAATGTAAAATAAATCGACTTACTTAATTATAATTTTAGTTGAAAAATTATGATTAATTAACCATATAGTTTTTTTTGTTTTAAAAAATAAATATAAGTTGTTAATAAATTGAACTTAATTTTATAATTTACGCTAATCAATTTTTAATTGTCAACATATTTATATGATAATTTGTTCAATATTAAGGGTAGTTTTCCAATGTTGTAAAATTTGGTATACTTTTCCAATCTTCAACATAGGGATACAATCCAATTTTCTCAATTTTATTTCATAGTCATATTTAGAGAACAAAAGCTAAGTAGTACACAACTACACATAACACATTCTTCATGTTTTTCTATTTGATGAAAGACGAGCTTGGTAGATGAAACTAGTTTATCGACCCTTACATTTGCTTTCCTGTATTTTTTTACATATGCTTTTGTTAATGAGCTCCTTTTTTTATCTTTAGCTTTAAACACACTACGAGCTGCTGTCTATATACATATCAGGTATGACAAAATTCTCGATCAAAAGAACAAGGCGGGACAATTTGTTTTGGTGCACAATCCAATTTTAACAGGAGTTAGCTGATGACGGCTCGAACGTAACTGGTCGGATTCTTCACGAAAATCTAAAGTCCAAGACTCAAACTTCTCCTTAATCAATTCATCAATCTAAGTTACAAATACTACATAGCATGCAATTTAACTGACATTATAATTTTTTTGTGGTCAAAGTGATATTATCATTTGAATCGTTTATGACGCAAGATTCCGCACACAAAGCGACATGTATCCTTTGATTTTGAATTCGTAGTTCTTATATATAAAAACTACTAGACACTACAGTAAATAGGCTTTAGGAGTTATATATAGCTAGTTACGGCCGGCGTAAAATAAAAAGAACAAATCGGTTCGGTTACAACATATAAAACTTAGAATTAATACATGTATAGGATGTAAATGACTATCACTCGTGAAATTCATGATTCTTTTAAAAATTAATCATATAAGTAGAATAAAAATTGGTGGAATATAATATTCCTCTAAACTTTTACCATTTAAATTGAAAAATGGAAGGAACCAAAAAATCAACTCATTTCACCAAGAAAAATTGAACAATGAACCTTTAAGACTGTAAAAAAATAAACTCATTTCTCTAACTCATTTAACCTTTTTGATTAAGGGGAAAAAAATCATTTAACCTTTTTTTGTTGCGTCAATATAGAATGTCATCTATATTTGTATATACATTGTACTTACTATAGACATGCAAATACATTTGTTAATGCATGGCATTATCCAATACCACGACGCAAAACCCTTATTATAAAACGTTGCTCAACCTCAAATTTTCTCAAGTCGGTGTTATAATTGAAACTAGCGAATATTATATATATATATTAAAAAAATCCAACACATAATATAGATATCCAAGCATGAAAATTAGACGTGTTGCCATGTATTCCTAGTATCCCTAATACCATGCAATTTGTAGTACCCGAAACGGCGTCGGCGGCCATAAGAAACTAATAACAATGTGAACGATTTGTCTATTTTTGTTTTTATCAAGAATTTGACTATTTAGTTTCAAAAAAAAAAAAAAGAGAATTGACTATTCATAATCATTTAACAGTAGTCAGATAATTGAAAGATTCGTCATGGAAAACCAAAGTTCGAGTTCGTAATTTCGATTATAGTCGGTCTTAGATCTCTATCTTATTACAAATTAAATACCTGATTATTCATTTTGTGAAAACATGTTTAAAGTGATATTTTTTTTTATAAAAAAGTATTTCTCAAAGTATAATATTTTGATCTTTTTTTTTAATAAGAATTTGGTAAGAATAAAACTGCAAAGTGGTTATCTAACTCACAAAATGATTTAATTTGTTTAAGGGTAAAAAAAAAAGAGGCTAGAAATAATGTCTTGAATATCACAGAACACAACGGCGTTAAAGAAAGTGATCCCACCGTAAAAGAAATCCTAACGTCGAGAGGAATAATATTTAACGGAGTTAGGCGGCTTCTTCCCACCTTCGTTACTTGCCTATATATAAGCAGATTTCTTTCTGCATCTTCTCCAAATGACATCTTTCTCTCTCTCTCCTTGTACATTCTTCCTTATTATACTCAAAAAGGAGAGAGAGCTTTCCATATATCCAACAATGGCGATCTACAGAAGTTTTTTAGCAACTCTAACCATTCTAGCATTCTTTGTCTGTGTAAATGCATCCACATTGTAAGCTCACAGATTCTCGAATCTTGGTACAACTTTAGTTCTAGTGAAAATATAGATGTAACTTTTGGTCTCTGCATTTTTGTGTAAACAGAGCTCACCAAACAGAGGAGCTCAAGTCTCATAGCTCGAGAAATTCATCAACGGCTGATAATAAGTGAGTAGTTTTTACTTCTTGGTCAAATCTCAACAGTCCACATTTGATGAAAAGACAATACTCCAGTAATCAATGCTAATACGGTGTCGTTTTTGAATGCTCAGGTTAAGTGACGGTGCATGGAATGAACACGCCGTTAAAAACCCAGAAGAAGTAGCTGCATTGGTCGATATGTAAGTCATTTTCAACAAAAACGTAATTTTTTTCTGCAAAAATGAAAAATATTGTAATTATTGAATGTTTTCGACGTTCTGTTCTTTCCATCTCACTTTCATATTAATAGCGTTTCAGATAATTTTTAATTTACATAAAAACCTATAATTTCCTCTAATAATGTAAAAGTGTTCGTTCCCATAAATGTTAATTCCATATGTTTAATTTAGAAACCTCATTATATGTCAGAAGTTTTATAACAAATGTGACACAGACAGGCCGTGATCGCCATTTAAAGCGCCTCTGTGGTCGCTATTTTCCACCGACGCAAAACGTAATAATAAATGTATACAACAAATATATCTGATTTTGCAGGTTCCACATTTATTATTTAAGGCATCACAGAAATAGAAATCTTTTTATATAAAAAGAATCATCTAAAAAGCTTTCCGTATCACAAGTTATATGATTCCGTATATTACTGTTACACCCCATGGTCCCTCCCCACGTGATTTTGTTGAACCAAAAAGGGCTTTTATACGTTATACGAAATCGAAACCTTTATGGGTCAATCTGATAACTGTTTTAAAACTTAGCTCTCTTTCTGTTATTTTTATATTTGTGCAGGAGCATAAGAAACAGTACGGAGCGGAGGCAGTTAGGATTCTTCTCTTGCGCCACCGGAAACCCAATCGACGATTGTTGGCGATGTGATCGGAATTGGCATCTCCGTCGTAAGCGTCTAGCTAATTGCGCTATTGGTTTCGGTCGTAACGCAGTCGGAGGTCGCGACGGTCGTTACTACGTCGTCACCGATCCATCGGACAACGACGCCGTCAATCCGAGACCTGGAACGCTACGACACGCCGTGATTCAAGATCGTCCGTTATGGATCGTATTCAAGCGCGACATGGTGATCACTTTGAAGCAAGAGCTAATCATGAACAGCTTCAAGACGATCGATGGAAGAGGCGTGAACGTTGCAATCGCAGGCGGTGCGTGTATCACGATCCAATATGTGACGAATATTATCATCCATGGGATTAATATCCATGATTGTACAAGGACGGGTAATGCTATGGTGAGAAGCTCGCCGTCGCATTACGGGTGGAGGACTATGGCGGATGGTGATGCGATCTCCATTTTTGGGTCGAGTCATATTTGGATTGATCATAATTCTTTGTCTAATTGTGCTGATGGCTTGGTTGATGCGGTTATGGGATCTACTGCTATTACTATCTCCAATAACTATCTCACTCACCACAACGAGGTTAGATTCTTGTTCCATTCTACTACTGCCTCACATACTCTCTGTTTAAGCAAATGATTATGGTTGATTTAGCTGGAAAATTAGTGAACTGAATTACACTGTGTTAGACGAACAAGCTTTTGATAAGAACCTTCAAAAGTTGAGAAGAATTGTCTTTCATGTGAATGCAGGTTATGTTGATGGGGCATAGTGATTCCTACACTAGAGACAAGATGATGCAAGTGACTATAGCATACAACCATTTTGGGGAGGGTCTTATACAGAGAATGCCCAGGTACTTCATCTGTTTCCTGTGTTTGTTTTGTTTGCCTCAGGAATCACGAGTGTTAATTCTGTTGCTGTTATTTCAGGTGTAGACATGGTTATTTCCATGTTGTAAACAATGATTATACTCACTGGGTAATGTATGCAATTGGTGGAAGTGCTAACCCTACCATTAACAGCCAAGGCAATCGGTTCCTTGCCCCCGCAAACCCTTTTGCCAAAGAGGTATACCATACGTTCTCTCTTGATCAATTTCAAACATACAACTAAGCTAGTACATTTTATCATGTTTATGGACACACCTTTGATTGAAATAGGACTTATTGAGAAAATGATTGATGATCTGAATATTATATTTGGTTTGGCAGGTGACAAAGAGGGTAGGTTCATGGCAAGGAGAATGGCAGAAATGGAACTGGAGATCACAGGGAGACCTACTGCTCAACGGTGCATACTTCACTAAATCTGGAGTCGCTGCTCCTGCAAGCTATGCCAGAGCCTCTAGCTTAGGAGCTAAACCATCTTCTGTTGTAAGTATGCTTACCTACAGCTCTGGTGCCCTTAAATGCAGGATCGGTATGAGGTGTTAGTTAACTGTATAATCCTCAAAACCATGACTGAAGAAGATACTGACTAGATGAGGGAAACAAAGAAGAAAAATAACTTGTTTTCTTCGTTCCCTTGTTTTACATTTCCATTGTCTCTTTTATTTTCTTTTCTCTTTTTTCTTCTTTCTCTTCCTCCTCTCTGCTTTTATTCGTCAACCTGGGCCAGCTTTGATTAGCCGCAGTGTTGTTCGACTCCAAATTGTAGTACAGTGCATTTTTCTTCTTCTTGCTCGTTACTCATTTGGTGTATCATTATTGTATCATATATTCTTCGATCAATGTAATGATTTGAACTGCTTCTGTTACACCATTCTCATTGACAAATATAGATATATCAAACCAGAATTGTTTGTTTCCTATGAAACAAATGGATATAGCCAACTAAAGTGTGGAAATACAAAATGCTTGTATATCAGAAATTGGCTCAGAATGGAGTCTCGGCATCACTCCTGGTTTCTGTTGGGCTATACAATGCAGATCTGTTCCTCGGTCTGTTCTCCTCCAACTGCTTCACAACCTCTTCCATGGTGGGTCTGACTGTTGTAACTGGAGCACAACATCCCATTGCTAGCTTCAATGCATGAACCAAACCTTCTTCCATTGGGCTTCTAATTCCTTTCAGCGCCTCCAAGTCGAAAACCTCCATTGTCGTCTCCTCCAACACTGCAGCTTTAACCAAAGAAGGCAGATCCACAAACTCACTACTGTTCCTTCCACTCTTTCCTGGTTTCTTACCCATCAATATCTCCAAGAGAAGGATCCCAAAGGCATAAACATCACTCCTTGGGTTGCCCTTCTTCATCTTGTGGAGTTCAGGTGCTTTGTAGCCATCGGATTTCGCCTGCGAAACAATCTCATCGGCTACTGCCTGTACCATTATCTTGTCAAGCCCAAACTCAGTAAGCCTAGCAAAGAAAAAGTCATCCACGAGCACGTTCTTTGATCTAATATTTCCATGGATGACAGGAACTTCTTGTCCGGTATGAAGATAAGCAAGTCCTCTTGCTATTCCCAGTGCAATCTTGTGTCTCCTGGCCCAATTCAGAGCTGGCTTTCCGGGTTTACTTTCTGCACATTATTCAAACAACAAGTTACAACACATGAATACCCAAATCAAGCAAGAAAGATCAATGGGAAGAAGATGGATGACAAATGCAAATACCGTGCAACAAATCATGTAGGCTTAAGTTAGGAAGATAGTCATAGATGAGGAGCTTTTCTCCTCTCTTTCCCTGATAGAAAGCTCTTAACGGAACCAAATTCTCATGCCGAATGCGTCCCAATTGCCTTATAACAGGCAAACAAGAGCTTCTATCCTTGCAAGTACCTTCTCTCAATAGCCTCAATGCAATATTCCCTCCATCACTAAGCTTTGCCTTATAAACTGTACCATAGCTCGTCTTCTCCATAACTTGCCCCGTTGCATTCAAAACATCTTCCAATGTCAGATTCTCACCACCTTGGAACACAATTAACTTCCCTTCACCGCCATCTTTATCGCGGATTTCATCTTCTTCATCACCTTCTTCCAAATCATCTTCACTCTCTATGCTATTCTTTCTTTTTTTGTTCTGAAAATACCCTATTAACAACGAGGCCGCAACAACAGCCCCGGACATTAAACCAATCACCAGACCAGCAACAGCACCTGGACTCAACCTAGAAGAGCCTTGACAGGGTTTCAAAGGCAAACCACAAAGGCTAGGATTGTTCCCTTCGAAAGATTCTGCTCCAAACTTTGATCCTCCAAAAATTGGTAATACCCCACTGAAGTTATTGTGAGAA
Organism: Arabis alpina; assembly: GCA_900128785.1. Taxonomy (NCBI): domain Eukaryota; kingdom Viridiplantae; phylum Streptophyta; class Magnoliopsida; order Brassicales; family Brassicaceae; genus Arabis; species Arabis alpina. The sequence goes on from LT669790.1 coordinate 17,112,892, forward strand.
AGATTAAGACTTTCTAGTTGTAATACAGCTAAACCCTCCGGAACACGACCCTCAAAGACATTACTTGAAAGATCAAGCGATTTCAGACCTTTGAACCTGGTTATATACTCAGGGAACTCACCTGAGAACTTATTACCACCCAAATCAAGAACTTGGAGATTACTGCAAGTGGAATTTGGCAAAGCAGGCTCAGGCAAAGCCCCAAACAAGGAATTACCATGAATCTTGAGGGAGAGAAGCTTATCACAGAGATTCCAAATCGATGGAGGCAGGACCCCAGTTAGGGCATTACCGCTCAAATCAACATCAGAGAGAGAAGAGGTGTAACCAAGCTCAAGAGGGATTGACCCACTTAAGGAATTGATGTTGAGGAACACACTTTGAAGCATAGAGAACTCACCAATCTCCCTAGGGAGTGAACCAGTGAGATTAGCAGAAGGGAGCTGGAGAGAGAGAAGGTGAAGAGAAGAGTCCTTGAAGAGAGAAAAGTTGGTCCATTGTGGTGAAGAGAGGTCGCTACATTGAAGAGGAGACCCATCTGAAAATACCCATTTTACCCCTCTCCATTGACAAACAGGAACAGATGAGTTCCAAGAAGACAACAGTAAGCTCTCACTGTTTCCTTGCAGTGAAGACTTGATCTTTCCCACAAGAAGCTTCACATCAGAAGAACCAGAGAGAGATGTTGCACAATGACAATGATGAATCAGCATAAGGAAGAAGAAGAAAACGTGAAGAAATCTCAAGGAATCCATAGAGAGAGGTAAGAAGAGAAGGGGAAGGTGATGACTTTCAGTGTCAAGGCTGCTCCTTTGTAGCGGAAAGAGTGTATTTGACAATTTTGTAAGCACTTTGGTCAAATATATCAACGGCTGTGATTCTAACTCGAATGGGGTTAATTGCTAACCGTCCGATGTAGCCAAAAGTTGGTATCTTTTCATCAGAAAGTAAACAAGGATCAAGGGCTAGAAAACTCAACAAGAATGGTATAAATCTACTCATTACTACTGATTTTATAAAGTTGCTTTTCTTTATCACTTTAATTGATTAAACTATTAGCACGCTCAAATTTAGATGTTTTAACAAAGTGAAATCTTTTCTGTATTCTGATTCACGGGGTGTTCCCTACAACTTTAATCTTGTTCGTACATGAGTCACCAAAGACATGAGACAAGTGAATCAACGGTGGATGCATCAATTCTTATATGGTTCTGGTTCCTAGAAGACAACTTTTTGGAAGAAAGGACCCTTTGGACTTGTGGGACAAAGAGGAATATGCAGAGCTAAATTTTTGAACAAGAAAAAACGAAAGGTGGGATACCTGTCACCTGAGTGTAGTTTATCGCCCATTTCGAAATTTCAAGGGTTGCAATGGAGCTAAATTAGTATTAGCAAATTATGATCCGGTTCGGTGTCCAAAAATGAAAAATATTTAGATATGAATTATCTTAGCTGATTAGTATTTCTTTTTAAAAAAATCTAACATTGCATATTATTATTATTCTATTACAGATGAGAACGGTTACATCGCTGATTTAACAACAAAAATTTAATTTGCAAGACGATTTTATCTTACTCCATGTTGAAGATCTCATGCAAACTTATCTCAATTAGTCTGCAAATTTAATAATAAAACTTAAAATTACAGAAAAATTTTTTATCAAAAAAAGAATACCGATTTAAAAAAATTGTTTTCCTAGCCTATTATATGGCAGACGAAAACTTAGAAATGATAAAAAAAAAAACTAGATTGCTCTCTCGGCGAACTGCAATTGTTTTATCTATTTAATTAAAGTTCAGTTATTATTATATTTTAAACGTCTTGATTGATTTATTATTTATCTACTAGATTAGGACCCACATAATATGCGAGTATTAAATATTAAAATTGATCATGTATGTAGGTATACATGTATAGTTATATTCTAAATTAAAACCCGTTAATATAATCAATAATGAATTTAAATCTTCAAAAAATTATAAAAATAATTCATCTAAATGAATGATAAGGTTTTAAATCATATTTGAAATCTTATATACTTTGAAACTGAATCTATTATATAAATAAACATCAATTATCTTTTTAAAATAATTTTTTAAGTGAATTTCTTTACATATTTGATAATTTTTAAATAAAGATCCAGTTACGAAAATTTAAACATGAAAAGATATTACAACATGAATTTTAGAAAATACAATTACATACACTAACAAAATATTCTGAAAATAGGTAACATAAACAAAATTAGTACACTAAATAATGGGAGGTGTGTGTTATTATATAGTTTTTGGATTTACCTTTTTTGAAGTAATAACAGTTTTGGAAGGTTGAACATATGTTTACTTTTTGTTTTAAAATAATGTATGGTTTAACATTTATTTTATTTCTATATATAAAATTTCATTTTTGTGATGTAACATTTATTTTGTTTAACATAATACTCTCTCTGTTGCATATTAGTTGTCATTCTAGCTTTTATTTTTTATTTCATATTACTTGTCGTTCTGTATTTTCAATGCATATTTATTAATATTTTTTCATCTTTTACCCTTAACTTTCAGCTTAATAATTATTTCTATCAAACAAAACAACACATTAATTAGGGGTAAAACAGAAATTTTAAATGTTTTCTTAATTTGTGTGAAATCCCCTAGAACGACAACTAATATGAAACGGAGGGAGTAGTATTTATATGTTGGTTTTCTTTTTAACGACTTACATAAGATTTGGTTTGACTTTAAAAAATGTTAATGAAACAATAAGAAAAATGTTAATATGTATTTATTATATTGGTTTAACATAATGATATCTTTATTTTTCTAACTGCTTTATTTTAAATAAAATATTTTTACACATGTCATCATCTTGATCGATAATAGAGACATGTCGCGATCTCGTGAATTACAATTTTGACAAACTCTCCTTTATATAATCAAATTATGTTAGGCATAAATGATATTCTAAGACCCCAAACTGAGTCCGACCTCTTACTTGAACGAATCTCTTAAAGACCAAGTCTCGAGCTCTTATTGAGCAAAGATTTGGACAGAATTTGTGAACATTTGTAAAGTAAGCTCCATAACTCGCAACCATTAAAGGTTCTTTAAAAAATCTTAAAGTAATACCTTATAAGCAGATCTTTATAGTTCGCAGCAATCTTATAATTAACTAGTAATTTGAAGGCACAAATATTAATTGAAAGTCAATGTGACGTAGAAACCAAACAACCCAAAAACCGAGCTTCGGAATTTGCAAAGCAACTAAAAAAATTAGTCAGCTCGTAAATTAATATTAAGGAGCTCGGAGGAGAGTTTTGCAAATTCGGTAAGCCGAAGTATTCGCAATTCAAATCCTATGGATCCGATCTTGTTGAATCATAAACCAACCCTCAATCTCGTATAGAGTGAAATTTCGGAAGAAATTTATATGCCTAGCTCCATAGCTCGTAATCGTTAAAGGATTTCTAAGAAATGCAAGTGCTATTTTATATGCCGAAATTAATATTTCGCAGTAATCATAAAGACTTTTTAAATAGATCTCCAAAATGAATATAAATATTCTTTAAAAGTCAAAGTGTTGTGAAGATTTACAACCAAAGGCCGAGCTTTGAAAATTACGATGAATTAATTGTACAACTCACGAGCCCGCATTGAGAAAAAACTCAAAAAGGAATTTGTAAATTCTATGTTCCAAAATATTCGCATCTTTGAATTGGACTCGATCTTATAATTAACAATATAATATACATGAAAGGAAACTGGTTGTTTTATTTCTTATTAAAGATAAAAAAGGAATTTACAAAAGTAAAACCAAATCATTTGGCAAGGAGTGGGATTACAAGGGAAGTCCTAATAGTGAACATAATATCGAGATGTCGAAGTAACGACATCAGCAATGGATGGGTGCCGATGTAACAATTCCGTGGAAGGCTTTGAATGTAACCACTCAAATAACCTTTTTAGGAATTGCGACACCTCGGTCAGGAAAAACCAGTTCTCGAGTTGTGGGTCGGACCACCTCCTTGTTAAATTGCTGTCAACCCACATAGAAAAGCAGCTTGTGATTAGCGAGTACCTCGACACTACATATGCTCTAACAAGTTTTGGATTGATAGGACGATGATAATGCCAATCTCTGGCATGATTGACCGATGGGGTTGTTCATTATCTTTTACCATGCCACCCATTTTTTGTCCAAGAATTTGTATCTGGACAAGAATACCTTTAAGCAAATCAAGGGTAAATACAAATTGAAAATGGAAAATCGGCGAAAGAACGATTTGAAGAAAAAGTATCATATTCATGTCTAACAGAGAGTTAGTTTCAACGGCTTGAAGAAACCTATTTCATAAATCAGAAGAATCAACTAAGAATGAGAGGAAATGTTTTTTCCGATTTCAAGCGAGATAAAAGATGACTATTTTCTTTATTTCGGCAAGGGATCAGAAGAAAAAAAAGCTAAGCATTGTTAAAAGAAAGTATTGAGAATCTCCGAAAGATATGGCACTACATTTATAGCAGAAGGAACGAGTGCACTAAGAAAAATGCCTTGGAAACGGTTCCTACTCGCCGCTCAAACATCTAATCGAAATGTGTAACGTGCCAACTATAAAGACTTGGTATAAATGTTTTGCGAGAATCATGCCGCACATCATAACTTTTGAAGTTAAAGCGCCTTTTCATTGTCTTTTTGAAGCCATCGCCTTGAGTGTGCTACGTGTAGGGAAAAGCCGATATGTCGACTCGAGATATGCGTCTGGAAAACTTCTTTAATACGCTTCGGCCGACCTCTATGAAAACAACGTTCATTGAACTGAGGGAGCGACTAATTGGTGGTACCGGGGTTAACTGTAACACCCGCATCTCGGACTATGATTCCAGACCCAAATGTTAGACAAAAGTGATATTTTCATTGCTATAAAATTTCTCGATTACATTGTACGGTAAATTACAATATAGGGTACTAGATTCACTACGCCTTGGGAAAGTCTTCCTCCGTTGCCTGCTGCTCCCTCCTGCCTTGCCGTCCTATGGTCCACCTGACCGGATGTCCTATCCTGTACACTGGTAAGGGGGTGAGTATTGAATACTCAGTAAGACGGTCTACTCCGTCTCACCACCTAACAGTACCTAGCTATTCTAAAACCCAATAACCCACACAACACCCTTAGCAATACTTGCCAGGTACCGTGTCTCACGGCCAACCCTTTGGCGGTGATACCATTCGTCAATTCTTGTCGGGCACGCTGGCAACCCTTGCTTATGTCGGGAACGCAAGCAGCCCTTGCTTACAGTACCAGCGCAGCACGCTGGTGACTATCCTATCCGGGCCAGTAAAACTGGTAATGTCTGGCACTCTGGCAGCCATTCCTTTAGTCGGCCCGTCGGCGGACTTTTCGAGTTAAGGCACTCACGACCCTGCTAGCGAGTAGCAGAACGCTAGGTCTTCGTGCCATCTTTTAGGCCAAACACAAACAACCGGGGCCGTATGTCTCTACATACGACGAATACAATAATTTAACGGGTGGCGTTGTGAACCTACTATCCTGCCGGTTTAACATGCTTTTGACTACTAGACTATCCTAAGGTTCACAACCAAGCTATCTAATCCGGTTAATCCTAGTCCATTATACCTCTACGTTCTCAAGCAATAGCCAAAGCATTTCAAGCAATACCTTTTGCCCCGTATGGTCGGCCCCAAGTAAGCATGGCTATCCCAATACGTTACCCATGATACATCTATGGCCATACGGTGACCGTCCTTGCAGAAATACAAACATAAAACTATCCATTAATTGTGGAAGGCTCGCGGTCCGGCCTTGCCCATTACTGGCCTCAGCGTTCCCGCGGCCTCGCCTCTATCCCTGGAGTCGTATGCGGCCGTACGAGTTTGTTAAGCCTCCTTAGTGCTTCTCTTGTTGGCCTACACCGTCTAGACTTCCTACCAGGTTGACTAAGGCGTAACCGTACAAATATCGAGTTGGCCGGCCGCTACCTGTCTGGCCTACGACATTCTCTAGTAGTCTGCCGTGTCTAACAAACAAGCGAACCATCGAGTATCCTTACGGCCTTGCGGCGGTAACTCTACTTTAGCTCTATTTTGTGTTTCAATGATCGGTTAGTATCAGACCTTTCAGTCTGCCATGCTAATCCTCACATTCGGCCCACTGGCTCCCTTTTCAGAGTATAGCCCGCCTATGCATTTTCTACTGTCCTAAACTACATGCGGTGCGAGTCGGAGCTAGGCATGATCCTGCCATGACTAGCCTCCAGTCCGCCAAACAACGAGTCACTCTTGGGCCGGCTTATGCCGAGCCAAGTTTCCTCGAGATATAAGGCATGGTCTTACGGCGGGACTCCTTCGTCTGTGCACCCTTAGCAAGATCCATTGTGATAGCCGAGTTACTTGGCAAGTTGTGTTAGCCTTGCCATGCTCCTCTACTGTCTCACCTACGAGTCCATAGCTAGATCGCCATGATCTGTCTGGATGCTCTGCCACTATCGGTAAGCATGCTTTTGCTTACCGATCGTGATTCCAAACCGAGGCCCTATCGATCACAATCGAGGCCGTACCGATTCACGGTACAATGGTTGGCACTGCCCGTTGGCTCCCTCTCCGATGGTCGATGCATTCGCCGAAGTTTACGGGTTTGTTCATCGCAGACGAATAAGGTACCGTACTGATACACTGATGCTAGGCCGCGACCCTATTGGCCTGCCCTTGCGAACTGCTCAGTTATCCGCGATGGCCAGTGTTATATCGATCGTAGGCCTCCCCGAGGGCCTATCGGCGCGTCCCCATGATCCAACCGTGAATACTACCTGATAGCCACTACTGGCCTTATCGGATCGTCGAGTGTCTGTACCGATGATTGTCTCACCGATACATCCATCGAGGAATGATCCGAGGCTCACTCGTCCTGATCATCGATCAGCCTTGCTTCCTTACGATACCTCCTCGAGGCACGTCCGATTAGGTTACCCGGGCCCTGTCGAAGCGTTATGGTGCCCTCTAGAGGCGTCACTGGTACCTCGTACCAGCGCCCTTGTCGAGGCGTCTCTGATGCCTTCTTAAGGCGTCACCGAGGCCTACCGTTCCCTGGTTCCTATCGAGGAGTCATCGTACCCTCTAGAGGCGTCACTGGTACCACGTACCAGCGCCCTTATCGAGGCGTCTCTGATGCCCTCTCGAGGCGTCACCGAAGCCCGTTGTTGGTACCCTAGCGTACTGTCATCGAGGCACCCCGAGGCCATTCCGATGCCAGCACTAGGCGTTCCCAACCCATCCGGTCGTGCACGGATCACCTTCCGTACCCGACCACTACCATTGCTATACTACTATCCTTTCCTACCCTAACCCGTACTACTAAAACTACTGCATGAAAGCTAAAGGAAAGAAGAATAGAAAGGGAGTTTTAGGTACGGATCGCGCCTTACCTTATACCGCTGCTCCTTAGGGTGGGGTGCCGAGATCCTTCTCGAGTTCTTCCTTTTCTCTTTCTCTTAAGCGTGTATCTTTGGCTCTAGAGAGAAGAGAAATATTTTGGTGTGTAAATAATGAGCTCCCTAGCCCTCTATTTATACTAAACCAAAAACCTTAAGGAGAATATCCACTTTCCTTATTTTTCTCCACCTCCTTACTATTTGGGCCGAAAGCCCATTTTCTCCCCTTTCTCTCCACGCTCATACCTTCCTTATGCCCTGCGTGCCTTAGTTACCAATCCTAAGATCCGCGTCACTTGTCCGCGTCTAAGTTTTTCCCCCAAGTATCGGTCTTGCCGATCCTCCACGGGAGCCTAGCTAAGTATTCTCTTTCTAGTATTTTACTCACTTCAATGCTTATCCTAAACTCAGTCTAGAATAATTATCGAAATCTTTATTGAGTTAAATAGGGAAAGACAAATGCTTTAAGCTAGTTGAGAATAATTGGAACAAGCAAAACTTAGAATCGAAACATAAACCAAAACCAAACGAATATCCTAACTTAACTTCAACTAGCTCTTTCTCGTTTAGCCACTCCGAGTCCCGGCGGGGGTCGTTGCTGACGGCGGGCTGTCCCAGTAGCGCTTCCACTCGGGCTCGACTTCACTCCATATGTCGGACTCATCGTCCGACTCTTCTAGCCACCCGTTCGCTCCTTTGTCCACTTCCTCACCCGGGTTGATGCGTAGGTCGGCATGGGCTTGGTATGCATTTAGGAAGTATGGCCATTCTACTGGCCTTGAGTTACCCAGATTCGTGTGAGTTGTTGCCGCTAGTGGAGCCGGTACAAGATCTCCCAGTCCATCGAATGTCCCTGGTTCCTTGTCTCTCCCCATCTTCTCAAGCCTGGCGGCGTCGTCTGCCAAGTGGGCCGCGGTGTGGTAAGTGCTTCCACCTAAGGCCACATGGAACTCCGTCCATAGGCCTTTCCAAAACCAAAGTAGGACCGCGTCCGGGTCTTCAGTGCACTTAGTAGCCTTCTTCAATAGCATGAACTCCACGAAGTACTTCTCCACGGTTTTGTCGTTCTGAGCGATGGTGTCGAACCAGTGCTGCCAATTCGCTAAGACCCTTTCCACGTGATGAAAGGTGATCGTGGCCTGCGCCGTTGCCCGGGGCGACTGTGGTTCCACCTTGGGGGTCCGCGGCTCGGATTTGAAACCCTCCGGCCAGTCTCGGTGGATTGGAACCCGGCCCGATTCTTGACCTGTACCCGAGGGTTTCCCGGCGGACCTACCTCAGCTCCGTCCGCCGGTTGCGGGGTCATCTTGAAGATCCGGGGGTGTGGATCTTGCTCCATGGGGCTGTCGGCTGGTGCCTCCTCTTTGACCCGAGAGAGGTGTCGTGTGACTGTCCGGGACTCCTTGCTTGAGCACGGACTGCCCCTTGCTGCTTGCTCCACCGCGGGTTCTTCCTTTACCCGGATCCACAATTTGTTACCTTCGACTCTGACGATTATGGCGGGCATCATGGAGCTCTTTAGTATTTTTTTATGAGAAGTGAAGAATGAGAAGTGAATGAGAAAAGAGGAGACTCCTTCTCCCCTTTATATAGCGCCGGATTTCCCTCTCCGCCAAGCAGAAAATATTCACTTTCCTTTTTGGATAATCACAAAATATTACGTGATAATTATCATTTTCCATTGCTGATAATTATGCTTTCCTTTTTCTCCCATTTTCTCCTTAATGGCCGAATATTCTCTTCCCATTTTCGTGTGGATAATCTCAAAAGATTTGGTAGTACTTATCAGTTTCCATTGCTGATAAGTACACTTTCATTTTTCTCTATTATCCCTTAATGGCCGAAAATCCACCTCCCATAATCGGATAATCCCAAAATATTCTCCTAAATCTTGAGAATATTCATGCCTTGATGCTTACTCTCCTCCTTCCTTGATAAGCATCCGGCGGTCCCCACGGCTCCCTTCTCCTTAGCCGTGGGTTCCTAGGGTTTTTGGTGGAGCCTTATTAGGGTTCCAGAGATTTGAGGCTTTAAGCAAGGCTTCCCCAAGGCCCTCTTAAATGTAGAGGCCCGTCCATCCCAAAAACTTTGCTTTATCTATAGCTATATATAAGAAAACAGTGTAACCATTCTGGTTCCAAAGGTAAACGGAATGTTTTCATTTTCCTTAAGTGTTACCCGGGACCACGTACCTGGTGTACTTGGTTCTTATCAGTCTCATAGGAGGCGTCGAGTTCGCAGCGAGGCAACTGGGCTTTCCTTTGGCCTAGTCCCAAGAGATCTTTTTAAGTTGTCCTCCAGGTCATAACTGGGGTGACAGCCGAGCTCTGATACCAAATTTGTAACACCCGCATCTCGGAATATGAATCCAGACCCAAGTGTTAGACAAAAGTGATATTTTCATTGCTATAAAATTTCTCGATTACGTTGTACGGTAAATTACAATATAGGGTACTAGATTCACTACGCCTTGGGAAAGTCTTCCTCCGTTGCCTGTTGCTCCCTCCTGCCTTGCCGTCCTATGGTCCACCTGACCGGATGTCCTATCCTGTACACTGGTAAGGGGGTGAATATTGAATACTCAGTAAGACGGTCTACTCCGTCTCACCACCTAACACTACCTAGCTATTCTAAACCCCAATAACCCACACAACACCCTTAATATTACTTGCCAGGTACCGTGTCTCACGGCCAACCCTTTGGCGATGATACCATTCGTCAATTCTTGCCAGGCACACTGACAGCCCTTGCTTATAGTACCAGCGCAGCACGCTGGTGACTATCCTATCCGGGCTAGTAAAACTGGTAATGCCTGGCACCCTGGCAGCCATTCCTTTAGTTGGCCCATCGGCGGACTTTTCGAGTTAAGGCACTCACGACCCTGCTAGCGAGCGGCAGAACGCTAGGTCTTCGTGCCATCTTTCAGGCCAAACACAAACAACCGGGGCCGTATGTCTCTACATACGACGAATGTAATAATATAACGGGTGGCGTTATGAACCTACTATCATACCGGTTTAACATGTTTTTAACTACTAGACTATCCTAAGGTTCACAACCAAGCTATCTAATCTGGTTAATCCTAGTCCATTATACCTCTACGTTCTCAAGCAATAGCCGAAGCATTTCAAGCAATACCGTTTGCCCCGTATGGTCGGCCCCAGGTAAGCATGGCTATCTTAATACGTTACCCATGTCACATCTATGGCCATACGGTGACCGTCCCTGCATAAATACAAACATAAAACTATCCATTAATTATGGAAGACTCGCGGTCCGGCCTTGCCCATTACTGGCCTCAGCGTTCCCGCGTCCTCGCCTCTATCCCTGGAGTCGTATGCGGTCGTACGAGTTTGCTAAGACTCCTTAGCGCTTCTCTTGTTGGCCTACACCATCTAGACTTCCTACCAGGTTGACTAAGGTGTAGCCGTACAACTATCGAGTTGGCCGGCCGCTACCTATTTGGCCTACGACATTCTCTAGTAGTGTGCCGAGTCCAACAAACAAGCGAACCATCGAGTATCCTTACGGCATTGCGGCGGTAACTCTACCATAACTCTATTTTATGGTTCAATGATCGGTTAGTATCAGACCTTTCAGTCTGCCACGCTAATCCTCACATTCGGCCCACTGGCTCCCTTTTCAGAGTATAGCCGGCCTATGCATTTTCTACTGTCCTAAACTACATGCGGTGCGAGTCGGAGCTAGGCATGATCCTGCCATGACTAGCCTCCAGTCCGCCAAACAACGAGTCACTCTTGGGCCGGCTTATGCCGAGCCAAGTTTCCTCGAGATACAAGGCTGGGTCTCACGGCGGGACTCCTTCGTCCGTGCACCCTCACCAAGATCCATTGTGATAGCCGAGTTACTTGGCAAGTTGTGTTAGCCTTGCCATGCTCCTCTACTGTCTCACCTACGAGTCCATAGCCAGATCGCCATGATCTGTCCGGATGCTCTGCCACTATCGGTAAGCATGCTTTTGCTTACCTGTCGTGATTCTAAACCGAGGCCGTATCGATCGCAATCGAGGCCGTACCGATTCACCGTACAGTGGTTGGCATTGCCCGTTGGCTCCCTCTCCGATCATCGATGCCTTCACCAATTTTTACCGGTTTGTTCATCACAGATGAACAAGGTACCGTACCGATACACCGATGCCTACACGAGGCCTACCTATGCTAGGCCGCGACCCTATCGTGGCCTGCCCTTGCGGACTGCTCAGTTATCCGTGATGGCCAGTGGTAGATCGATCGTAGGCCTCCCCGAAGGCCTATCGACGCGTCCCCATGATCCAACCGTGAATACTACCTAATAGCCATTACTGGCCTTATCAGATCGTCGAGTGTCCATACCGATGATCGTCCCACCGATACGTCCATCGATGAATGATCCGAGGCTCACTCGTCCTGATCATCGATCAGCCTTGCTTCCTTACGATACCTCCTCGAGGCACGTCCGATTAGGTTACCCGGGCCTTGTCGAAGCGTCATCGTGCCCTCTAGAGGCGTCACTGGTATCTCGTACCAGCGCCCTTGTTGAGGCGTCTCCGATGCCTTCTTGAGGCGTCACCGAGGCCTACCGTTGCCCGGGCCCAGTCGAGGCGTCATCGTGCCCTCTAGAGGCGTCACTGGTACCACGTACCAGCGCCCTTGTCGAGGCGTCTCCGATGCCCTCTCGAGGCATCACCGAAGCTCGTTGTTGGTACCCTAGCGTACTGTCATCGAGGCACCCCGAGGCCATTCCGATGCCAGCACTAGGCGTTCCCAACCCAGCCGGTCGTGCACGGATCACCTTCCGTACCCGACCACTACCATTGCTATACTACTATCCTATCGTACCCTAACCCGTACTACTAAAACTACTGCATGAAAGCTAAAGGAAATAAGAATAGAAAGGGAGTTTTAGGTACGGATCGCGCCTTACCTTATACCGCTGCTCCTTAGGGTGGGGTGCCGAGATCCTTCTCGAGCTCCTCCTTTTCTCTTTCTCTTAAGCGTGTATCTTTGGCTCTAGAGAGAAGAGAAATGTTTTGGTGTGTAAATAATGAGCTCCCTAGCCCTCTATTTATACTAAACCAAAAACCCTAAGGAGAATATCCACTTTCCTTATTTTTCTCCACCTCCTTACTATTTGGGCCGAAAGCCCATTTTCTCCCCTTTCTCTCCACGCTCCTACCTTCCTTATGCCCCGCGTGCCTTAGTTACCAATCCTCAGGTCCGCGTCACTTGTCCGCGTCTAAGTTTTTTCCCCAAGAGTCCCTTCTCCGGTTTTGGATGTTACATTAACACCTTTAACATGACGCGACCTAGATCATATCCCACTCGGAGTTTTGGTAGGAACTTTGGAGAATGGGACAGCAAGGACCTATTAAAGATAATGCAGCCCGTAAATACATTCACCCGACTTAGGTGAATCGAGTAAAAAGGAAACGATTAGCTCGAATAATGAAAAATAATTTAGAATTACGATATTTTCCATTATTCTTTAGGATTTTTTTGTCCGACTTTGTTTTTGTATAAATACTTAGATGTATTCCTTCAATAAAGAAAGAACGGTTTTAAAAGAGATTTCTATACACAACTTTTTGTCTTGTTTTCCTTGAGTGATTTTACTTTTAAACCTAGTTCTTAATTCTTTGGATTGATCTCGGAGAATTGCTCGATTCGATATCACCAGTGTGTCACCGTTTTCTTTCTTGAACAAGTATTGTCTTCTCTTATTACACATGATGAGTCAATCATAAAGATAAAAAAAAAGAGTATGCTCAACGTTCTAAACGACATTACTATGACATTGATACCAAAACACAACAACCTGAAATGAAATCCGTTTAGAAGAAAAAGAGACTCCGTGAAGAACAAAGAGAAGCAAGCGAGTTTGGTTGTTAATGGAAGAGGAATAGGAGTGAATGGGGATTGATCTACGATTATAGATTCATCATAGGAGCTTGTTGTTGAGTTTTGTCTTCTCCTTTCTCCCATGAGCTCATAATCAGCGTGGTGAATCATCATCGAAGCTCTGTCCACAACCACTAAAAGAAGCTCTTGTTCTGAGACATGAAACTTTGTCAGAATCTATTGGTGGAGGTTTCTTTTGATGACAAAGTAATCAGGTGGTTGAGGACGGTAAAAGACGGAAGGGAGGCAAAAGAAATAGAATAACACAGTTTATGGCCAAGGAATTTGGAAATAAACCATGAAAAACTCAAATCCTAGATTTTGAGAAAAAGAAGAAGAAGAAGAGGAACCCATAAGAAGACGAAGAAGAAAGAAAGATAATTTAGTTTTTGTTTATATTAAAAATTTCAATCCGAATTTCTTATGTTATCCAATTGGATCGGGTGGAGTGGAGATGTTGTTTAGGTGGATAATACTTGTTGGGTCAGTAATTTTATATTTTTTGAACAACCAAATGCTTTATAGAAACTCAAATGAGAACAAGCTCATACAAAGCTTTCATTGCCAAGCCATCAACGACAAGATGTGATATCTTTGGGATGAAACTAAAACAGATACATTCAAACATTGAAGAAAAGATAGAGATGCTATGGATGAAACCATGAAGTTTAGAAACGGTTAGGCCTAAGTTATGGCTCGAACCAAATGTAAGGAGTCCAATCTTACCGAGATAGTCCTTATGATGTCTTTTAAGGCCTAAGATAAGACTGACCGGATGACCAAGCCTACGACCATGAGTGGGAGACTCACATATGTTGTGACTTTGGAGAAGTGTTGTTGTGTAGCCACCAAGACCCCCTTGTAGTAATGGTTTTATGCTTACTTGTTGGGGAAAACAAGCACCAATGGCGCAGCGGAATAAAGTTCCCCACACTTATGTGAACTTGTGAGAAAAATATAATTTGGCAGCAACAACTCAAAGCAGTAAAGTAAATGAGACACAAGTTATTTTACGTGGAAAACCTTCTCAATGTGAGAAGTAAAAACCACGGGACCGTAGTCCACTCAAAAATTCACTATATCAATTATTTGAGTTACAACCACGTCCCCCAGAGACTAAGGCTATAAAGAGCAATCTCCAACACAAGAAACACCACAAGAGAACAATACAAGAGCTTAGAAATAAGACAGTCCCTAACGACCCTAAGTTCACTAGGATTCCGGTCACCAAATAAGATCTCCACCGTACAAACCCTAGATAAACAAATCAAGAACACCTCTACAAAATTTCAGCTCAATCGGAGAAGTACTCACCGTCGGATTTCCCAAACACTCAAGACAACACAACCTGAAATCTGCACTCGCAACAGATGCGAACAGCCACACTAAAACCCAGATCTGCGATGAACCAACCGTTGAAATAGAATCTCCACCGTTGAATATCAAGACCACTGAGTCACAAAGCTAACCCCAAAATTTCAGCCAAATCGGAGCACGTTTAAGTTTCCAAACGTTCTCTTGAATAAACCCTAACAAAACTGTTTTTCTCCTGCGAAAATTGCCTCTCTTCTCAAAGTTTCTCTCTACTCCAAAATTAGGTTATGACTAGTTTATATAGTCTATCATAACCTCCTTAAGCCCAATAACAATCTCATGGACTATAATAGGCCCAAGTTTGGTTTTTCCTTAAATCAAAACCAAATTGGTTTCCCCACTAGGAGGAACACCAACAAACTCCCCCTCCGACTAGGTGGAGGAAACAACCATTCCGGCTATCTCTCGACAAACTCCAACCTTCCCTCTCGGCAATGACTTCGTCATCATATCAGCTCCATTATCATCCGTATGAACTTTTGAAAGTTCCACTTCCTTAGAAGCCACCACATCACGTATCCAATGATACCTTCTAGCAATGTGCTTAGAACGCGAATGAAATGTAGAGTTCTTTCCGAGATGAATTGCGCTTTGATTATCACAAAGCAACTCATACTTGTCTTGCTTGAAACCAATATCCTCAAGAAAATTCTTCATCCACAACAACTCCTTACAAGCTTCCGTTGCGGCTATGAACTCAGCTTCAGTGGTAGAAAGTGCAACACACTGTTGTAACCTTGACTGCCATGCTACAGCTCCCCCTGCAAA
Source organism: Arabis alpina (assembly GCA_900128785.1). NCBI lineage: Eukaryota > Viridiplantae > Streptophyta > Magnoliopsida > Brassicales > Brassicaceae > Arabis > Arabis alpina. Next base: position 17,128,374 of record LT669790.1, read on the forward strand.
TGTTACCAAGTAACCCGAAGTAGACTTACTGGAATCAATATCCCCAGACATATCAGCATCTGTATAACTAACAAGCAAAAGCTTGTCACGTCCAAATGTAAGCTTCAAACTAGAAGTCCCTCTGAGATATCGTAAAATCCACTTCACTGCATTCCAGTGTTCTCTTCCTGGATTAGAAAGAAAACGACTAACTGCACCAACTGCAAAAGTTATATCAGGTCTTGTACAAACCATAGCATACATCAAGCTATCTTCCTTCTCTGAATACGTACTCGGACTCTGTTGACTGCTTAATCTAAAGTGTGTAGCAAGAGGAGTGCTTACACCTTTAGACTTGTCCATGTGAAACCTCTGAAGTACCTTCTCAATATACTTCTCCTGAGACAAGTGAATCAACCTCTCACCTCTATCTCTATCAATTCTGATACCAAGAATTTGTTTCGCTGGACCCAAATCTTTCATGGCAAAAGACTTGCTAAGTTGCTTCTTCAATTCCTGAATTCTGCTCATGTTTTTGCCCACAATCAACATATCGTCAACATACAGTAACAAGATGATAAAATCATCATCACCAAACATCTGCACAAATACACAATGATCTGAAGTAGTCTCTTTGTAACCATGCTCCCCCATAACTGACTTAAACTTCATGTACCACTGCCTCGGTGCCTGCTTCAATCCATAAAGGCTTTTCTTCAAGCGGCAAACTAAATCCTCTTTACCCTTTTTCTCAAAGCCTTCCGGTTGTACCATGTAAATCTCTTCCTCCAAATCACCATGAAGGAAAGCCGTCTTTACATCCATCTGCTCAACCTCTAGATCAAGACTCGCTGCCAATCCAAGTACAACCTGAATGGATGACATCTTCACAACAGGAGAAAAGATTTCATCATAATCAATTCCCTTCTTTTGGCTGAATCCCTTCACAACCAATCTAGCCTTGTATCGAGGTAGCAAATTGTTCTCTTCATGCTTAATCCTATACACCCACTTATTAAGCAACGCCTTTTTACCTTTAGGCAACTTCACCAGCTCAAATGTGTCATTCTCATCAAATGACTCCATCTCATCTCCCATGGCAATCAACCATTTATCCTTATGTTCGCACTCCAAAGCTTCACCAAAGCTTTCAGGCTCTCCCCCATCAGTAAGTAACACATACTCACTAGGATCATACCTTGTCGACGGTATAAGACCTCTCTGAGATCTTCTAACAATAGGCGGGTTCTCAGTAGTTGGTGTCTCACCATGATCGTCACCATGATCACTAATACTCTCATCATGTGCGGGAGCATCTGCACTAGGTGTATCAACATGAACCTCACTCTCAACCTGACCGTGGACCGATGTAGAAGGAACAACCTCCGAATCAATCAGACTCTCATACCTTTGAGCTGGTTTTCCGGACTTGCCAATGTCCTTAATCGTCTGATCTTCCATGAACACAACATCTCTGCTCCTAATGAGCTTCTTCGTTACGGGATCATAAAATCTGTACCCAAACTCTTCCTGACCATAACCAATGAACACACATTGTCGCGATTTCATCTCAAGCTTTGACCTCTCATCTTTGGGAATGTGCACAAATGCCTTACACCCAAAGACCCTCAAATGACCATAAGAAACATCCTTACTTGTCCAAACTCTCTCTGGAATATCACCCTCCAATGGAGCACTTGGTGACAAATTCAACACATGAACAACTGAGCTTAAAGCCTCACCCCAGAAAGTCTGCGCCAAGCCTGACTCTGAAATCAAACATCTAATCCTCTCGACAATAGTCCTATTCATCCTCTCAGCCAACCCATTCAATTGTGGAGTCTTGGGTGGCGTCTTCTGATGCCTAATACCATGTTCCCTGCAATAAGCATCAAATGGTCCAGAATACTCTCCACCATTATCACTACGGATACACTTCAACTTCTTCCCCGTCTGTCTCTCAACCAATGCCACAAAGTGCTTGAAATATCCCAAAACCTGATCTTTAGTCTTCATAGTATAAACCCACAACTTCCTAGAATGATCATCAATGAATGTGACAAAATATGATGCACCACCAAGAGATTTTTTCTTCAATGGACCACATACATCTGAATGCACCAGATCAAGTATCTCGGGTTTCCTGGAAGGACTAGAGGACCTGAAAGAGACTCTGTGTTGTTTCCCTGCAAAACAACGCGCACACTTCTGTAAGTGTAAACTGGAGATACTTGGAATAGCCTCCTTCTTTGACAACACAGACAATCCTTTCTCACTCATATGACCGAGTCTCTTATGCCACAATTCTATGGCATCATCATTCTCCACAGCATTAACAATGTCTTTGGAGACCTTAGCCTGCATCCAATAGAAAGATGAATGCTTATCACCTCGGGCTATCACCATGGAACCCCTTGTGAGTTTCCATTTACCTCCTCCAAATAAACTATAAAAACCCTCATCATCAAGTTTTCCGGTAGAAATCAAATTTAACCGAATATCAGGGACATGCTTAACTCCCTTAAGCAAAAGTCTAGTACCAGTACTAGTCTCCAAGCAAATATCACCAATGCCAGCAACCTTAGCTATAACATCATTACCCATCTTCACAGAACCATAACTACCTAGAGTATAGGTAGTGAACAAATCCCGCTGTGATGTAGCATGAGTAGTAGCTCCACTGTCAACAACCCAACTGGTGTCCTGGCATGCAACATTAATGGCATCACTCTCAAGAAGAATAAGAAACTGATCATCGGTAACAGTCAACCGATCTTCATTATCTTCTTGCTTGTTTCCAAGTTTGCTGTCCTTTTTCAACTTCCAGCAATCCTTCTTCAAGTGCCCTTTCTTATGACAATAGTGACACTCCAAATTAGCAAATTTGTTAGATTTGCTCATGCTCCTGTTCTTGTTATTCCTGGGCTCTCTAAATGAACTCCTCCCACTCGACTCAGAAACCATTAAATCTGAACGCGAGGAACTAGGACTAGACTTCCTCCTTACTTCCTCATTCAAGACACTGTTTTTCACTAAGTCCATCGAAATAACACCATTCGACGCGGAGTTACAAAGAGACATTGTAAACACCTCCCAAGAATCTGGTAATGTACCAAGAAGCCACAAACCGTGAATCTCATCTTCAAAATTGATTCACATGTCAGATAATTTATTGAGCAATCCCTGAAACGCATTCAAGTGATCTGCCATCGGAGTTCCCTCCTGGTACTTCAGCTCAATCAACTTCTTGATCATGTACATCTTATTATTCCCGGTCTTCCGAGCAAACAGTTGCTCCAGCTTCAACCACAAAGAACGAGCATGAGTCTCATTTTCAATATGATTCCTCACATTATCATCTACCCATTGCCTTATCAAACCACACACTTGGCGATGTAGCAATTTCTACTGATCTTCAGTTTTATCCTCAGGTTTTGCTGTGTAAAAAACTGGACCATGGAGTTCTTTCACATAAAGCAAATCTTCCATCTTGCCTTTCCATACATGATAATTAGAACCATCTAAGCTGATCATCCTGCCCATATTTTCCATCGCTCACAAAAGAAAATAACCAATAACCAAAGTTATCAAACCACAAAGCTCTGCTATCACTATGTTGGGGAAAACAAGCACCAATGACGCAGCGGAATAAAGTTCCCCACACTTATGTGAACCTGTGAGAAAAATATAATTTGGCAGCAACAACTCAAAGCAGTAAAGTAAATGAGACACAAGTTATTTTACGTGGAAAACCTTCTCAATGTGAGAAGTAAAAACCACGGGACCGTAGTCCACTCAAAAATTCACTATATCAATTATTTGAGTTACGACCACGTCCCCCAGAGACTAAGGCTATAAAGAGCAATCTCCAACACAAGAAACACCACAAGAGAACAATACAAGAGCTTAGAAATAAGGCAGTCCCTAACGACCCTAAGTTCACTAGGATTCCGGTCACCAAATAAGATATCCACCGTACAAACCCTAGATAAACAAATCAAGAACACCTCTACAAAATTTCAGCTCAATCGGAGAAGAACTCACCGTCGGATTTCCCAAACACTCAAGACAACACAACCTGAAATCTGCACTCGCAACAGATGCGAACAGCCACGCTAAAACCCAGATCTGCGACAAACCAACCGTTGAAATAGAATCTCCACCGTTGAATATCAAGACCACTGAGTCACGAAGCTAACCCCAAAATTTCAGCCAAATCGGAGCACGTTTAAGTTTCCAAACGTTCTCTGGAATAAACCCTAACAAAACTGTTTTTCTCCTGCGAAAATTGTCTCTCTTCTCAACGTTTCTCTCTACTCCAAAATTAGGTTATGACTAGTTTATATAGTCTATCATAACCTCCTTAAGCCCAATAACAATCTCATGGACTATAATAGACCCAAGTTTAGTTTTTTCTTAAACCAAAACCAAATTGGTTTCCCCACTAGGAGGAACACCAACATTACTCTCTCCGGATTTTGTCAAAACCACCAAGACTATTGTGAGGTTGGTTTTATGCTTACTCTCTCCGGATTTTTTCAAAGCCACCAAGACCATTGTGGTGTTGGTTTTATGCTTCCTCTCTCCTGATTTTTCAAAGCCACCAAGACCATTGTGGTGTTGGTTTGACGCTTCCCATCTCGGAATTTTGTCAATTAAAATTCTCTCGATGTAAATGTATAGCACCTTTAACTATATCAATTCTCTCCTCTCGCTAATTTCACAAAGGAAGGAGCTTTACCGTACATTCAGAGAGTATTGGCAGAGGCAAAGCTTCAAGCTTCCTCGTGGTGTTGAGCATGGCTCAGTCAACGAACAAGAGATCGGATGGAGTGGAGATAATTCCACGAGTTTTAGTTAAAAGAAAATCAATAATAAAGTTTTTTATAACTATGATATTTGAAAATCAATCTTTGAAGGGTCTTTGAGAATTTGATCCCTTTTTAATGTTTATGAATTTTATTAGGAAGCACCGAAGAATTAGACTTACATGATTTAGTAGGTAGTGGATCTAGATTTTAGAGCATGATTAATGGAGACACTTTAAAAGTGTCTTTAGTCATATTTAAATCCATTTTATTACTATTCAAGGTTCATCATTTTTTATGTGTCCAATGGTGAAACTATCATGTAGTGTCTTGATATTATTGTTTTTATAAATGACAACAAAAACCATTACAAATTTCCTCAAGTTTCATGAAAGTTCAAACTTGGCATGAAATCCATGTCCTCTCTCGTTCCTCTTCCACCAAAATCACCACCATTGTTGTCATTTTTCCTGATTCTTGCCAAATTACCCAACACAAACAAGATTTTGATCTTGTCTTTTCTTCTTTGCTATAACATTCTCTCACAAGATGGGGTCTTGAGAAGAACATCAAATCTCCTCTCGCTTCTCTTACCAATGCTCAAACAACCAACAAAACCTATCAATATTCCAACCCATAAACAAATCTGAGTAAAGTTAAAATACAAAGGAGGATACTAGCTTCTATGTATAGTATATAGATGAACTTACATTATGAATATGTCCATGGCAAACAAAGAATCCTATCCTCCACCAATACCTAAACAAAGATATTCAACTGTCAAAAGAGTAAAACTTTTTGAAATCTAAGAGTATTATTGGAAGTGCGGTTTTAAGACCTCATTAGATCACCTGCTCTCACCACCAAAATGTAATCCCTCTCATCAACTTCACCCTTAGGAAGCAAAGACTTTAGCAGCAAAGTCTGCAGTCTTTTTTCTTCTTCCACAGCCAGCATTATCCGTCTTTCTTTGGGCATCTCAAAACACTGGACAAAACAAACACAAAGAGTGTTAAGTTGGACAACATATCCATGTCTTCTAGAGAAAGCCATGGAACATTGATCAGTTTCTTCTAAAGAGTGCAGAGATCACAACAAGAGGACAAGGAAGAGCTCAAATCAGTCTATACGATAATTGAACCAAGAACTTAAATCATTCATATTCAATATAGCTAAAGAACATAACTTACCTACCTTCTAACAAACTTCTAGATTCTCTAAAAATCAAACAATCGCCTCAATTCGTTTCCATATTTCCAGTAAATATGACAATTCGACCTAGCTAGAGCCCAAGGACATGAAAGAAAATAAAACTTGAAGAACAAAATTCAATCAATTTCCAAAAGGGTATTCGATTCACCTTGACGCGAACCACCTGGCTCTTGGGTCGTCTAACAAGGGTATGGTTCCGAGACCAGAAGATGGGTGATGAGAAGACGATTAAGAGAAATCATCATACATACAATTGCCCTCCTTTGCTCACCACAACATATATTCCCAATCCATCACTCACCATCATCCACCAATAATTTCCTGCTTATGATTACAAAATTCGACACAAATAAATCTCAAATCTCCAGATTTAGAACCATACCAACTAGAGAACAAAGCTTGAAACTTGAATTTTACCAAACAAACAATGTTAAGGTTTCTGAAACTAGACAAGTAATAGGAAGTGTAACAGGTTCTGTGTGAAGGAAAGTTGTCTCTAGCTTACCTGGTTTTGTGATGAACCAAAGAAACCGTTGGAGAGTGGCAGGAGAAATAAATCTGCAAAGTTTGAGAATTGGTAGATGATGACGGTCTATTGGAGCTCACCGTTTATCTACATCTACTGGAGCTCACCGAAGTCGTGAGAGAGAGACAAAGACAAAGGGAGAATAGACGATGATGATGATGGTCGATTCCACATCGAAATCGCCATCATAACAAATTCACGACGACGACACGAAGATCGCATCGGAATCGCCATCGGAAGAGAGAGACACGAAACGATTTTCGTTTGGGAAAAATGAGATTTGTTTCGTTTCTTTGGGGAAAAAAAATTCGACGGTCCTTCACAGCTTGCCACGTGGCCTAAAGACACGGTTATTTTGGGTCTATTTGCAGAATTTTTTAATCAAGTTTCATTAGTTTAATAATCCTTTTTATTTAAAGACACCTCTAATAATTCTGCATTGAGGATGCTCTTAGGAACAAATCTATAATATTATATATAATATAATTAATTACTTAAATATAAAAGCATATCAGTTTATCGGTTCGATTTGGTTTTAAACAGAACAAACATAATCGTTTGAATTTGGAATAAATACAACCAACGGTTTTGATGTATACTTTGGTTTGTGTTGGTTTAGTTTTATTCGGTTCCATAAATTTACCCACCCTCTATCCCCTAAATATGATTAGAGAAGTGATTTCTTAAGAAATTCTTAGATGTATTCTTCTCTTTCAATCTTAGACAAAAAAAAAAACCATTTCAAATGTGATATGATAAAAAAATTCATTCAATTAGCTTATTAACTTTAAATAATTAAAAAATAGGCCATCAATTTGTTTTTCAAAGCCCATTAACTTTTTAATCCATTTTTAATAGCCCAACTATTTTTAATTGTAATTAGTCCATTTAATTGTAATTAGTCCACTAATCTTCATGGGAATATATTATTTATAGGATATGATGTTTCATGAACCACTACAAAAACATTGTTCATAAGTTTATAATTTTTAATGACATCACTTTAATTTTTTAATTAAGACTAAAATTAATTGCCAATTTTAAATTTGAATTAGAAAATATACATTCTACAAGACATTATATTAAATTAAACATATACAAAGAAGATCAAAAAAAATATTGCAACAGTGCTGTAATATTTTTATTACTAAGTTAAATATATTTATTCTTAAAATCTGAATTTGACAATGAAACTAACTAAAATAGTTTAAAATTTGAATACGAATAATTATTTAAAAGTCATGTAAATATTTGATTAAAATTTCAATACGAACATTTATTTGGTCATCTATTTATTTAAAATTTAGATATATATTTAATTAAAAATTGAATACGAACTGAAATCTTATTCTATGTATTTATATGTTTTTAACTTGAAAACATATACTCATGAAACAAAAATAAAAAAACTACAAAACCAAAACTAAAACTAAAAGAAATAATGAAATTATAGTTTTATCAAATATTCATTGAAACTACCTGCCACATGTCCTTTTTTGAGTAGTTAATTAATTTTAATAAAATATTTGATGAACCTAAAGAGCGGGTTATTAGGGGTTTATTAGAGTAATTTAATTTAATATTAGTATTTTAGAGCAGATTTGCAATGAAGCGGATCAAAGTAATGACTCAATAGAACCGGTTTATCTATCCGTGTCAGCGTTTGATCCATTTCACTCGAAGACATTGAAACGAGATGGTAATTCTCGTTTATTCCTTTCGTGTTTATAGATCCCCCATTGATTGATTTCTATATCTCGTTAGCAGATTTGGAAGATACCCATTATCGAGATTCGTTCATGCTTTAGCTCCCAATTTCCATTCTTTTTGTTTGAACGATGAATAGATCTGATAATATATGTACTAATCTCAATCGAGTTCTATCTCTGTATCACTTGGTTGGTTACTGTATTTAATAAGCTTAGCTTTTCTCAATGTTAATCTGTGTTTATCTTCTGTAACAGTGAAAGCTTTGAATGAAATCAAGGCTTCTTTGGGATGGAGAGTGGTGTATTCATGGGTCGGTGATGATCCTTGTGGTGATGGAGACCTTCCACCTTGGTTTGGTGTTACTTGTTCTACACAAGGAGACTATAGAGTTGTCACAGAAATGTAAGTCTTGTTTCTTCTTCTGACTTTTGGTGTTTTCTTATGTTTTTTTGTTATGGTGCTCTTATTTGTATGGTTTTGTGCAGATCAATTAGCAAAAATGGTTTAAAAATTCTTTGCTTGTGTAGTTTGATTTGGTAAGTTGGTTATGGTGATTGTTTGATTTGTATCTAGATTTTTTGTTTCTCTGCTACGTAGCTAGAGATAGCTATTTAAATTCATAGTTCTTGGATAAAGCCTGCAAATTTCATTGATTTTGTACTAAGGTACTGGATCATTACAACTGCCTCACTAGTGATGTTGATGAGTTGGGGTTGCTTTTTGGTGGTGGTCTTACTGGAAAACGGCCAAGATATGCCAATAAGATTACAATTAAGGTATATATAACTCGGAATCAGTTTTATATGATTCAATTGTTTTCTGCATCTTGGAATTTCAGAGAACAAATTGTTATAGTACATTATATTAAACCTCCGAGTTTATGGTTAGAGCAACATTAGTGGGAAACTACATTAACCTAGATTGAATCAAGATGCTGATCGATTTAACTTTCCAGATAGATAGTTTTTACATATTAGCTTCTCATGGCTTTTTTTTTACGCTTGTTAGACACATCACACATGTGCATTTATCAGTTGATGCACCGGCCTATGGCTTTCGAATGACATTCATATATTCTCATGATCATGGTTGTGTGATGCTAGTGTGCTAGAAGATTTTGTCAAGCAGATTACATTATACTTTTCCTCTTCTAACGTTTATGTGAATATATGTTCAAAATATTTCCCTAGAAATGAAGCTTTTGGGAGTTAATATTGAAGTAAACCAGAAAGATATTGTAGTCAGTCTTCCGGGGGGGGGGGTTACATGGATTAGTTGGTGGCTATAAAAGGCTGTCTAAAATTCATGTGTTTTGGTCTTCTTGACCCTTTTCCATGATCTTTTCGGCAATATGAACAGAGTTGGTCCTCTTTTTGTCAACCAAGATGATGAAAATGAACTCCTTGGAGACATTTTCTCTGTGGGTCAGCTTGTTCCGTGCATTGTGTTGCAAGTAGATGATCGTAATTTCAACCCATACTTTACTGTTATAGCTCAAGGATCTTTTTGCGTCTCTTTCAGCATTGTAGGTCAATCACTTTCTTTGATTGTCAAAATTATTTTTAATTCTTTTGAACCACATTTTAGTGTTACCAATAAACACACCAAAATTACAAAAATCTTATGAAGTGTTAAATTTTAAATTACTAATATAATTAATACAAATGACACTCAAATGAATGTTATGGATAATCATGCTCTAGTTGAATTATTGAATTAATAATTATTATATGGGTCTCTATCAAGCCCAGTTTGTATCACTTAAATGATTCGAAATGAACAGTAACAGATGGTACGTTTCAGCGTGTGAGTAGGCTTTGATTTTAATTTTTTTTTTTTTTTTTGTAAACATAAATTATTATTTTTTTCTTATGAATTTTAAGTATCACTAATAAACACTAAAAAAACAGAAGTATCAGATTGAATCTCAACTAACAGAATTAATATTAAATAATGTTAATGATACCCAAAACAATATCACCAATAATGATGGACATCTTTAACTATGAAATTTAGTGAGTATCAAATCATTTAAACTAATAAAAATAAATGAGAAAAATAACAAAGGAAAAAAAAGAAGTAGAAAGTCTCTAAAGAGAGACTCAAAGAAATTAGAACAAGACTCCTCGTCCAAATGTTTTATTTGATTGACTCATCATTTTTTTTGTTATTTATTTAATTTAAATATATAAAAAATATTAATATAATATTTGTAACAAGCTTTGGTGAGTGATTCACCGTTACCGATGCTCGTGAGCGTTTCATTATTTCAATAATCATGCTCTAAATGTCTATATATGAAGTTTTCTAGGTTGACAACCGGAAAGACGACCAATGAATGTTTCGGCCCAATATGTATTAAGCATGAACTGGCCGATCTCCTTTAAACCTAAATAGTCCTACTAAAAACCTAAACTTCTCAAGCTAAATTGAAATTCGAATTGACTAACCCAAGTACAACTATAGCTTTCCTATCATACAACCCCAACAAATAATGTGCATTATATATCATTTTGTATTTATCCTTATCAATAAAAACATTATACGCACAAACACATTCATGTGTTTTGGCTATAAAAGGCTGTCTAAAATTCATGTGTTTTGGTCTTCTTGACCCTTTTCCATGATCTTTTCGGCAATATGAACAGAGTTGGTCCTCTTTTTGTCAACTAAGATGATGAAAATGAACTCCTTGGAGACATTTTCTCTGTGGGTCAGCTTGTTCCGTGCATTGTGTTGCAAGTAGATGATCGTAATTTCAACCCATACTTTACTGTTATAGCTCAAGGATCTTTTTGCGTCTCTTTCAGCATTGTAGGTCAATCACTTTCTTTGATTGTCAAAATTATTTTTAATTCTTTTGAACCACATTTTAGTGTTACCAATAAACACACCAAAATTACAAAAATCTTATGAAGTGTTAAATTTTAAATTACTAATATAATTAATACAAATGACACTCAAATGAATGTTATGGATAATCATGCTCTAGTTGAATTATTGAATTAATAATTATTATATGGGTCTCTATCAAGCCCAGTTTGTATCACTTAAATGATTCGAAATGAACAGTAACAGATGGTACGTTTCAGCGTGTGAGTAGGCTTTGATTTTAATTTTTTTATTTTTTTTTTGTAAACATAAATTATTATTTTTTTCTTATGAATTTTAAGTATCACTAATAAACACTAAAAAAACAGAAGTATCAGATTGAATCTCAACTAACAGAATTAATATTAAATAATGTTAATGATACCCAAAACAATATCACCAATAATGATGGACATCTTTAACTATGAAATTTAGTGAGTATCAAATCATTTAAACTAATAAAAATAAATGAGAAAAATAACAAAGGAAAAAAAAGAAGTAGAAAGTCTCTAAAGAGAGACTCAAAGAAATTAGAACAAGACTCCTCATCCAAATGTTTTATTTGATTGACTCATCATTTTTTTTGTTATTTATTTAATTTAAATATATAAAAAATATTAATATAATATTTGTAACAAGCTTTGGTGAGTGATTCACCGTTACCGATGCTCGTGAGCGTTTCATTATTTCAATAATCATGCTCTAAATGTCTATATATGAAGTTTTCTAGGTTGACAACCGGAAAGACGACCAATGAATGTTTCGGCCCAATATGTATTAAGCATGAACTGGCCGATCTCCTTTAAACCTAAATAGTCCTACTAAAAACCTAAACTTCTCAAGCTAAATTGAAATTCGAATTGACTAACCCAAGTACAACTATAGCTTTCCTATCATACAACCCCAACAAATAATGTGCATTATATATCATTTTGTATTTATCCTTATCAATAAAAACATTATACGCACAAACACATTCACATCATAACGATATGTCAGCTCAACTCAAGAGGTGAGCCACATACGTAAAATGAAAAAATTACAACAAAAGAACTGTAATCAGCTCTCGTGAAATATAACACACAAACACCATTTCCAGAATTAATCCTCTCTACAAATATCCTGAAGGTGAAAAGGAGAAGAGTTCAGAGAAACTAGCCGAGAAGAAAAAGAAAATGGAGTAAAAACCTTGGACCCCGACAACCGCTTTAATCTCAACCCTCCATTTGTCTATGAGATCCCATGCATGCACGAGAAGTGGCACACTCAGGTACGCTTCCATTTTCCCCTTTTTTGCCTCTTTATTATTTGGTACATAATAATATTTATATTGTTTCTTTTATTGTTTTTCATTTGACAGAAGTTGGTGAAGCGACCATATTCGCCGACGGAGAGTTGTTAATGTTTCTTTGCGACTTGCTTTGTCTCTTCGTGGCAGCTGCTGTCGACGGTGGAGCCTCCGGCTTTTGTCCCGCCGGTTGTCTAACTTTAACCCCTCGTATCAACTGTCATTAGTATAAACCAATCATGAGAATTAAACACACGAGTAAAACTAAAAAGTAATAATGATGAGAGTTGAATATTATGAAAATCATAGAAGGAAAATGTTATGTTTGTCTTACATATTTTCCACATTTGACGTCCGAGTATATGACTATGAAATCACCTTCTTGGAGCCCATTTGTTTTCACAAAATCCCCTGTAAAACGTAATATCGAATAAAATATTAAAATAATTACCCCCAAAAAAAAAAACTCATTTAAGGAAATGAAATTTGTTAATGGGTGTTATATTTTCAAAATCGTACCGGTGTTTTCGAGGAGATACATCCTGCTTTTGTTGTTTGGCCAAAATCTGCAACTCATTGAGTATAGGTAAATAACGAAAAGATTGCTCGAAATCCAATTCTTGTTGATAAGTAGACGATAAATAAATGAATAAAATCAACATATAGTTATTTGGTTATCGTAATTACCTATAGCGCATGTTCCAAACACGAGAGGTTCCAATGTCTTCCATGGCTAGAGAGATGCCGTCTCTTGCCTCTAGCTCCGGCAAGTGCGTCTCAGCTTCTTTCTGTTTTACATTTTCACAAGTCCAGTCAAATAAAATTACGCAAAAGAGTGAAAAATAAGAAAGATGAAAGAATATTTTAACATAATCATAGAAAGTAAAAAAGAAACAGAAAAAGGAAAACAAGGGGTACAAGAAATCAGAAGTAAATTACTTTTGGCAAGACGATTCTTCCAAGGTTACCCACGTCGCTTTGCTTCAATACTTTCTGCAAGAGAAACCGCAAGTTCTTTTCTGGTTTCCATCCCTAAAATTAATCAAACAAAACCCACATACAAATAAAATCACTTCATTTCCATGGAAAATGTAATCAAAAACTTCTTCATCAAACATAATGACAGGAGCAATAACACGACTAATTGCCAACTTCTTCATCAGACTATAATGACAGGTGCAAAATTTTTGTTTACCAAAATATTACACAACTATTTACATATGTTGCTATAAACTAAACAACGAAGATGATGAGTTTGCATGTCTACCTGCCGGCGATCTGGTACAACCTGCTGACGTGGCATTGCAGAAGCGGTTCCAGCTCGGTCCATGGTGGGTAATTGAGTCTCCATTGCTGGTAACTGAGCTGATACTGGCGGTGGCACGGCCGATACATTAGGCCAATACATCCAGGTCCCACCGGTAGGAGTTGTGGTTACGGGATTGAGCTGTGAAGCCACAGCAGCACAGCTCTCTCCCATTTGAGTCTGGTTCTGAGTACTGTTGTTGTTGTGTCTATGGTGGTGAGACAAGAACCGTCTCTGTCTAGCCATGCGTTTCTTTCGAGCTTCTTTGGTAGCTGAGGAACACAAACGGATCAATCTCTGATCTCTCATTTGTCCAGAAGGTAGATAAGGAGGATATTGATACGGATTCATGTTGTATCCTGTGAAACCACCACCTCCAGTGTCTTGAAATGGACTATACTGCGAGTTTGGCATGGCGAATTGTTGCTGATGTGGCATGGCACCGGACTGTGGTGGTAGCCATGACGGTGGAGATTCAAGTAAAGGAAGATACTCTTGTGGTGGAGGAAAATTCGGAGCAGGCATGTATCCAAAACCCGGATCCGAGACAAAAGCTTGTTGTGGCTGTAGCTGTGGAGGTGGAGGAACCCATGTCGAAGGTGAGAAACAGGTTTGATCGGACGGTTGGATTAGGTTGTTGTTGTTATTATGGTTAGGGTTCTGAAACGGGTCTTGTTGGAAAGATTGTTGATAAGTAATGTTGTTGTTGTTGCCATTGCTACGCCTTCTTTGTAAATGATTAGTTTGGACCCATTCAAGAATCAGCTTCAAAAGCTGTTTCATCGCTTCTTTCCCACCACCTAACCTTCTCGCCGCTGACTCGATCGTTGCTTTCTTTATCTTCACTTTCCTCAAATCCTCAGCCGACACAGTCTCCTTGTTGTTCTTTAGCCACTCCAAGAACACAGCCGCAAGATCCTCGTCTTGTTCCAACGACGAATTCATCATTTGCATGTCTCCTCCACTGCTGTTCTCCACCATCGGAACAACGACCTCGTCTCGTCTCTCGAGTGTTTGGTCCATCAAGTTAGGGTTTTGTGTGTCGTCGTCTGTACTGAAGATGGCTGACGTATCGAAAAACTCGTTACTATCAAGTAAATCCATGTACCCGAAAGTATCCATCATATCAATGCAATCACGACCTCCTCCTCCTCCTCCTTCACCGCAGCCAAAACCTTGACTACTCTCTAATGGAATCTCCATGGAAGCAGTGGACTGCAATGCTGCAGAAGACTCGACATCACAGTTTCCTGATCCGTATTGGTTTTGGTTATTAGTCGGATCTTCTCCGTCTGATCTCAGTATAGCCCAAGAAGCAGCTGAGGAAGTGGAGGAAGAAGCTGCGGAAGAGGAAGAGGCTGAGGAGACGATTGCGTTGACAGGAGCTGGAGATGTTGAAGACGATGATGATGATGACATGCATGGGAAATCAGGAAGCGTTGGGAGATCCGTGTAGAAGATTGAAGGGTCATGATGAACAATTAAATCATCATCTCCATGACCATGGTTATGATCTCCTCCATGGTCAGCTAGCCAGATCTCTCTACCCACATCATCCATCAAAACAGCCTCATCAGCGTCTCCTGCGAGTATCCCGCAATCCTCCGTCAGATCTCCGCCGTTTTCCGCCACATGCAAGGTTTTCATCGGTGTGATGGATCCGTGTATAATCCTTTCTCCTGAAGTGGAAACGATCATCTCTGTTGGAGAGGGAGAGGGAGAGAGAGGGAAAGTTAGGGGTTTTAGTATTTTGTACGGAAAGATAGGGTTTGTATGTGAGTAAGGAGGCAAGGAAAAAGAAAAATTAACCCAACTTGGCTATCATCTAATCCTCAAACAACATAAACTATCTGGCTATCCATCTCCATACATATAAACTTATATACTACTATATATATATATAACCTTCTGAGAATCAGAAAGAGCTTGATGAGGTTAAGATTACTCAAAGTAGGTAAAAGAGGATCCAAAGCATGTGAAGAGATTCGCCAAAGGCTATATATACTCCCATCAACTATAATGAACAAAAGAGCAATTGTAATATGGTCCAAATTTTGCTTGTAGATCTGAAGAACAAGAGATGTAATTTGTTCACAAATATTCGTCTCTTGTGGTCTAATGAAACAGAAAAAGAGGTTTAGGTTTTTAGAGAGGAAGAAGAACAGATGAACAGGCCAATATGTAATCAAAAACCTTTGGGGTTACTCTTTAAGAAGGATAAATACAAGAAAACTCTCTCTTCTTTTATTTTTCCAATTGTGGAGAGATAGTAAAAGCAATAGTATTAATAATGCTATAAAACTAGTATATGGTTAAAATCACCCGAAGATGAAAATAACTTAAATAAGAGAACCCCCATCTTGTGTTCCAGTTTGTTCCACGATATTTATGGAAAATGTTTTACTACTCTAATTAATTTTTATAATAAAATATGTTAGATTGAATTGAACACATTTTTCCTGGCGATAAGTGCAAATTTGGTTTTAAGTTATTGGCTCTATTTGGTAATCATGCGGAATGGTAGAATGGCGGAAAAAAGTTAATCTGTGGAATGTTTTATTTTTTGCAGAATGGAAACTTGCGGAATAAAATTATTATGCGATTGGATAAATTTTGCGAAATGGCGGAATACAAAATTTATAACTGAATATTTACTATATACTTATGTATATATTTTTTAGACAACTATATAGTTATATATATCATAATTTTTTTTATTAAAATGTGAAATTTAAACAAAATTCTTGGTAATAAATGTTTAAATATTATAAAAAGAACTCCTTGTTTTTTCACTTATTTTTTAAGATATTAATAATATATACTGACCAAAGCTTATTTGGCTACAATATTTCAGACATTCAAAAGAAAAAAAGATTTCTATATATTTGAACCTCATATAAAATTAATAGAAACATAAAAGTTTATGAGACTAAATTTACCTTTATAGTGTTCGACATATTAATTTGTGAAAGTCATTAATTTTTTTCCACCAAAAAAGCAAAGATAACCACACTTTTCTACTTAACGGAAATTTTCTTTATATTTTCTATAAGTAAAAACGTAATTCTGCAGATATTGCGTTTTTGCATTTTTTCGCAGATTTTTATAATTGGTAAAATTTTTGCGGAATGGCGGAAAAACACGATTCCGCCGTTCCGCAAAGTTACCCGTCAAAGCCATTGTGTTTTTCTTTTGCAGCATTTAATTAACTCAGGGAGAAGAAAAAGAGAGAGCCAAGAGTTTTTAAGAAAAAGAGATGTAACAGTTTTTCAGAATTTGATTTTTCAAAGAAGACAAAAAGCAGACGTTTAAATTTGTGACAATACTGACAAAAATGTTGTGCTCATAAAACATTTAAAGTTCTACTTATAGAAATTAATTTTCCCCTCATATTGGTAATAAAAAAAAGTAGATCTCTTGGAGAAAACACATTGGTTTTGAAATAAACGGTGCCAAAACTACCAAATAAATAAACATTTATAATTAATACTTCCTCTGTTTTTAAAAAATAAAAAATTTACAAAAAATTTTTGTTCCAGAAACATAGAGTTTTTACTGTTTGCATTTTTACAAATTTCAAAACAAATACTGAAATACTATTGGTTAAACTTTATTGAAAACTATAAATCGTAGAAATCAATGCGTTTTCTTAATTAATAAGTGTGCATAACCTTAAACATCTAATATTTTCGGAACGGTTGGAGAAACCTTTTTAAAACGGAGAAAATAGAAGTCCCCTCGTGCCGCTAGTATCTAAAGGTTTGGTACAGAAGTTTGTGCCCACGCGACATACGTTCGAAAGTGAGTGGTGAGACCAAGCGGTGGTTCTTAAACCTTTCTTTATATCTAAGATACAAAATCATAAAATTTCCAATTATCAACTTTCTATTTCTTATGTGCAATCTCACTTTTACAAAAGTAAGTTTCCCCGGTCGGTTTACATTTATCTGGCTAAAAAGATTCGAAAAACTTGCACTTTCCTATTCGAATGGAAGAGGGTACATACGAATTTTATTAATCCTGGAATAATTACTTGGACATAGACACTAATTTTTGGTGAAATTTTAAAGATTTGTTTACAAACAGGATTCGACTTTGCCGATTGGAAATAATGGTCATGTGGAACCTGTTGGAGAGATAGTATTTTAGAGAATTTTTTTACGATATCATACTTTTAAATTTCATTTTCAAAAGTTTATATTTTAAACTTTAGGTTTAGGTTATAATTTTAGATTTAGCGTATATTTTATAAGGGGTAGAATTTAATTTTTAGGGTTTAATGTTCAGTTCAAAATGTTGAAAGTTCAACATATTAATTTTTTTTATTTTTTATTACAAAACTGGTTAAAAAACCTCACATTTTAAAAATGTTCAACTAATAATCAAATTTTGCACCAACTCATTTTACTCAAACTTTGTTTCTTTCTCAAATTTATATTTTGGAAACTTGTCAATATTTCCATTAAGTTGTCAAAACATCATTTAAATTTAAATTGTACTAATCAATTTAAATTTAATCTCTGTAAAATATTAAAAAAATAAAGTTTAATGTATTGCTTTTAAATTATATATATATATAATTTCAAACAAAACAATTATTAGACATTTCTATAAATTTAATTTTTTCCGATAAAATCTTTGTAACTATCCGTTTTATCAAATTTCATTATCTAAATTTTTTTTTTTATCGATGAGGTACTTTTAACCAGACTACATTTAGTATAACACAAATAGTTGTAGACAATAATATTCTATAGTGTTAATACTTATAAGTAGTTCATCGACTTGATGTTTCACATGTGTTTCCTATGAATTGAGACAGAGTATTAGACTTACACATGAATTAGTATCATTTCATAGCTAATTTTTTTTGGTGAAATGTTGTTTGAGAACTAATCATGTTGAAATCACTCACATTTGCATCAAATGAAAGATTAGGCTTTTTTCACGAAGAATTTATATTTCACAAAAATTGTCTAATTTGGGAAATCCAAGACAAAAAAAAATTGAGACTGTTGTAAATAAGTCAAGTAATAAACTTACAAAAAATATTCTAAACGTTATTTGGTCAACTGTTTCTGTATCTTTTCATAGTAGTAGTTCTAACCCGGTTTTGTTAAAGCTTTGATCTCTTTAATTATCTAGCTATCTCATTGTTTATCAAATTTGACAAAAACTATAATTTTTCGAAATTACAATTACATATCTCAATTTCGAGATAATTTAACCAAAAATGTTTGGTTTTGGAGATGGGAATTTTTTTTATTTTTGTTAATTTACTATTAGTTTGCTTAAAAATATTATATTCTAATTTTTGAAATATAATAAAAACAAGAAACATAAATAGGATAAGAATATATTTAATCTTTTTGTCGATATCCTTTTCGATTCCTTTGGCATTTTATGCGAATACATTAAATGCAAATTAAACGTTCGAAATTGAAAATATGAACTTATTAGATTAATTGTTTTTGTTTTCATCGACTTAAAATATATTTAAAAAGTAATTTTTAAACCGGATTTTAGTTCTGATTATATGAGAGGATAAATAAATCAGTGATATTTCATTTTGTTAAATACCAAAAATTTGACCTATCATAGTTTTATTTGATAAGAGTTATATACCATTATGTTAAGATAGGAAAACGTATCCAAGGTCAGTTATTTTTTAGATAGCAATATTAAAACTAATTATAGATGTGAAACATAGTAATATATAATTTAATTTTTATATCAGCATTGTTGGTTTGATTATCATATACATATTCGATGATGTATAATCTGTATTTATGTTCTCAAATTATAATATGGGAACTATATCGCCATATGTTAGATTTGTAAAGTTATTGTATCTAGTACCTTAATTATATAATACTAAATATGTAGGATAAAACAAACTTTTTAAATGGGACAAAATATCATTTGCTACGTGGTATGGTGAGTTTTTTACTCATCGGGTAGAGCTTGTCACATTATATAAAGTTTCACAGACATGTATAAGTGTGATTCTACAATGGTTCACGCCGACTTAAGTTTGATTTTACAATGACTCAAGCCTCCTAAAAAAAAAACTCTAACCCAATAGGTGCCCGGTAGTTCGCTATCTGAAAGTTAAGGACTCGAGGACAAGTAAAAAAATCGTTACGGGATACCAGCATCTTGGAAATAAACGTATAGCTCGAACATATTTATCACAAGACCGGACAAGGTAAAGAACATCATTTATCGCGCCTAAACATATTTTTCCTTTCTTTTGATGTTTGAGTTCTCAATCAACTGGTAAAAATCCCTTAAACTTACACGTGATAGGGTAAAAACAGAAGATCCATGCCATGGTGATATGGTGGAAGTTTTACCTCAATTATTACAAAGACCACCTGCATGTGCAAACCGATCAATTATAGTACTTAAGATTCGAATCCACTACATGTTGATATGGTACTATAGAATTTTGGGAGTCAAGTTAAGGTAAGATGAAATGTTGGGTTTAATTTATGATTTCATAAATGACAAAAGTAAATGAATGGGAACAAACATTGGACAACAGGGGTGTCTCAGGGTTCATGGACAAATTGATTCATACTTTTATGTGAATTTAGCAGAGATGATTCATAACTGGAATGCGCTTTCTGATATAGTCAACGTCCTCTAGCAAGGAAGACTATTAAACCATATCAATTCAACCACTCAAGTATCGTAGGTGATCAAACTAATATGTAAGCATCAAAGGAAAAAGACTCGATACGTTAACCCGACTCTTTAACTCAACTTCCGCATGTTATGTTATGATACCATGCTCATCTAATACTAGATCAAACCAATTAATCAAGTGTTGTACTCGTAAAAATCGATCTAAATTCAATCACAAGTTGGCCTAAGAAATGAGAGGTTATCCCACGATTTTTCTGGATATTGCATTTTTGCAACATTTGCACCATTTATCACCAAACATAAAATATCATATGTCGAGTTAGCATTTATTATGTTTTTAAAATATTTATGTTGATTATAAATTTTTTGTAAAATATTAAGAAATCATATCATGAAGATCACTTTCTTCATCATCTATCTTGTTCTTTTTTCGTTTCCATGGTATTAGAGTTATATGCATTACAACATCTTCAACTACAAATTTTCTGTGAAAGTGAGTGATGACCTTCTTCCCTTGTTTTCTCGTATCCTATTATAAAGAATCTTGTTCCTATTAAGCTCTTTAAAAGAAATTATTTGTTTATAAGACACCGTTTGAGAACTTTATTTCTAGTCATCGTATACAAATGTTCATTAACAGTTCCACTTCGTAACCCTGGTATACAATCATTCAATAAAGTGGTGGCTCTTTTTCTATGTTTATATCCATAGCTTGACAAAAGTTGTAGGATAATTAATGTTATTAATTTCTAGCTAGAAAAGTTTACATATATATGCATATTATCTTTGATGAACATATCTTATTTAAATACTTATAAATTTTTTTATTCTAACATTAAATATCACCTTTATTTAGGAGCAGATTCGACTCGAAGATCCTAAATAGTCGTGGTTCAAAGGAGTTTGGTTCACTCATAGAACTCCAAAATTTGCTTTCATTGTATTGCTAGCTGTCCACATCGTTTAACCACAATGAACCGAATGCGAATGTGGAAGGTCAGAATTTCTGATCGATGTGTACTATGTACAACTCAAGTTTAATCTTATAACCATGCATTCTTCTCTTTTCATTATTCTATTATTCTATGAATATTTGGGCCTTTTTTGTGGAAGGACTACTAAGGCAAATTTTTTTTTTTGATTGAGACTATATCATTGCCATCATCTCGAACCCTTGAACATCCCGCATAGAAGCTTTCCTTTTAAGGTATGTTTTCCAAGCGTCCATCTCTCACATATGGAGAGAAAAAAAATGATCGAAGACATGGTGATCTACAATCTCCACGTCAGCGGCTAGTCACACTCATTGACAAAGTCGGAATATGATAAGTTTTTAAACACAACCCCAAAAGTATGAGGATGCTCTTGTGACATGGTTCGCTAGTCGCAACCGAAACTATTTTTCTACTCGTACCATTTTTCAAACTTTATTTCTAAATTTTCTCTATTTTTATGATTTTTCAACAAAATGAAGCACTTGATGAAACAAACATATTTTTTTTGTGTGAATATAATTTAATATTCCTTCAAAACAAAATCCTCTTTGTCTCATGCCAAGTAAGCATGATTTCTTAATACAATGAAACTACCAACTCATTTTTTGCATGTATGACAAAGATCCCACTTTAGCACCAAGTAGAGTTTTTGTCCTACTTAATGCGTCATCTAATCCCAAGACATATCATTTCATGAACTTCAAGCAACATCTCAGCCTTATAATTGGAGTACATTACATGAAATTCTCTCTTTACATATGATGGATATCTTCCTTTCAAACTCTTTTTCACCATTACCATTTAATTTGTTTCTCTTATTCATCAAGTGCATACTATATACAAAGTAAGTATATCAACACCAAACTCATAATATATCTTGTTGACTTTCATGAAGGTATTTCAAACACCAAAATAAGTCAGATTTGCATCTAAACATTTATGATGGAATCATGCGATGCAAGAAAAAATGCCATCTCTAAAAGTGACTCACTAATGGGATTTGATTTCTTGTACACTTAATCTGAATGTTTTTTGGTAGTAAGTAGATTTCAATCAACATGCACAGTTTGTTGATCATACACATTCCACTCATGTTTTTAAATTGTTTAGATCACTCTAGGGCTTGTAAGAAACCTCACTGGTATGGGTTGATAAGTTTAATTCCCATTGACTTGAATTTGGCTTCTTGTGCAAGAAGTATGTCACTTCATAATATATAGATCATTAAGGAGTTTATATACTCTATCTATTGTTATATGTTGATTACATGATTCTCACGGAGAATAGCACTTTTTTGTAGCTAAACTTGTCATAAGGTTTAATTAATAATTCTACGTGAAAAATCTTGCCCCAAGTCACTAACTTGGAGATTTTGAAATAGTTACACCTATTACTAGCCACACGGTCCTTGTTTTGGCCCCTGTTCGAAAACGACACCGGTTACGGCCGCCGAGGTTTTGTATAATCGGAGAGAAAATCAGATTCGTGAGTCAAAACTTCATTTTTTTCTCTTTTTATGCTTAGATTAGGTTAATTTATCCTAAATCTACGAGTTTTACGTGTAAATAACAAATAAAAACAAAAAAGATGTCAAATTATGTGAAATTATTGACAGCCATCGCGAATTAGAGTTGCAAATCGTAGGGTTTTGGTGAAGAAGATGAAGAGGAAAATTATCTTTTTTACCTTTCATTAAAGATAAAAGGAAAAAATGATCAAAAATTACTCTTAATTGATTAGAACTCGAGACCTTCTAAACAAAACTGAAACAACCTGACCCGTACTTTTTAAACAATAATTGATAATCGGATTGGTATTCCCATAAATACTAATCCTCAATATCACATAAAACATGTAAACACAAGAACCAACAAAAATCAACAACAAATTCAAACCAATCTAAATCGACAAATTAAACCAATAATTCCTTATCAAATAGTCAATTCCAATCCAAACCACATAACAATCCAATTCAACAAATTCCAGAAAAAACCAGCAACCTAACCATCAATTTCTAAACAGCGACAAAACAACGAAATCAATTCCTAAATCATCCTCCTCTTCATTGCCATGATCCCACAATTACACTTTGTCTTTAGCTGCATCACATGGAAAAACGATATGCGTGAGTATTATCATAAATACCTAGTAAGAAGGTCATCCCATCTACTCGATCGACACCACCTGCAACGACGCAAGAATTGAACCTTCTCCTCTATGGTTCGATTCCAAGCCTACACGAAACGATTACCTACAGTCAAAACGTCAACAAACATAACAAAACAACCGTGCACACATAAAAAACTCAATCACCAAATGATCAATTAATCAATCTATCATATCACCACGAATCCTAACGTTCCATCCACCCAGATAAGCCCATGGTCACACACTCATCTTAGCTTTGACAGGAAAAGATGGAAACTGAGACTAAGATCTGAAATCAGCCTCTTGAACACCCAAAAACCTTTGATTTCCTCCTCCTTCTCCAAAAACACCACAAACAAACTCTTTTCCAGTCTTATGGCCTGAAAACGAGCCTAAACGAACCTCACAAACCACCCTCATTCAAAAATTCTCTCATAAACTACAAAAAAACTCTATAAAGTAATAATGTTGAGACAACAAAAAATTATTATTTTATGGAATTATTCTTATAAATAATGCTTAAAATAAATTAATTTTTTTTTGGATAAATTTTATAATAAAACACAATTTAACAAATGATAAAATAATTTACAGAATACAAAGGATTAAAACCAATACAAAATTTAATTAATTCTCTATTATAAGTTGAAAATATAATATAGTTTACAACAATTTGTTTCTTCTAAAACATCACTTACTATAAATGAAAAAAATATATAGCATTATTATTTTATTATATTAATGAGACCATATATTTGTATATTACTTTTAAAAAAAATATTATCTTATTATCTTATCGATTTGTATTACATTTTACACTTACTTGACTCGGGAATGGCAAATTTTATTATTTTATTGAGTTTATTACTTTATCGAGAATTACTTTATAGAGTTTTTACTGTAATTTGATCTATGATTTCTGTTTCTCAGAAACTCGACTGCTCATTTTATAACGACGAGACCTAGGGTTTCCGAAACCCAAATTTGCGTATCGGGCGATTTAAATCAAACTTGGTCGAACCAAAAATTTGCTAGTGGGTGTGTCGATCGACACCCACCAAAAATTCTATTTTTTTGTTCACGGGCGTTACAACTCTTCCTCACTAACCCGGATTCGTCCTCGAATCATCTAATACTGTTACTATGGTCCAGCCACCTGACTTACCCGCCAGCATCACCTGAGATTAACTCTTCCAGACCCTTGAGGTTCACATCTAATCCTATGCTTACAACAACGTTTTAGACATTAATTGCTCCTAACTCATAACCACGCTACTCACACTCTCATGGAACATCCTTTGAGCTATCGATGTAGCATACCACTCACACTCTCAGGACACACAGTCCGTCGAGCTATCGGCATACATGGGAAATCCTCACCCCCTCGAGAGAAATCCACATCTTTCAATAAAATACAGGAAAAATCTTCATCCCCTCAGGAGAAATCCTCATCTCCCAATGAGTTATCCTGGAAAATCCTCATCCCCTAGAGCAATCAATTTTTAAACGTCTATATATGCATCTTTGACTAAAATTACATCTCGTGGTCCCAATATGATATTCCACTATCCGAAAATATAATATCAACCATGACCAATCCTCAGGTCAACTCTAAATAACTCAATCACACATGATGTTCCATTAGAGTCTCTCTGATGGGGTTATATTATCAAGCCTTAAATTTATAAAACCAAAGATTCCAGCAAGTGCACAGGCAAACGCAGTAGTACTTAGAGGTCGATCCGCAAAGACTGGAAAGATGATACGCTACGAATTTAGAGATGCAAATTAAGCTAAGACAAAATATGAAGTGGCGTTTTTGTGTGAATGCAAACGTGATGAGTGAATGAGAATGCAAACGAGGATGTGAAATCAATATGAGGAAAGAGTTAGGCGCTAGGCAATTTGCAAAAACTCATGAAACACATAAAAGATATCGATGGGGTTTTAGATTCTAGAACTCAAACCACAGAATTAGAATCTCTCCACTATCGTGGTTCGGATCCTATATGCTTTACACCCTAATAGACTCAGCTGTCGCATGGTTATTAAAAGGTTAAAACATGCAGTAGAATTAAGGTTAAATTATTCACTAAACTCCTTAACTAATTGGTATGATTGTTAAGACGTCTTGCTCATCAAATACTAGTTCAGGAGGTATTAAGAACACTGTCGTGGATACACTAACCTAAGATCAATAGCGTGGTTAATTACTCCAGCTAAGGCTTTATGCTCAAATAAAGATGAAGAACCTATATGATAAACCCTAGAAAGTTTGATAATCAATTATGCATTAACATGGAATCCTTGAATGCCTAAAACCTAACAAGCAAACTACTCAGTAATGGTTGAGAGAACAACGCAGCAAGAGTTGAAAGCATGAAACATGATGAATTGAAAGAGTAAAAGATAAGAAATCTTCTCTATGTCGAAGAACAAGAGAGATCTCCTCTTTAAAGCTCTTAGAATCCAAATCAATGAAGAAACAAAGTAAAAACGTGTTTATTGCTTATGGTGATTTTTTGTGGCTGCCCTAAGGCGTGGCTTACAACTTAAAAAGGCTAAAAGCAAGTATATATAGGTCTAGGGTCTTCTAGGGTTAAGTTCTATGGACAAAAACGTCAAAACACTTAAAACTGCTCCATATTGCGCCTGGCGCCGATCGTGCGTCTTGGGTCGGCATGGGGATCTTCTCGCATCTTCCTGGATTGTTCTGGAGTGTTCTGGGAGTCCCGGTACCGATCTGGTTAACTGGTCGGTATGGGGGGTCGGTATCGTACAGCTTCATTTTCTGGGCAGTTTGACATGTCTTCAGTATTTTGGGTATAAATTTCTCTACACAAATCTAACTCCACTGGAAAGCTGAATCAAAGGGCTATCTTCACTCCAAGTTTCACTCAATTCCAACTTCATTTGATCCTCCGTTCTTTGCTAAACTTCTGGCGTATGTAATCTGTCCAACTTGATAGAATGTGTAAACTTGGGAATTCCTTGGCTCCAATGGGTTCTTTGGCTCGCGTGAGTTGCTATAGCTTGGGTTATATGTCATTATTATCCTTTTGATCCTTTTTTTATTGTTTTCCTTAATAAAGATTCTAAAACTACAAATACAAGAATACTACCTTTATAGGCATAAAACCTTATTAAAATGCTTAGAAATCATATGGAAATAGATAGTAAAAGTGGTAAAATATGAGGTATATCACTCTCATAATAAGACAAGTTCTAAATCTTCATAAAACATCTATTTACCAATCCTCCAACCACATACTCATGAAAAATTAAGTCAAAACATAAGAAAAAAACTCATCTTATTAATCTAAAAAATGTAATAATCGTTACATACTCAAACAAAAATACATCATCTAAAAAGAAAACACCAAAAAGTATCATTGCAAAAAAAAATCTAAAACTAGGAACCATGAAAACAAGCTCACTCCTCGGCTTGCTGCTTCAACAATTTCTTGAATCTTGCTTTCATCTTAGCCTCCTCCTCTACACCGTCACAGTCCCATAAAACTCTTAACAACGTTAGTTTCTTCCAGCGCAGCACCTTGACTCTCTAGTGGTACCGGGTTTAGCACCCATTACCATACCGACTCACATCCGATCCGACATGGAGCTTCGGGAAGTATCTCAGAGAGATGGGCCAGCGAGGATCCATTAAGCAGCGTCTCAACCCGTTAAGGAGCATCAGCCAACTTAGGCGAATACAAGCAAATTGCAAGACTTACCATATGTAAAAAGAAATACTTAGAATTAGTATAACTTCCTTTTATCTTTTAGGAGATTTTCTATTTATCTTTTAAGCTTATTTCGACCGATTTTGTATTTGTATAAATACTAGATGTATTCCTCCAAAACGAGGACATCGCCTATAATAGAGAATTTTATACACATATTTTTTCTTGATTTCTTCTTTGTGATTTTATGGTTAAACCTAGTTCCTCTATTCTTTGGATTGATCTTGGATTGTTGCTCAATCCGACATCACTAAATTGGCGCCGACTAAGGGAACCAATTAGGTTTACTACGTAAGTTTCACGAGATGAAATCTTTGAAGATGTCCGGAGACGAAACCCTAACTCCACCAACTGCGAACGCAGCCGACGGAAACGATTCTCAAGAGGCGCATAGAGCCTCATAAAAGCGAAATCTAACTCCGGAGGTCCCCATCGCTGAGAAGGATTACCAACCAGAGGGCAAAGCAGAGACATCAGACCACCATATAATCCTGATCAAGGACACAGAACTTGATGTTTCTGCCACACTGAAATCGCTACAGGAGAAGTACGATAACCAGCATAGCGATCATGAAAAGATCTGTGAAGAGATGACTCTCTTCATGGGACGAACCGATCATAACTCCCAGAACAGGACAACTCGAATTGATCAAAATCTGTTTCCAACCGAGACAACGCCTAGAGTTTTATCGGTGGGAGGCCAGCCTGCGACTCAAGTCACACCATCTTCACGAAGTTTGGAGGAAAAAGATGAGGAGATATCAGCCATGAAGGAGACCATCCGTTTGGTGAACTCAAGGATGCATAACCTAGTAAGCTCGGCTCCCGAGCTCGATAAAGTCCTTGAGGGAACGAAACAAACTCCCTTCACCACCTAGATTGTAAACACTATAGTCATACCAAACGCTAATATTCAGATCGCGCTCTATAAATGAAAGACCGATCCAACTCAGCATCTCACGGCGTTTAATATTGCCATGGGCCGAGCTCACTTCCCTCCCAAGGAAAAAGAGGCCGGTTACTGTCAGTTGTTCCTAAAACACCTCACTGACAACGCTCTAGCTTGGTTCTCCTAGCTCGATCAAAATTCTATTGATAACTTTCATCAGTTGTCAACGGCTTTTCCAAAGTACTAGTCGATGCACATCGAGAAGGAGACGTCTACTGCCAATCTTTGCTCTCTCCAACAGAAACAAGATGAGTCATTGAGAGAATTCATGGGGAGGTTGAAAAGAACCGTATCCAAATTGGTTGTGGCAGACGATGCCGCAATCAACGCGCTTACGAAAACGTTACTCTTGAAAACTCCGTTCCAAAACGAACTGACTATCAACCGACCTGCGACCTTGGAAAACGCCCTGCACAAAGCATCGAGCTTTATGAAGTTAGAAGAGGATCAACAGGAAGCAAAGGAAAGTGACAAACCAAGCCGTTGAAGAAAGGGACTGAGTTTCCAAATCAGCGATGACGCTGAAGAACCCGCGCAGAAGCATATGGCCAAGGACTAACCGACCTATGGAAGAAAGCAACGCCCGGAGTTGGTGTGACTTTTACCAAACGTCGGGATATTCAACAGCTCAGTACCGTCACCTCTTGGATGTGTTGATGAAACCCTACCGAGCCGGGAGAGTTCCTGATAGGGAATTTCATAAGAACTTCCCCGGAAAAACGAACCTGTTAGAGCGGGAAGACAATCAGAGCCAGCCGAAGCAGCTGCCCCCTGGAATCAACCCTCTTAAGCGGGACCGAGATAACCTGCATGGGGATAAGAATCCGTCTGCACCTCGGAAAAAGCCCTACATGATTATGGGCGGTCTTGAAGAATGTAACGATTCTGTAAGATCGATACAACAATACGAAAGGAAGGCCAAAACCGCCAGGAAGTGGCTGGTACCACCTGAGAAGGACCTTTTTGTTACATTCGACGAGCAAGATACTAAAGGTCAGGATCGACCTCATAACGATCCCCTGGTGATTTAGCTCGTTATCAACGATTGCAAAGTTGGTCGTGTAATGATCGACACCGGAAGCTCGGTAGACCTGATCTATCAAAAAACCCTCGAGAGGATGGGAGTAACTCACGATGACATCAAGTTTAGGAACATACCACTAACTGGCTTAGCCAATGATACTACCTCGACAGTCGAGACGATTAAGCTTGTAGTCTATGTGGCCGGAGTTACTCACTTTGTCAAGTTTGTTATTGTGGATACACCTTTAGTGTACAATGCAATCTTGGGGACGCCTTGGATTTATGCCATGAAAGCGGTAGCCTCAACTTCCCTACTGCTTGTGCAACATACACGATCAAGGGCAACCAAAAGGAATGTCGCAATTGCTTTGCCATCGAGAAGAAGAATCGCCTCAAAGCCGAATCAGAAGCTCGCTTAAAAAACAGTGAGTTCGACGTTCCAAAGATAAAGGAGGTCGAGAAAGCCCGAGCTACGACACCGAAGATTCAAGCATGAAAGCCAGTCTGATTACTTCACATCGCGAAGAAAAATGTACTCGTTATACACGAGCTCATACAAATGTGTGAACTACGAGTGACTTGATTCCTCTTTGAGGATACGTAGGCAGCTCCTTGCAAAAGTGCAGCCACACCCTTACTAAAAACTTTAAGTTTTTAAAGAAAATAAAAAATTTCAGACTAATCTGACCCTTAAAAAAGATGGACAGATGCAAGAATGCATGACTTTATAAGAATCCGAGCTGAGTTTACCTCGTTCGGACTGTGATAACTTACGTTGGTACCCTGCCGAGGTATCCGACATTCAATGCGCTTCTCATGAGTGATGTGGTGAAATAACCCACAAACTTTAATAAGCTGGAGCCAGGTCCGTACCTCGCACTTAGGATAACCAAGTAAACTACACGCCGACTCTCGATCGTATAATGAAGTAAGGCAAAAGTTGAGCTAAGCTAAAGCACTAGTCTTATGCACTCTCAGACCCCAAATCGAGCCCGCCTCGTACCTAGATACATATTCAAGATCCGACACCGAGTTGATAAGAAGCGGAGTCTTGGAAGAATTTTGCTTCTAATAAGCCAAAGTACATAGTTCGCAACCACTAAAGAATCTTCTGGAAGTAATCTTAGTGTTCATGTAGAGCTTTCTACCTCGCAATCATTTAAGGGATCTTACAAAAGACACCCTAAAGTGCGAAGAGTAAGCCAAACTCCATAAATCTTACCATCACTTAAGCTTCTTAAGAAGCGAAACATGTTAATATAGACTAGCTGCGCGATTTGCATCAAAGTAATATGAAATACTTAAAGCCGATATTCCAATTGGATTGCAAAGAAAAATCAAAGTATTATGAAATACTTAAAACCGATCTTCCATTAAATCGCAGAGAAAAATTAAAGTATTACGAAATACTTAAAGCCGATCTTCCATTAGAACACAAAGAAAAATCAAAGTATTATGAAATACTTAAAGCCTATCTTCCATAAGATCGCTAAGAAAAAGCAATGTGTTATGAAGTACTTAAAAACAGATCTTCCATTCGATCGCAAAAATTACTTGCAGTCAGTCGATCTTATTAAAGATTGCAATAACTAAGTATTACGGAATACAAAAAAGCCAATCTTCCAAAATGATTACAAAGAAAATCTAAAATATTAACAAAATACTGAAAGATTAAAATATTTAAAAGTATTAAGGGAATCGAAAAACCCTATCAACTGATTAAACCCTTGAAAAGGGCAATGTTTACAAAAGTAAATTAAACCCACAAAAGTGGGCACCTTGTTCAAAAGCAAAATAAAAATTACAAGCCACATGAGGCTTAAACTTGGTCACCCCGTCGAGGAGGACCAGCACGAGGAGGCGGTGAAGTTGGAAACAAAGTATCATGGCCAAGGGAGTTAGCATTAAAGGATTCGACCTGCGCAAGGTACTCTTTCTCCGCCTCACTGTAATTTTCGTGAAGATTAGGAAGAAGTTCATATTAAGCCTCCACCATCTTCTCCAAGCTTATCCGGGCTCCAAGCTTGTAATAGAGTTAAGCCTTTACAACTTCCTAAGCATGATGAGAAACCAGATACGAATGTACCCTCTTCTAAACGAGATGATTGTCTCGTAGTTTGGGCAGAACTGCCACTAGCGATTTGATCAGCTCGGCGGCGTGCCTCGTCATGCTCCTTTCTAAGACGACCCTCCGTAAAGCGCACTTTTTCCAGGTCGGCTCGAAGTTAAGTCTCTTCGGCGGAAGCAGCCTCAAGATTTACATCTCTTTTCTTCAGTTCTTCCTCCAGCTTCTGCTTCTCATCTTTTAAAGCACTAGCCTGGTCAAAAAAGTCATTCAGACTCTGTTGATTCTCGGAAACAGTCGCTTCCCAGCTATCGACTCTATGCATTTGACGACCGACCTCGTGCCATGCTGCATCTACAGGGGAACGAGATGCAAGAGTTTTAGTCCTATCTTCTCGTTTTTGCACCTCGGCTTTGTACGCGCCAATAATGCGATTACCGGTACTGATCACTTGTAGAAGAGTAGGAAATAAACTAAGGACGAACTAGCAGGAATCAAACGATTAAAGACAGAGGGTGACTTACGCTGATGATATCTGAAGACCAATAAAAGAATAGGATTTCCGAGATTGATAGTCTGTCCAGACAGAGGGGGTCGACTCCGACACCGCTGATAAGAGATATCTGCGTAGCTTTGTGATGCAGAGCAACGTTGCAAAAAGGCAAGACATGGTCAACATGAGAGAACGTCTATTGACAAGTACGTCTTCTTTTTGAAAGAGAAGACTCGGACGAAAGCCCTGTGGCCGACCTAGTCAACAGTGTGAGAGAAAAAGCTCGAGGAGGAGGAGACTGAGGTGTATTAACAGCTGTTTGAACAACTGAAGACGGCGGAATCGCCGGGCTGTCAGAATTAACAAGAAGAACATGAGGCAAACACCCAAACTTTGAGCAACGGGTGCGTCGAACGGAAGAACTTCACAAGTTCCACTGATCCGGAAGGCCGGAATCCTGCCTGCTTTGAGGTCGGCTTTAGCCCTAGCCGCTATCCTTTTCTTCTCCGCCTTCTTATTGATGGGATCAACTTTCCCTTTTCCCTTTGAACGGGAAGCATCACTAGGATCCTTTGGCTCGTTAGACTCGCCAGGGATTGACCCCTGAGCTAGCGCATCAACGACCCTTTGCATATTGACCGCATCGGTCGCAGAAGGAATCTTCTGGGATCCACCTTGAACAGCTAGATTCTCTTCCTGGTTTGGAAGAGAGATGCCTACAGTGTTATCTTTGGAGTCTTGGATAATCACAATGGCGGACGGATCAGCAGTGACCTTGGCATCCCACCTATTAGACAACTCGGAAAGTCTCCTAGACTTCCTAGAACGGATCGGGATAGAAGGAACGTTGAACGCAGGAATACCAGGAGTAGCTCCTCTCATCTCTGCGGCCCAGTATTCGTTATTCCAGATATATGAAAATAGTTAACATCCAAAATGATGCCAGACTTTGAAAGTCACAAAATAAAAGAACTTTACAAAATTAAAGTAACTCGCTTAGAGTCATTACCAAGTCTGTCACGAGCACGACGGATGCGAGTGTAGGAGAGATCGTCCCAGCGGTGACCTCCTGCCTTAATCTGTTGAGATCTCCTTTGAAAGGCAAATCCGCAAGAGGAGGAGCCGGAGGATGAGGAACTACAAAACAAAATATAAAACAAACGTGTAAAAAAGCATCGTGATAACCGAAGTGTTACATGCATACAAGATTTATGAAAATCTACCCATCGACGGATTCCACCGACTATGAAAAGTTGTAGTGGTATCCCAGAACAAAGCGTCATTTATTTTCACAAAGAAGTATCGGTCAAACCATTTGTCAATCTTGCTTTTCAGCTCTATGAATTTACATCCAACCTTCATGTTGTTATAAAAACGGCTAGGGAATTGACCCTCCTTCATTACATAGATCTGTTTATACTTTTCAACGGAAAAGTTAATGTCAAGCTCGGCACCGAGCACTACAAGTGCCACGAGATTACATGTCCCGGCTATCGTCATCTGTGAGAAACAGATGTTCCTGTTCTCGCAGTATTTTACGAAGACATAAGGTAGCGCGAACCACAGGAAGCAATCCACAAACATCTGTTCGTGAAAACAGATGTAACCCGCTGGACAATCCCATGGACGTTCATGGGATCCAGGGGCCATGAATTTTAATTCTTCCGACATGCGGCTCACCCTTCTCATCGACTCCAACAAATCCGCATCTGACAGCGAAGGAGAGATATTATAAATATCAAACTGCTCTGCAAGAATCTCTTGAACGACATGTTCTTGAGCGATTTGTTCCTGGCCGATCTGTTCACCTAGATACTGTTCACGAGATCCATCTCCCGTACGATTACACATACCAACAACCGAAATTGAAGCCTCAAGATTCGCACCAATTTGCTCCGAAGTGTTGGCATCATTCAGTGCAAATCTTGACGACGACACTTCAACCTCCGTCAAGAAAGAAATAGGCTCAATATTGACCGGAGAAGTCTCAGGGTTAACGTCTAGACTGGTGGTCCTTTCCGAAGAACATGAACAAGATAAAGATTTTGAAATCTTTGTCGTGACGCAGTTCGAAGGCGTACAAAACATAAGATAAACCCTAAAAAATGCAGATGAGTAAGGAAAGGAGAAAAGAGAGAAGGGAGAAAGAAGATTTTACCTTGTTCGGATGACGAATAAATAAGAAAAATCTAAAGGTCAAAAGATCCGGCATTTATACTCTTGGGCGCGAAAGTCTAGGGTGATCATTAAACCTTAACGGTGGATGCCAGCGAACCGAGGCGCCTCTTCAGTGTCCTTTCAGAACAAGCGGTCCAGAGCGTGCCACGTGTCAAAGCGAAGCGACGTATCGAATCAAGATATGAGTTGGGTAAATCTTTCTCAGTATGTTTCGGTCGAGCTTACTAAAATAATACTCGCCGAGCTCGGAGGGGGGGGACTAGTTGGTGGTACTGGGTTTAGCACCCATTACCATACCCGACTTACATCCGACCCGACATGGAGCTTCGGGAAGCATCTCAGAGAGATGGGTCAGCGAGGATCCATTAACCAGCGTCTTGGCCTATTAAGGAGCATCAGCCGACCTAGGCGAATACAAGTAAATTGGAAGACTTAGCTCGGGTAAAAGGAAATACTTAGAATTAATATAACTTCCTTTTATCTTTTAGGAGATTTTCCTTTTATCTTTTAAGATTATTTCGACCGACTTTGTACTTGTATAAATACTATATGTATTCCTCCAAAACGAAGACATCGCCTGCAATAGAGAATTCTATACACATATTTTTTCTTGATTTCTTCCTTGTGATTTTACGTTGAAACCTAATTTCTCTATTCTTTGAACCGATCTTGGATTGTTGCTCGATCCGGCATCACCACTCTTCTCTCAAGAATCCTCACCGGTCTCATCTCCAAAGTCAAGTTAGGATGAAGTTCTGCAAGAATCCTCATCACTACCTCCTCAAACTTATGCATATACTTCCTCCAATCGTCACATGGAGTACCTTATAAACTCCAATCGATAAGCAATTGGTCTCACA
This sequence comes from Arabis alpina, assembly GCA_900128785.1. Taxonomy (NCBI): domain Eukaryota; kingdom Viridiplantae; phylum Streptophyta; class Magnoliopsida; order Brassicales; family Brassicaceae; genus Arabis; species Arabis alpina. The sequence goes on from LT669790.1 coordinate 17,163,179, forward strand.
TGTTCCACAACACAGAACGGATCCATAAACCTCGGACTCAGCTTATCCTCTGCAATGGATCTGTTAGGACTCATCAACATAGTCATCTTGAGATACACTCTATATCCCACCTCAAACTCCATCTCCTTCGTCCTCTTTTCAGCATAACTCTTCTGCCAATCTTGAGCGTTCTTCATGTCCAGCTTCAAAACATGGATCTTCTTCGTCGTTTTCTGAACAAAATCTGTACCATAAATGCTTCTCTCCTCCACTTGGATCCAACATAAAGGTGTACGATATGGTCTCCCATACAACGCCTCATAAAGAGCCATACCAATATTTGCCTAGTAGTTTTTTTTATAAGCAAACTCTACCAAGCTCAAGTGATCTGCCCATGACCACCCCAATCAAGAACACACATCCTCAGCAAATCCTCAAATGTCTGAATCGTCCTCTTAGATTTCTCATCCGTTTGAAGACGATATGTCGTACTCATATGCACATTAGTACCCATCTCAACCTCGAAAGCTCTCCAGAAATCTGAAGCGAACCTCGGATCCCTGTTTGACACAATACTTGCTGGCATTCCATACAGCCTCACTATCTCCTTCACATATTTCTTAGCCAATATCGCTGCTCGATACTAGCAAGCCTACCACAAAATCCATGGTAATCATATCCCATTTCCACTCTAGAATGGGTAATCATATCCCACTTCCACTCTGCAAGAAACCACTCGGAACCTGATGCTCAACCTTCACTAACTGGCAACCATCGCAAGTTGCAACCTAGTTAGCGACATCCTGACCCAGAGATAATACCGTTTCAGATCATGGTACATCTTAGTCGCTCCAAGATGAATAAGAAACATGCTCACATGAGCCTCTTTCAGAATCTCATGTCTCAAACTCTCATCCTTAGGCACGTAAACTCGTCTGTGCACTATAATAGTCCCATTAGCATATACCTGATTCTGAGATCCTGCAACCTTAAAAAAATCAATCAATCTATGATCCTTCTCATGAGCGACTCGGATCCTACTCAGAAGGTCTGCCTAATTACCTGTCTCAAGCCCCAATGGCTCATGTGAGATAATGCACAGCCTCAAGGTACTAATCTCACTCACCATAGCCTCCACCTCCTACTCTTGAGCCAAAGTGGACCGCTTCTGACTAAGAGCATCCACAACCAAATTAGCTTTACCATGATGGTAAACTATATTCAGCTTATAATCCGCCAACAACTCCAACCATCGCCTTTGTCTCATATTCAACTACGGCTGAGTAAAAATATATTTCAAATTCTGATGATATGTGATAAAAATAAAACCTCCAACTCTTCAAGGCAAACCCACTGAATCTAACTATAAATCATGGTAAGGATAGTTGCTCTCATGCTTCCTCAACTGCCTCGAAACATAAGCAATCCCCTTACCCTACTACACCAACACATAACCCAGACAACCTTCTGATACATCGGTATACACCACATAAGGCTCGCCCGGCTCTGGCACTGCCAACATTGGTGTACTAGTTAACATCGCCTTTAGGTTCGCGAAGCTTTACTCACAATCCGAAGAGCACACAAAAGGAATATCCCTCCCTATCAAATTTATCATACACTAAGCCATACTCACAAAATCCTTAACGAATCCCATGTAATAACCTACCAACCCCAGAAAACTCATGATCTGTGTGGCATTCCTTGGTCTAGGCCACTCTGTGATAGCCTGAATCTTCACCGGATCCTCAGAAACTCCATCTGCAGAGACAATGTGACCGAAAAACTCATCTCCTACTACCAAAAACTGCACTTGGTCAACTTTGCAAACAACTTCTATTCTTGCAGCTTCTCTAGAACCGCTCTCAGATGCACCTCATGCTCCTCAAGCCTCTTCGAATACACAGGAATATCATCTATAAAGATACTCACAACTCATCCAAATACTCCTGAAGGACCCCGTCAATCAGCCTCATGAACGCATCTGGTGCATTCATCAAACCAAAAGGCATGACCACAAACACAAAAAGCCCATATATAGTCTTGAAAGGTGTCTTCCTGACATATGCCTCGTTAATGGGAATCTGATAATATCCCAATGTCAAGTCTATCTTGGAGAACCAAGTAGCTCCTCTCAACTGATCCCACAACTCATCAATCCGTGGCAGAGGATACTTGTTCTCCACGGTAACTCTGTTAAGTCCTTGGTAATCAATACATAATTGGAAATTCCCATCCTTATTCTTCACAAACAACACCGGTGCTCTCCACGGTGAACTGTTCGGCCGGATAAATCCCTTACCCAATAGATCCTCATGCTGTTTCTTCAGCTCCGCCAGCTCTACTGGAGCCCTCCTAGAAGGTGTCTTAGATATCGGGATCACCCCCGGCTCTAACTCATTCGTGAAAGGATCTGACCGAGACGGCAGTAATCCCTGCAACAACTTAAAAACATCCTCGAAGTCCTGAACAACCCGAATATCCCCAACTGCGACCTCTCCAACAATCTCTGGCATCACAATCATCGCCAAATATGCCTCGCAGCCCTTCTCTATCATCTTCTCAGCCTATATAACAGAGATCATGAGACTCCCTGAAGTCGGTCTCACTCCCTGATAAACTATATTTCCTTCCTCACGCTCAAAAGAAACTCGACCCCGGTGTCCAAGTGAACTCTATACCAATCCAACAAATGCATATCCTGGATGAAATCGTACAGCTCCACTGGGCTAATAACCAAGTATGATGGCATCGACACTCCACCAACCCGAATATCCACACTCCTCGCCCGACCATGAGTATGTTGAAACTTCCCTATAGCAACTTTAACCACTCCTAACTGCTCACCGGCGTCGCTCTAGATATTGCTGCTCTCAGTATGCTTTGGAGTAATGAAGCAATACGATGCTCCAAAATCAAACTACACGTGCGACTCAATACCGCCAACTAACAAGGTCCCTACACAAATTCCATGTGCTAAGAAACCTAACTTTCCATCACATAATAACAATAATCCAAAACAAACAAAAAATTTAAACACAATAGAGTTTACCAAGTTTGTGTTTGGAAATTTACCAATGATTGGCCTCGAACTTGGCCAACCCGTCTCCACAGTTGACTGCAGAGGCTGTACTGCTGCAATCTGAGCCACCGGCTACACTGCTGCCACTCTCATCTGCTACAACTTCGGACATTTTAGCTTTGTGTGTCCTGGCTCTTTAAAGTGGTAATAAACCCGAGTATCCCGAGCCTCGTTCTTCTTAGGACAGCTCGCCAATCTGAGATCCATGCCTCCACACCCGAAGCATCCCCGACCACTCTGACTCGACCTTGAAGTGTCCTCCAACTTTTTCTTATGTCCTTGCGGGCTTGCCGTCCTTGCTAGGAACCACTTGCTGTTGATGCTTCTTAGTCTGAACGGTTGGGCTGACCTCCATAGCCTAGTCCCTCAGAGCCACCTCAATCGACGCATCCATTTCCACCAGCTCCACCCTCGATGCATACCTAGTTACTCTGCATTGGGTCCTCAAGTAAGGTCAAAGTCTTCTCAAGAACCTTTTTACCTTGACCTGCTCGCCCTCAATAGTCCGACCAGCATAAACCAGGAGTCGGTTAAACTCCACATCATACTCATGAACTGACAAATCTCCCTAAGCCAGCTCCAACAACCCCATCTCCAATAGATCTACTGCCTCTTCAGGAAAGAACTTGGCATTAAACTCTTCCAAAAAGTTGGCTTATGCCATCTTTGCCTGAATCCTCATGGATGCAACACTTATACACCAGAGATCTGCATCACCATCCAGATAATGAACTGCCAGATCAATCTGGTATCCCTCTGGACACTTGATAGAGCGGAAATTATGCTCCAACCTAATCTTCCACTCAACAGCCTCCTCAGGCTTGGCACTTTCCATCATCTTAAGATAATATGGGAGCTCCTCCGCAACAGCAACTCTTGGCTGCACCTCTGTCACTGGTGGCAGCACTGGCACCTGAAATAGTACCTCTCCAACAACAATTGTAACAGTTCTGCCAAATGATCCTCCCGGCCCTGGGCTCCACCTGCGGGCGCACCCACACCACCAACCACACTGGGATCAACACGGGTCCCACCAATCCTCACACTAGCTCTCACACTGGCCTTACCCACGGACACCTTCTGAATCGTCAGCGAATCTACCACAGGCTCATGCGTGGAACTTTGAGCCACACTCCCATCAGACTCACTAACTGGTCATCGACCCTGACCACGGCCTCCAAGACCACCTCGACCACGACCTCTAGCGCCTCTAGCCATATCTTTGCACTACGAAAAGCAGAAACTAAGAAATTAGAAGAAAAATCACCAAACAAACATACACTTACCGTGTAATCTTAATTGATGGCTCAAAGAGGATGATCTAAGACTCCAACTCACCTAAATTGACTAATTACCACATAATCATTTTTAGCAATTCTCAAAGCATCTCAAGCTCGTCTTAAAACCTTAAGGGTTCAAATACAAAACTGAAACAACCCAACCCGTTTTTTATTTTTAAAACAATAATTGATAATCGGATTATTATTCCCATAAATAATAATCCTCAATATCACATAAAATAGGTAAACACAGCAACCAGCGGAAATCAACAACAAATTCAAACCAATCTAAATCAACAAACTAAACCAATAATTCCTTATCAAATAGTCAATTCCAATCTAAACTACATAACAATCCAATTCAACAAATTTCAGGAAAAAACTAGCAATTTCTAAACAGCGACAAAACAACAAAATCAAGTCCTAAATCATCCTCCTCTTCATTGCCATGATCTCGCGGTCAGACTTTGCCTTTACCTGTATTACATGGAAAAACGAGATGCGTGAGTATTATCATAAATATCCAATGAGACGGTCTTCCAATCTACTTGACTATACACACATGCTCGATAAAAACATTAAGAAAGGACACAACCAACACAAAACAAACAACATGTCAACAAGCTTGGGTGTCGATCGTCACCCACTTGGTGTCGATCGTCATCCCAAATGCTAGTGTCGATCCTCATGGTGCCTATCATCACCCTCCTGGTGTTGATCGACACCAGCTGGAGCGATGCCAGAATCGAACGTTCTCCTCCATGGTTCGATTTTAAACACGCACGAAATGATTACCTGCAACCAATACGTCAACAAACACAACAAAACAACCGTGTACACACAGGAAACTCAATCACCAAACGATCAATCAATCAATATATCTTTATCACCATGAATCCTAACGTTCCATTCACCCATATAAGCTTTGGTCACGCACTCACCTTACAAAATGTAGGGTAAAAAATAGTGTTATATTATTTTAATATAAAAATTAGTGTTGGGTTGAATAAATTTTATACTCATTTCGTTCCTTAATATAAGATTTTTAAAGTAAAAGCACAAAGATTAAAAAATAATTTTTCTTTCCAAAAAGTTAAATTTAATATATAAACAAAAAAAATCAACCAATTATAAAAATATACTCCCTCTGTTTCATATTAGTTGTCATTTTACGTTTATTGTTTTGTTTCAAATTAGTTGTCATTTCACATTTTCAATGCAAATTTATGATTAATTTTCTACTTTTATCCATAATCTTTTAGCTAACTAAATACACATATCAAACAAAATAACACATTAATTAGGGGTAAAACAGAAATCTTAAATGTTTTCTTAATTTGTGTGAAATCACGTAAAACGACAACTAATATGAAATGGAGGGAGTAACATAATACTATTGGTCATATAGTATCCAATAAAAATAAAAAATATTTAAAATTATCAAAATATCTTATATTATGAAACAAGAATAAATGTTTAAAACATTATATATTAAAGAACGAAGAGACTACAATGTAAAGAGATTTGGTGTAAAAAAAATAGCGTAGAATTAAAAATGTTTTAAACAATGATTAGTCCATTTCTTATGAACTAAAATTAGTAAGGAGAGATTGGTTGCACATGCAAACAAGAAGCCTTTCGTCACCATTTGTAGTTTAAGCGGCGGGTTGTCTTCACATGCTGCCACGTGTCAGCATTTATGACTTTAAAGCAACCTTTTTTTATCTTTTCTGCCAATAACTACGGTATACCTCTTCTTGTTTTTTTCTTCGTGGACTTTTCTCCCTATGAAACATCAAAATTCAAAAACATAAATTTAGATTAAATTAAATTGAATATGTCTGTCAAAAGAAGAAAAGAAATGGTATCTGATTAATCGATTACTTGACTAAACTGGTTGAATTTGAATACATACGATGTTCGGATTAGAAGTAGACCAAGATTTTTTATACTACTAAAATTAATAAGTTTTTGTTTTGGATCCAAGAAAACGGGTAAAACCCTAAAAAATACCTGAACTTAATTATTTTTGTTAGAAAAATATCCAAACTTTTTCGACTCCTAAAAAAATACATGAACTAAATTAAATTTTCCATTTAGTACCCGAACTCTTAAAATTTGAAAATTTTACATTTACGGACTAACGAAAGTTAATATCCATTAACGGAAAGAAAACACTTTTAACGGAGATTTTCCTCTATCTTCTTCTCCAAATCGATTTGGAAAAAACAAACCCTGATATTTGTTTCTCTGCATCTCAAACGAAATCAGCATTCAAAAATCGAATTGAAGATTTTGAAAAAGGTTGTCATGATATGAATCAAACACATAAACGGTTCGATTAAAGTCAGAATCAAACACATGAGCGAAAATCAATTTTATGCTTTGAGCTTTTAGAATTTCTATGAATATGAAGTCATTGTATTTGAGAATATTGTTTTGATTTTGGATTCAGTTAGAATTAGATTATTGATTTGAATGTTGAAATTTGAGTATTTTTAGTGTGGATTTTGTTTGAGAAGAAGAGAAACAAAAATTAGAGTTTGTTTTTGCCAAATCGATTTGGGGAAGAAGATAGAAGTGTATCTCCGTCAATGGCGTTTTCTTTCTGTTAACGGATGTTATCTTCCGTCAGTCCGTATGTGTAAAACCTTAAATTTTAAGAGTTCGAGTATTAAATGGGCAATTTTATTTAGTTCAGGTATTTTTTTGGGAGCAAAAAAAGTCTGGATATTTTTCTAGTATAAATAATTAAGGGGTGCTTAGCAAGGTGTCTTTTAAGTCTTTAAAAAAATTGAAAGCTTTTAAAGACATGTTTTTGACGAACATGATTTATTATCTTAAAATATTTTAAAGTTTTCAAAGCCTTTTTTTATTTTTTTGTCTTTCATCCATACTTTTTTTGTAAAGCCTCGTTGGAGTGGCTTTAAGTTAAAAATAAATAGTTTTAAATGTTTTATTCTCTCTCCTCTTTTTCAAAAATCATTTAAACTCTTTTAAAATTGATAAATAACTTTAAAACTCAAAAAATTGATTGACTAATTATTATCTCTTTTTCTATTCTTTTGAGATCCATTATATATAAATCAATAAATTATCAAAATTTTGCAAAATGATGAAAATAAAAAAATTGCAAATTGAATGAAAAAATCTAAAAATATATTTATTAATATAGTTTTCTTAGATTTATGTGATAAATTATTTTTATTTACAATTTTTTTATAAATAATTATTATATTAACAATTACAGTTTCAAATGATCATATATTACCAACACACTTTTATTATAATTTAAGATAACAATCAAAACACTAACAACAAAAATCTTTACAGCCAAAAATTTACAGTAAAAGTATAAAGCCATTACCAAGCACCCTTGAAGTTAGGTATTTTTTAGCGTTTCCCCCCCCCCCCCCCCAACAAAACTATAAATCGTAAAATCCAGATTAATTTTTTTGGTTTCAAGTAAAATACAGAGGGGCAGCATATATACGTACATGTACATGGACGTACTAATACCCGTATATACAAATAGTACAGCCATTGACAACTAATATAGTGCCACGTATCCCTTCCGTGAGCTTTTTGTATGCCTCTGCGCTTAGCTTAGCCTTTAGTTTCGTCCATTTACAAATCACCACGTCCACAAGCACCATTTCTCCCGTTCCTTTATGTCATCAATTTAGTTGCATTAAAAATATTATCATTAATATCATTGCTTCAATGCTTCTCTTCTTTGTTTTTTTTGTCTAGTCTTCTTCGAATATATAACGTGAGTATTATAGTAAAATATCGTAAATGTTATAAATTGGATAATTATCCGTATATAATACTAATTATTTCACTATCGGAAAAGCTAATTTACCCTACTATGAAGAAAGGTTAATTACCTTGCTATGAAGAAAGTTTCTACCGTCATATCTCTCTTATAAATAGAGGTGTGCTATGTTGTAAATAAGATAAGTCGAAATAATAAGAAGCTTTAATACACATCTCTCTCAATCTTTGTTTTTGTTCTTTAACATTTAGTCTTCAACTTTCTTTCACTTGTTATTTATACTCGGCAAAGCAAACCATATACATATATTATAATAGAGTTCTTAATACGTTATCAGCACGATCGCTTCTCAATCTGTTCCGATCAAATTATTCTGATTAATTTGTTCCGATCATACGTAAATGAGGTAATCTCTAAACTTATGCTAAATTAAATATGTGCTGATTTTATTTGAGATTATATATCTTCATATCGTATATATGGAGTGGAAGGTTCGCCTCCTCCTTACTTTTATAGTAGACTGTGTCTACTAATAATTATATGAAAAAGACATATAATATGCAATGTCTTTTCGGATTGATCATTATATATGGTAGGTGATGCCTCTTTTGATCAAAATAAATTTGGGATTCATCTATTGTAGGCGCTGCCTCCTTTGATCAAAATATATGTCTCTATAATCTTATGGTAGGCTTGCCTCCTTGATTATGTGGAAGACCATGCCTATTGATTTATTATTTCATTTATTGTTTTTAATTCAGTTATTATTATTTGCTTTCAGTTTTACTATCGCATATTATATATTTTGCGTTTAATTTATGCATTTAATTTATGTTGTTATTATGTTCAATTTTTTTATCATGTTCAATTAAATTTAAAATTCAAAGGAAAATAAATTTTCTTAAGAGAATTTACGATGCACGTGTTAAAATAAAATTGGATAGTGCAAATGCTCTAGAAGACCGAAATGTTCCAGAAAAGCATATAGCTAAAACATGTTTGTATATAATCGTATATACAAAATATAAAAATGGTAAACTGACAAAGTTAGTAAACGTAAAGTTTACTAAATTAGTTAAATATGCTTAGTAGTAAACCATAAGTTTTACTATTAAATCAAAGAATTAAAGTTTACGACAAGTCATACCATTTATATCGTACAATGATATGAAGGATCATTGAAAATTTATGTGAAAATTAGAAGTTTTTCACTCAGTATGTCTTATGCAAAAATAAAGCCATCATGAGAGATACATGAATGAGTCACCATCTTTGGTTATATGAGCTCATGGAATATAATGGTTGAGTTCTTGAATCTCCAGAATTACACTCCCAAGTGTAACCAATCTTAAAGCGAGATTCAGTTCAAATTAATGGACCAGAAGATTCATTATCTTGAAAGGAGTTATTAGGAATCTCACATGAGTTCTTTATAGATCCAAGGTCGTATGTGGATCTTTAAAGTGGAATTCAATGCGAGATGGATGGACTTAGAGTGACATCATCTCGAGGGGGAGAATTAAAGAATCCCATATTAGAAGTTTAGGATCTAAAATAAATACATGATCTACGATGGATATATTGTGATCCTAAGGTGTGATTTAATGCGAAATGGATTAGAGTGTTATCATCTCGAGGGGGAGTATTAAAGAATCTCACATGGACAAGTAAATTGATAATTTTGGTGAGTTTACATCCCAAGTATGATAATCTTGGTATTAATATCCCAAAGTTTATCATTTGTTGTATGCTGAGATAAAGTAAAACATACATGGGGTTATGTTCGTAATCATAGTGAGCAAAACGAATGAATACTAATGGTGAAATTTAATCTCTATGATTTGGCATAGAACATGTAGTTGTGCATGTAATGTATTAAACCATCAAGTGGGGATGGCTTACTGTTGGTTTACAAATATTTGATGAGAATTTTCAATGGGAAAATTATTGAATAGTTAATATCCTTGACATGTTAATGTGAACCTGAAGTTCAAAAGAGTCACTATTCAAATTATGTTGCAATGGATGAGATTCAAGAATTTTTATAGATCTTCGAGAATATGAACTTACAAGTTCAAAAGATAATTCATATAATAGAAAAAAGAAAATCTCATATTGCAGCTAAAATGCTCCAAATAAGAATAGATGTCTCTGAAAGAGAATCTATGAAGTCTATAACACGTAAAAGACGTGATAGACTACTTTGGTTTCAAAGATAACGAAAATCCTCGAAAATAAAATGGAGCAAATAACATGAGGATTAAACTCTTAAAGAAGAGTAAAGAGACTGTTGACGTGGTTAATAAAAAAATCATGTACATGAAATAAATCACTGAGAATGATTTAGAGATCTCGATTAACCATGTCATTACGGTTAAAAGAGGGAACCAAAGATAAAATGGGTGTCGGCACAACAAATGATAAAGCGCGCGGTATAATTAATAAAGAACGAGGATCATGAGTCTTCGCTTTGTTGATAAGCGTAGAGATAAAAGTATTGGCCAATGAGTTCTAAAGAGGCAATCAAGTTTTTGTTATACTCGTTTGAGGAACGAGAAGTTTTTGGACCAGTAGTCCAAACCAAAAAGATATGTCAAGGAAAAAGGAATGGACATAAATGACGGATTGCGCCTCATGCGAAAATCACTAAAGATGTGATATCTGATATCATTATTATGTTCCCGGGAAATCTATGCGATTGGAACTCTTGAAGAGTTATCGCATATATGATAATGAAAATAATTTGGAATTAGAGACTTTGGAAGGACAAAGTTGTCATCATGTATTCCAAAATTGAACATCTATTAAAAGAGATGTTATATAAAAATCTTGCGAGGATTTACATAAAACCCACATTTAAGCATTTGTAGAGGAAAGGATGTGTGGTCTAGAAGTACCAACTTTTAATTGTTATGTGAGTAATTTATTAACGTATACTTCATGTATAACGTGTTTGGGAGTATACGATGTGCTTTCAGAAAGAAAGCCAAAATAGTGTATATAAGAAGAGCATGAATAACTCTTGAGTACATACGAGTTTTTAGGAGATTGTACATAAAGAGAAGTTTGGGCCAGAAGCCTAGTAAAAAAATGATCTTCTATGTGAACGGGATGGACTGGAAATTTGATGACCCGAGAGATTATATGATGATCATACGACTTTATTCACTAATTATTTGATGAACTTTCCAAGAGGAAAATGTCACCATTTGAGATCAAGGACGGAGATAGTAAATAGTGCGACTACGCACAAAAAACTTAAAGATAAAAAGTATTTGTTTGATCTCAAATCGAAAGACTCCGTTAAATGCGTGAGTACTATATTAGGTGATAAAAAGATCATCATAGACTTTGGTAGAGTCATGTTATCAATCTCGACGGGGATAAAGTTTGAGATAGATAATGCAAGAGATTAAGATTTTCAATGCCAAGGGGGAGAAAGTTTGAAATACATGATGCATTATGCTCTCCTAATTGATACAAAAACTTCGTAAGTTTCAGAGATATCCGGCGAAATGGATATCATATTGAAAGTATGAATAATGATGGCATTGCATATCTTTGCATTACATCGGAGGGAAAGCATACGTTGAAAGAATTACCAATGATCTCCTCCAGATTATATTGCACAAACATATATATGACTGAATCATATGTTAAAGTAAACCATAAGTTTACTAATACATTCAAAGTCTAGCATGAACGCTAAGCATACAGGATTATTCATGATGAGAAGGATTGTGCAAAATTCAATGGCCATCCATTGAAAACCAGAAGATTTTTCATTCGGGAGAGTTTTCATGTAAGGCATGTTCTCAAGGAAAACTCATAGTTCGGCCGTCAGTAGCCAATGTTGGAAATGAATCTCTAGTATTCTTAGATAGATACAGAGTGATATATGTGAACCTATTCATCCACCATGCATACTGTTTTTATACTTTATGGTATTAATTGGTACATTGGGTAGATGGTCACCGTGTGTCTGTTGGCAACACGAAATACGGATTTTCACAGGATGCATTGTCCGAATGTTCAGGTTGAGAGCACAATTTTTTGGTAATGCCATAAAGAAAGCTATAATTAAATGGCATCGCCTGAGAGTTTAACCAAACGGTTGCAATTTACTATTAGAACAAAGCTCTCGAATTATGTATGGAGACATACTATATTGCATGTTGCGGCAATGGTTTGGATACGACCAAAATGCATGTTATAAAATTTTGGTCAAGAGGTAAATATATTCGATCTCCGGGTTTTGGGTGTGCTATCTATGTTAGCATCACCACAAAAATGGAATCACAAAGGAGACTAAGAATATATATATCTTGTATACGCACAAAGTATATTTCGGTATCTTGAACTAGTAACTAGATATAAGTTTATGGCATGTTTTGCCAGATGCCTTTTTGATGAATGTAAATTTCCAGCGTTAAGGGGGGAGAGACTAAACAAATTCCAAATGAGGTTTATTTGTGTAGACCATCTTTGGTATATTTAGATCTCCCTATATGACAACGTGAGGTGAAAGTTTAGAAAATGGTACATTTACAGAATGTGGCAAACCAGTTACGTAATTTTTTTATAGATACAAAAAGAATAACAAAGTTATGTATCCATGCTGCTAACGTTCCATCAATGATTAATGTTCTCGAAGAACATATTGATTGGAATAAGTAAATGAACTAAGTGTTCGACTGAAGCGAGAGAGACCACTGAGGTGTAAAGCTTCCAATCTCTTTATCTAAAAGAGATGTATAGATTATACTTTCTCGACGGAAAGATAATGATATACGTAGCTGTATTATTCTTACATCAATGTAGCCTATAAAGAGACAAGACTTATTTAAGGGGGAGACTGTGTCATCTACACTAACTATGAAAAGAAGATCATATTTGCTTGTCCAGGAGAAAACTCCACTCTTTTCTTTCGTCATGGTTTTTATCCTAAATGGATTTTTTCATGAAAAAGTTTTTAACGAGGGGGAGTGTTATAATTTGGATAATTATGGGGGAGTGTTATAATTTGGATAATTAAGGGGGAGTGTTATAATTTGGATAATTAAGGGGGAGTGTTTTTAATTTGGATAAAAGTTTTTAATTATGGATAATTAAGGGGGAGTGTTATAATTTGGATAATTATCCATATATAATACTAATTACTTCACTATGGGAAAAGTTAATTTACCCTACTATGAAGAAAGGTTAATTACCTTGCTATGAAGAAAGTTTCTACCGTCATATCTCTCCTATAAATAGAGGTGTGCTATGTTGTAAATAATATAAGTCGAAATAATAAGAAGCTTTATTACACATCTCTCTCAATCTTTGTTTTTGTTCTTTAACATTTAATCTTCAACTTTTTTTCACTTGTTATTATACTCGGCAAAGCAAACCATATACATATATTATAATAGAGTTCTTAATAGTAAATGAATACTTGTGTCAGGAAAAAGCTTAGATTTTTTCCTAGACTGATAAGCCTTTTTGGTTATTATTGTTGTTGTAACTGGCAAGGTGATGATACGATAGTTTTTTTCTTTTTTGAAAAAAGTTTTTCCATTGAAAGCAATGTTAAGATCGTTTTAGTTTATGAGATGTGCTACAAGCAATTAAAAACTTGGAGAAGGTATTCCTTTTGTTTTTCTGTTGTTGCTAAACATACAAAAATGTTCGAATGTCGCTATATTTAACATGAATGCGATACAATTTATATTTTCTTTTCTCTGAGATTAGTTATTTCTTTTTTTATTTCGATTAGGAAGGCGCTTGGTAATAACTTAAATTTAGATTTTTGATGTAGGTTTTTGGTTGTAGAGATTTGGGCTGTTAATGTTGTAGCTTTAGGCTGTAGAGATTTCGGCTGTTAATATAAGACTGTTTGGTAATATAATTTGTAGAATCTTTTACTGTTATTTTAATAAATACTTTTTTCACTTATTAATAAATACTTCTAAATATGTTTTTTGTAAAAAAATATAAATGATAACATAAACCAAGAAAAAATATCTAAAAAAAATAAAAAAAAATTATTATATTATTTCATGTTTTGGTTTAATAACCAAAAGCTTCATCAAGAAGTTGAACAAATTGAAAAACATTCGGATGGAATTCTAGAGCTTCTGAATCTTTCTTATAAATGCATTATGACATTTCAAATAATCTAAACGATGTTTTAAATACTTCCAACTTAAATCAGCTTCAACAACGTTGACATAATGCATAATCTCAAATAGCATTTTACTTTCCCCAAAACTAGTTCAATCACAAACAAAATGCTGATAATTTTTTTATTCATTTTGCAAAATTTTGTTATTTTTATTCATGTTGCAATACATTTGATATTTTCATTCATTTGACAAAATTTTATTTTTATTCATTTTGCAAACTATTGTAATTTTCATTCACTTTTGTAAACTTTTGATATTTTATCCATTTATATAAAAATAGATCTCAAAAGAATAGAAAAAGAGATAATAATTAATCAATCAAAATATTTTAGTTATAAATTATATATAAATCTTCAAAGAGTTTTTGATAATTTTGGAAAAAGAGAAGAATAATAAATAAATTCATTTGTAAATGTTAAAGCTAGGTTTCGGAGGCTTAAAAAAATATGAGTAAAACAAGACCAAAAAGTAAAAGACAAGCTTTTAAATCTTTAAAACTAATAAAATCTTCAAATCATGTTTGGCAAAAAACATGTTTTAAAAGCTGTTAAAAAATTTAAAGCTTTAAAAGACTTTTGCCAAGTACCCCTAGATTTTTTTTCTTTTTTTGGACCTTTTAAAAATATTTAGCTTCGTCAAGCTTTTCATAAAACATTTATTCTAATATATTTTTCTTAAGCTCGCATGATTAAGCTTCCACTTAGGCCACTTTGAGTCTTTGAATCTTTTTTGCTTGTTGCCATCATCGTGGTTCGACAATTAAATTGTTACTCAAATTTTGTAAATTACTTTTTTTGGTAGGACTAGGTGTAACTGTGCAAGAGACTAATTTTATTACTGTCACTTTTTAAAAATAGTTAAACTTTACACAATGCATTTTTTCAAGAAAAGAACGTAACTATGGTATAATTGAAAACGAAACTACTAGATCAAATAATCCTAGTACACCCGATAGCAACGTATAAGACAAAGCCTCTAAGACTGAACAAACTTAATTCGATTAATTTGATCAATAATCCCACTAAGGGTATCTCTTGTAACCAGAATTGTTTTTAAAATATACAATGAAAGCTAGTAATCCGAAAACAAAGAAAAAGTATATAAATAATAATTACGTGGAAGTGTTTTGTCGTGACGGGGTAAAGAACTCTTGGAGTTGCTGCAAATAAGGGAAATGGCTGCAAATAATGAACTGCTGCAAATAAGGGAAATGGCTTACTTGTGGATTCGCTTGAAAGTTGGTAATGGCGAGCGTTGCTATTTCTGGTCCAGCAATTGGTCTCCATATGGGAACATCAGGCGTCTATTGGCATCTGAGGGTTCAATGAACATTGGAATCCCACCGAAGACAACACTAACAGAGCTCTGGGACAATGGAGGATGGGTCATGCCTCCAGCACGATCCGAAACACAGGTCAAAATACAAACTTTCCTCTCTTCAATTGTAATCACTCACTGCCAAGATGAGTTTGAATGGTGGCCGGATGGTATAAAATGGACTAGATATAACACATGTCAAATTTACAATATCTTAAAGGAACATAGACTGCGTGTACCTTGGAATGGTGTTGTTTGGTTCTCAGGTGGTGTCCCTAAGCACAAGACTTTTACATGGCTAACGACTCTGAATAGGAATCCTACAAGGGACCGACTCGCAAATTGGGGTCTCCAAACTGATTTAAGTTGCCTCCTTTGCAACAACTCTCCGGAATCCAGAAACCATCTTTATTTTGAGTGCCCTTATAGTTGGTGTATTTGGATGTCCACGGCTCGTAGATGTGGGTTTCAGGGTGATCGAAATTGGAACCAAAATCTGCAACAATTACAAGATTTCAATCCACCAAGACAAATGAAAAAGCTCCTCCTCATCGCTTGGCAAGCAACCCTCTATTTGATATGGCAAGAGCGAAACAATCGCTTGCATCGACATTGCTCAAAATCAGCTACTTTGATCACAAAAGACATCGATCGGTTGGTGCGGAATCGTATCTCTAGTCTCAGATCTTCGAATCCGGAGGTGTGTTCGTCCATGATCCAGCGCTGGTTCGCTAGGCAGTGATCTAGCCACTAGTCTCTTTGGATTTTCTCTCAAAACTACGATAATCGAGTATTGCAGACTAGTTCTTTCTCCTCCTCCTTCGACAAAAACTCTGCAACTAGGGTGGGCCTCAGGTTGGGCTTCAGGTTGGGCTGCAAAAACATGATTCTTTTTGGGTTTCATTATGTTAAGGTTTCATTACGTAAAAGGCTACTTAGCCATTGGGCCAATATGGCTTTGTAACATTTGAATTCTTATGCTTTTAATAGAAAAATGTTTTCAAAAAAAAAAAAAAAAACTCTTGGAGTTGCACTTGTGAATTGTGATGAATGCATTGTTGCGAAGGAAAGCTGCGATGGATAAACTTGCCATTTTTGGCATTCTCTTTTGTCGTCTTCTATCTGAGTTTTTGAAATTTGTGATTAGTTTTGGTAAATTAGGGCTGCAGTTTAATGATTTATAGGTAATAAAAAAATAAAGACCGCAAAGGAGTTGAGGGAGACACGTTACTAATTCTGGGGGAGAGACGTGGCGGGTTTGACTCGGAAGAACCATTGTGAGAGTTTTCAGTTATGCTTTGCTAATTACAGCTGTGTGACCAATTCCTTTGCGGCTCCTTTTTCTTTCCATTTCCGTAACTTCTCCATCTCGACTATACAATTTGTTTCGCAACAAACAATAACAAGTAAAAAATAAAAATAATATATCTCCATGGATGCAGATGAAAGCTACACTTTTCATGTGATAATACTTTCTTTTTCCGTTTGTATTTTTGTGTTTCTTTTAAGACAGCAAACAAATATCTCACCAAATATGGGATCAGTTAATATATATATTAAAATTTAATCAAATAGTTTTGATATAGTGGTTTTCATTTGAGTATGAATCGTTTGTTTGTCCATAGTAAGATCAATTTCTCTCAAACGCAAAACTATCTAATCATTTCTATTTGGTCATCAAAACTTTCACAAAAAAAATTCGGATTTTATGATTAGTTGGATCTCATGATCTTTTGACCCGAGAATCAGCTATGGTGTAAGCGTTTTCACGACATGAATTAGAGTTTCATAGTGACCGTTCTACCGGATCAAACAAGTTATAAGAAGAAAAAAACTTGAGTTACGTACGTATTTTTTTCTATATCACGTGATTCTATTGAAGAAAATTATGCACGTAGAAATTTATAATTTCATATACATGACTAAACCATTTTTAAAACATCCTTCCTTTTTTATAATAAAAACATTGCTTTCTTTTTCAATCACCACAGATGATAACATTCTTTCTGTAATCAGAATCCATGCCACTTTAGAGCTAGTTATATATTCACCAGTTTATATGATTTTAAATGTATGCCCACCAGTCGATGCCAAGAAAATTAAACATTTAAAGAAAATGAGACTGATTGATTATAATTGCAATTGTAAACTATAACATTAGAATTTTAGTTTTCTAAATTTTGACTTAAAACAAATTAGGCGACCTTTGTTTCTGGGATGAGGTAAAGTTTCTCATGATTGAGAGGAGTAAGTAACAGTCCAATAGTCCAGTGCTAAAAATAGTGAACCCAGCATATTTAGACTGTGTGTAGCTTTTGTATAATAAGCTCGTTAAATAAGGCTAAATTTATATATATATATATATATATATATATACTTTGGCATTTAATTGGTTACAAAGAATTTAGTTCACGAAAATTAAACTAACAGGATACAAAAAGAGAAAAAGATTTGTTTTGGTGGACTCTAAGAGAGAATTTCTTGGATCAAACCGGACAAGATAAGTTTCTCTAACTCAACTACAGCTTGATGAGTTTCATCTATCTGAAACTCACTTCTCCAACCCAAATCCCAAACTCCACTTGTCATCTCTGTCTTCTTACTCTTTAAATCCTTCTCCAACACCATGTGAATGCTCTCTTTAACAAAGCTGTTCTGTCCTAAAAACGTGTCTCTGTAACTTCTCAGGGACTCATACCCATCACAGACTTCCATTAACAACTCATCAATGTCCACAGAGCTTCTTTGGGGGCAAGTTGGTTCCGCAATGAGAAGAAGGCTTCTGCGTTTGGCTACTTCTTTGCCAAAGTCTAGTGCAAGTCTTTGGTCTGAGATCACAATGCTGTCTCTATTTTGAAAGGCTGATTCTTGGCCTCTTTTGGTGTTGGTGTTGAAGTCGAAGAGATTCTCTGCGTAGCTGATGAAATCTTGGGAGTTTGATAGGAATGATTTAAGAAATATTTGGGAGGTCTCTGGCTCATGAGAATGCTGAACTGTAGCAGCACAAGAAGTAACTTCTCCGTTGTCGCAATGGCCTTTACAAGGACAATAATAACAGAGTATATATATATATAAGGAGATGCTTAGAAGAAACAAACTTTGAAAACATCCTGAGAATTGTATAGTACTAACCTTGAATGTGAAGCTCTGAAGAAGTGGTTTCCTCTGCAGAAAGTTGGTTTAGTGATCCGCGTGTGTCCTGTGAAGAACCTGTATTATTCTCTGAAGTGAGATCATTGTCTTGTTGATGGAGTTTCTTCTTGGCCTAGATGAGAAACAGAGTTAATGAAACTATGTAAAACTAGAAATGAAAGTTATGCACTGAGGCAGGGAGAAAGATTGCTCACATTTGGTCTACTAGTCTCTCCGGACTTCTTTAACCAAGTATTACTTTTCTGCTCATCACTACTAGAGCTCGAGCTCAACCTGGAACGCCGAATCTTGTTTTTTGACATGTCTGAAGGATTGCTCGATTTCTTGTGAGTAGTAGAATTATTCGGTGGCTTAAGCGCTCGGTCATGAGCTCTATATCTATTTTTACTTTCACCAGTATCCTCCTTTTTGTCAGAAAGCTTTTTCTTGGTTTCCATCGGTTTTCGCTCTCTTGTTACAGCTTTGGTATTGCTAGTAGATATTAGCTTGATCACCTTACCTTCATTCTCTTCAACTTTGCGCACCATTTCTTTCGGTTCTCTGTCTTTCTTGGTCAGACTTGGTGGTAAATTCATTTTGTTGCTGTTCGTTTTACTGGCTCCCTTGGCTTGATGATCTTTTCTCTGGTTTATCATTCTTGGATGAACCTCCCCTTGCATCCTCGGTTTCCTGGGTAATACCGGCCTTTTGTTTCCCGATCTTTCTTCCGGTTGTACAACGCGCATAGGTCTGATGAGTACTATAGTTGAGGGATTCTCACTTGGAACCTCTTCAGGCAAAGACTTTACAACAGTTTCTCTTAAGGAGTTGTTGCATCTCACATTTCCAGGACTCACTTTCTTCTTCTTCTTCAGCTGCTCTTGTCTTTCTGATGACAGCTTTATGATATCCGGCTTATCAATGTGATTCGCCGTGCTTTTGTTCGGTTCTTGAGGAGACACATCCAAACCCATAAGCCTAGCAATCAAACTTGGAGCTTTCTGTGGAATATCAGATGATGCAGAGGAGTTTGTAGAGCCAGAGAGCATGGAAGATTGGCTCGAGCTCGTTGACGACGACGCAGCTCCAGAAGAGGAAGCAAAATCACTTCTAACAACCCGAGTCTTAGTCCTTGTTGTAGTTGTATTTTGTGGCAGAAGATTCTGCCTAACAAAACTCTCTCTAATAACTTTCCTTAGCTCTTCATAACAATCACTTGACTCTACATTATCTTGAATCATCATCCATTTCTCAATCCGCTCTCCGAATCTATCAGACAGGGATCTCTGAAACCGCAAATCGCTTCTTCCGTCTTTACTAATCCTTGGTTTCTGTTTGTTATCATCTTCTTGTAGACTACTAAGCATAGCTAAAGACTCTTCCAAATCAAGAGCTCCTCGTAACAAATCTTTGGCTATATCCTCAGGTCTCTTCACAGCTTCATAGCTAAACCCTTTAGACCAGGACTCAATAGCAACGTTTAGTTTCTGAATCCCTTTAGATACTCTCAAAAGCTGCAACGAAGAAGGAGGAGGAGGAGCTTCCTCAGTGCTCTTTCTAGGCGCCATTTCGGATCTTTCTTTAGGTTTAGAAGGTTGGTCACATCTCTGGTTAGTACCATTACAAATGCTACTACTACGGGTCTTACTCTGTCTCTTAATGGCTCCACATTCAACAACTCCTCTTGGATCATCACACATTATGAATGATCTGTAAACTCCTGATCTCAGTTTCCCTTCAGGCATTTTGTCTTTTCTTCTGAAACAAAACAAAAAAAAAAAAAATCAAGAAAGTGGGTCAACATAAATGAGATCTCATCAGACATACATAAACTATTGTAGGATCTTTAAAAACCTAGTTCCTAAATTTCGATCCGGTGCCATAACTGAAGCAGAGAAGAAAAACATGATTGAATTTAATACTACAAAGAAAAAACTAACCAAAATTGGAGCTTTTTTTTGTTTGTCTTGTAAAGAAATTGCTGGGTGAAAATGTGAGAACTCAGATAAGAGAAACTCTACAAGAATGGGGAAATAACCGAACGAATAGTCTTGAATCCAGCATAGCCTGCAAGAGTGACACGAAGAGAGAGAGAGAGAGTCAAACTCAAAGATCTAGTTTCTGACTTCGTCGAGGTTTGATGAGTTTACACGATAGGTTCCTCTGGGGACAAGCGGATTCAATGTTTCTGCAGAGAAATTGTCTTAATGAAACACTGATTATTATTTATTTTATTTTTTTCCTCAGAAGAGATAGGGAAGATGAAGTGAAGGTCCACGTCATTAGAAGAATGGTGTTACGGTTTCAATAAGAGACAAAACTACCTTCCGTTATTCTCTAACTAAATCATCAATGCTTTCTCATTATTCGTCTGTTTAATTTATTTAATTATGAATTTTAACTACTCAATCTTTCATATTCGTGGACCATTATCGGGTTTGTGATTTAATTTAATGAAATTACAGTGCCATTTGCTGGCGAGAGAATCAAATGTGAGTTCAAAACATCATTAATTAAAGAGAATATTCTCTCTTAAAGACAAATGATCATATTTGTGGGAACAATTCGTGTTAGTTTATCCTTTTTCTTAATAGCTGCTAACAGACTCTCAAGTCATTTGTTTTTTTTAACCACATGCATAATGCATGTTTGGATGTAGATTGTGGCACGACACTAATACAATTTTAAATAAAGGAACTGAAAGATCATATTAATGCGATTTAGCAAACACATGATTTCTAGGAAACTGTCCTCATAAACTCCGTTTTACAAGAGTTTTTTTTCACAAATTATAATTTTAAGGGAGACTTACTAGAATAACCTTCTTAGATTTTGGTCTTACTCAAACAACCTTCTTAAATTTTAATTACTGAGGCTATTTTCGAGTCCGTTTTACCCTTTTTGCTTTGATAACAAAAAACGTATTTACGAAAATGCCATTAATGAAACGCGCCGCGTAAGCGCGAAAATTTCCCGCCTAAAAAAATAAGTCTACCGCTATGTGATGGTAGACTTATTTGAGTTCTGGTAGACTTATTTTTTTGTCCGTAGACTTATTTGAGGAGCGGTAGACTTATTTTTGAGCGGTAGACTTATTTTGTCTCCTTTGGTGGTAGACTTATTTCCGAACGGTAGACTTATTTTCTCTGCGGTAGACTTATTATCCCGTAGCGGTAGACTTATTTTTTGCGGTAGACTTATTCTTCGAGTGGTAGATTTATTTCCGTAGACTTATTTTCAGCGGTATATTTATTTTTGTTCGATGGTAGATTTATTTTGCCTGGTAGATTTGTTTCCTTTGGTGGTAGATTTTTAGTCATAGTAGCGGTAGATTTATAGTGACGGTAGACTTATTTTAGTAGCGGTAGACTTATAATTTGCGGTAGACTTTTTTATCGTGGTGGTAGATTTCTTTTGTGTTTAGTAGTGGTAGACTTATAGTTAACGGTAGACTTATTTTGTATTTTCGGTCAACGAAACCAACCGTTGACTGGTAGACTTATTTTTTTAGGATCAATGGTGGTAGACTTATGCGTTTTTAGCGATAGAAGCGGTAGATTTGTTTTTACCCAGGTTTAGTGATGGTAGACTTATTTTCAAACTTAGTGACGATAGACTTTTTTTCACATTA
Source organism: Arabis alpina (assembly GCA_900128785.1). Lineage (NCBI taxonomy): Eukaryota > Viridiplantae > Streptophyta > Magnoliopsida > Brassicales > Brassicaceae > Arabis > Arabis alpina. The sequence continues at coordinate 17,185,545 of LT669790.1, forward strand.
GACATTTGGTAGACTTATTTGTGATAGCGGTAGACTTATTGTACTTGGTGGTAGACTTATTTCCTGTTTAGGAATTTATTGTGGTGGTAGACTTATTTTCGAACTTAGTGACGGTAGACCTATTTGTGATAGCGGTAGACTTATTGTACTTGGTGGTAGACTTGTTTTCTATTTAAGAAACTTTAGTGGTGGTAGACTTTTTATCGAACTTAGTGACGGTAGACCTATTGGTGATAGCGGTAGACTTATTGTACTTGGTGGTAGACTTGTTTTCTGTTTAAGAAACTTTAGTGGTGGTAGACCTTTAGTTCGCAAATTAAACCAAAAGTAATCAAACAGATAATAAGTCTACCGTCAAACAAAAATAAGTCTACCATCAAACAAAAATAAGTCACGTTTTGGTCCAAATCTGAATTTTTTCCAGATCTGGATTTTTGTTTGATGGTAGACTTATTTTTTGTTTGATGGTAGACTTATTTTCTGTTTGATGGTAGACTTATTTTTGTTTGATGGTAGACTTATTTTCTGTTTGATGGTAAACTTATTTTTGTTTGATGGTAGACTTATTTTCTGTTTGACGGTAGACTTATTTTCTGTTTGATGGTAGACTTATTTTTGTTTGATGGTAGACTTATTTTCTGTTTGATGGTAGACTTATTTTTTGTTTGATGGTAGACTTATTTTTTGTTTGATGGTAGACTTATTTTTGTTCGATGGTAGACTTATTTTCTGTTTGATGGTAGACTTATTTTCAACTCGATGATAGACTTATTTTCTGTTTGATGGTAGACTTATTTTATGTTTGATGGTAGATTTATTTTTTGTTTGATGGTAGACTTATTTTTGTTTGACGGTAGACTTATTTTCTGTTTGATGGTAGACTTATTTTATATTTGATGGTAGACTTATTTTTTGGTTGATGGTAGACTTATTTTTGTTTGACGGTAGACTTATTTTCTGTTTGATGGTAGACTTATTTTGGTTTGACGGTAGACTTATTTTCTATTTGATGGTAGACTTATTTTCCATTTGATGGTAGACTTATTTTCTGTTTGATGGTAGACTTATTGTTGTTTGACGGTAGACTTATTTTCTGTTTGATGATAGACTTATTTTCTGTTTGATGGTAGACTTATTTTTGTTCGATGGTAGACTTATTTTCTGTTTGATGGTAGACTTATTTTCTACTCGATGATAGACTTATAATTATACAAAAACTATATATATTATTATTTTTAAAAACACTATTAAACCCGGTTCGACCTATATCATGCAAGTGATGATAGATTTATATACAAGTGGTGGTAGATTTAGTATGTACTATATATTTTCATATATATTTTTCTATCTTTTCGTATGAACTCGTACTCGTCTTTGAACTCGTACTCGTGTTTTAAGGATTTTGTAATCGTTACAGAGACATTTCAGAAGTTATGTTTTAACCATACATAAATAAATGTTGTCAATTCATTCATTACACTACAAAAAAATGTTCATAAATGTTTACCATAATGTTTGAATCTCTTTGTAAAAAGTTTACCATAACAATTGTATCTTAAATTACAAATCAGAACGTGTGTGTCTCATAAAAATCTACCATCTTCATGATCTTTTGAATGTTCTTTACAATCTTCATGCGGTTACGCATTGCACGTACAAAGAATACCTGTAAAGAAATTCATGGAAATTAGAACATTTTGGAAAATAAGTCTATCATCGAGTAGAAAATAAGTCTACCATCAAACAGAAAATAAGTCTACCATTGAAACAAAAATAAGTCTACCATCAATCAGAAAATAAGTCTACCATCAAACAGAAAATAAGTCTACCATCAAACAAAAAATAAGTCTACCATCAAACAGAAAATAAGTCTACCATCAAACAGAAAATAAGTCTACCATCAAACAAAAATAAGTCTACCATCAAACAGAAAATAAGTCTACCATCAAACAAAAAGCAGTGTATCATCGAGTAGAAAATAAGTCTACCATCAAACAGAAAATAAGTCTACCATCGAACAAAAATAAGTCTACCATCAAATAGAAAATAAGTCTACCATCAAATAGAAAATAAGTCTACCATCAAACAGAAAATAAGTCTACCATCAAACAAAAAATAAGTCTACCATCAAACAAAAATCCAGATCTGGAAAAAATCCAGATCGGAAAAAATCCAGATCTGGAAAAAATTCAGATTTGGATCAAAACGTGATTTTACAAAAGTTCAACATACCCAAACGAAACCGGTTAGAATCAAGAGATTACCTCTCTACAACGCACGAAAACGAAACCCCAACACTCGCCGGAACTTTTCTTCGCCGGAATTTAAGTCTACCATCAAACAGAAAATAAGTCTACTATCAAACAAAAAATAAGTCTACCATGAAACAGAAAATAAGTCTACCATCAAACAAAAATAAGTCTACCATCAAATAGAAAATAAGTCTACCATCAAACAGAAAATAAGTCTACCATCAAACAAAAATAAGTGTAGCATCAAACAGAAAATAAGTCTACCATCAAACAAAAATAAGTCTACCATGAAACAGAAAATAAGTCTACCGTCAAACAAAAAATAAGTCTACCATCAAACAAAAAATAAGTCTACCATCAAACAAAAATCCATATCTGGAAAAAATCCAGATCGGGAAAAAATCCAGATCGGGAAAAAATCCAGATCTGGAAAAAATTCAGATTTGGACCAAAACGTGATTTTACAAAAGTTCAACATACCCAAACGAAACCGGTTAGAATCAAGAGATTACCTCTCTACAACGCACGAAAACGAAACCCCAACATTCGCCGGAACTTTTCTTCGCCGGAATTTCGAAACCTATGAACGAAGAACATATTGAAGTTCATAAATCCGAACTCAAAACACTCTTGAATGATAGAGAGGAAGATAACTCATGATTTGTTTCAAAACTAACCGTTAAAAGCAACGAATCTCGTCGTCGGAGAAAAAATCTGATTTTTTTTTTTTTTTTTTTTGGTTTTATGCTGTTTTTTTTTCTTCTCAAAGGATAATGGCATTTTCGTTAATAAACGGTTTTGCCATATTTTAAAGGTCTTTGTAACCTTTTTTAGAAAAAAAATAAGAGCTCAAAAATTTAAAGGTTATTTGAGTAAACACCAAATCTAAAAAGGTCTTTCTAGTAATTATCTCTAATTTTAATGTGTTGTTGCTATTTAAATGGGTAATCATGTAAGGTAAAATAAGCGGAGAATAAATATGCAAACAACAATAGGACATTGGATCTCCTTACTACTAGTATTTAATTGGGTGTGTAATCAATATTCTCATTTTGGAGAATCCCATTGCAATGACACTTTTTGTCTAGTTTCTCCACAATTGTGCACATAATTAGGTTTACATTTATTGTAGAATATCACCATTATTTATCATTTATTATCCAACGACTTCAATTTGTAAGTCAATCCAGTATTATAATTTCTTATGGGCCAGTATAGTTAAGTCAATCGTGTTGATTAGCGGTTTGATGCAACATAAATCAATCTTTAGAAGTTTCTGATACATTATGGTTTCATTATAGAATTTGATCAGGAGTAATATTCAATTAAATATCCTCACTTTTTATTATAAGCTTGAGGAGAGCAAGATAATTCCATTTTAAGATACAGTAAAAACGTTATAAATTAATAATGTTCGTACCTTCAAATTTTATTAAATTTATAGAGTTATTAATTTATAAATAATACTCAAAATGAATCAAAATAAATTTTTAATCGGTAAATTCATAATAAAACACAATTCAACAAATGATAAGACAATTTATACAATATAAAAATGTTTTTTTTTTCACTAAGCCAATTTCATTTCAAATATGTGGTTCCACTACCACGAAAGTAACAACCGCGCCTTGTTCTCACAAACAAAAACATAATACAAATGGTTAAAAACAATGAAATTTAATAATTTTCTATTAAAATCGGAAAATATGATACTCCTTCCCTTCTTTAAAGATTGATATTCTAAAAATAATTTGTTTTACATAGATTGGTTTTTTACATTTTCTATGCAATACTAATTATAAATTGTAGATTTTAAGACATATTAATTGATTTTATTGGATTGTGATTGGGTCAAATTTATGGAAAATTATTTAATACAAAAACCAATACATTTCTAATCATACATTAATTTGTTTTCTTAATATGCGTGAAAACTCTAGAAAATCATTCTCTAAATAACAGAGGAGTATAGTTTACAAAAAATATTTTCTCCTAAAATATCTTGAAATAAATATATACTAATTATTATTTTATGATACCTATTAATGGGACCATATATTTGTATCATATGTTTTTTGAAAAAATTAATATTAACTTATTTATTGACCTGGTCCAGCTCAGGACCGGATAAATTTATTAATTTATCATGTTTACTAATTTATGGAGTATGAATTTATATAGAGTTTCTGTCTAGCCAATCTCCATGAAATTCCAAAACAATAATGAATTTTGAGTGAGTTGATGTTTTTGACTATAATGAATCGTTAGCATTAAATATAAAAGGACGACTTTCTAAATTCAAAAGTAACGAAATGGAATGTAGATTTTGAATTGAACACATTTATTAGGGTTTACAAAAGTCGTCAGAACATGCACTGAGTATGACCCGTGATAAGAATGGCAAACATTTCAATTTTGAATGTTATAATTACAAGAAGGCTGTTTACCTTTTCTTTCCTCTTCTACTTGTAGTATTTATTATAATGAAGATTTGTAAGAAAGAAAATTTGAAAGAGCAAAGAGTTAGAAATGGGTATAAGTCAGGCACTCCAAACTCTAAAAGTTATCAGTACGTATTTGTTGATACGTATCATTTCTAATAGATTGATTTAAAATTTGAAATCAGAAGCGAAGTGATTAGAATTAATATAGTCACATGGTTCTTGCAAATAATGACCGCTTTTGTGGCAGCAATAAATGCCTAAACCCCTCTTTGGTTACTTCGGGTGCAAGCGTGAAATTATTAAAAGATTTTATTTTATTTTCGTATATAGTAAAGTTGAATAAAGACCATTCATGTGCGGTGTTGGCTTTGGATTCACATTGCCTATAGAAAAAAGCTTATTAATTTAGACTTGTAATCTCACCAGATCTTTTAGGGTACAAAATGGTTGCTTCCAACCAATATGAAACGATGCGTCTTGATTTTGCTCTATGGAATATGTATGATGAGAAGTTCGTATACAAAGGAAAAAAAAAGTTCGAAATAATAAAAAAAAAAGAGCGTATCCATGAATCATGATCTAAACTCCGACATTCAGAGTTTTAGTTTGAATAGTGACACTTCTCCACAAGATGACCATTCTTTCCACAACTTGTACAAATAGCTAAAGGATCACGAAGTTCAGAGGATTGTTGTCGTGGTCGTGTACTATATGGTGATCAGTTCCAAGTTTGGTTCGAATCTAATAGTAATATATGGTGATTAGTTCTTAAAATAATGTAACTTATCTTGAATCTCTTCTTTTTTTGGTTCTTGTTTATCTTGACAAGTTCTTCTACTCTTTAATGATTTGGTCTTTTTCTTCTTTGCATAATTGCATTACTTTCAATTTACAAAAAAAAGTATCAACTCTAAATCCTACATTTAATGTTTAATGTAGCATCATATATTGATAAATTCATGAGATAATTGAGTTTAACCGTGTTAGGATTTCAATCTAAGTCCCACATCGGAAGTTTAGACAAGAATGGTCTAATAAATAAGGACATGTCCCACCTAATTAGTATGAGGCCTTTTGGGAAGGAACCCAAAGATAAATCCGTGCGGGATTTGCCAATTGGGCCCAAAGCGGACAATATCATACTAATGTGAGAGTTGGACATGGGCTTAAAAACCCCAATAAATGGTATCAGAGCTGTTCAGAGAAGTGGACCTTGAGATCCGTTGTGGGAGTCGAGCCCTAAAAAAAGGTTACCTACGAACGGTACAAGAAGGTACCAGGTTTCGTTTAAGGTAGAGAAGTCCACGAGTTATGTGGTACTTGGCTTGAGGGGGAGATTGTTGGGATTTCAATCCAAGTCCCACATCGGAAGTTTATACAAGAATGGTCTAATAAATAAAGAGATGTCCCACCTAATTAGTATGAGGCCTTTTGGGAAGGAGCCCAAAGATAAATCCGTGCAGGCTTTGCCACTTGGGCCCAAAGCCGACAATATCATACTAATGTGGGAGTTGGACATGGGCTTGAAAACCCCAATAAAGATTGATATCCCAACAATCTCCCCCTTAAACCAAAGATTGGATATCAATCCATGTCCCACATCGGAAGTTTAGACAAACAATGTCTAGTATATAAAGAGATGTCCAACTTACTTAGTATGAGGTCTTTTGGGAAGGAGCCCAAAGATAAATCTATGGGGCTTAGCCTTTGGGCCCAAAGCGGACAATATCATACTAATGGGGGGAGTTGGACATGGGTTTTAAAAGCCCAATAAACCGCACTCATTAGACAGATTCTCTTCTCTTTTAGTGTGTTAATATAGTATTTAAAAGGCTGCCTAAATGGTTAGATAGCATCTTGATCTTTGATGAATTGTGGAAACAGACTAAACAACGACTTTCTGTTTTGGCTGTGTTTAATTCAACAAAATGGATGGATCGATTAGAAACAATTTCTCTCTTCCTAGATTCATATATGATAATTATTCAATTACTTTAGAATGATTTGTAGCCAGGCTAATTTTCATTTGTGTTTTCACAATGCTTTTAATTAAGTGAACTCAACAGTCAACACATTACTTTTTAATTAAAATTCTAACTGAGAATAATATAAATACTCCCTCCGTTTCATTATATAAGATTTTCTAGGTAAAAACACGGAGTTTTTTTTTAAAATTTTTTTTTGTAACATTAAAAGTATCATTTATATCTAATTAAACATATATCAACCGATAAAAAAATACTGCATAATAGAAATAGTCATATACATTAAATTTTACATAGAAAGTTGTAAAACATCTTATAAAATGAAACAAAAAATAATGCTTAAACATCATATATAATGAAACGGAGGGAGTAAGATTATAGAATGACAAAATTTAGAGGATAACTAAATACTCTATTGAATGAGTGGTAGGTCTCCAAAGGGAAAGTTGAATCAGTTGTGGAGTTTTATTGTCTTTTCCGTGCTTTGTGGATTGTCACTTTTACCATAAACCATCAATTTATTTCCAACACAAAAGAAAAAATAACAAATCCTAAAAAAGGCCAACTTCCTAAATTTTGTTTTCCTATTTTCTTATTTGAAATGTTTCTAATCCTTAAATCCAAGAAAATCGTTTGTTCTTAAGAATTTTGTTACATTTCCAAACCAAAAACCGTTTCTTTTTTTGTTTTCATGTTCATAACAAAATCTTGCAATACTTTTGTAAAAGTTATACCATCTTAAGATCAGCTGGATTTTCAAGGAAAAAAGGGTTTTAGCTTGCGGGGCAAGAAAACGAGCGAACGTTGTCGTACCATGGTTGCAGCGTTGGAACGAAGACTAAGCGCTTCCAAATCATTCAATTTCAAAAGAATGTTTGATTATTCCTCGACAAAACAACAACAACAACCTCAAAGCATTGTCGTGGAGAACGGAGATTCTCAGCTCGTTGAATCCAACACACCTGAAAGCCAAAACTCCGACAACCTCGCAGAAAGTCCCGTTGAAAGCGTTCTTCCAATGACTTCCCCTCTTACCCGGCCGGGAAGACGACCTGATAGACAACAAGCAGGTAAACTATTGTGGTTCCCTCTTGATATGTGTTTCGATTCCAAAGAAAAGGAAAAAACTTGTTTGTTTCAAAAACCCTAATAATGACCAAAGAATATTGTAGATACTGAGATGATGAAGGACCGGTTTGCGAAGTTACTTCTTGGAGAAGATATGTCTGGTGGCGGAAAGGGCGTATCTTCTGCTCTGGCTCTTTCCAATGCCATCACAAATCTTGCTGGTAATTTTCTTCTTTTACGGTTTCTCGTTTCTTCATTTGCAAGTAACTGTTATGTTTTTTTATTGGTTTCTGAATTATTTTGATGATGGTGTGGTCGATCTGCAGCGTCTATATTCGGGGAACAAACAAAGCTGCAACCGATGCCGCAAGATAGACAAGCGAGGTGGAAGAAAGAGATCGATTGGTTGTTGTCTGTAACAGATCACATCGTCGAGTTTGTTCCCTCTCAGCAAACGAGCAAGGAAGGAGTTTGCACCGAGGTTCAATTTTTCCCAACGAAGAAAAATGATCATTTATGTATCTTGTTATACAAATTTATAATGGTTAACCAGTTTTGTTGTGTAGATTATGGTGACAAGACAAAGAGGTGATCTTCTCATGAACATTCCTGCCCTTCGAAAACTCGACGCTATGCTCATCGTAAGTGTCTCCATTTGTGTATAACCAACCTTGCAAATTTAATATTACATCAAGTCATAGTTAGTTCAAGAGCTAGTTTTTGATGGATTAATAATGGTGACGAACACATGTTCAGGATACACTGGACAATTTTAGAGGACAGAACGAATTTTGGTATGTCTCGAGAGATTCAGAAGAAGGGAAACAAGCGAGGAATGCTCGGTCAAACGACAAGTGGTGGCTACCTCCGGTTAAAGTTCCTCCGGGCGGTTTATCTGAACCGGCTCGAAGAATGCTTTACTTCCAAAAAGATTCAGTCACACAGGTTCAAAAGGCTGCAATGGCTATCAATGCTCAAGTCCTCTCTGAAATGTCAATACCTGAGAGTTACATCGACTCTCTCCCCAAGGTAGACCAATCATTCACATTAACTCCATTTGTTGTGTTATATATGTATGGCTTTTAAGCTTTGATTTATGGTGACAGAACGGAAGAGCCAGCCTTGGGGACTCGATATACAAGAGCATAACAGAGGAGTGGTTTGATCCAGAGCAGTTCTTGTTGTTGTTAGATTTATCAACAGAGCATAAAGTGTTAGATTTGAAAAACAGAATTGAAGCTTCTGTTGTGATTTGGAAGAGGAAGCTTCACTTAAAGGACAACAAATCTTCATGGGGATCAGCAGTTAGCTTGGAGAAAAGAGAATTGTTCGAAGAGAGAGCAGAGACGATCTTGGTCTTGCTCAAACAGAAATTTCCCGGTCTTCCTCAATCTTCCCTTGACATCTCCAAGATTCAATTTAACAAGGTATATAAAAAAATGTACTAAATTACTTCCATTGAGTTTCCATGTTGGCCATTGTAGATACATTAAATGTCAAGAAACATCCCCGGTTAGAAGAAAAACAAATTATTGACTAATGTAAATGGATACAGGATGTTGGGCAAGCAGTGTTGGAGAGTTACTCGAGAATACTTGAGAGCTTGGCTTACACGGTGATGTCGAGGATAGAGGATGTTCTTTACACAGATTCTTTGGCACTAAAGCAAACTTCATTAGCTGAAGAAACATCAGATGGCGGGAGAACAACAACAGAAACGGATTCAGAGTCAGCGGGATCTTCCAACTCGGGAGAAGAAACCGAGAAGCTTGACCCACACTACTCCAAGACCTTATTAGATTTCATGGGTTGGAACGACAATAGTTCCAAAGGCGGCGATAAACCTACTAAATCCCCAAATCTTACGCCGAAAAAGTTCTCCTACTTGGAGAAGTTAGAGAATTTAAATGGCTTTAGAAGCCCCAAAGATAGACATTAATCATGAAAATGAATGTGTTGATACTAAAACACATGACATGAGAGTGTAGATATAGGTGTAAGGAATGAAAGCAGAGTAGCAAATGAATTAAGCAAACCGCTTCCTTCCTCGGATAGAGAAGTCTTTAGCTTAAGGGCTTAAGCTCTTAACAAGAAGATAACTATCTCTCAATTGTACATGTTGTTCCATAACCTTTAAATGTTGTCTTTGTTTTTTCTTGACTTCGAAAATAGTGGATATTTAATTCATTTAATTATGGGTATGAAATCATGAACAATAACATAGAAAGTGTATAGTGCTTAGGTGCACCTGATCAAATCTCAGAAAGTTTGAGTTTCTCACTCTTTTCATAGCAAAATTTTACCATTTCCACTCTATTTTCTAAGCATAAATGAAACTCTGCCATTTCTATTGGTATATTTTGGATACTAGACAGATGTCTTTTCTTTTTACTATTTTTTTTTTTATGTTACGTAAGTCGTACAATTTTTTAAAAGGAAAGTTACTCAAACAACTTTATTAGATATTTAGTTACTAGAATGATTCTCTTAAATATTTAATTATTAGGCATTTTTTTGAGGAACAATTCTTGAGTTCACCCCTTCCTCATTAGCCAATCATAATCATAGTTCAGTGGGGTTAAGGAATTGTGGGAGAAAGATGACAAGTAAGGAAAGGAACAATGAGTTAAGCAAACATAAGATCATTCTCAATTTATTTAAGTTTCATTTTATTTTTCTAAAAAAATTTAGTATAAAAATTCATTTATCTGACTTAAATGTAGCTTCGAGAACGATACCAGAAAGCTTGCAATGATCTTGAGAAGATTTGTGATGAAAAACAGAAACTCAAAGATATAATTAAGGACCTTGAGTTTTATGAGAAGGAGGCCGTGGATGACACCAAATAATTGGAAGCTCCTTATACCGAAGGGGAGAATCTTCATTTTGATGATATTGCTCCAATACCAAATATAATCAAAGTTCTTAATCAAAATGCATAATGTTGTATGTTGTATTTAAGTTTGGAACATATTATGGAATACTCTTATGATATGTAAGACTTTATATTAATGCTTCGTAATATTTAAATTATGAGTTTAGAGAATTTAGTCATCAACTCGATGGTTAAAGATAAAGAGTTTTGAGATGTAAGTTTTGAAGGGGAAATCTACGACTATTTCCATATGATATTCCAAGTTTTATCCCAGCCATATAACAAGTGTTGATGATGAGGATATTTCTTTAAGTTCTACTGGGCGTAATGTTCTTAAACGTAATCATCGTATTGATGATGTAAATGATTCCAAACATCTCTTTCTGACTAATAAGGAGATAAAGGTTGAACCAACTGATTAGTTATTGGTTTTGTTTACATCTTTAGTTTGATTTGAGTATTTTTTTTATTTCGTGGGTTTTTTGTAAAACATTTTATATGCTTCATTTTATTAGAAAGACATCTATTATGATTATATCTTGTATGGTTCGTATTTTACGCACCATGTTTTCTAATAAATTGGTAGATCGTCATTTATATTTGTGTTTGCATATAATTATATGAGATCAAATTTACCACGTATCGTGTTTTGGTGCTTGCTACCCACACATACATTTCTTTGTTTCAGATTCAATACGATTTGTTGGATTTTATTTAGTTTGAAAGGCATCAATTATGATTATATCTTGTGTCGTTCGAAAGACATATATTTGAAAGACATATATATGGTTAAATGAATGAATTCGAACGAGTATATTTTTTCTTCATCAGATCTCTCACTTATTGTGTTAACGTGTTTACTATTCAAAAGATAGTTAAACTTTGAAATCGATTTTCCGGTTAATGAGATATGTGGAAAACGTTTAACTCTCAGATCGATTTTCCGGTTAATGAGTTTTCTGGACAACTTTATGTATGTTTTTCATCTTGGTTCATACTAATGTTGTTTCCTAAAATCGATTTTCCGGTTAGTGAGATCGGTGCTTCGTAGTATATTTAGATGAATTGTTGAAAATGTTTTACCGTTTTAGAATTGATTTAGAAAATGTAAATTTGTAAATTGGTCCAATTTTTATTTTTATTTTTTAGGATCGATGTAATTGATAATGAGGAGATGGACTATCGAACCGAGTATATGATTAAGTATATAGATGAAGATAGGATTAGTTTGATTATAGTTTGTTTCGCACTAATCTGTTGGTTATTTATGTAATGCATAATGTTGTGGGTTGAATTAAAGTTTGGAGCCTGTTATGAAATACTTTTATGGTTTGTAAGACTTTATTTTAGGATTCTAAGCTTTTTTATTCAAGTTATGCATTGTTATTAAATGATTTTATAGGTTGTAAGCAGTGTTCTAAAATACAGCCTATACGGCCGTATATACGCTATACAGTGAAGGACTGTACCGTTTTTTTTTGCTATACGGATTAAACTATACGGCCGTTTATACAGCGATAATACGGCCGTATATACGACTATACGGCCGTATATACGCCGTATAAACATTATCTATTTTTTTGAATAAATATTTTGACAAAACTGATATTTTAAATTTCTTTTTTTTGTTTAATTTCAATTAATTGAGATGATCAATAATTATAAATTTTCTTATATTTTTTTTTAATTATATATCTAATATATTTTCATAATTATAACTTTGAAAAATAAATTATAAAAGTGAGTTTTGTTTAATAAATTAATAATAAGTTATATTTTACCATATAAATTGTATATTTATTATATTTATACTATTATACATATATTTATTTTCAAAAAATATTCACCGTATAAACGCCCGTATATACGTCTATACGCTATACGGTGGTCGACCGCACGTCTAGCGTATAGCGTATTTTAAAACATTGGTTGTAAGACTTTATTTTAATACTAGATTAGGACCCGCATAATATGCGGGTATTACGATATTAAAATTGATTATTTATATAGTTATGATTCTTATAATTATATTCTACATTAAAACACATATAAGTAGATTCTAAATTGAAATCCGTATAATCGTATTTTAAGTTGAAACCCATGTTTATCAATTTATTTATCATAAATTGGATTTTGTTAAAATATAAATTAGTTCAAATCACATCTCCTTTATATAATAAGATTCTTTTATTTTCTCTATAATTTTTGTTTATTTATTTTTTATAATCTCTTTAGGTTAATGTGTTTACTAACTATTCGTTCTATAGTTTCAGTTTTTTTTGCCACTTATATATCTTCTCGATTTTTTCTTAATTTTTTATATATGTAGTTTGGATTATAAATTTTATTTTATTTCCTAATTATTTTAGAGTATTATAAAAAAATTATAATTAGTTTGAACTATTAGAATTTTCCTTTTCATTATTTAGTTAGTCACTTAACAATTTGTTTTGTTAGTTTTTTTTCTTTTTCTAATTAAGTTAAAATATTACAATTTTTTCTTTTCACTATCTACTTAATTATTTAACAGTTTTTTTGTTAGTTTTCCGTTTTTATTCTGTTTACACATGTCATCGTCTCGATCGATATTAGACACGTGGCAAGATCTCGTGAATTACAATTTTGACAAACTCTACTTTTTATAATAAGATTCCCTAAGCTATTCTATTTTAATTTTTTAAAGCTATTTTTTAGCGCTGGGCGCGGGTACCGCCCTAGCGCCCTAGTAGTGAATGTTTAAGAAGAATTTCATGTTGTTTTCGTCCCCAAGTCCAGCATAAAATACCCTAATCCAAACATATGACTACAACATTAATTTAAAATAAAATAAAATGGGTCGACAAAAACAAAGTATTGATATTTTTTTGATCATTTTATATGATTTTTTGCATAAGAAGATTAAAAAAAAAATTAATAAGTTAATAACAAATTTCCGAAACAGACTGGAAACAGATAATCTCTCTCTCTCTCTCTCTCTCTCTCTCTCTCTCTCTCTCTCTGTGACCGTCGAATTGGAGTCAGCTCTGGGATGATTTCTTCCTCGTTGAATCTTTGACCTTTCTTCATCTCCGTTTGCTGGGTTTATGGGCGACGCGAAACCTGGGATCGTGATGGCTAGCAGAGATCGGGAGCTTCTCATTCCGGTTGCTCATTCCGGCGAAGATGATGACGACGCTACACCCAAACCCTCCTCTTCTTCTTCTTCTTCCTCTCATCACACTGGTCAAGAGGTTATCATCGTTTTCCCCCTTTTTCTCGATTCAGATATACGTCCTTAGGGTTTTATGCTTCTGCGATTTAGGGTTTCAATTGTTTGTTGGAATCTTCTCTTGAATTGGTCAATTGCGGGATTGAGATTGTAATTTACGATTTGCTGGGAGTTTAGGTTTCGTAGCTTGATCTGACCAAGATTTTATAAACAACGATCTGATCTCGTTTCCTAATAACCCAACTCAGTAGTTCTGAGATTGCTCTATAGACTTTCCTTAAACATTAGTGATACGACTGTGAACATGGGAATCTAGTGCAATACTTCAAGTGAAAATCTGTTGTTGGTTTATTCGTCATCTTTCTTCTGACTGAGAATTGTGTTTTCTTAAGACATTTTACAAGTTGATCAGAAGCTGGGCATCAAAGAAGTTCATGACTGGATGGTAGGGACGTCTTTCTTGCTTACTATAATGGATAAGCTAGTGTTTGTTTTTGCTTGTTATTTTTACAAGTTATTCTGACTCCTAAATCACCCTGCAGTGTTATCTTGCTTCCAATGGCGATCACTTTCTATGTGACATGGTGGTTTATTCATTTCGTTGATGGATTTTTCTCCCCAATCTATGCTCAACTCGGAATTGATATATTTGGTTAGCTTTCTACTCCTTTATCTCCGTCTTGGCAGTGACAAAGTAACTTTATGATATCTAGAAAAGGTTCTTTGTGCTGGTATTGGAAGACAACATTTGATGTCAGTCTTTTTTTTGTAATTTGCTTTCCAGGACTTGGCTTTATCACATCCATTACATTTATCTTCTTGGTTGGAGTGTTTATGTCTTCATGGTTGGGTACGTCAGTTCTGAATTTGGGAGAGTGGTTTATCAAGCGAATGCCATTTGTTCGCCACATCTACAATGCGTCCAAGCAAATCAGTACTGCCATATCACCAGGTATGCTTGGATTTCTTTCTCTTAATCTCTTGGTTTGGTCGTTTTTGGTTATATGACTTCTCACCATTATATTCCAGATCAAAACACCCAGGCTTTCAAGGAAGTCGCCATTATAAGGCATCCACGTATTGGTGAATACGCGATTGGGTTCATCACATCGACCGTTGTTCTCCAGGTCTGTTATAAGTAACTCTTAACCTTCTTTATGGAAATGCAAGTGTTATCAAACCGCAAAGGTCTTATAATCTTTTTGCAGACTTACGCAGATGAAGAGGAACTTTGCTGTGTGTATGTGCCGACAAATCACCTTTACATTGGAGATGTATTCCTTGTAAATACAAAGGATGTGATCAGACCAAATCTCTCAGTTAGGGAAGGCATAGGTGAGGAAGATTCCATTGATTCCAATTCCATCATGAAAATGTCGAATTTTTTTGATGTTCTGATCTTTGGTGTGTGAATTATATATCTGCAGAGATTGTTGTTTCGGGAGGAATGTCAATGCCGCAAGTTCTGTCAACGCTTGATATGAGAACGGCTCCAGAAAGAAGTAGAAGTGGAAGTAGTAGACTTGAAAGAAACTGAAATTAGTCTTTGCAAAAACAAACAGATTCTTAAATCTCTTTTTTTTTGTTATCATGTCTTCTTCTTTTGGATTCAGTTAATCTCACATTTGATGTTCAAGCATTAGAAAGCAATGGTATTTTAGAAGTGTTTGTTGTTGAGACCATTTGTGTTAACACTGTTTATGTCTATATCCCTCCTAGACTCCTACGCCCTAGTACGCTGTAAAATATATTTATTTACTAGGCAGGTACCCACGCCTTGCATGGGACAGTAATTTTAAGAAAAATAACGAAATTAGAAATAGCAAAGAATTAACAGTTTATGATTATAAATCAGTGTTCTAAAAGCCGGATCGGGGATCGGATCGGGTTCAACTGTGAACCGGCCAGCTATTCGGATTGGGTTGACACGGGTTTGAGATTTTTTTTTTTTTTTTTTGTAAATTTCTATTTTTTTATAACTAAAATTTATAAAAACAAATACTAGTTTTAAATTTAGTTAATTTTTGTTATGATTTAATGTTTTTAACTTTTTTGTACATATAAACTTAAGTATTTGTCATTAAACTTTGTTTATGAATAATTTTTTTATTATTTAAATGATTTTTTTCATGACTAATTTTAGAAATATGTTTACTTAAAGTCTATATTATATATTTGGATATTATAGTTATACAAAAACTATTTATATTACTATTTTTTTTAAACTATTAAACCCGGTTCGACCCGGTCGGACCACATTAATCCATAACCCAAAAGCTTATTCGGTTCGGTTGCCGGTCCGGTTTTAAAAACATTGTTGTAAATTGAGATTCTTACCTCCAACACAAAAATAGTTACTTAATTCGTACCGAATATAATCTCACTATTTTTTGAGATTTCACAATGACTATCACATATCCCATGCACAACATAGGAAAAAAATAAATTCAAAAGATTATATAAAATATCCCTTAAACTCATTCTTAAACCTACCAAAACTCTCTAACTAATTATTCTAAGAACTTAACTAAGTATTATCACTACGCATGACTTCTTCCGTATAAATCTTGTCTCTCTTCCTTTATTCTCTTTGAAAATTATTTTTCCTATGTCAAATTGTGCCATATTCTCTAAATTTCTTTGTTTTATACAAAACTCCAAATTTCTCATGCACCATAATCTTTTTTATTTCTTTAACCTTGTCTTCGAAGCCATATTCTTGCATTTTCTTTTGGATTATGGATGATACATCAAAATTAATAACAACTCCTCATTACAAATCTTGCTTGTACGTCTTCTTATCGTTTATATATTTTTGTCTTTTTCATCTCTCTCTCTTCTTATTCTTTTTCTTCGTAGTCCTCTTTGTTCACCCTAAAAAAAGTTTCTCTTCCTTTTTTTCTCTTCTTCATCTCTTCTCTATGTCCGGACATTCTTAGTCATTGAACATCTCTTTCCACCATTATCGAACAATGATTCTTCTTCAAACACATGAGTGTAATGTTTGAATTTAACAATAAAATTATTTTCTAATTAAAAAATAACATGTTTTGTCGTTTTTTTTGTTGTAGAGCGTTTTGTCTTACCTCATTAGTTATAATTGTTCGACTCGGATTTCAGGATCATAGATCTATTGCATAAAATTTTGTAGTATCCTATGGGAATAGTCGGAGAGCTTCTGTTACGTAGAAATTATATCCTCTAAGTTACTCTCCTTGGTGAAATAGCCATGATGGTTCTCTGGAAATGCGTTGGACAGAGCAATATGTTTTTACAAAAAAATGCATAAGATAGATAAATGTCATCATTCTTAGTGATGTTAAACTTCTTTTACACAACGAATCACTCAAATACTTGATTTATAAATATTGAAGCAAAGAGAGACATTCGTGCCGACAAAAGTAGATGCAACCTTTGATATATAATATGATTGTAAGAGATGTTATCTTTAACATATACATGACTAAAAAAAAATTTCTTGGGATTCACCGGTTTGGATAGGGGTGTCAAAATGGGTAACCCGACCCAACCCGACATGAGTTCGAGATTTTAGTGGGCATGTTTGACCCAACCTATTTATTATATGGGTATAAAACCTATTGGATTAATGGGTTACATGGATTACCCATATAAATTAAATAAATTATAATAAAATAACTAAAAAAATTAAAAAAATTTGTATTATTATAAATCCAACAAAAAAATTAAAGTAAAAAATGAAATAAAATTTCTAGCATATCTTTAAATAAAAAAATCATAAAACTAATAAAACCGAAAAACAATAAATAATTTAAAAAAAACACTTCAGTCATTGTCGTGTTCATCTCCTTCCTTGGATTCAATTTTTGTTAGGTTCATCTTTTTAATAAAAATAATAGAAAACCTCAGTTTTTCTTTACCCAAGGAAAACTCTAATCTTTTTAGTAATTTATGTATATAATAAGATGGTATATTAGTTATTTTTTTGTTTTTATGCTAAACTCATGGGTAACCCGTAATCTTAATGGGTTTACCCATTAAACCCATAAACCTAAATGGGTTACCCACTAATACCCATTTATTTATATGGAAGAAAAATCCAACCCAAACCCACTAAAACTATGGACGGGTTAGGGTTACCCATGAGTTTTGACCCATTTTGACATCCCTAGGTTTGGATGACTCTTACTATTTTTTCCATGCCTCTATCTATTTGCAAATCGGTACAATTGAATTCCAAATCCTAACCTTGACCAATCAAAAATAGTTTTAATTTGGTTCTGCTTTTTTATGGTTACCAACCGTTATTGGAGTGGTGTGGATGCAGGAAATCGCACAATTAGATTTATAAGGGTTTCGAGAGGAAGCAGAGATTTCTGAAGATAAGCTATGAAGAACAATGATGAGCAAAGAGAAAATAGGGTTTGTAATTGCTTTGTATTGCTTTTGTGAATAAAGTTGCCAATGCCTTTTACAAGGGCTTCTACATTGATATATATAGCCTCCTAAGTCGGCTACGCCTTTTTCTAAAGAGAATGTCAACTTTCCTAAACCTTCGCGGATTGCCTTTTTCCCCTATGTCGGTTGTGCCTATGTGGGCTTCGTTACTGGGCTTTGATGCAGGGAACCTTCTGGAGCCTTCGTTGATGTTCTGACGGGCGACGAAGCACCTAAAACCGATGACAACTGCCTTGGCACCGATGGCAGATGCCTGGACACCGATGACGCCAGGCACATCGGTGTCATTGCTAAGTGACATCGGTGCCAGGCAGTTTTGGCTTCCGCAGCGCCTCCTGTTGGCTCTGTGATCT
This sequence comes from Arabis alpina, assembly GCA_900128785.1. Lineage (NCBI taxonomy): Eukaryota > Viridiplantae > Streptophyta > Magnoliopsida > Brassicales > Brassicaceae > Arabis > Arabis alpina. Next base: position 17,204,167 of record LT669790.1, read on the forward strand.
CTTCGACGCTGCATTCATGACTTCTCATGGGGTGAAGATAACTTTGAAGGTTCCCTTGTCAGGTAAAGGGGACTTAGGAAATTCACGAGGTCTTCATCTTCTTGTAGGGGAAATGACTTAGGGGCCATATCATCTCTACCTGTCAAAGTATGCTTGGTGTCAATCATAAATTTGATCGTCGAAGTTCAGCGGGTGAAATCCGACCCCAACAATTAGCCCCCCAGCTTGGTAGTGTTAGTGATAATAGTATCGAGTTAAGGACCATTGGGTGTTGAAGTTTGTTGTTCAAAGTTATGATGCTGTAGGCTTGAGCCTTTAGTGTCGATAACACTGTAAACGTTATTTTTTCGTTCTCCGAAGGGTTTAAGACTTCGTGCTCTGCTTGCGAGAGCTGATAGCGTTTGCTGTTGGAGATGGTTTCCACACTAAGGATTTTAAGACCTTGCTGAAGATTTAAAGACTTCACTCTTCTTGTGCCGAAACTTGCAAAAAAAAAAAAAATTGTTCTTTGGAGATTTTAAGACTCCGCGTTGCGTTTGTTGACGTCAATGACGTTTTTTGCAATCGGGAAAATAAATTCCGAGAATAAAAATGTCTCTGGAGATTTTGAGACCCGCTTGAGGAGAAAGAGAAACCTTTCCTTTTTTTTTTTTAAGGATAAGATTTTTTGACTTATTCTCTTCTCTCTTTCTCCTCCACCCATTTCCTCTAGGGTTTTTTGGTTTCTTTTCTTCTTCTCCCTTTTTCTCCCGCCGCCGACGAGCCTTGCCGGAAAACCGACCGACCGACGCCGTTAAGCTCATCCGCCGAAGACTCTTTGATTTGTTGGTTAGTTTCCTCCTCATTCCTCTTGGTTTCCAAAGCTTTCTATCCATTCAAGTGTTGTAGATCTTGGTTTATGAAGAACAATTTCTTTATTTAGATCCAAAAACAAGTTTTGGTGGTGAATAGCTTCATGAATCTAACTTGGGTCTTTGTATAAGCTTTGATTGTTAATGAATGGATCTTTGGATTTGAGTAGGTTGTTGAACTCTCTTTGATTTTTGATTTTTGAATGTTGAATCATGAGGAAGCTTTTGATGTTGTTGATGAACATGTTTGTTCTTGTTGATAACAAAGAGCTTTAAATGTTGAATGATTTTTTGGAAAATCCTTAGAGTTTGATTTTGGATTTTTGGCTTTGTCTTGATGTAGTTGAATTGGAGCAATGGAGCAAAGAGTGGTTGATTCGAGTTTCGATTTGGAACCCAATGGCGTCGGACGAGTCGTCGTGGAAGAGGTGTCGGCGTCGCGAGATGGTTCGACACCGACGCGGGTCCCATCGGGGACGGGTGCACCAATGTCCACGCTCGGGTGCACCAAAAGTGACAACGCCGAAGGGATGATGTCGGGATTAGTTCATCTCGATGTCACCAACACCCGTGTTGGCCCCGAAGGCGTGACATTGAGGTCCCTCCGTTCCGGTGCCACCATCGTTGACATCGGTACCGATGTCTCCGAGACCTCGACAGACTCGGGGAGACACGTCGGTGCCGATGACCCGAGGGGTCATGTTGGTGATGATGACACCGATGACCTTGTCGTCGTTACCATGATGACCCCGACGTCAATCTTGCCCCCGACGTCTACCAATCCACCGATATCGTTTCACGCAAATGAGCATCCGAGCTCATCACATACACACGACAGACCGTGGACCGAAGAGGGAGCGATTGATGGCTAACGATGAAGATCCTGAGCTTCCATCTGGGAATGCCTTCGCATCGTCTTCTTCTTCTTCGTCTGGTTCGGGAGCTTCTGGTGATGAAGATACACTTGACGAGGTTTAACAGACGAAGAAGGCTAAGAAGAAGGCGAAGGTGAAAGTTCGTCCTAACCCTCTTGGGTTTTCCCTTTTAGATGCGAAGTCTTTGCAGCGTCTTCGGAGGAAATGTGGTATCTCAGAGAAGATCGTGTTAGTTGCTCCTAGTCTTGCTCATAGAGCTGACGCCCCGCCTCCAGGATACATGACTCTGTTCGAGAACTACTTTGACCAGTGCCTGCTTTGGTTTCCATTGCCCCGTTTCCTCATGCGCTTTCTAGTGGTACATGGCGTTTGTCTTGCTCAAATTAACCCCAGGGGCATTAGACATCTCCTCGGTATCTACGTGTTGAGCAGAGAGTGTGGTGTTGTCATCAGCACCGAGCACTTGTCTTACTTGACGAATTTTAGAGTTCGTGGTCGAAGTGAAGAGCTCAAGCACACTGTTACTAATTCGTCTGGAATGGCACTCATTGCCGGGTTCCCGAGCAAGGATGACCACTTCGAGGATCGTTTCTTCTTTGTTGAGATTTCTGAGAAGACTGTCGAGGCAGACCGCATTGACCTTGTTAAGACGAGATGGAAAACAAGAGGTAACCAACACTTAGTTATTTTTTGTTGTTGTTTCTCTTTTGCCTTGTTATATACTAATTCTTGAATTGTTGTCTTGCGCAGTGAAGTCATCGTTGCCTGAAGTCTCGAAGGAATTCGTTACCGCTATGCATGTCGAGCTTTCCTCTGGGAATGGCAACTGGAAGAAGTCGTTCAGTCGGAGGAGGATCGAGAGGGCACTTTCCGCTGAGATCTTTCCGGAGAAGATTCTTGGACGAGGCAAGGCGAGGATGTCTTCTCGTGAGCAGGCTGCACTTGAGGCAGCAACGAAGGCCAAAGGGTCGTCGGGTACCAACACGCCCAGGGCGGTGACACCGATGACCTCAACCCCGACGGCTCCGTCAGTGCGGGCGAGGTCTTCAAGACCTTTGGCGCCGAAGACCCTTCTTCCTCCTCCTTCTTCAGGCGAGCTCGCAGAGTTACTTTTCGTCCATAATTTCAGGTGAGCTCGTGGATTTCGTATATGGCTTGAACGATTATTTTCTCTATTTACTTTTATAGGACTTTATGAAACAACTTACTGCGATTCAAACTATATTGTAAATACTAATTATATAGTCAATAATTTATCAATGGTAATTATGAGTTTTTAATATTCGTTTGATCAATTAGGTCCTAGATTTATCAATGGTAATTTTCCGTAAGAGCTTTTAATTTATAGCCATTTGGTCAGTTTTGGTCTAATTAGGATGGGACTTGAATATTATGAAACTGTTTTCAAATCAGGAATAAGGAGATATCATGTGTCAATGGAAAAGTGAGCAGATTGGCAAGAATAGACGATGCATAATTTACGATAGCCAAGTCATATTATATAGTAAGGTTTACCACGATGACGACGAGATCATTGATGTCTAATGGGAATGATGAGAAGGTCGAAGTAGGAATTGGTATTGGAGCGAGAAAGCTTGCTAGCAATAGTGTTATGTTCTTTTTTAGTTCATTACTATAAGTTGTGTAAATGATCGGGTTTGTTTCTAGCTATTTTATCTAATTGGTTTTATTCTATTATATTCGTGAGTATCAATTCACTTATGGTTCCTACCCTGAAACCGGAACGGATATTCAAAATATCTGTAACATAATTTAGTCCATGGAATTTTGATTTTTTTGAAATATTACTGTAAATCTAGGTTTGCTTAGTTTTAATTTTTTTTATTATAAATCTATATTTACGAGTCTAACTTTAATTCTTCAAAATATGATGCTCGCGCTGCTACTCATGGATATTCTTGGGAGGTTGTGGATTCATTTTGTAATCGGTTTTTGAATAAAACTAGGTTGTGGATTCATTTTGTAATCGGTTTTTGAATCAAACCATAGTTTTATTCAATTTGTGAAGGTTTAGACTCTTCCATTTGTGATTATGCTCCTTTGGAAGTAATTAGAAAATAATAGTGATCACCTTATTTTACATACAACATTATCTATTATGTATTATCGGAAAAACGTCTTCAATACAATACTGGAAAATTAATATACTTAGCACGATTCTCCACATCGGACTGTAAAACAAAAGCATATACTGATGTATTAATATTGGCTCTATGTCTTAGTTGGAATTATTTTAAAGCTAAAACAAGTACTATGAATACTTACGAAGGAAGAGGAAAAGAGGTTGACGATGAAGAATGAGAATAGATTACGAAGACATACAATTTTTATTGTCTGATAAACACACAAATTTATAAAGTTTTTTTTGTTCGATTAAATCCAAATTATTAAAAAAATTGTTACAATAAGAAAAGGAAGAGGTTTATCAGTTTATTTGAACTTTTGTATGGTAATGAGTCTTCGGATTAATTTAATCATGTTACTAACAATTGGCGGAATTTTTAAATGTATTTCGTTCTCAGCTTGGGTCGGACAAGCCGAGCGATTACCCAAAACAAATGATTGGTGGAGATACGGAGATGGTGAATCTATCAATAATTTAGTGAATTTTTAGAAATAGTTCAGTGAATTGAATGAACACAAAACTTGATGGGTGGGATTAACAAATATTCCAAATTTTGATATGAACACAAAACTTGTGACGAGTATGTTAGTCTAGAGTTTGGAGTAACTCTTAAGAATTCTTGCTCTAAATGTTTCGAAATCCAAGAAGAAATAAACATTAAAGGGTTAGTGTTTGTTTGTTTGTTTGCTTGAAAATAATAATGTATGACCTCTTTGAGTAGTGTATTAATCAACTATACCTAACATACAAATACGAGAATAACAACAATTTGCTTTAGAAGTAAAAAGTTTAACGAAGCCAAAAACGCCAACAAAGTGACATGAAAAGTAATATATGATCCCATGTGTATATAAAGAAAAGCAATTTTTGATTCTAGCGATCCGCAAAAAGATAGAAGCACAAGATGAGCCATTCAAATTGTTGAATATGAAATTTACAGCTGAAACTGGGGTCTTAAGAATGATGAGAGAAATGGTAAGAAGAATAAGAAGAGTTTCTTTCACATTGAGATAACAAAAACTGGAGAGAGTGTTATAGTTGTTGAGAGGGAGATGTCAAAACTTTCATCCATGAAAGTCGCAAACTTTTAATTCTTAGTTTACTACTTTTCAGGATCAAAGTTTGTGACTTTTAAGATTTGACTTGAATTATGTTTGTAGGATTGGTATTATAAACTAATACAAAGTTTATACTTTTTAAACTTTTCTCTTTAAGAACAAAAATCAGTTTTATAGTTTACATTATATATGAATACTTAAGTGTAAAATTTTATGTTTTTTTTTAACTAAGAAATGTTAAATTTATTAATAAGAGAAAAATAAATATTTACAAGCTAGAGAAAATTTTGATGAAAGGAAAAAAACACAAATAAATAATGGCCTGAATGGAAGTAGTTTTTGTTCTCATGATTTTATGTTTTTACAAACACATCATGAATCATAACACAATACTTAGGGCCTTAACGGAAGTAGTTTTTGTTCTCATCATTTTATGTTTTTACAAACACATCAAGAATCATAACACGATAATTTTGAGATTTAGTCTCACTTCTGTGATGTACTGTCACCATTTCTATGATTTTTTTGGTTATACACAGATTTGCAAAAGATACGAACAAGCATACAAAAATCTAGAAAAGATTCGTAATGAAAGTATGAACTCGAAGAAAGGATTAAGGACCTTCAATTTTATCAGCAGGAAGTCGTGGATGAAATAAAGCATTTGAAACCTCCTTGACCCGCATGGGGGATCTTCATCATGATGATATTGCTCCAATACCAGACATAATCAAAGTTGTTACTCATAATGCATAACGTTGTGTGTTGAATTTAAGTTTGGAGTCTGTTATGAAATGATTTTATAGTTTGTAAGACTTTATTTTAGTATCTTCTAAGTTTTTCTATTCAAGTTATGCATTGTTATGAAATGATTTTATGGTCGTAAGATTTTATTTTAATATCCTCTAAGTTGTTCTATTCAAGTTATGCATTCTTATGAATTTCATTTTTTCTAAACTATATTTCCGCGCAGGGCGCGGGTACCGCCCTAGTATGAAAATATAAAACAAGCTAAATTTATTCTTGATATTCTAAGACGAAATTATCTTCACCGAAGATAATATTATTATTTACTTTGCTGTTTCCTAAAACTAGTAGGACTATGACGAGTATTTTCTATATATTATTAAGAGGTAACAAACTAAAGAACACCTTCTAAAGTTCTAAGGGGGTGGTATTGGATTTAGGAATTTAATAGAATCTACAAGAATTCAATTGCAGACTTCTAAACGAGATTTCCAAGTATTTTATGGGTTTTCAATGTATTTATCAACAATTCTACGTTTTTATGTTTCTAGCTTTTAATAGAATGCAACAGAATTGAGAGAAATTTTAAAAGTAAAGAATTCTTCTAAAATCTAATGTAATATAAACGTAGGTGGGGTATAATCATCAAATAGTAGAAACTGATTGAAAAAATAACGATAAAGGTTAGGTAAAAAATACTATTTTTTAGGGATTTGTTGTGATATATAGTTGACCAGAGTTTATAGTGAACAGTAATTTGAAATAAATACTACTTTGTAGGGATTTGATTCTTTGAACATACTACCACGTACGTTAACGACGCATGCATAATATGACAAGTTATTGTTGTAATTTTGAGAATATATAATTCTGTTCAAATCACAACCCAAAAGCTGAGAATTGATTCTCTACGTTTTTGTAGTAAATTTTCCATTAAATTCCTTTCAATTCAAATTGCCATCAAATCTATCTAATATTGAATAACACTCACATTTAACGGAAATCTAAAATCACTAAATTGAATAACAATAGAATTTAAAGTATTTTAGAGGAATGATTAGAAACGCACAATCCAATAACACAAACATTTAAAGGAATTGATGAAACACTTAATTCAATAACACTAGAATTTGATAGATACTTAAATTCAATCAAAATCACTTCAAATCCGACATCCAATACCCCCACCTAAGATTCTATCCGATAGAAATTTCATCTTACGCATATTTTCCTAAAGCCAGTAAGAAAATCGAGCATTAGTTTAAAACACAAAAGATGTCGATGCATCGTCTATCGTTACTCCGTTCTCTTTTTGTCTTTAGCCTCATTATGATGATGAGTAACACAGCCTTATCACATACAAGTATGGTGTGGATAAGAAACAAACTGCATAGCCAAAACGATCTCATAGTCCATTGTAAATCCGTACACAAAGATATGGGATACCATAGGGTGCATCCCACAGGATCCTACGAATTGCTCTATGAAAACAAAGATGATGATTTTGATGACGATATATGGTGTCATCTATGGCAAGGACCGAATTTCAAGCATCACCAAGTGTTTGATGTTAGCACTAACGAAGTATGGGAAGCTAGAGAAGAGGGAATCTATTTATCTTATGGTCTTCGTCAACCCGGGTTCCATTATGGTTGGGATGTTCCTTTTGAAAGTGCGAGAACTGCTGTAACAAAGAGTAATACGACCTGTAGCAGAAAGCAAGTGCGACAGTACTAGTACAGATATAGAGTACATAATTGCAACAGATACAGAACACAAAATTGCAAAGGGGTTCTTCTCTCAAAATGTATATACTAGATCAAACGATAAGTTCTTTACAAAGATCACTCACCAACTTCAATCCTAGCCTCACGCATTCATAGACTTAAACCCAATCCCTGAAACAACTACACCTTAGCCTGTTTGATCAAGATCCCTTTCAAGGCAACCTTAAATCCGCTTTGCTAAGACATATTGCTTACTAGAAGATCTAGTCTAACCGTTCACAGACTTATACACGGTCTATAGTGAACATTACAAGAGAAACCCTTAACCTGTAACAGTTTTGTGTTCTTCCCCGAACCCTCCAAACCTTACTAAGAATTCTCTCACATCATGAGGGTTAACCTCTACAAACGTTGTGACTCCCTATTTATACACAATATGACGTCCATATGGTGGCTAAACCTAGCCTTGACCTCCAAGTTGAGATATTTCCAAATATTCAACAATATCCTACATTTCCTTATTCTTAGCCAAGAGATAAGGAAAGTCTTCAAACTCCTTGATCCTCTCCAAAGAACTCCTCCAGCTCAGCTACACATCATTGGCACGGCAATAATAGCTTAAGATCGTCAGTCCAAGGCCATATCTTCAAGTCTAGTCCGTTTTTGCTTCAGACGTCTCTATGTAGCACTTTGTAACTGCTTCAAAAACCATTTCAGAAAACTGCTTCAACTCAGTTGCATCTTCACTTGTACCAACTCATATTGAATTCTAAAACACATTCAACATACACTAACACCTTTAACCTTATCAAGATCTCACTCGTTGGAATGTTACATCTCTTTAAGCTTGTTAGTTTCCTCATTGTTTCTCTTTTATTTTATCTAGGTTATGTTAGTAAATTTATTGTGTTTTTTTATACCTTTTTATGAATTTTGGAGTTTTGGTTTTCTGGTTTGTTTGTGTTGGAACATGGAAGATCTCTTGAGTGAACTTGCAGAATTTATTTACCTAGAATCTTTATAAACCAACTTGGATTTTTTTCTTTGTTTCTTAATTAATTACGTGAGTTTTTACAAGGGAAGTTGTTACATCTCTTTAAGCTTGTTAGTTTCCTCATTGTTTCTCTTTTATTTAATCTAGGTTATGTTAGTAAATTTATTGTGTTTTTTTTATACCTTTTTATGAATTTTGGAGTTTTGGTTTTCTGGTTTGTTTGTGTTGGAACATGGAAGATCTCTTGAGTGAACTTGGAGAATTTATTTACCTAGAATCTTTATAAACCAACTTGGATTTTTTTCTTTGTTTCTTAATTAATTACGTGAGTTTTTACAAGGGAAGTTGTTACATCTCTTTAAGCTTGTTAGTTTCCTCATTGTTTCTCTTTTATTTAATCTAGGTTATGTTAGTAAATTTATTGTGTTTTTTTTATACCTTTTTTATGAATTTTGGAGTTTTGGTTTTCTGGTTTGTTTGTGTTGGAACATGGAAGATCTCTTGAGTGAACTTGGAGAATTTTTTTACCTAGAATCTTTATAAACCAACTTGGATTTTTTTCTTTGTTTCTTAATTAATTACGTGAGTTTTTACAAGGGAAGTTGACTAAAACATCCTTTTTAGATTTTGGGTTGACTCAAACATCCTTTTTAGATTTTAATTACTGAGGCTATTTTTGAGTCTGTTTTACCCTTTTTCCTTTGATAACAAAAAACGTATTTACGAAAATGTCATTAATGAAACGGGACACGTAGGCGGGAAAAGTTCCCGCCTAAAAATAATAAGTCTACCGCTCAGCGATGGTAGACTTATTATCGATCTAGTAGACTTATTTTTTAGTCCGTAGACTTATTTGATGAGCGGTAGACTTATTTTTGAATGGTAGACTTATTGTGTCTCTTTAGTGGTAGATTTGTTTTCGAACGCTAGACTTATTTTTTTAGCGGTAGACATAAATTCACCCGATGGTAGACTTATTTTTGCGGTAGACTTATTAGTCGAATGGTAGATTTATTTCCGTAGACTTATTTTGAACGTAGATTTATTTTTCTTCGATGATAGATTTTATTTTGACAGGTAGATTTGTCTTCTTTGGTGGTAGATTTTTAGTCATAGCAGCGGTAAATTTATAATTGTGGATAGTGACGGTAGACTTATTTTAGTAGCGGTAGAGTTATAGTTAGCGGTAGACTTATTTATGGCGGTGGTAGATTTATTTTGTGTATAGGTGTGGTAGACTTATTGTAGTAGTGGTAGATTTATAATGAGCGGTAGACTTATTCAGTATTTTCGGTCAACGAAACCAACATTTGACTGGTAGACTTATTTTTTTAGGACCAACAGTGGTAGACTTATGCGTTGTTAGCGATTGCAGTGGTAGATTTGTTTTAACCTAGGTCGAGTGATGGTAGACTTTTTATCCAACCTAGTTATGGTAGACTTTTTTTCACATTAGACATTTGGTAGACTTATTGTGATAGCGGTAGACTTTTAGTACTTGGTGGTAGACTTGTTTCCTGTTTAGGAAACTATAGTGGTGGTAGACTTATTTGGAAGGTGGTAGAGTTATTTGCAGGGAACGCGAAATGTTGATTTTACCCTTAAAATAGACAAATTTGCACGAAAAAACATGCATCAATGGTGAAGAACTAGGGTTTAGGGTTTAGGGTTTAGGGTTTAGGGTCTAGGGTTTGAACAAAATGAGGTAAATTGAGAACAAAATAAATCATTCTTATTTGTGGTAGTCAGAGTTTTGAGAAGAATTGATGGGTGTTCTTGGTTGACAATTCAAAAGGCGGTACAGTTCTAGGGGCATATCATGCAAGTGATGGTAGATTTATATACAAGTGATGGTAGATTTAGTATGTACTATATATTTTCATATATTTTCTATCTTTTCGTATGAACTCGTACTCGTGTTTTAAGGATATTGTAATGGTTATTGAGACATTTCAGAAGCCATGTTTTAACCATACATAAATGTTGTCAATTCATTCATTACACTACAAAAAAATGTTCATAGAAGTCTACCATAATGTTTGAATCTCTTTGCAAAAAGTTTACCATAACAATTGTATCTTATAGAAATAAATCTACCATAACGTATATTACAAATCAGAACGTCTGTGTCTCATAAAAATCTCATTCATTAGCAGCTTCAGAGTCAAAAATCTACCATTGAATATAATAAATCTACCATTACACAAAAATAAATCTACCACTAAGGACTTAAATGCCATATATACGGGTGAGATTGAGGACTTGATGCTACATAACCATAAGGCCGTATAGGAGAATAAGCATGTTAAACAATACAAAGATTAACCAAATACTACCTAAATACAACAAGAAACAATGGTGTATAGACCATCTTCATGATCTTTTGGATGTTCTTTACAATCTTCATTCGGTTACGCATTGCACGTACAAAGAATACCTGTAAAGAAATTCATGGAAATTAGAACATCTTAGACTGAAACACAGTCCTAACTAGCCAAAAAAGATTTCATTCATTAGCAGCTCCAGAGTCGAAAAGTCTACTATAATGTTTGTATCTCTTTGCAAAAAGTCTATTACAACGTCAAAAAAGATTTCATTCATTAGCAGATCAAGAGTCGAAAAGTCTACCACAACGTCTGCATCTCATAGAAATAAGTCTACCACAACGTCTGCATCTCATAGAAATAAGTCTACCACAACGTCTGCATCTCATAGAAATAAGTCTACCATAACGTCTATTATAAATCTACCGTAACGTATGTTTTTTCCCATAGAAATAAGTCTACCATAACGTCGGAATCTGGATCTGAGAAAAATCCAGATCTGGAAAAAAATCAGATTTGAGAAAAATCAAGATCTGGACCAGAACGTGATTTTACAAAACTTCAACACACCCAAACGAAACCGGTTAGAATCAAGAGATTACCTCTTTACAACGCACGAAAACGAAACCCCAACACTCGCCGGAACTTTCCTTCGCCGGAATTTCGAAACCTATGAACGAAGAACATATTGAAGTTCATAAATCTGAACCCAAAACACTCGTGAATGATAGAGAGGAAGAAAACTCATAATTCGTTTCAAATCTTACCGTCAAACGCAACAAATCTCGTCGCCGGAGACGAAATCGCTCGGAGTCGCCGGATATATGAGTAATATTTGATAAGTATTATACTGACATCCAAAATCATTGATAAGTATAATATTTGAAGCAATATATAATTAACTATGTCGAAGTTTTTCTCCGGCTTGGACTATTTGTATGTATATAAGACGAAAATCAATATATTTCTTGGTAATTCTCATTCTTAAATGCAAAATCGCTCGAAAAACTTACCTAAATACACAAATCTATAAACATATAGAAAAAATTCCAAACCATTACTAGAGTACGACTTTTCTCTATCTTTCTCAAAATCTTTCAAAAATCCAATTGATTTATTTTGATTTTTCGTTTGTTCAAAAATATTTATCTTTTGAAGCGCATCTATTATTCGGCTTAGGCCGGATGTTGTTTGTTGTTTCTATCGATCCTTTCGTGTTTTCAATCAAATATTTTTCCTTTTTGGTTGGTTCTCTCGAATGTTAATTTTATTTAAACTAAAACAACTTTTTTACAACAGGTAAACACGGCGGAGCTAATGTATTGAATGTGGGACACCGGACACGGACACGGACACCCATTATAATAATACTAAAAAATTAGTACATAAATCAGAAAAGATATTGTTAGATGAAATGGTAAAAGTTCACTGGTACACCCTACTTACTAGAGTTCAAGCTCTCGACATTTTTTCAAAAAATACCTTAAGCTTTTAAGACTAGAACTATTTTTCCCAAAAAAAATCAGAAAAACAACAAAAAAAGTAAATAATTTTGTTGAAAAAGTGTGGGTATGTGTGCATTTGCACCATATACACCATGTCTAAGCCGGGGCTGATTATGCACTCATCAGTTAAAAAAACATTGTAGATCCCTCCATGTGTGTTTAATTTGAACGAGAGATAATATTTGAGAAGAAAATCATTTCCAAGCAAATCATACTTTCATTCTACCATCGAATGCTAACTCCTAGTCTTTTAATAGATCAGAACCAATTTTGAACTTGTTTGTCGATGAATTTGATTATTTGTTTTTCCACCAAAGGCTTTTCTCGGAGTTTCATGTTATTAGGTTTCCAAATAGCATGGTGATGGGATGTAAGTTTTACTCAAAATATAAGAATCTAGACTGCAAGTACACAACCAATCAATCGTAGTACAGCGATCGAATGCACAAAGATTTAGAAACGTACAATAGAAATATAAATTAAGAATTACGCTAAATCAAAAAGATAAGTTTTTTGAAGATTGTTTTGCGAACTAATAATGTTGAAAAGACGAATGTAAACAATTAATTAAAAACGTTGGACTTTCAAGGATTCTCAAGGACTCACGGTTCAAACTATTCAAGATAACTCAGGTGAAATTCATATTCTTAGAACATGAACATGACAATAAATTACTCATACTCTCACAGCAATAATTCCTTTGTAAACAATACCCCCAATGATCAACTCTTGCAATCAATTGCGCAAGCTACAAGCAGTTATCACCAAGTCCAATTGTTCATCTAACGTGTGCACGCAGTTGCAAGGGCTACACTCATTGAATATCAAGTTCAAGACAATATTATAGATCGGTTAGCACACAAACATCATCTAAAATCAGCTCCAAGGTGATCAATCCTAGAAACAAGCAGTAAAAACAAATCTAAATGAGATCTATCAAGAGAAACACTTTAAGTTATAGTCTTATCTATCGAACCATGAATCCCCCTTGAATTTAACCCCTTAAAACCCAACAAAAAGACTACTCAATCGTAATACATAGAATTGATAATGATATCATATTTATTAAGAACAGTAGAATAGGGTTTAGAAAACTTCTTAAGTGGTAACAAGAAGCAAAATCTTCTTCTCCTTTACAGATCAAATGAAAGAACAAAGTGTTTAAAAATAAGAAATTGCCTTAAAGCTTTGAATAAATTGATGAAAGTCTTTGAAATGTCTCTTCTTTTTCTCTGTGGTCGCGGCTGCTTCTCCCTTTATATAGTAGAGGGGTCGGATTTAGGTAAATCCCTTGAAGATTAGGTGATAACGTCGAAAAAGGAAAAAAAATATCTTTTTTTTCAAATGGTGGTGATCGATAGATCACTGTTTAATTGTTTTTGTTCGTCAAATCCATGGGGTTGGTGAACGGTCGATCACCCATGGTGTCATCGTTCGTTTATGGTTGGGATATTCCTTTAACCTTATCCAGAACTCACTCGTTGGGATCGAGTTGCGTCTCTTTAAGCTTGATAGTTTCCTCATTTTTTGTTTTCTTTTAATTTCTTTATGAAATTTTAGAGTTTTGGTTTTCTGGTTTGTTAATTTGTGTTGGAGGATCTCTTAAGGTTTATTATTTACTTAGAATCCTAAACGAACTTGGGATTTGTTGTTTTCCTTAGATTAATTACGTGTTTTTTTACATTCAAAAGAATATAGTTTTGAAGGGTATCTAGTTTGAATTACCCAAACTTGTAATAAGGGTTGATCAGTAATGGTTTAGCCAGACCCGATGCAATAGGTATAATAATACCGTCTAATGAAACCATATCTTTCGAAGCTCATATTTTTTTCGTAACAATATATATACAAAAAGAGTTGAACATTCATCCTCGGTGTAATAATTAACTACGTAGAAGTTTCTCTCGTGTTTCTTCGACTAGTTTGTATGGAAGTCACCAAAATACGCAAAATCCTCTACAGAAACAATTCTATGATGGGCCAACGGGCCCCGAAAAGAAAAACCCAATTGTTTGAATACAAAGACTGTAAACACCGTGTAGTCTTGAAATTGAACACAAAACAGCGTGTAGTTTAGATGTCTTTGCCAGAAATACACGCACGTGGCAAAAACCCTAGCTCCCAAAATTTCGGTTCTTTTTTTCTGTATAAAATGAGTAAACCATCTCCTTAATAGGGTTTATATTCGCCGATTAGCTACTCTTTCTCTATGTTTTCTTTCTCCTTGTTGTTGGTCTGTGTTTTCATAAATGATTTTGTTGGGTTTTGGGTAGATGGTAATGGACCGTGACGATTGACATAGGTCTCGTTCGTCGTAATATATGCCGTAAAAGGCTTATTTGCCGACCACTCTGTTATACTGAGTCCAATTCTCTTCTTTCATTGGCCTATGATTTAAATAAATTTGACAAGCATATGTCTGAATTAATCTATGTTGATAAAATCTAATCTTCTCTATGAGGCCTATTTCGCTTTATCCAAATTTTGGTTTCGTTTTTTGGTAATCTTGTTTGAATCTGTTTTTGATTGTTGATTTTGAAAGAAGTGGTAGCCTGTGATTTTAATGATTATGACAAGCATATGTCTGAATTAATCCCATGTTGATAAAACTAATCTTCTCTAGGAGGCTGTTTTGATCTGATGTAGTGTTTTTTCTGTTTGGTTTGATGAGAGAATAAGGGTCAAGTGATGATTGATAACGCATAGTTCAGATGATAAAATCTAAATGATTACATCTACTCAGCATAGTCTTTCGCTCCTATCTGATGACCCTTTGTCTTCTTTTTTTTTCATCTGTTTCAAGTTTTAAGAACCGTTTTTGAGTTTGTAACTTCTACAGAAAAATGTAGTTGTGGGTGATAAATTCTGTTTGGGGACACTGCAATTGAAATATTCCATTGAAGGACGACCATTAAAATCTGATAGGAGATGACAACTAAAACTTTGAATACTAGTGACCTTAAACGATTAGATAGTATTAAATTTTACAGAGTTGTTTTCATTGTCGATGTAACTACTAGCGACCTTAAACACAAGAAGTTTGTCATTAGTGTTAAATTCATCTCAAATCACCCATTTGTTTGCCCTGTTATTATGTGATGGCTGTATTTTGACTATCCAATGATGCCTATTTTCAGAGAGCTTAAAACACGATACCTTAATCACAAAGATGAGTTATTGGAATGTGTGACTGTAACGATCCAAAACTAGTTAGGGTGCAATCCCACCAACCTCTTTTACTGTTTGGGAATCGAAATGCTCACACTTAGTATTTTAGGAAACCGGAAGGGGGTCGTGTTATGATGTAATAATGATTTGAGATATATTACTCACGACAACAAGGTTGACTACTTGGAAATTCAATTTGAATGTTTATGAATGCATGGAGTTCCATCACCTGGATGCAAAAATTCAAACTTTGTTTTGAAGGCGATTGAAACCCCTTGTGGACTTACTAAGCAACATGTCAATCAATTTCGAATTGCATAACCAGATTCTTCAAGTTAAATGGTGGTAGGCGTGATATTTTATCAAAATCATTGATGGAAGTACACACATAGTTTATTATTACTACGTCTCCTGAGAAAAGCAAGAGAAGATAACGAGTTTACAGGCCCTATGAGTGAATTGTATGGGTTTGGAGGTCTTGGAGGAGGAGATGAAGATCCTAGGTCGTAGTAATGGCTCCACGATTGCCACCACCACTCCATCCTATATATAGAACCTGATTCGGCCACAACATACGACTCACATCTTCTTACTCTCACTCACCTCTTAAAACATCTATGGCCTCTACAAACTCCATTGCTCTCCCTCAAATCCAACTCCATTGCTTCGTAACCGGTGTATTGTCTTTAAAATAGAAAGAGGCATAGTGGATGAGTAACCGGAGAGAATAAAATAGAAGATGCGATAAAGAGAAAACGATCTGGCAAAGAAACACGTGCAACTATCCTTCAAAGGGACGTGAGGCTTCCTTATCTATATAACAGTCTGTTGGCTTCAATTTCAGAGTTTCCTGTGTACGTTTTGGAGCTTGCGATTATGTACTGATAATTTTGCCCTTTCATATTCATCATTTTCCATTTATTGCTCTAATAAGGATGTATGTACCCTATTCAAAAGACTGCTATTGTTTCATGTGATGATTCATATTCTTATGATTGTCATGTGATCAGGCATAAACCATTCCAAACGATCTGAAGAAATTTTGAAACACAAATTACAATATGGACTAATCTGCAGGCAGTGTCCAGTCAAGAAACTTATATGCAGAGAGGTAAGCAACTTCTTGTGCCCATCAAATCCTGCTTCATATCCTTTTCTTTCCTTATGCCAATTGATTTCTTATTTGATTTAATTACAAGATGAATATGGAAAGAACACAGTTAATGACTTTGTTCATAAGTGTAAAATTGGATCTCCTAGCTACAAGAAAGTGGTAAGAGTGAAAAAAACTGAAGACATACATGGCTTGAAGGTAGATATCATTGCCATAGTCTCGGTTTGTAACATTTCTTCTCAGCGTTTCTAACAAACCGAACCTCATATTTGGGAACAGGATCTACCAAGATGGAAACATACATGGGATACCTCAGAAGCGTTTGTTTTACAGAATCATGAAGGTTAAGTGAAAGTTCAATGCTTACTATTTAAGCCATTCGAAAACCTGTCTATGAAAATATCTATTTGTAAGTACTATGTGTTTCTCAGGTTTTGCATTAGTATTTTCTTTCACAATTTCATGAAGTCTTGAACTGTAATAGTTTGATTTCTCTATAAGGATAATTTTGGGTTTCTCTGTTTTGTTTAGGAAATGTATATATTTCTTCAGAATTTCTCTGGATGGCGGTCTTCATATTGAGCAAGCAGTGTTCAATATAAGTATACAAACATTGTCAAGCTTGACGCTGATTACAAACATTGTTCAATATAAGTATACAAATAATTATAGTCAATTTATTTTACGGTTACTGATAGGAATGAGTGAAAAGATAACTAAAAATATATGTCGCCTAAAACTAAATTGTAGACGTTTTTTTTTTTAAACGTATGAGATTGTATTAATAGGAAACAAGGATCCAAACCAACAGAAAAACTTCACATCAATAAAACCAAACGAAACGCTAGAAACATCATAAACCTAATATAAAGGATTTCACGATGCTATTGTAGAGCTTCTTGACGTAAACACTCGTGCAACCATGACGGACCACCTGTGGAAGCCGGAATTCGCACAATTAGATTTGTAAGGGTTTCGAGAGGAAGCAGAGATTTCTGAAGATAAGCTATGAAGAACAATGATGAGCAAAGAGAAATTAGGGTTTGTAATTGCTTTGTATTGCTTGTGTGATAAAAATTGTCAATG
This sequence comes from Arabis alpina, assembly GCA_900128785.1. Classification (NCBI taxonomy): domain Eukaryota; kingdom Viridiplantae; phylum Streptophyta; class Magnoliopsida; order Brassicales; family Brassicaceae; genus Arabis; species Arabis alpina. Next base: position 17,221,762 of record LT669790.1, read on the forward strand.
ACCCTTTACAAGTGTTTTTGCTTTCCTATATATAACCCCCTAAGTCGGCTAAGCCTTTTCCTAAACCTTTGCGGATTCCCTTTTTTGCCTATGTCGGTCGAGCCTACGTAGGCTTCGTTGCTGGGCTTTAACGTGTCGAACCTTCTGGAACCTTCGTTGATGTTCTGACGGGCATTGAAGAGCCTGAAGCCGATGGGAAAGGCTTGGGCACCGATGTCAGCTGCCTGGACACCGATGAGGCCAGGCACATCGGTGTCACTGGGCAGTGACATCGGTGCCAGGCAGCCTTTGTCTCTGCAGCGTCTCCTGTTGGCTCTGTGACTTCTCTGACACTGCATTCACGACTTCTTCTGAGGTGAAGACAATTTCGAAGGTTCCTTCACCAGGTAGAAGGTTCGAGGGACTTAGAGGTTTTCAGGAGGTCTTCACCCTTTCTTATGGATGAAATGACTTAGGGGTTTTTAAGAGTTCTTCACCCTTTCTTGTAGGTGAAGTGACTTAGGGTCCATATTGTCCCTGCTTGTTGATACGTGTTCGTTGTTTATCATAACTTTTAACGTCGAAGTACAGCGGGTGAAATCCGACCCCAACACCATCCATAGCCAAATAAGAGTTAAACCGTCCATCACTTGTAACACTCTTAGCAATTGAACAAGCCACAAAATTAGAAGTAGAAGACTCATGTTCAAAAACACAACAAGTGAACCAAGCACGCAACACTTCAATTTGTTGTAACAGAACTCGATACAGGGCCAATCGTGAGGCTTAGCAATTTTTGTTCTCCGGAGATTTTAAGACTCCGCGCTGCGTTTGTTGATGTCAACGATGTTTTTTTTTTGCAACGGGAAAGATGAATTCCGAGAAAGATAATCTTTCTGAAGATTTTCGGGACCCGCTGAGGGAAAGAGAACCCTCTTCTTTTTTTTTTTTTTTTTTTTGAAAGGATAAGATTCATTTCTCTTCCACTCATTTTCTTTAGGGTTTTTCCTTTCTTCTTGTTTCTCCCTTCTTTCTCGACGCCGTCACCTTTTTTTTTGGAAATCCGCCGTCGTCGTTTCACATCCCGATCGGCCTCACCGGAAGACTTTTCCGGCTCAGTCCACCGACGCCCCCTTCTCACCCTCATCAAAGCTCTCTTGTTCTCAAAGCTTTTTAGCCATTTGTAGTGTGATAGATCTTGTTTTGTGAAGAACAAATTGTTTCCATTGTTGGGGTTTTTGATTGTTGGTTAACCCAAGCTTTTCCATTGATGGATTCAAGCTTTAACCTATGTAGATTGTTGGACAATTTTTTTTTTTTTTGCTTTTAAAGCTTGGATTTTGGCTTGTGTCCTTTTTTTGAAGCTTGAGGATGAGAAAGCTTTGTTGATGACAAGTTTGAATCCTTGGTTTTGATCTTTGATTATGTTTTGATGTAGGTAAACATATGTTTACGGATCCGAAGAGATGTGGATTGGACCACGAACCGGATCCGAAGAGGTGCGGATTGGACCACAAACCAGACCCCGACGGCAGCGACACCGCTGCATTAGACCTGATGTCATCGGGTTGTACTGATGGGCCGACGTCGTTCCTCGCGAGGACCGAAGACCCGACGTCGTTTCCCAATCGTGACGACGGTCCGAAGTCATCGGGCCTCAACGGCGAACCGATGTCATCACCACTCACCGAAGACCCGACGTATTCGTCACACGCTGAACACCCGACGTCAAAGCCCGACGATGTCTTGGACCCGATGTCTGTGGCTGACGACGCCGAGGAGCCGAGGTCTACACTCGACGATATTGAAGACTTGAGGACCACGACCATCGGTGGTCTAAACCCGATGACCTTGACTCGACGTGCCGAGAGCCCGAGGTCCCCTCCTAGTTTCCCCGATGACCATGTTAACGTGAGGGTTGAAGGCAGGGTCTTTGTAGACTCTTCGTTTGTTGATGACGAGAGCCCAAACCTCCCACCTGGTGATGCATTTGCCTCGTCCTCTTCATGTTCATCCGACTCCAAAGCTTCCAGTGACGAGGACGTGTCTCTTGAGGTTGAGCAAACGAGGAAGGTTAAGTTGAAAACGAAGGCGAAGGTTTGCCCTGACCCTCCTGGGTCTTCTCTCTCAGACCCGAAGTCGTTGAGGCGACTCCGAAGGAACTGCGGGATTTCAGAGGAGATCGTGCTAGTTGCTCCCACTCCTGCTGATAGAGCTGACGCCCCGCCTGCGGGATACATGACTTTGTTCGAGAACTACTTCGATCAGTGCCTGCTCTGGTTTCCGCTGCCTCGCTTCCTCATGCGCTATCTAGCGTTTCATGGTGTCTACCTTGCTCATATTAACCCCAGGGGCATCAGACATCTTCTCGGTATTTACGTGTTGAGTAGAGAGCGCGGCGTTGACATCAGTACCGAGAACTTATCCTACTTGACGGATATCAGGACTCGTGGTCTAAGCGAAGAGCTCAAACACAGCGTGACCAACTCATCGGGAATGGCTCTCATCGCTGGATTTCCGAGTAAGGATGACCACTTCGAGTACCGTTTATTTTTTGCTGAGATCTCCGAGAGGACCGTTGAGGCGGACTGCATCGACCTTGTCAGGACGAGATGGGAGAGAAGAGGTAACCATCACTTAGTAACATTTTTTTATTGTTTACTTTGTCATCCACTAACTGCTCGAATCTATCTTTTGCAGTGAAGCCAGCGATGCCTAAAGTCCCGAAGGAATTTCTCGCTGCAATGCATAAGGAACTCTCTTCTGGGAACGGCAACTGGAGGAGGTCGTTCAGCCAAAAGAGGATCAAGAGAGCACTTTCCGCTGAGATCCTTCCGGGGAAGATTCTTGGGCGAGGCTTGGCGAGGTTGTCTCTCCGTGAGCAGATTACGCTTGAGGCAGCAGGGAAGACCAGAGGGTCTTCGGTCATTGGTGCACCGAGGGTGGCGATGCCGACGACCTCGACTCCGCCTGCTCCGTCGACGCGGGCGAGAACCTCTCAACCTTCTGCACCGAAGACCGCTCTTCCTCCTCCTTCTTCAGGCGACGTTGCAGAGTTCCGCAGGCTGTCAGCGGAGAGAGCTCGCGTTTCTAGCGGCAAAGGAAAAGGCATCGACCGTATGACCCCCTCGAAGAGGCAGAGGGCGGACGCGTTCCCTGCAGCACCTCTCGGGGGAGAGGCTTCAGCGAGCGGTGGCACCGGGTTGCTCCGTGGCGAAGCTTACTCGGTAGTGAAGTCGAGATATTCTGAGGTTTGATCCTCTCTTTACGCATTCCTTCCTTTAATACTTTCTACGCCTTAATATGTCTTTACATTATATTACGTGTTCTTGCAGCTCTCCCTCCTCTTTGACCACTTGGTTGGAGACTATGATGAGGACGTTCGCTCTAGGGGTAGCGAGCTTAGTGCGGCCAAGGAGGCCAATGCCGCCCTACAGTCGAGGCTGGACGAGACCGTGGAGCGGAACGAAGCTCTCGGGCGCGATGCTCTTGCTCTGCACAGGGTCAAGAAGGATTACGAAGATAAGCTGTCTAAGCTCAAGTCGCGGTGTTCTAAGGCCGAGGGTGAGACAGTTCGGCTGAGGGGTGAGCTTAGCTCTGCTAGCGACCTTCAGCGTTCTAGGATCGACGCTGCCGTTGCAGAGGCCAGAGACGAGATGACTCGCAGTTCTGTGGAGCGGACCAGCGAGGTCGCTGGGCTTCTCGCGGAGATTGGAGGGAAGGTCCTGAACGACATGTTGAACCTTACTGAGATCGACGCGAACTTGGAGTTCATCGGCCTTCTTCAGGGATCGGACCCGCCAGATCTCCCGACGGAGGTCGAGACGCTGCGCCAGCGGCGTCATTTGATCTACGACGCCCACGATGTGTTTGCAGACCTCCTCGCTAGTGTCCGGAGAGTCCTCGAGATCCCCACGGCCCCTGCTGGTGCTGTTGACGACGACGTCGAGTTGTCAGACGAGGACGATGTTGAGGCGACAGGCGACGAGGGCGCTGATGACTGATCCTACTTGTCTCGTTTTTCAGATTTAGCTTGTTTTATGGTATTCGGACATGATTACTCGTAATTTTTTGGAGATAGCGTTGGATGGTTTGTATCCAATCTATGACTATGCTTACTTCGCGTTGTAGCGGTTTTCTGATTTCTATGACGCTTTGTCTATGATTTTGTTTTGATTGCGTTTCATAATTTACCTTTGATAGAACTTTCAAGAGTAAAGATACCCGTTTTGTTGGCCAAACCTTTATAGGTTGAAGGTTGTTCATACCATAGCACGCCTTAGGCTTTTCGTACCAACGTTGTTGTTGGGTTTGTGATTGTGTTGTCCAGGATCGCAAGTGTGCTTTTGCTCCTTTCCTACCAACGTTTGCTGTTAGGTTTTCTAGAATGGCGGTGCTTTCCGAACACGTCTGTCCAGAAGCGATCACACCTTTTGACTTGACCAACGTGTTTGTTGGGTTTTCTGAATGATTATTTGGTGTATAAACCTAAGTAACCATTGGCAGCTGCTTTTTACCAACGGTGTTGTTGGGTTTTCAAACGAACGTTCGTATCCAAAAGACCGCGAACTGATCATTAGAATCAGCCAGAGTCAAAAAGCCCTGAGACTAATCGTTATAACTTATATAGCGCGCTTAGGATCCGGTGATGGATGTCAATGCGTTCAGTGTTCGCACATTGTTGTTGTGGCCAGCAGCAACGACAATGGATTGAACTTGCTTTAAAAAAGGCTTTGAATAATCCGTAGGGGATGTAATATATGAAGTCCATGAGACTTGTGTCGAGTGCATGTTAAGCAAATAACTTGATAAAAATGGGAGTATACGAGTATACGTACCCCACTCCCCCCCCCTTTTGACGGAGGAGGGCAACTGAACTCGTCCGAAGACAAGCTGCCTACGTACCCTTTGCAGGGATCAAGTCGCCCCGTAGTTCGTTAAAGCACTTACTCCCCCCCCTTTGAGACGGAGGAGGACAACTGAACTCGTCCGAAGACAAGCTGCCTACGTACCCTTTGCAGGGATCAAGTCGCCTCGTAGTTCAAGGCAAGGGCCTTAGAAGAGGACTAATGGTAGTACCTCTTCAGGTGCTTTGCGTTCCAAGAATGGAGTATTGGCGTGCCAGCCATGGTGGCGAGTTCATAGACGCCGGGACGGACCACAACGGTGACCTTGTAAGGTCCTTCCCAGTTAGCTCCTAGCTTGCCTGCGTTCCGCTCTGCTGTATTTTGGAAGACTTCGCGCAAGACCATGTCACCCTCGCGGAAACGTCTTTCTCGAACCTTGGAGTTGTAATAGCGTGCGGCTGCGTTTTGATAGTTTGCTATTCTGATGAGTGCATGATCGCGCCTTTCGTTAAGGAAGTCCAGTTCATCAAAGAGGAGTGAATCGTTGAGTTCTTCGTTTTCCGTTAAGAGACGACGTCGCGGTCCTGGATAAGTCACTTCGGAGGGTATGACACATTCACTTCCATAGACAAGAGCAAAAGGAGTTTCGCCTGTTGCGCGTCGAGGAGTGGTGCGGTGGGACCATAAAACGCCTTCTACCTCGTCTGCCCAACTACCCTTCTTTGCATCCAAACATTTCTTAAGGCCATCGAGAATTGTCTTGTTGATTGCTTCTGCCTGACCATTTCCTTGAGGATGACGAGGAGTAGACTTGCTGAGTCGAATTTTCCACTTTGCACAGAAGGTCTCGAACCTGTTGGAAATGAACTGGGAATCGTTGTCGGTGACGATTTCGAATGGAATTCCATGACGACAGATAATGTTTCTCCAGACGAAACTTTCAACTAGGGTGTCCTTGATACTTGCGTAAGCTTCAGCTTCTACCCACTTCGAAAAGTAATCTGTCAAAACAAGTAAGAAGCATTTTTGTTTTGACGCATGCAGAGGTCCAACGATGTCCATTGCCCATCTCATGAATGGGTAAGGAGAGGTGACGGAAGAGAGCTTCTCCGTTGGTTGATGAATCTTTGGAGCATGACGCTGACATCTTTCGCACTTGGCTGAGAACTTAACGCAGTCGTTCACGATGGTAGGCTAGAAGTGGCCATGTCGTTTTATCTTGATTGCCAAGGCTTTGCCTCCTGAGTGATTGTCGCAGGACCCGCTGTGTACTTCCTCCATGACTTGTTTTGCATCTTCCCCTTCGACGCAGGTGAGTAAAGGACCAGAGAATCCCCGCCTGTATATGTTATCGTCGAGCAGGACGTATCGGGCTGCTTGTTTTTGTACCTTGCGAGCTGCCCACTTGCTGTTAGGGAGCTTTCCACTAACGATGTAAGCGCGAATTTGATCCATCCAGGGTTTATCGCAACCGTATTCGGGTTCTTCGTCCGTGTCCATGGGGACGGTCATGTCTTTGTCTATAGGCTCAAGCGGAAGGTTCTGCGTGGGGAGCTCTTCGTGTTGCCTTAGGTCTTCAGGGTCCTCGGCCTCGGTAACGTCGGCCCCGATGACCTCCGGTCCGATGGCGTCGGCGTCAGATGTTAGCGTTGTTGAAGGCGCAGGCTCTGTGTTTGCCTCAGCTTCTGTCATTTCGACGTCCTTGACACTTGTTTCAGTAGTGGCTTCGGTCTGTTTAGCAGCATGTGATCGTGTCGATATAGCGAGCGTCACGTCTTGTCTGATGCTCGGAAATTCGATGACCTCTACGGGGATAACCCGTTTCAAGGTTGGATCTTTTGGTGGAGCCGAAGCGGAGGCAAGGTTTGCCAGGGCGTCTGCGTCAACGTTTTCTCCTCGGGGAATTCGTGTCAGTGTGAACTCTTTGAATGTCAAGGCGAGGTCCTTAACTATGTTTTTTATAAGCTTCCATCTGATCGTCTTTGGTTGCGTACTCGCCACTGAACTGGTTGGAGACCAGTTGTGAATCGCAGAAGGCGTGAACGTGCTCGATGTTAAGTCCTTGGGCAAGTCTCATTCCAGCGATGATTACTTCGTATTCTGCTTCGTTATTGGAGGCTCTGAAGCCTAGACGGAAAGATTGCTCGAGGATCTCGCCTGTTGGTGATGCTAGGCGTATCCCTACTCCGGAACCGTTTTTGGAGGATGAGCCGTCGACGTGTAGTTCCCAGATCCCTGGTCGAACCTCCTTCGCGGACTGGTCTTCCGGGAGTTCGATAAGGAAATCTGCTAACACTTGTGACTTGTTACACGTTCGTCCTTTATACTCGATGTCGTATTCGCTAAGTTCTATAGCCCACTTGGCCAACCTGCCAAACTGACTTGGACTACGCAGGACTGTACGTAAAGGGAAGGTGCTGAGAATCACGATGGTATGAGATTGAAAATAAGGCCGTAGCTTTCGTGATGCCGTGACGATGGAAAGAGCTAGCTTCTCCAGCTGAGGATATCTTGTTTCTGCGTCAGTGAGGGTCTTGCTAACATAGAAGATGGGCTTTTGCTCGCCTCGCTCTTCGCGTACTAACACAGCACTGACTGCTGTTTCGGAAACAGCAATGTAGAGGAAAAGAGGTTCCCCAGTGACAGGTTTAGCAAGGATAGGCGGCGTCGCCAAATATTCTTTGAGCTGTTTGAAAGCGTCTTCGCATTTGTCAGACCATTCGAATTGCTTGTTACCTCGCAGCGTGTCATAGAAAGGTAGGCACTTGTCAGTTGAGCGCGAGATGAAACGGTTGAGCGCAGCGACTCGTCCAGTTAGTCTCTGCACCTCGCGCTTGTTTCTTGGGGATGCCATTTGGATGAGCGCGTCGATCTGCTTCAGATTTGCTTCGATGCCACGACGAGTGACTAGGTATCCCAAGAATTCTCCTGATGTTACCGCAAATCTACACTTCGTGGGGTTTAGCTTCATGTTGTGAAGGTTCAGCTGTTCGAAGCATGCTTCCAGGTGAGAGATGTGGTCTTCTTCCTCGAGGGATTTCACGAGCATGTCGTATATATACACCTCCATTGTTTTGCCTAACTGATCCCTGAACATCTTGTTCACGAGCCTTTGATATGTTGCTCCTGCGTTTTTTAGGCCGAAGGGCATCACCTTGTAACAGTAGATTCCACGGTCGGTGATGAAAGCGGTCTTCTCTCTATCTTCAGGGTGCATTAGAATCTGATTATAACCTGAGAAGGCGTCCATGAATGTCAAGAGTTTATTTCCTGTTGTTGCTTCCACCAAGCGATCGATGTGAGGTAGAGGAAAGCTGTCTTTCGGACACGCTTTGTTCAGATCTGTGAAATCCACGCAGACACGCCACTTCCCGTTCTTCTTTTTTACCACGACTGGGTTGGCGAGCCAGTCGGGGTATTTGACTTCGGTAATTGATCCGACGCGTAGAAGTCTTTCGACCTCGTCGTTTACCGCTTTTGCTCGGTCAGGACCGAGCTTCCTCCTTTTTTGTTTTATTGGCTTGAAGGTCGGATCGACGTTGAGTTCGTGGCTGGCCACGTTGATGTCTATTCCAGGCATGTCTTCCGCTGCCCAGGCAAAGGTGTTGATGTTTTTCTGGAGGAAGACCACGAGCTTCTTTTTAATGTGTTCATCAAGTGTAGCTCCGATCTCAACACAACTTTCGGGGTGTTGCTCGTCAATGCATATAGATACTATAGGTTCGCAGGTGGGTCGCTCTTTTTCTACACGACCTTCTGCAATATGTAATTGCTATAAGAGGTCAGTCAAGTTCTTGACCTGCTCGGGGCTGGTTCTCGCTCTTTTTCGTGATTCTTGAGGCTCTGGGTCGTCCTTCTTCTTCTCGATGTTTCTCATCTTATGCTCAGCCAGAAAACAGGTACGGGAATCCCTCTGATTTCCCCATATCGTTTTTATACCGATGGGTGTTGGGAATTTGAGGCATAAGTGATATGTTGAAGGTACATCTCTCATCAGGTTGAGCCACGGAGTTCCCATGATCATGTTGTAGATTGCTGGATGATCGGAGACGGTGAAGTCGACCATCTTCTTCACGTTGCCAGCTTGGACAAGAAGGCGAATCGTTCCCATTGTCATGGTTGTTTCGCCAGAGAAGCCTGTTATGGGTTTAGGCCTCCCTTTGATTGTGGACAGATCGATCTTCATTCGCTCTAGTGTTTTCTTGAATATGACATCCACCGAGCTTCCTGTATCGATGAGGACGCGAGCGACGTTGAAGTCGTAGACAGTTAGATTGATTACCAAGGGATCGTTATGCGGTTGATCGAGGCCCTCGGTGTCCTTCTCGTCGAAGGTGATTGAGTCGCTGGAAAGCCTTGGCTTTGTTGGTGCTGATATGTTTGCGCAGACGTCAGCGCGGCGTTGGTAAGCTTCGATCGCAGTTTCATTATCAGCACAGTACTGTGAGCCTCCCATTATCATGTTGATAACTTCGTGCTGCTGTTCGTTTTCCATGCCGTCATTGCGGCGTTGGCGTCTGGGAGTATCTGCTTGTTCCTCGACGTTAGCGGGAGCTCTCTCCTTTGGCTTGAAATCTGACAAGTTGTTGTTGTTTTTCAAGGTGCCCTCTGTGAGCTTGGCTATGAGTTGTCGCCCTAACTCGCGATACCTTGCGGTGGAGTGACCGCTTGCCTTGTGGAAATCACAGTATAGCTTCTCGTCATAGTCCTTTGACTCTCTAGTCCAAGTGTTGTTCCAGGTTCCTCTTCCGCGACCGGGCCCACGGCCTCTTCCGCGTCCGCGACCCGACGACTCCACTTGATAATTATGAGCCCCTCCGGATCCTTCCTCGTATTGGACGTAGGCGGGGTTTCTTTTCTTAGGTACTGTGACCTTTGCCGGTTCGCTTACCTGTTTGGATTTTCCGCCTTTCTTGGCTTGGACTTCTTCCTCTGTTCGAGCGAAGTCAGCAGCGCGGTGGAGGGCATCTTGGATTGTTATCGGCGTGTTGAGGCTCATCTCCTGCCAGAATGGAGATGGACACCGAAGTGCTCCCCGTAAGGCTTCTAATGCTGACTTGTTGCTGATCCCTTCAACCTTTGATAGCGTGTTTTTAAACCTTGTCATGAAAGACCGAAGACTCTCGGTCTCGCCTTGTTTGTTATTCCACAGTTCCGAGTCGTAGATCTTCTGTTCCATGAAGATGTTGTAGTGCTGCACGAACAACTCGGAAAGCTGGAGAAAAGTGTGAACTGAATTCTTCTCTAGCTTGTAGAACCATTGAAGGGCAGGTCCCTTGAGACTTTCTACGAACAGCTTGCAGTAGACAATGTCTTTTTCTGCTTCTTTGAAGTTTGCTCTCCCCAAAGCCACCTCGAATTCCATCAGATGATCCGAAGGGTCTGTGGTTCCTTCGTAAACGGGTAACTTGATCCTTCCGGGATCGGAGATTTTTGTCTTCGCGATTCGTTCGTCGAAGGGCATATTCCTCGCCTTTTCCAGAACCTGAGCGATGGCAGGAGCCTTTCCTGTTCCTTGGTGCAACTGCGATTGGGTGTGCTTTAGGTCTGAGGTCACCCGATCCATCTGAGCTTTAACTGCAGCGAGCTCTGCAGCGTAAGAGCGCTTGAATGCTCTGCGCTCTTGATCCTTCTTGTGCCGCTCTTCGCTGGAGTAGTTGGAGTATTCCGCGGTGTCTCCCACAATCTCTGTCTTGGAAGAGCTCGACGCGCTTTGAGTGTCAGGAGCGCGTGGTTCTTGTCGGTTTCCTTCTGCACCTTCTGCCCGTGTACGCTTTGTGGTGGCTGGTTCCTCTTCGTCAGAGACGTCAACGACGCGTTCGGGGGACTTGTCCGTTTCTTGACGCGGAGGCGGTTGTGGTAGATCCTTTGGGTTTCCCCGAGTAGTGCGAGGCGCTGAGAAGTCAAGGCGCTGAGGGTCGACGCACGCTCTGAGTCTCGCCGTGTTGGGTCTTTCGCGTTTCCTTCGCGAAAGAGCTTTCAGTTCCTTCGAGTTTTCCTCGATCATCTTGGCTTGCTTCTTCTGCTCGGTGAGGAAGTCTGCTAGCATCTTCTTCACCTCTGTTAGGTCATCATGAGCAGGGGTTTTTGCAGCGGTGGCCTCGATCGAAGGTTCTCTTTCCCGGTTGTCTCAGCGGGACGTGTTCTCTTCGCCACTCACCATCTTTGAGTTGTTACGTACCTTTTTTTTGGTGTAAGAAATTCTCTATCTCCCCTTGGTCGGCGCCAAATTGTGGAAGCCGGAATTCGCACAATTAGATTTGTAAGGGTTTCGAGAGGAAGCAGAGATTTCTGAAGATAAGGTATGAAGAACAATGATGAGCAAAGAGAAATTAGGGTTTGTAATTACTTTGTATTGCTTGTGTGATAAAAATTGTCAATGACCCTTTACAAGTGTTTTTGCTTTCCTATATATAACCCCCTAAGTCGGCTAAGCCTTTTCCTAAACCTTTGCGGATTCCCTTTTTTGCCTATGTCGGTCGAGCCTACGTGGGCTTCGTTGCTGGGCTTTAACGTGTCGAACCTTCTGGAACCTTCGTTGATGTTCTGACGGGCATTGAAGAGCCTGAAGCCGATGGGAAAGGCTTGGGCACCGATGTCAGCTGCCTAGACGCCGATGAGGCCAGGCACATCGGTGTCACTGGGCAGTGACATCGGTGCCAGGCAGCCTTTGTCTCTGCAGCGTCTCTTGTTGGCTCTGTGACTTCTCTGACACTGCATTCACGACTTCTTCTGAGGTGAAGACAATTTCGAAGGTTCCTTCACCAGGTAGAAGGTTCGAGGGACTTAGAGGTTTTCAGGAGGTCTTCACCCTTTCTTGTGGATGAAATGACTTAGGGGTTTTTAAGAGTCCTTCACTCTTAGCAATTGAACAAGCCACAAAATTAGAAGTAGAAGACTCATGTTCAAAAACACAACAAGTGAACCAAGCACGCAACACTTCAATTTGTTGTAACAGAACTCGATACCTTGGCCAATCGTGAGGCTTAGACACAGGTTCAAAAGCGGCATGGCAATCAAATGCCATAATGATGTCCGCTTGTCGAAGATCAAGTAAACTCTGTAGTGCCCAAATTATACATCGCAACTCCGCCGTAATTCGGTTTACACAACTCGTCAGTGCATCACAAGGATGCCATATCACCGAACCAGAAAAATCTCTAGCAATCCATGCCCCACCACAATGTAACCTAGTATTACGCCAATGTGAATGGATATTACATTTGATAGTACCTTGTAAGGGCGGCTGCCATTTTCCTTTGTATCCATGAATCTTGGTGTTAACAAGACTGTGTGTGTTATTTCCTTGATTAACAAGTCTCCAAAGCTTAGCCTCTTCCATTGCCCTTTCAATGACTTTTTCCAACGCCTCTTGCACCCCGGAGTAGAGAATTGAATTCCTATTCTTCCATATAGCCCATAGAAACCATGGGATGGCAAAACGAGCATCTTCAGGTATACTTTGTTTTTCCATGATATCAAACATATACCTGACATTCATTTCCAGCTGTGATGAGAAACCATTTGGTGGAGCCGGAATGTGTGCAATTTGAAATAATGAGAGAGCCGTATGACACTCAAACAGGACGTGTGAGATAGTCTTCGATGCTCCATTACACAGTTTACACCCAATACTGACATTCATTCTTCTTGTTTGCAACCTTACTGCAACGGATAAAGCTCCGGAGATGACACGCCAAAGAAACAACTTAATCTTAGGCACAGTTTGAAGCTTCCATAATCTCCTCTTTAACTCTAGGCTTTGTAATTCCAGCGGTGATCTTGACGTGATCAGAATGCTTGGATTATTGGATATGAACCAATAACCACTCTTAACAGAGTAAGACCCATTCGCATTGTAGGCCCATATATAACGATCATTCACATTTCCATGAGTCATCTCTAGGATTCGCTTGACATCCTCTGGTGGAATTAAGTCATTCAACAAGGTAATGTCCCACATTCTGAAACGACCTAACCCGTTTTTTTTTTTTTTAAAATAATTAATCCTTGGTCTCGGACTAGCATTCCCATGAATGCTATCCTCAACAACCAAGCAAGCACACAGACTACACTACAGCGGATAACAATAACTCAAATAACCAATTCCATTAAAATATTAAACCAATCAGTTCATCAGATAATCATTCCAAAAGAATCCAGCAACTTAACAGTGATTCTAAAACAGTAATGGAAACAACACAAAACACAAAACTTGAGACCCTAAATCATCATCCTCCTCATAGCCACGATCTCACGGTCACACTTTGCCTTTACCTGCATCACATGGCAAAAAGAGATGCGTGAGTATTATCATAAATACCCAGTGAGACGGTCATCTCATCTACTTGGCTATACACACAGGCACAATGAACCGCTCAGGCAACACAAAAATAACAACACAAAACAATCATACACGTATAAGAGCTCAATCAACCTATGATAAATCAATCCATCAAACCTATCACCAGAAATCCCTAACGTTCCATTCACCCAGGTAAGCCATGGTCACGCACTCACCTTAATGAGAAATTCGCACAGAAACGGATTTTTCCACCACGCTTTCAAACACCAAAATAATCACCTAAAATAATCCGTTAATCACAAAAATATGATTAGCATACCATCCGAAAGATATTAACGAGCCAAATCCGAAACTGAAATCGGTTTCCCCAAAACCGGTATAAATCTTACCGACCCGGTCCGAATTGCACTCCGTTCAAAAATAACTTATGTTCAAATTTAAAACGGATTTCACGAGAACATTTCTAATTTTTCCAGCAGTCCAGAACCGGTTTAAAACTCTTAAGAACCGGTTGAAAATAAACCAATTGCAACAACTATCCCAAAAACTAGCAAACTTACCGATCAAAATTCGATCAACTCCGACTTCTATTCTTGAAACGGTAAGCAGTGTTGGATTAATGAGATAGACTAGTTTCCAGAAAGTTAGGTAATGCACTCCAACTCTTCCTGAGATTAAATCCACCATTAAAGAGCTTAAAGCTCACTTTTATGGAGAAAAAGAGAAAAAGATGGATGAAACTTACCCAAAGCTTCAATGAACCTTGAACTGGCTTAAAACTAGTAAGTTAGCAATAACAGAGACGGATTAACTCCACAACTCCAGCAAAAATCCGACCTCACTCACCGGAAAGTTTCAACACGAAAAATCCGGCCAAAACTCCTCAAAACTCGCAAGATTTCTCTTCAATTTACGGTGACACAAGTTTGGGGCTTCGAAACGCATATAAGTATGACATGATAAGGTTAAAAGATCCGGATTTACAGGCCATATTGATCCCACGATTGTCTGAACAAGAGATTGCCTCAATCTTTGTTTTTGCCATCTAGTCCTTCAGTTATTAGATACTTACAGATACGGCTTAAAACTTCCAAAATAATCAGAAAACCCCCTAAAAGTATCATGAACTTTCAAATTGATCAATTTAACCCAAAATCAGTATCTCTACTTCCCGTTCACGGGCGTCACACCTTCCATCGGAGGTTATTAGGTTACTAACACGAAGATTCAAATCAATAGACGGTTGTAGATTGCATGGGACTCGTGGATGATTATCCAAAATCCATTTTTTCCAACCATACCCATGTTGTTTCTCCATTACCAACCGATTTCAAGAGTCCTCTCTTAAGTAGATCTCGTCCAAAAATTATACTTCGCCAAGCATACGATGGACGGTAACCTTTCCCACAATCTAAAAACCCTTTCGCGGAGAAATCTCGTCCCTTATACAACAAAGAGAGCAAAGCATCAGGCTCATTAAGAACCTTCCACGCTTGCTTGGCAAGCAAAGCTTGATTAAAGTCACCAATATCTCGAAACCCAATACCACCATTATCTTTTGATTTGCACATCTTTTTCCAAGATATCCAGTGAATCTTTGTCTTTTTATCACAAGCTGATATGCTCAAATTTACCCTGAGCTACTCTCTCAAATTAAGAGGTCAATTGTAGTAGGGGTCGAATCACTGGGAGTTAAATCAAACAATAGGATTATTGACTTCAAATTCGGCTAAGTAAAATGATATAAAATAAAGACAAAAGCAAATTGAAACAGAGAAAGATTGTTGATTTAAAATTCAATTAAACAAAGTGCTAGGCTTTTGGGTAATTCTCAGGATGAATCAGAATTGCAGGTTTAAACAAAATCAGGATTTAATTAAGAACCGTTCTAGAACTTGGAACACTAACGTATAATTAACCAACTGTCGTTGCGAAAACTAACTATGTCTAAACCCTAGAAAACCAAATTTCTTTGCGAATTCAATCAATTTAAACAAGCTTTAAATTCAAGTCCAATTTGTTCACAAAATCCCTAAACCAAATTTCTTTGCGAATAAGTAATTTTGCTCACCTAAGATCTAGTTCTGGCTAATCAATTACACTTTCGTGTCAATCTATCAACCTAAGATATCTAAATTCAGGGTCGCGAATCCTAAACCAGAGTTAAAGCAATCTAGGTGAAGAACCTAACAGATAATCCTAACAAGTGAGTTTACCCTAACAATTCATCATCATTCCATTCGAATCACCCTAAACCTAACAAGCAAACTACTCAGACATGGAAGCAAAGCAAATCATAGCTGAATAATAATGCATAAAGAAAGAGTAAAAGAAGAATTACAATAGGGTTCGAAGAATCTCAAAGTATAAAGTAAACTTGTCTCCCTAAAAACCCTAAAAATCTCTCTCTAAACTTTGTTAAATCAAAACTAAGTTAAAGTCTTAAAAACCTAAAATAAACTATTTATAGAGGTAAAACTCGTGGTGGGCTTCTATGACGGTCTATTGGTAACTTCTGGCCCGAAAAGGAACAATTTTCCTTCTTTAAAACGTATTAGGTCGGTTTCTGGGAAGGCCTGTCGATCGATCGTCTATGTGTCTGTCGATCGACAGGTTGTAACGTAGCTGTCGATCGATCACCACCATGTATGTCGATCGACAGACACGCCAATCTGACGGCAATTGAATTTCCGTTCTAACGACTTCAGCTCCTCTTTCCACAATGCTCCAAAACGTTCCATAATCATCAATTAAGCTCCACACGTACAAAAACCTGCAAAGACTCTAAAACACTCGAAAAACACCGAAAAGACTCGATAAAACCGGGTTAAATCATGGTCAAAAACGGGTAAAAACCATGATATATCAACTCCCCCAGACTTAGCTTTTGCTTGCCCTCAAGCAAACTAGAGACTAAGAATGAAGTCGAGGTTTGAAAATCGCGAGAACTTACTTATCTTTTGAAACTTTGCTTTGCTTTCTTGACTCTTTTGCTGTATGTAAACAAAGTACCTTTGGCGGTCACGAAGAGAGAGTCGGGTCCAGTTGATGCCCACAGTTTCTCATTCACATTGCACTCCCTCCTCCAAAACGTTATCAGGAACCAAACACCTTCATATAATCACGTTCCACTTTCCACATCCAACTTCCTCATTCCTTGGGATTTTCTTTTAAAGCTAGAGACTTATTAAAATGATCATTTCCCTTTCCCTTACTTATTTTTCGAAATAAAAGTAAATAATTTTTTTTTTTTTTTTTTTTTTTTTTTTTTTTTTTTTAACTCTAAGGGGGGAAATGATTTTACAAAGATATTAGTCTCGAAAATTACCATTGTTGTGTATTAAGTCCCAAAGAATGCTTAGCATTGCTGCTCTCTTTCAAGTACTCCTACCAAATCCTTTTTCCGTGCAATTTTTGTGAATGAAAAACTGCGTCGGACCTCTTTCTCTCCGGAGTTTATACACATGCCTGCACATAAAACTAAGGAAAAGAGACTGCATGAGGTTTCAACAAAAGGTTAAGGTTAGGGGTTGGGTACCAACTAAAAATGAGCTGGCCATTCAGGAACAACAAAGAGTGGTAAAGAGAATAAGGAGTCCTGAATGTTTTACTGTCGTGATACCATCAAAGAGAATATAGCGAAATGGAGATCAAGTGTGCTAGTCTGGAGTTTGATCTACTTCGTTCTGCAAATTGCGATAAGAGGGGAACATGTACTATCATCTGATTTCGAATTCGTTCCATCCAAAGGCTTCATCGCAACAGCTAAAAGTTTCAAAAACTAAGCTTTATTCCTAAGAAAGATCATTATTCCCTACATTTTGACTCAATAAAAACAATTTTTTGACTCCAAAATAGAAAACAATGTTAGTAACTACCTCCCCCAGACTTAAACAACACTGTCCCCAGTGCTATTAAATCTGAGATTGGCGAAAAGGAAAAGAAAAAGTCAGAAAATTTGTGAGAAGAATGAAATTCGGACCTGTTCTGCTGGCCTGTCGATCGATCACCATAAGGTGTGTCGATCGACAGGGCTTCATGGGGCTGTCGATCGACAACCAACAGGTGTGTCGATCGACAGATTCGTCGAAAATCTGAAATCTTGGCTCTGACGACTGATGTTGTTGGAGAAATCTAAAGAAAAGCTGAAGATCACTGAAACAAAATACCATCAAGTACCACAGCAAAGAGTCGCAAACAACATGTTCCACAAATTTTGAAAAAGCAAACAGAAACAAAGAACTAACTGACTCAAAGAAAGAAAAATGACTCAAAAGAAAAGAAAAACTTACAGGTGGGTTGCCTCCCACCAAGCGCTTGTTTTCAGTCATTAGCTTGACTGCGGATGATGTTCAGGCTGGAGGTGGATCTCTGAAGTGCACTCCCCCAGACTTGCAAGGAACAATACCAGGAAAGAGCTTCATAGTATTGTCCAACATCTCTTGGACAACTACCTCTCCCTTCTCCCTCAACTCCAAAGGAATTACAATTCTGAACTTGGAGAATGGTTTAGAGGTCTTCCTGCGCTTCACCTTGGGGGACTCATCGCGCTTGGAGCTTGTAGGAATGTTTTGACGTGGAGTGGGAGGAGCCAGCTTGAGGACGTTTCGAACCTTCTTCATCTCATTTTCAAAACCCAGTGTATCTCCAACATTGACACTCATACAAGAAGCTGCTGTGACAAGAACCGAAGGATAGAAGACTTTCTTGTTGATGTTCGAGAAGGAGATCCGCTTATTAGGAAAATCCACCATTGCTCCCACTGTTGCAAGGAACTGTGCACCAAGAACCAATGGTTTACAGATTTCATCCTTTCTCTCAATGATGTAGAAGTCCGTAGGAACAAGACAATCTCCTATTTGAATCGATACGTCAGGAATGAAGCCTTTAGAAATCGTACATGATCTATCTATGAGCTCGATAGGAGTCCTTAAGGGTTGTAACTCCAAGATTCCTAGCTTCTTTGCAACAGCTTCACACATAACATTCACATTAGCTCCTGTGTCGCATAAAGAATCCTTCAATTCTACACCATTGATCGAACAAGGAACCACAAACATCCCTGGATTCAACAACTTTGGCAGCTTCCGCAATGATGTTGGAGCTTGTTTCCCTCTCTCCTTAGGTGCTTTGTCACTGCCTTGGTCGGTGCATGAAGGGTACAGACTCCTTGGGTACGGAACCTTGGGCTTGTAGACACGTTCAATGGCAGTTTCAGACTGACATTCAAGAGTTTCTGCATTTTTCGGGGCTGTCGATCGATCAACACAAGGTGTGTCGATCGATAGGGCTGCTGAAATCGTGTTTGTAGCGAAATTTTCTGTAGCTGTCGATCGACAACCACCTGGTCTGTCGATCGACAGGTCCTCCGAAATTTTGGAGTCAAAAGTTTCTTCAGGAACCACGAGCAAGGCTTCATCTTCGCACTTCTCAACAGTTGGAAACAGTTGTTCTTCACTCTTCAATGTGATTGAGTTGGAGAAATGCTTTGGGTTCATGTCAGATTTCCCTGGAAGACGACCTTCTTGTCTCTTTACATTTTCAGCAGTCTGAGCAACCTGAATATCAAGCTTCTTCAAGTGAATGTTGATGGCTTCTATTTTTCCATTAAGATCAGTGTAGAGACTGTCAATCTTCGCATTGAGATTTACCGTTAGGGTTTGTTGCCCCTCAAGAAGTTGTTCGAACATCCTCTTCACGTCACTTTCTGAAGATTTAGAGGGAATCGGTTGATACGATGAAGATCCGTAGTTCCTCTGATTGTAGTTGTTGTATCCCTTGTTCTCTGACTGATTCCCATACCGCTGATTCTGGTAGCCATTCTGGTTGATGTAATTAACATCTTCCTCAACAATTTCAGCTCCATTTGTTTGACCAGCTCCTCGTCTCCTTTCCTCATCAATCTTCTTTGTACTATTGCTAGTAGACACGTTCTTTATGAGCTCAAGGCAATCAGTTGGGAATCTGGTCTTGAAGTTCCCATTACTCGCAGCATCTAAAGCCATCTGATGCTTCCAATCCACACCTCTGTAGAAGATACCCAGCAGCTGAACTTCTGTAAATCCGTGATGAGGACAATCTCTCTGATATCCTTTGAACCTTTCCCATGCAGCCTTGAAAGATTCTGTCTGATTCTGAAAGAATGTTTGGATCTTAGCTCGGAGATCTTCTGAACGTGACTCATCATAGAAGTGACTGAGGAAAGCATTCTTTATATCGTTCCAAGTGGTCAGTGAGCCCGGCTCCAACTGCTTCAGCCAGTAGGCTGCATCCCCAGCTAGAGAGTGTGGGAATAGCTTACAGAAGACGTAATCGAGAGACACCCCATTTGCCTTGATGCTAGATGCGAGGTCTTCGAACCTCTCAAGATGATCCATGGGATGTTCTGTATTAAGTCCATGGAATTGATGCTGAGCTACTAGTGAGAAGAAAGCAGGCTTCAGCTCAAAGTCCTGCCTAGCGAATCCAGGAGCTCGGATCGCTGCCCTGTTAGCATAGTACTCTTCAGGTCGGTTATAATCACCCAAAGTGCGTCGGTTCACTACAACTTCCCGAGCTTGACGATTTGCCTGAGCCTGACGCTCTAGATCAGCTAGCTGACGTTCCAACTCAACCCTTTGACGATCTAGCTCAGCACGCTCTGCTGCAATCGGATCCTCAAACTCGATGATATTACCAGCTTCATCAATGGGGTCTCCCTGATTGTTGTATCGATTACCATCTCGATCAACATTCTCTCCTTCAGCATTCCGAAAAACTACTACAGCTCGATTAACCATCTTAGCTAACTTTGCTTGTCGTCTGTTTTCCCTTTCCAAAATTCCCAACTCTGGAACAAAATCCGCTAACTCTTTATCCTTGTTGCTTCTGGTTCTGCTAGAAGGCATAAACCTGAAACACCAAAAATAAAAGAAAAACGCGTAAAAACGAAAATAAAAACTTAGTCAGAATTCTAGAATCAAAATCCTATGGAAGATTTTGACTCCCCGGCAACGGCGCCAAAATTTGATATGCTCAAATTTACCCTGAGCTACTCTCTCAAATTAAGAGGTCAATTGTAGTAGGGGTCGAATCACTGGGAGTTAAATCAAACAATAGGATTATTGACTTCAAATTCGGCTAAGTAAAATGATATAAAATAAAGACAAAAGCAAATTGAAACAGAGAAAGATTGTTGATTTAAAATTCAATTAAACAAAGTGCTAGGCTTTTGGGTAATTCTCAGGATGAATCAGAATTGCAGGTTTAAACAAAATCAGGATTTAATTAAGAACCGTTCTAGAACTTGGAACACTAACGTATAATTAACCAACTGTCGTTGCGAAAACTAACTATGTCTAAACCCTAGAAAACCAAATTTCTTTGCGAATTCAATCAATTTAAACAAGCTTTAAATTCAAGTCCAATTTGTTCACAAAATCCCTAAACCAAATTTCTTTGCGAATAAGTAATTTTGCTCACCTAAGATCTAGTTCTGGCTAATCAATTACACTTTCGTGTCAATCTATCAACCTAAGATATCTAAATTCAGGGTCGCGAATCCTAAACCAGAGTTAAAGCAATCTAGGTGAAGAACCTAACAGATAATCCTAACAAGTGAGTTTACCCTAACAATTCATCATCATTCCATTCGAATCACCCTAAACCTAACAAGCAAACTACTCAGACATGGAAGCAAAGCAAATCATAGCTGAATAATAATGCATAAAGAAAGAGTAAAAGAAGAATTACAATAGGGTTCGAAGAATCTCAAAGTATAAAGTAAACTTGTCTCCCTAAAAACCCTAAAAATCTCTCTCTAAACTTTGTTAAATCAAAACTAAGTTAAAGTCTTAAAAACCTAAAATAAACTATTTATAGAGGTAAAACTCGTGGTGGGCTTCTATGACGGTCTATTGGTAACTTCTGGCCCGAAAAGGAACAATTTTCCTTCTTTAAAACGTATTAGGTCGGTTTCTGGGAAGGCCTGTCGATCGATCGTCTATGTGTCTGTCGATCGACAGGTTGTAACGTAGCTGTCGATCGATCACCACCATGTATGTCGATCGACAGACACGCCAATCTGACGGCAATTGAATTTCCGTTCTAACGACTTCAGCTCCTCTTTCCACAATGCTCCAAAACGTTCCATAATCATCAATTAAGCTCCACACGTACAAAAACCTGCAAAGACTCTAAAACACTCGAAAAACACCGAAAAGACTCGATAAAACCGGGTTAAATCATGGTCAAAAACGGGTAAAAACCATGATATATCACAAGCATTCCACCAAAAACTCGACATTGCACTCGTAATCTTTTGACATTGAAACTTTGACAGCTTGAAACACGACATTGCATGGACCGGAAGAGCCAAAGCAACAGACTTAAGGAGGACCTCCTTTCCACCAAGGGAAAGCGTTTTGGCAAACCATCCCTTAAGCCGCTTGTCTAACCTTTCTCCAATAAACGCAAGAAGCTTTTGTTTCGAACCACTAAAGCATTCCGGAAGCCCAAGATATGAGCCATCTCCACCCTCCTTTTCAATACCAAGTAATGCAGCCATAACTCGACGCATTATAGGATCAATATTGCATCCAAACGTTATCGCGGATTTAGTGAAATTGATGACTTGGCTAGAGGCTGTACAATACAGACGCAAACAACGTAAAAATTCTGAACATTCCGCTAGTGTTGCTCTACAAAGGAAAAAACTATCATCCGTAAATAATAGTTGTTGAATCTTCGGACCAGTTTTAGAAATCATCATTCCCGTGATCTTGTTCTCCTTCTCTGATTTAGTCATCACATGAATCAATGCCTCAGCGCATAAGATAAAAATTAAAGGCGAGAGTGGATCCCCTTGACGAATGCCTCGAGATGGTTTAATGTAGCCGTGAGATTCACCATTTAACAAAACGGTATAAGACACCGAACGAATACAAGCCATAATCTATCTGATCCATTGTCCATCAAAGCCCATCTTCTGAAATAACTCCTCCAAAAAACACCACTCAACTCGATCATACGCCTTAGACATATCCGTCTTGATAGCTAAAAAATCATTTTTGCATATAGGATTTGTTCTCAACCCGTGTATCATCTCATGTGCAATAAGGATGTTATCAGAAATCAATCGTCCAGCAACGAAATCCCCTTGTGTAGGCGAGATCAGCCTCGGTAACACCTTTTTTAACCTTGTACATAAGACCTTTGATACTATCTTATATGTAACAGAGCATAAACTAATCGGTCGTAGGTCTGTCATTAAGTTTGGGTTTGGTTTCTTTGGCAAAAGACAAAGTTGAGTAAAATTTCAATCCTCCGGAAGATTACCTGAAGTAAAAAACAACTTAACCTCCTTTGTAATATGGCGGCCTGTAATAGACCAGAAGTGTAGGAAGAAATTCCCCGACATTCCATCCGCACCAGGAGTGCTATCACCCTTGATACTTTTCACGGCTCGTTTGATTTCACCATCAGTAACCGGTTTAATGAGTTCCCTATTCATACGAGCTGTAACTTTAGCCTCAAAACCATCGAGCAAATCTGGAGATAATACCGGTTGTGAAGTTTGAAAAAGTTGCTCGAAATACTCAACAGCTATGCCTCCTTTAGCTGCCTCTGAGAATTGTTCCACTCCCTGGTTATCAATCAATGACGATACATAATTCTTCATTTTTCGTTTTTGCACACATCCATGAAAGTAACGAGTATTTTTGTCTCCATCCTTGAGCCATTTCTCATTACTCTTGTCTTTCCAAAAATTTTCTTCTTCATGAGATGCTTTCTCCTACTCCAACTTTGGTTGACTTAATTTGTCCAAGTCAGGGATCCTCTTCGATGATTCTAGATCAACCTCTTGTTGCAATCTCAGCAGTTGTTTCTTAGAATTACAACTATTAGTTCTCTTCCACTTTGATAGCTCTTTACGGCAATCCGAAATACGCTCTGAAACTGATCTATTACTTGAGTTATGATGCAAACCCCAACCACGTTTAATCACCTCCACTATCTCTGGTTTTTGACACCATCTTTTATCGGAAAAAAACCTACCTTTATGTGTCTGATTATGAGTGATAAGCCGAGTAACCACAGGCCTATGATCAGACCCATAACGAGGTAGATACTCAGAATGTACACGAGGAAACAACCTAAACCATTCAGCGTTTCCGAAAGCACGATCAAGTCTGCATTGTATCCATACCCTTTCCTTTTCTCCATTGGCATTTAAAATTTCTCTTCTACCTGCCCACGAAAGCTTGTTTCCAGAACTCGGGATTTCCTTGAGACAACATTCTCTTACCATTGATCTGAAAGGATAGAAAGAAGATTCCATTCTCAATGGTCCACCTTCTTTTTCTCCATTGTTCATTATCTCATTAAAATCCCCCACCATGAACCAGCCTTTGTTCCTGGATACCCCAAAACTTTTTATCGTCTCCCAAACAACCCTTCTTTTATGTCGTACCGGATCACCATACACAAAGGTCATGAAGAACTCCACCGAACCAACCTTCACCTTCGTATCTATTAATCAATTATCAGCGTATAAAACCTCAACCTCATACGTATTCCTCCAAAACAAAGCCAATCCCCCACTAAGACTCACTGGATTCACCAAAAAGTGATGATCAAAACCCAACGATCTTTGTAAGTCCGCAACGTACACACTAGAGTTTTTAGTCTCTAGGAGAAACAAAAAATCCGGGAAATGCTCACGACACATTTCCTTTAGGCGTCGAACTGTCAGCTTGCTTCTCAAACCCTGACAGTTCCAACTGATTGTCGTCATATATCCTTACTGGATGGTTTCTGGGGAACCACCAAACCTTCAGCATTTGGGCTAACCATAGACAACATCTCTGCCTCCTTAACAACCACACTTTGTTCTACTGAAACTTGGACTTTTTCCTCCTTCAGTCCGGAATTCTCAATCCCACCTGGAGCTTGCGCGTTATTACCATTCTTCTTTCGTGACCAAGTTCTCCGACCTTGCTGTACATTATTCCTGTTTGTAGCTGACACACTCCCCGCTGTAGTGCCAGTTGTAAATTCAAGAGAAGCTACATTTAGATTAAGGTTTTGTTCAACGTTATGAGATCCTCCAGCCTCTAAAATGAGTTCCACTCTTGCTCTCTTTGCACTCTCTAACTCAGGTCGTTGAATAATATAATTATCCAATCCCACTCTTGGTTGCTCTTTATTCTGCTCACGCATTTCAAGATCATTAACATTAGACTCACTGTTGAGAAGACGCTTCACTGCTCTTCGATTATTTTCCTCTATCGGAGCCAAGTTGGAATTAACTCCAATAAGTGTTGGTTCACTTAGCAGTTGGTCATTACTTAAAACTAGAGCCATACACTGTTCCATATCGTCCTTATCAACAACCAAACCCTTGTCTTTGTCCAGAGACATTCTCTTTGTTTTATCCTCTTCCAACAACAAATATTTCCTTCTTCCTACTGGATCATTCTCTAATTCAAAGACTTGTTGTTTAATCCTCAATTCTCTAGCTTTTCGCTCTGCCACATCTTGCACCATCAAAGATTGTCGCATCTCATGTAATACTTCTGGATGTATTCTTGGTAATCCAGTTAATGGATCACATCCTAGTTGCTCCTTTGTTAACACCCCTGAGAGTGGGTCATTCACCAACTCAATGCTCTTAGTGTTAGGTGGTGCAGTTAATGCCCCAATGATGTTTTTTGTCTGAACCAACATGATTCTTTCTTGTATATATATATTTCAATTAATTTTATGATAATTGTAGACATTTAAGATAATTTTTATGTTGTATATATATATTTCAATTAATTTCAATTTTTTATTCTATAAATTTTATATTTAACAACTTCTCATTTCTCTATTTAATATTTGAAAAATAGATAAATGTTGTTTGAAACCACATCATTACAAACACTACCATGACACAATTATAAAGCCAAATATCAAATAATTTAATAAACAACATACCCGGAAGTAAAGAAGTTTGGACGTAAAGTAAGATGAGATGTAAAGAGAAAGAGATTATGAAAGAGACTTTAATGGGACTTGGTGAAGAGAAAAAAGAACCAATAACGCTTATTAAGTGTTTGAAACAAATCACCATAGAAGTCGTCATGAGTATCTTGAATAGATTTTTGTCAAAGACCATCGTGACTCGAGGCCAAAGTCTTAAACCAGAAAGCTTTATTGAAAAAAGATTACATAGATACATCAAACAAAAAATCTCAAATTTGAAAATATAAAACTAAAGATATTAAGTTATTAACAGCAGAACCTGCACGTAGTGCGGGAGAAACTCCTAACAATCTGAAATAAAGAATACCTGACCACATAAATAATTAATTGGAACTACTTGCGTTCTTATTGTATTGATTCAGTTTTTGGTTTGAATAATTTTAGTTAATCTCTATAAGGAAAAATGAAATAGAGAGGAAAATGGACAGAGAGACCACACCGACTTCTATTGTATTGGTCGTCGACTTGTATACATGTAATCAGAGTTGGATCTGAGGGAATTCAAGTGAAACATTTGCATATTCCTATAAAGGGTCCCCATTTTAATAAAAAAATATACATGTGTATATATATTTCTCTGAAAGGGGACCACAAATGAAATTGGAAAATTTAATAGGAAATTTCAAATTATTACACAAATTTTTGTTTTTTACAAAAATATGATAAAAATATAAGAAACAAATAATTTTGTTCATAAATATCATATTAAAAAAAAAAAATTACAAAAAAAATATGATTTTTGTTCACAATTTTTCTTGGATTTTTCAATAAAATTATCGAAATATGGATAGTTTTTATATGGGATCCCGTAAATCTTAGATCCGGCTCTGCATGTAATACGTAATTAAACAATCCAACATAAGAAGAAGCATTATGAGTAATTAAAACGAATCTAGCTTCTTCTCCCTTTAATTATATTTAACCTCCCCAGTTTTTGGTTTGAATAATTTTAGTTAATCTCTATAAGGAAAAATGAAATAGAGAGGAAAATGGACAGAGAGACCACACCGACTTCTATTGTATTGGTCGTCGACTTGTATACATGTAATCAGAGTTGGATCTGAGGGGATTCAAATGAAACATTTGCCTATTCCTATGAAGGGTCCCCATTTTAATAAAAAGATTATACATGTGTATATACATTTCTCTAAAAGGGGACCACAAATGAAATTGGAAAATTTAATATGAAATTTCAAATTATTACACAAAATTTTTTTTTAAAAAAAATATGATAAAAATATAAGAAACAAATAATTTTGTTCATAAATATCATATTTTTAAAAAAAAAATTTTACAAAAAAAAATATGATTTTGGTTCACAATTTTTCTTGGATTTTTCAATAAAATTATCGAAATATGGATAATTTTTATATGGGATCCCGTAAATCTTAGATCCAGTTCTGCATGTAATACGTAATTAAACATTCCGACATAAGAAGAAGAGTAATTAAAACGAATCTAGCTTCTTCTCCCTTTAATGATTTTGGTTCACAATTTTTCTTGGATTTTTCAATAA
Organism: Arabis alpina; assembly: GCA_900128785.1. NCBI lineage: Eukaryota > Viridiplantae > Streptophyta > Magnoliopsida > Brassicales > Brassicaceae > Arabis > Arabis alpina. Next base: position 17,248,415 of record LT669790.1, read on the forward strand.
AATTATCGAAATATGGATAGTTTTTATATGGGATCCCGTAAATCTTAAATCCGGCTCTGCATGTAATACGTAATTAAACAATCCGACATAAGAAGAAGAGTAATTAAAACGAATCTAGCTTCTTCTCCCTTTAATTATATTTAACGGGTACCTCCTAACAATCTGAAATAAAGAGTACCTGACCACATAAATAATTAATTGGAACTATGTGCGTTCTTATTGTATTGATTCAGTTTTTGGTTTGAATAATTTCAGTTAATCTCTATAAGGAAAAATGAAATAGAGAGGAAAATGGACAGAGAGACCACACCGACTTCTATTGTATTGGTCGTCGACTTGTATACATGTAATCAGAGTTGGATCTGAGGGAATTCAAGTGAAACATTTGCATATTCCTATAAAGGGTCCCCATTTTAATAAAAAAAATATACATGTGTATATATATTTCTCTGAAAGGGGACCACAAATGAAATTGGAAAATTTAATAGGAAATTTCAAATTATTACACAAATTTTTTTTTTTTACAAAAATATGATAAAAATATAAGAAACAAATAATTTTGTTCATAAATATCATATTAAAAAAAAAAAATTACAAAAAAAATATGATTTTTGTTCACAATTTTTCTTGGATTTTTCAATAAAATTATCGAAATATGGATAGTTTTTATATGGGATCCCGTAAATCTTAGATCCGGCTCTGCATGTAATACGTAATTAAACAATCCAACATAAGAAGAAGCATTATGAGTAATTAAAACGAATCTAGCTTCTTCTCCCTTTAATTATATTTAACCTCCCCAGTTTTTGGTTTGAATAATTTTAGTTAATCTCTATAAGGAAAAATGAAATAGAGAGGAAAATGGACAGAGAGACCACACCGACTTCTATTGTATTGGTCGTCGACTTGTATACATGTAATCAGAGTTGGATCTGAGGGGATTCAAATGAAACATTTGCCTATTCCTATGAAGGGTCCCCATTTTAATAAAAAGATTATACATGTGTATATACATTTCTCTAAAAGGGGACCACAAATGAAATTGGAAAATTTAATATGAAATTTCAAATTATTACACAAAATTTTTTTTAAAAAAAAATATGATAAAAATATAAGAAACAAATAATTTTGTTCATAAATATCATATTTTTAAAAAAAAAATTTTACAAAAAAAAATATGATTTTGGTTCACAATTTTTCTTGGATTTTTCAATAAAATTATCGAAATATGGATAATTTTTATATGGGATCCCGTAAATCTTAGATCCGGTTCTGCATGTAATACGTAATTAAACATTCCGACATAAGAAGAAGAGTAATTAAAACGAATCTAGCTTCTTCTCCCTTTAATGATTTTGGTTCACAATTTTTCTTGGATTTTTCAATAAAATTATCGAAATATGGATAGTTTTTATATGGGATCCCGTAAATCTTAGATCCGGCTCTGCATGTAATACGTAATTAAACAATCCGACATAAGAAGAAGAGTAATTAAAACGAATCTAGCTTCTTCTCCCTTTAATTATATTTAACGGGTACCTCCTAACAATCTGAAATAAAGAGTACCTGACCACATAAATAATTAATTGGAACTACGTGCGTTCTTATTGTATTGATTCAGTTTTTGGTTTGAATAATTTCAGTTAATCTCTATAAGGAAAAATGAAATAGAGAGGAAAATGGACAAAGAGACCACACCGACTTCTATTGTATTGGTCGTCGACTTGTATACATGTAATCAGAGTTGGATCCGAGGGAATTCAAGTGAAACATTTGCATATTCCTATAAAGGGTCCCCATTTTAATAAAAAAATATACATGTGTATATATATTTCTCTGAAAGGGGACCACAAATGAAATTGGAAAATTTAATAGGAAATTTCAAATTATTACACAAATTTTTGTTTTTTACAAAAATATGATAAAAATATAAGAAACAAATAATTTTGTTCATAAATATCATATTAAAAAAAAAATTACAAAAAAAATATGACTTTTGTTCACAATTTTTCTTGGATTTTTCAATAAAATTATCGAAATATGGATAGTTTTTATATGGGATCCCGTAAATCTTAGATCCGGCTCTGCATGTAATACGTAATTAAACAATCCAACATAAGAAGAAGCATTATGAGTAATTAAAACGAATCTAGCTTCTTCTCCCTTTAATTATATTTAACCTCCCCAGTTTTTGGTTTGAATAATTTTAGTTAATCTCTATAAGGAAAAATGAAATAGAGAGGAAAATGGACAGAGAGACCACACCGACTTCTATTGTATTGGTCGTCGACTTGTATACATGTAATCAGAGTTGGATCTGAGGGGATTCAAATGAAACATTTGCCTATTCCTATGAAGGGTCCCCATTTTAATAAAAAGATTATACATGTGTATATACATTTCTCTAAAAGGGGACCACAAATGAAATTGGAAAATTTAATATGAAATTTCAAATTATTACACAAAAATTTTTTTTTACAAAAATATGATAAAAATATAAGAAACAAATAATTTTGTTCATAAATATCATATTTTTAAAAAATAAATTTTACAAAAAAAAATATGATTTTGGTTCACAATTTTTCTTGGATTTTTCAATAAAATTATCGAAATATGGATAATTTTTATATGGGATCCCGTAAATCTTAGATCCGGTTCTGCATGTAATACGTAATTAAACATTCCGACATAAGAAGAAGAGTAATTAAAACGAATCTAGCTTCTTCTCCCTTTAATGATTTTGGTTCACATTTTTTCTTGGATTTTTCAATAAAATTATCGAAATATAGATAGTTTTTATATGGGATCCCGTAAATCTTAGATCCGGCTCTGCATGTAATACGTAATTAAACAATCCGACATAAGAAGAAGAGTAATTAAAACGAATCTAGCTTCTTCTCCCTTTAATTATATTTAACCTCCCCCCCCCCAATAGGCCATAACATCGTATCTAGACTTTAACCAATTTATAAGGGACAAGACAAAGAGAGAGTCAAATCGGTTACAATGTGAAAACTTCTAGAATCGAGAATGTAACTGACATCTAAACGTGGCGACAAATGGCCATCAAACCTACGCTTGTAGCTATTTCCTTATTTTGTTCCCATGCATACACAAATACAATATTTATGAGCACGAGAACAAACATAGATATTTTTTTTTTATTTTTTTTTTAACAAACATAGATAACAAACAATGTGAAAACATAGATATAACAAACATAGATATTGAATTAACAAAAAAATGAAAATGTACCCAAAATCTGACTCAGACATGACAAGCTTCGACCAATCATCATCACCGAAACGTCCCACTTACTACGTTCAAAGCCCATCACGTGACTCAGACAAGTCTTCCTCGGCGGCACTAACTCATCAGACCACTCCCACGGAGTCACCGTCACACCCATCGTTTGCTAGCCGTATCTCCAGTGGCGGCGGGTGGAAGGGACGGAGGAAATATCACGGCGGAAGATGGTCGCCCGGTGATAAGGAGGAGGATGGAAGGTACGAGGATCTTTATGGAGACAACAGAGGAATCTCAATCGCTACTTGTAGACTTATTTTGGGAGTTGTTGCCACATTGACTCTCTTTTTTCTTCTCTGTTCTATTCTCTTTGCGGCTTCTCAGTCCTTCTCTCCAATCGTCTACGTCAAGGTACTTTCATCTAATAATCTTTCCATTACTTACATATATAAATTTGCTTCAAACTCCAAATAATTTTGTCTAGTCGTTTGCATTTACATGCTAAATTTTGTGGTCTCACAAGAACTTATAAAATGTATATGCGTTAAATTACTTGTACTAAATAGTTGATGGTCTAGTGATTCATCATGGTGGCTAGCTTCAACCTTGAATGATTTACCCTATAAACATCGTATTATGAACGGTTGCCCCCATACACCATGAGAGATTGTGGGTCAAGGTCCGGAGCTTTCAAGTTTAAAAACTAAATCTTAAGTGAGCTTTGATTGGTTGTTTGCTTTGCATTATGTTTATAGAGTGACTTCGTCCAAATAAAACTCTTAACCTTGAATATTTAGAACAAATTCTTTGGATAGTTGTACATGCAAAAGCATTATTTAGCGTCTGAAACCATCGCCTTTGGTATAGGTAAAATTTCTTCAAGTGTGTAATTTTTGAGTTGTGTCATATAGGGTGTGAATGTGCATAGTTTTTACTACGGAGAAGGTTCAGACCACTCAGGAGTTCCGACAAAGATACTCAACTTTAAATGTTCAGTGGAGATCACAACACACAATCCTTCTACATTCTTTGGCATTCACGTCAGCTCTTCTGCCTTCAAAGTCATCTACTCTCGTCAATTCACACTTGCCATTGCTCAGCTAAAGAGTTATTACCAACCAAAACAGAGCAACCGCACCTCTAGGATCAACCTCGTTGCCTCCAGGGTTCCACTCTACGGTGCTGGATCCGACTTAGCTGCTTCGGACCACAATGGCGGAGTTCCCGTGACGTTGGAGTTCGAGATCCGATCACGTGCCAATATTGTCGGAAACTTAGTCAAGTCTAGGCATCAGAAACATCTCTCTTGCTTCTTTTTCATCTCTTCCCGCAACAACAAATTTGTAAAATTCACCCACAAGACTTGTATCTAATAAGAAGTTTCTTGGTATCCATCGTAGTATAACTCACCTTTTGTTGTTTTCTATCTAATGCATTTTTATGTATTATCATACACTTGTTTTACTGAGTTTATTTTATGGATTTTATCAACATGTGAAGCGGAAAATACAAATAAAAATGACATGTGGAAGCAACCAGTTGTAAAACTGATAGATTTTACTTCTTACTGTTTCTTTCATTCTTCACTATTAAAGCAGATTAAAGAAAGAAAAAGTGCATCGTTGATTTGTTCTTGGACTGGCAACGTCTCTCCAGAACCTATGGAGTGTCTTCTCTTGCATAGAATGGAGTGTCTTCTCTTGCATAGAAGAGAATATTGAATTTTGTGTTTGCACAATATCTTCATTAATTCTAGTAACCTACCAATGTTTGCGAAAAAGACAAGGAGATCAAGTCTTGCATATGATTTTTTAACTTTTTAGTTAGGTATTTTGACTCTTATAATCGCGTATTTATCAAATATTGCATTTGTACAATCATGTCTATTGAATTCTACTTATTTTGTATTGTTTAATATCTTTTAGTTCATAAATATTAAATTAAGAATGCACAGAAATTGTATTTTCGATAAAAAACACCATTTTTTTATTTCTTATTCTGACATATATATATATATATATATAAGCTATATGGTTAAATTTTGGATTTTTATTATAGGGTAAGGATTGTAAAATTAGTAGGTAATGCTCGTAGCGAGACAATTATTAAAATCTTCAAATTTTATGACCTCATGCTTTGATACATAAGAGAAGATAAATTCACAGATTAAAAAGATTCTCATAAATATTTGGTGGAAGAAGGAATTGAAATTGAAACAGAAAGTAAAATTATCGAATCTTATTTTTATTGCTGATGTAATAACTGCCACTAATAATTTCTCACCTTGAAGTTTTATATACTTGTTAGTGGTTTAGATTTTTTAGAGTAGGGTAAGTTATATTTTAAAGAGATAATTACTAAAACATCATTTTTAGATCAATGGTTTACTCAAACATCTTTTAATTTTTTGAGCTCAAAAATGTTACAAAGACCTTTAAAATATCTCAAAACTGTTTATTAACGGTTTTGCCATTATCCTTTGGAAAAAAAAAAAACATAAAACTCAAAAAAAAAAACAGATTTCAACGAAACCTCTTATTCTTCTCCTCCGGCGACTCCGAGCGATTTCGTCTCCGGCGACGAATTTTGTTGCGTTTGACGGTAAGATTTGAAACGAATCATGAGTTTTCTTCCTCTCTATCATTCACGAGTGTTTTGGGTTCGGATTTATGAACTTCAATATGTTCTTCGTTCATAGGTTTCGAAATTCCGGCGAAGGAAAGTTCTGCCGAGTGTTGGGGTTTCGTTTCCGTGCGTTGTAGAGAGGTAATCTCTTGATTCTAACCGGTTTCGTTTGGGTGTGTTGAAGTTTTGTAAAATCACGTTCTGCTCCAGATCTGAATTTTTCTCAGATCTGAATTTTTTCCAGATCTGGTTTTTTCTCAGATCCAGATTCCGACGTTATGGTAGACTTATTTCTTTGGGGAAAAACATACGTTACGGTAGATTTATAATAGACGTTATGGTAGACTTATTTCTATGAGATGCAGACGTTGTGGTAGACTTATTTCTATGAGATGCAGACGTTGTAGTAGACTTATTTCTATGAGATGCAGACGTTGTAGTAGACTTATTTCTATGAGATGCAGACGTTGTGGTAGACTTTTCGACTCTTGATCTGCTAATGAATGAAATCTTTTTTGACGTTGTGGTAGACTTTTTGCAAAGAGATACAAACATTATGGTAGACTTTTCGACTCTGGAGCTGCTAATGAATGAAATCTTTTTTGGCTAGTTAGGATTGTGTTTCAGTCTAAGATGCTCTAATTTCTATGAATTTCTTTACAGGCATTCTTTGTACGTGCAATGCGTAACCGCATGAAGATTGTAAAAAACATCCAAAAGATCATGAAGATGGTCTATACACCATTGTTTCTTGTTGTATTTAGGTAGTATTTGGTTAATCTTTGTATTGTTTAACATGCTTATTCTCCTATACGGCATTATGGTTATGTAGCATCAAGTCTTCAATCTCACTCGTATATATGGCATGTAAGTCCTTAGTGGTAGATTTATTTTTTGTGTAATGGTAGATTTATTCTATTCAATGGTAGATTTTTGACTCTGAAGTTGCTAATGAATGAGATTTATTTGGCATAGTATGAAAGACTTTTGTGATTCCAATATGCATACTATTCGCCTCAAACGTGCAGCTGATATCATGGATGAGTTACCACGTGATGAGATTGTTCATTTATCAGAGCCAAACCCTCATGATGGATCCAGTGATTGTTCAGTTATCCCTCGTGATTCGGATGAGATATATTTTTGTTTGATGGTAGATTTATTTTTATGAGACACATACGTTCTGATTTGTAATATACGTTATGGTAGATTTATTTCTATAAGATACAATTGTTATGATAGACTTTTTGCAAAGAGATTCAAACATTATGGTAGACTTCTATGAACATTTTTTTGTAGTGTAATGAATGAATTGACAACAATTATGTATGGTTAAAACATGGCTTCTGAAATGTCTCTGTAACCATTACGATATCCTTAAAACACGAGTACGAGTTCATACGAAAAGATAGAAAATATATAGTACATACTAAATCTACCATCACTTGTATATAAATCTAACATCACTTGCATGATATGCCCTTAGAACGGTACCACCTTTTGAATTGTCAACCAAGAACACCCATCAATTCTTCTCAAAACTTTGACTACCACAAATAAGAATGATTTGTTTTGTTCCCAATTTACTTTCTTTTGTTCAAACCCTAAACCCTAGTTCTTCACCATTGTTGCAGGTATTTTCGTGCAAATTTGTCTATTTTTAAGGGTAAAATCAACATTTCGCGTTCCCTGCAAATAACTCTACCACCTACCAAATAAGTTTACCACCACTATAGTTTCTTAAACATGAAAAAAGTCTACCACCAAGGACTATAAGTCTACCGCTATCACAATAAGTCTACCAAATGTCTAATGTGAAAAAAAGTCTACCGTAACTAGGTTGGATAAAAAGTCTACCATCACTCGACCTAGTAAAAACAAATCTATCACTGCAATCGCTACCAACGCATAAGTCTACCACTGTTGGTCCTAAAAAAATAAGTCTACCAGTCAATGGCTGGTTTCGTTGACCGAAAATACTGAATAAGCCTACCGCTCATTATAAATCTACCACTACTATAATAAGTCTACCACACCTATACACAAAATAAATCTACCACCGCCATAAATAAGTCTACCGCTAACTATAAGTCTACAGCTACTAAAATAAGTCTACCGTCACTATCCACAATTATAAATCTACCGCTGCTATGACTTAAAATCTACCACCAAAGAAGACAAATCTACGAGTCAAAATAAAATCTACCATCGAAGAAAAATAAATCTACCGTTCAAAATAACTCTACGGAAATAAATCTACCATTCGACTAATAAGTCTACCGCAAAAAATAAGTCTACCATTGGGTGAATTTAAGTCTACCGCTAAAAAAATAAGTCTACCGTTCGGAAACAAATCTACCACCAAAGTGACACAATAAGTCTACCATTCAAAAATAAGTCTACCGCTCATCAAATAAGTCTACGGACTAAAAAATAAGTCTACCAGATCGATAATAAGTCTACCATCGTTGAGCGGTAAACTTATTATTTTTAGGCGGGAACTTTTCCCGCCTACGTGTCCCGTTTCATTAATGGTATTTTCGTAAATATATTTTTTTGTTATCAAAGGAAAAATGGTAAAACGGACTCAAAAATAGCTTCAGTAATTAAAATCTAAAAAGGATGTTTGATTCAACCCAAAATCTAAAAATAATGTTTTAGTCAACTTCCCTATTTTAAAACTACCTCTTTGTCATTTGTGGAAGAATTATAGAAATGATGGATTTGTTTTGGTATGCTTATACTATATGTTTAATGTTCAGAAAAAAAGGTGTTTGAATTCTCTTAAGCTTCCAAGGAGTTCGATTTAGTAAGTTAAATTTGCATGATTTCAGTAGTGAAATATCTCAAGTAATTTATAGAACTTCAAACAAACTTCGTATTTTGAAAAAACAAGTTACTAAATGTTATGCGGTTGTATATATTTTAATAGACATTAAATCTATAATTAATCATTTGTTTTTCATAAAACTAGCAATGGTGTAGGCCAATATTTTGGTGGATTTTCTAAACAATTTAGTTGTCGGAATGACCGGATATTATAATTGTTGGATTCTTTGTAATGAACATTATAAAATAGTGTATTCATTTGTCAAAAATGGAGTTTGTTTAAATGAGAAATGTCGGTCCAATGTCAATGACTTGAAAAACTCGTAAACCTTGAATATTTGGTTAAGTATGAAAACTAACAAATATCCCATATTAGAAGTTTGAATGAAAATCCTGATGCAGCGCATACACGACAATGGGCTTCATTTCGTTTTCGGCTTTTACTTCTTACGCACGTTTGGGCTTTTCGTTTATTTTATTTAAGTTGGTTTTCTTAGTACAGTAAAACCTCTATAAATTAATAATGTTGGGACCGAGATAATTTATTAATTTAGAGAGAATATTATTTTATCGATAAATTAATAATTATTAATTTATACAGAGAAATCCATTTTAGGTAAGATTCTTCTTAATTTGTTTTTTCGAATAATGTTATATTATGAAATTTAATGAATCTATTTGCAAATTGATGAAATTTTGATTAAAATTTTTGATTATCGCAATAGAGTGGATGATATTATTATAATAGACGATCAAACTAAAATGGTATACTATGTATAAAATTTAGAAAAAATCATAGTTATTATCCCTAATATCGATGAATACATTTATAAAGCGTTATTATAAAGAATCAATTATTTTGCCTATAATTTTTACAAGTTTATGGTAAAGATCGAAAAACAATTATAAAAGTTTTTGATGTAACACTTAAATTAAAAGATAAGGTCTAATGAGATTTTCATTTTTAAGTTAAAAAAAAATCACTAAAACCATGTTTAGTACATTATCATATATATATATACATAATTATATATGATTATTAATTTATACTATTATTGGGACCATATTTTACATAGGAGTTTCAAAAAAATTATTATCTAATCATTTTATCAAATTGAGTTGATTTTTACATTGGCCCGACTCGGGACCGGGATAATTAATTAATTTATGGTGTTTATTAATTTATCGAATATTAATTTATCGAGGTTCTACTGTATAGGATAATGCCTTATTCTTTAGAGATTAGGATTAGTAGTCATTGAGTTTATCTCTTCGTTTAGTATTTATAGGGATCAATTTCTTTGTAATCGATACCTTGAAATATTAATTGAATTAAACAGAGCTTTTACAAGCAACGAGAAGAGTATTCTCAAACCTTATTGTTCTTACTTTTCTATATCATACGAACAACATCCTAGCTCGACTTCGTTTCTTCCTGGAAGACTCGAATCTTTGCTAGATATAGCTTCCGTGCCCCTATCAAATCCTTAAGTATATAAAGTGAAGAACTCATAACAAAGTTCAAAACCTTGGATACACTTTGGTGTATTGGAGAAAAGAGATATTCATGCGAGACTTTGATCTTGAGTTTCGGGATTCGACAAATTGGCCAATGGATGAAAAATGATAAGTTTTGGACTAGATTCTTTTTAAATTGTAGGATTAATTAAATCTATGATATCTCCTTTAATTGATTTTGTTTATAACGTTAGATGACATTTTTTAGTTGTGTTGAATGATTAAAAAACATTAAAATCAAGGGAAATTGGTACCAATAATAGGTTTTTGACCTAAAATTCATTATCTAACACCCTTTGAATTAAAACCAGGTGACTAACATTTAGATCACATAAAATTCCAGTTTTACCCTTTTGTAATTAAAAAGCTTTTAACATTAAAAAAACACAAAAATCCTAGTTTCTAAATCATTCATCCTCTCTTATTATTCTTCTTCTTCTTCTTGCCTCCTCCTCACGAGATTCTCCTCTTATTCTTTTTTTATATATATAATTAATGATAGAGAAAACAAGGCACTTCTTTTCTTTCTTCTTCTTCTTTATATCCACAATGACTATTCGCGGTTTCTTCTTTATTTCTCTCAATTATTTTGTATTAATCGTTGCCATATATTCAAATTTATAGTCGTGAATTAAGATGGTGGTTCTTCTCTTTCGTTAAACTCCCCACCGTCATCCATTTTATTGGTCAAACTAAGCCACCGTCGAAGACCTAACATAGATTTGACATATTAACTATTTTCACGAATAGGTCACTATGTTTCCGACAATAGTTGATTATGTTCAAAAACAGGTAACTACGTTTTTGTATAATATTTAACTACATATGTTTTTTTTTATTATAATAGTTAACTATGTATGTTATTCTTTTCATTATGCAAACTACAATATGTAGTTAACAATTATTACAATAACATTTTATGTAGTCAATTATGTCATAAAATCAATAGAGTAGTTAACTATTCCATAAAAAAAGTTACCTATATTTTTAAATTGGTAACTTTTTGAAAATAAATTTAAAAATAGTTAACTATGTTTTTAACAGTTATAAATAATGTGATGTAGTTGACTATGTTCTGAGATCAATTGAATATATCGAAAATAGCTACTGATTTTTACAATATATAGTTCTGTTTTCATCTTCTTCTAACCTGGCTGCTTTTTTTCCAGAAATACAAGTGTGTGAATAATTTTTGAAGAGATAAAATTAAGAGAAGATCCAGAGAAGATTTTTATGAATTTTTATTTTTTATACAATATTTTTAAAGATTTTATTTTTTACTGTCAGTAATTATCACATTTAATGGTAATTATCACATTTAATATGGCGATTGATTCTTATTTCCATATTTTCTTTTTTTCTACATAAAATTAGCCCAATTAAATAGGGGTAAAATCGTCATACAATTGCTTCTTACAGTTACACACCATAATATAAATCACGTGATGTTATATAGCTAATTTTTCTCCTAAAACCTATTATTCAGCTAATTCATTTGGTTGGAAGAAAAATTCAATCATGTCATTAAGAGTGATGATGAATTCTCTTAATTCCACTAGCAATAAACGTTGGTTTCTTTGGCTAGCTATACAACTTCCTCGTCCCTTCAAGAGATTGATACGAGAAAAAACACATCCAATAAAGCAATTCCCTCATGCTTTTTTTTTTGGTTTTGTGTCTGTAAAAGTTTGATTTGATAGGTTCTGTTTTTCGGTGATGGAAGACAAAAACAACCGCAATTGTATCTTGAGAATCTTACTGTTATAAAACCGTCACACTACAAAGCGTTTAAAAATTTAAAGAAAGAGATTTGCCTCGCTTTGCAATTCATTTTCATAATTTGGTATTATAATTATTGAATTTGTTCTTTAATTATCTTTTTATATATCAGTTTCCCAATTGTAGAAATTCGGGTCTCAATAGATAATTGGTAATTATTTTGATTATGATAAATAAGAAGTTTGATATGGTAAAACAAACTCATAAATTAAACATGTTATTCAAAATGAGCTCCCATGTGGATTCAAGGCCTAGTATTAGTTAAAAAGAATGATGTGTTTATATTTTTATTAATGTGATTTTGTTAAAACAAGTAAAGTCTTCTACTCCGACATGTTTTCCTTCCTACGAACGGACTTCATAAGCATCAGAAACACCTCATGGCGAGGGATGCTCAACCTCGAATCAAATCTTCCTTTTGAGGTTGCAACTTTTTTGTTTGTTTTCCTTGCTTCCAATATTCGCAAGGCATATTAAAGAATCTCTTTCATTGCATGAGTGCTCGCGCGAGCAATTGTTTTCCTTTGTAAAACCATTGCCGAAATCAACAGTAGCGATTAGCCACCAACCACCACCAAGATTTCTCCTCTCCTCGTGTAGAGAGATAATATGGACTCAAAACTCTCTCCATGTAGGAGAGTTCCAAGTCAAATTTTGAAATCAGAATCGAAACTTGGTTCACTGCTTGTTTCGTGTTGCTAGCATCACCATGATGTTTTCAAAGGTTAGGGGTTTACTAAGCAAGAAAATTGCTTATGACTTTAAGAGTAAATAAAAACAAAAAAAAGTTGATAGAAACAAGAAAACCGTTAAAAGCGGTTTGTTGTGGGCCCAGCCTTTAAAACCATACAATTAAAATGAGAAAGAAAGCTTCAAAGGGGTTTGTTATGTTATCCCCCCCTCTACGCCGTGTTCTCATCTCCAATATGTATTCTAAGAAAGCTTCAAAATGTTTCTCACGTTTCCAATATTTTACATCAATCTCAAACACACAAAGAAGATGATGGACGCGACGTCGGAATCAGAAAGGACAAGCCTGGACCTGTCGGTTTCATCACCCAAACAGGCTTACTACGTTGAGAGCCCTTCAAGTGTGTCACATGTATACGATGGTGAAAAATCTTCTTCCTCTGCCTCTGCTTCACTGATTCAGATTCAGTCCCCAAACTACACTATCCTCACCGAGTCACGTCTCTCCTCTTCCAGCCGCACCTCCAACGGGACCAGTGGTGTTGGATTCCGTTGGAAAGGAAGCTCCCGGAGGAGAGACCTGTATTGGCCTGAGGGGCACTACACGATTCATGAAGATGAGGTTTATGAAGAGAACAGAGGATTATCTGTTGGACAATGCAGAGCGGTTATGGTACTTTTAGGGACAGTGCTTGTGTTCTCTGTTTTCTGCTCTGTTTTGTGGGGAGCTTCTCACCCTTTCTCTCCTATCGTCTCCGTCAATAGCTTCGACATCCATAGCTTTTATTACGGAGAAGGAATAGACAGAACAGGAGTTGCCACTAAGATTATGAGCTTTAGCAGCTCAGTGAAAGTGTCAGTAGACAGTCCTGCTCCTTACTTTGGCATCCACGTCTCTTCTTCTACTTTCAATCTCACCTACTCTGCTCTCACCCTCGCCACTGGTCAGGTACTCTTTGTTTCAGAGTATTTTCACTCGTTATTCCTATACTAACACCATCGTAATCTGATATTCACATTTTGGTTGTGAAGCTTAAGAACTATTACCAACCAAGAAAGAGTAAGCACATAGCCATTGTGAAGCTCCTAGGAGCAGAGGTTCCTCTCTATGGAGCAGGGCCATACTTAGCTGATTCCGACAAGAAGGGAAGAGTTCCTGTGAAGTTGGAGTTTGAGATCAGATCGCAAGGGAATCTTTTGGGGAAGCTGGTCAAGTCAAAGCACTTGAATCACGTTTCCTGCAACTTCTTCATCTCCTCCTCCAAGACCTCCAAACCCATAAAATTCACGCATAGGACCTGTAAACTCGTTACCATGTAAACACTTTTTTTTTTCTAATTTCTCCACCATGCAAATAAATTTTTGATTTCTCTATCTGCAATAGAATTCAAATGTGCAATCTTTTTGCATAGAAAGGTACATGGATTTTGTTTCTATGTGCACTAGTGTTTCATAAGAAGAGATGCCGAATCAAAACGTTTCAATGCTCTATTGCTTATCCACAGCACAGCCACCTTCTAGCACTGTCCCATTTACTCTGTTTGGTGGCCAATACCGAAAAACTGACCGTCCGATAATATTCTTTAAAGGCAGAGAACCCCTGAAGACAGAACAAGTTTTCCAGAATAAGGAACCATCCAAGAAGCTAAATTTCAAGGTAGACATCTGAAAACATATGAAGAATATGCCACTTACCACACATGCGAATCATAACTGTTATTCCGGTTGTCACCCATCACAAAGACTGAATTTTCTGGTACCCGCTACAATGTCGAAGTAACACCAATATTAGAAAACAAGAAAAACCAGAAGGTTTAGGTTTGAGCATTTGATTGATACTTACAACTGGTGTCATTTCATAACCAGGAGGCTCTAAGATGAATTTTTCATTTCGAGCAACACCGTTAACCATCAGTTTCCCATCATGTACCTGCACAGATCCCCAAATCAATAACCATCAGCTTTACTCTATTAATGCAAGCTAAGAGACAGAACATGATCATAGTACCTCCACAAGGTCACCTTCTTTTGCAACAATCCGTTTAATGAATACATCCTGATCAGTGTACCCAACTTCCTGAAGAACAGGTGGACTTTTGAAGATAACAATATCGTTTGCACAAGGCTTCCTGAAATAATAACTCACCTGAAAAAACATCCCCCACATCTTAGTAACTATCACCAAAACCCATCAATGCATCTCTTTACCTCATGCTAAACCTCATAAAGCTTGAACATTGTAATCAGAAACACAAAACCAACAAGTGTGAAACATTCAACATGTTCCTAAATTAGAAGAAATTGAGATAGAAAGACAGTACCTTCTCTGCAACCAATCGGTCACCGACATCAAAAGTAGGATACATAGACAAGGAAGGAATGTATCTGGGTTCTGCAATAAAATATCGAAACGCAAGCGATACAGTTATAGCCAAGAAGACAGTCTTAGCATCGTCCGACGTAAAATCCAGCCATTCCGGTAACAGTCTGTTTTTTCCCTCCACCTCACTGTCATCATCACCGTTACCTTCGCCGTCTCCTCCTCCGTCGCTACCACCACCGGAATCTAACGGCGGCGCAGGCTTCGTTGTTTCACCTGAATCCTTAACCCCATAGCAATTCAGACTCCGTCGGGAGGTGTTGAAACTGAAGCGACGACAAGAGACAAATTGGGATTTTGGGGTGAAATTGATACGAATTGGATGATTAGGGTTTTTACAAAATCTCGAATTGGAATCGGGTTTGAGGAAAGATAGCGGCGCAGTGGAGAATTGAAGAGATATCATCATCATCAACTAGCTAAAGCTTCAATCTTTTTTCTTCTTCTTCTTTGTGTTCTATGGGACAAACTTGATTTGCCCTCACAAGTTTAATTTTAATCTCAAATGCCCTTAGTAAAGGAAGACTTTTTGCTATGTCCAAAATCAAGGAAAAGACAAAATAACCAGATCTAATCTTATCTATTTACGACCCAACCAGTACTATCCAGTCGAATCCGACCCAAGACCCGATCCGTCGAAAAATCTGAGATTATTATTAAATTTAAAACAAAATCAAAACTGTTATGGAAGTCAAAAATATACGCTGTGTTATGAAAGTCAAAAATATACGCTGCTCATACTTACAGTTTTATCTTATCGCGTACGTTTTATTATCGTGTGGACCCCACTGTCACTATGCACGCACAGTAAATTCTATCTACTTACCTTCTATATATATGAGTTCGCTTTCATTTTGTAATATTCATTCGAGTAAGATTCATTCGAAAACTTTCAATATCAATAACATCACTTAGTTCTTCTTCTTCGAGTGTTTATATATTCTGAGGGTATAAATCTTTCACTTATTCTTAAATTTTTCTTCAGAGCAATTATTCAATCTTCTTTTATAACACGTTATCAGCACGATCACTCTAAAATTCCAACTTTTATATGCATACTTATTATACCCTACGGTGGGCGGATTACCGCCTCCATATTTACTTATTGTGGATGCTTTACGCACCATAATTATTTATTTACTTGTTCATAGACGGTTAAGCCGCCTGCTAATTTATTTACTGTTTTAATTATTTTGTTTATATATAAATGGCTGGTTTAGCCGCCTGTTAATTTATTGTGGATGCTTTACGCACCATAATTATTTATTTACTTGTTCATGGACGGTTAAGCCGCCTGCTAATTTATTTACTGTTTTAATTATTTTGTTTATATATTAATGGCTGGTTTAGCCGCCTGTTAATTTATTGTGGATGCTTTACGCACCATAATTATTTATTTACTTGTTCATGGACGGTTAAGCCGCCTGCTAATTTATTTACTGTTTTAATTATTTTGTTTATATATTAATGGCCGGTTTAGCCGCCTGTTAATTTATTGTGGTTGCTTCACGCACCATAAATTATTTACTTTTATTAATGGTCGGTTTTGCCGCCTAATTATTTTACTTATTTATTTACTGTTTTTACTGTGGATGACTATGTCACCATATTTTTACTAAATCTGTGTTTATGGCTGTTACATAAAATGATTAATTAGCTGTTTATAAATTTAATATCTGAACCGGTAAATTTTATCTGATTGATTATTAATTTTTTTTCAAAATTAATTTATCTTTTACATCTGAATTTACAACGGTCACAAAGAAAAATTTAAAAAGTTTTACCTTTTAAAACGGCTAGTTAACGGCTATGAATAGTAATTTTTCAATCTATAAATACACTTATTTTTCACTCTTTCATTTCATTCATAATTTTATTTCATCTCTTTTCAAAACTAAGAAAATGTTTCGGTTTTTCTTAATCATTATAGCATTTGTAATTTTTGCTTGTATTTACGGTATTTCTATTGGTGATTTTACTCCGGAAGAGTACATCATGAGTCTTATCTTAATGTTTTATGCATTAATATTTCTTGTAATTTCTTTTATTATTAATTTGTATGGTTGATCTTAATTAATGAAATTCTAATTATGATTTCTATTTTTCGTTTTAGAAATAAATGGCAAATATCGAGAAGCTTAAGATTCCAGCTCTCGAAGTCACTGGAGAAAACTACATAGCATGGTCCACGAATGTCGAGCTTCATCTAGATGAAATGAATATAGTGGATACTATAAGAGAGGGAAATGAATCGCTTAGCCATGAGAAATCAAGAGCGATTATTTTCCTAAGGAAACATCTAGATGAAAATCTGATACATGATTATGCGAAAGTAAAAGATCCTGCAGAGCTGTGGCAAGCTCTAAAGGAAAGGTTTGACAACCAAAGGGCAATAACTCTTCCACATGCTCTTGATGAGTGGGCAAATTTGAGGTTTCTGGATTTTCAGTCGGTAGAAAAGTATAATTCTGCCATGTTAAGAATTGTGTCCCAATTAGAATATTGCGGTAAGCATGTGAGCGAAGAAGAGATGCTCAATAAGACTTACCTCACTTTTCACAAGGAACACTATGTTCTAGCAGAACAATACAGAAACTGCAGGTACCGAAGGTTTTCTGAGCTGATTGTAGCACTTAAAATAGCGGAGAAGAATAGTCAACTTCTCATCAAAAACTACAACACTCGGCCTGCAGGAACCAAAGCAATCCCTGAAGTGAATGCTATGGTTGTGAAAAATCCAGAGAAAACCGATGTGAAAAATCCAGAAAGAGGAGGTCAAACTTATCGAGGTCGTGGTGGTCGATTCAATCGAGGTCGTGGAAAGTATTATAACCCGCAAGGACGAAAGTCATTCAAATGGGTTCGCTCTGAACAGAATTCTAAAGGCAAGGAAACCAAAAGTAATGTCACCCAGAAGCGTGACGGAATCTGTTACAGATGTGGATCGAAAGGACATTGGTCCCGTGTGTGTCGAACTCCTTTACATATTTGCAAGTTGTACCAAGAGTCTGCTAAAGGCAAAGAAAAGGAGGTGAACCTAATGGAACACCCTGAAGGTGATACCCATCTCGACGCTTCGGACTTTGAGAATGACAACGAAGTTACCGACCTTGCTGAAGACTAAAATGCTTGTAGTGAGACTACTGAATAGTCTCTAGTTTTGCCATGTATAATATTATGTTTTTCGGTTGTTTTGAAGAATAATGTTGTTTTACCAACAAACTAATGTATAATTAGTGTGTGTTTACTCTTTCATGAATGAAGTTTGTTTTTCCTTGATTGATGTTTTATCTTGATTACAGAAATGGACAAAGGTACGAACAAATCAATATCCAAAGGAAACGTTAGAGAAATTTGTATACCGGATAGTGGAACAACGCACACTATTCTGAAACACAAAAGGTATTTCTCTAACTTAAAACCAACGAGAGTTACAGTTGATACAGTATTGGGTCCTGTAGACTTGATTGAAGGAACTGGTAAAGCCAACTTTACGTTGCCTAATGGAACAAAATTTTCCATAAGTAATGCCTTATTTTCTCCGAGTTCTAAACGGAATTTGTTGAGTTTTAATGACATATATCTTCAAGGATTTGATACTCAGTCAGCAACTGAGAATGGAAAGAAGTATATGTTCATAACTTCTGATAAATCAGGAGAAAGGAAAATTTTAGAGAAAATACCAAAGTTTCCTTCTGGTTTGCATCATACATACATAAATGCAATAGAATCGCATCTTGCAATCAAACGAAATCCAGAAGATTTCACATTATGGCATGATCGCCTTGGTCATCCAGGCACTTCTATGATGCGAAAAATCATAGAAAACTCTCATGGACATCCACTGAAAATCCAAGAGATTTATCAGGTGAATAGAATGACATGTGTAGCATGTTCTCTTGGAAAATTAATTACGAGGCCATCCCCGGTTAAAATTGATAAAGAATCACCAAAGTTTCTTGAACGAATTCAAGGTGATATTTGTGGACCGATACATCCACCAAGTGGACCTTTCCACTATTTTATGGTATTAATTGACGCATCCAGCAGATGGTCACATGTTTGTCTATTATCGTCTCGAAACTTAGCGTTTGCAAGGTTTCTAACTCATATTATCAAACTGAGGGCTCAGTTTCCGGATTATCCCATTAAAAGAGTTAGATTGGATAACGCTGGTGAATTTACATCTCAAGCATTTAATGACTATTGTATGGTAACGGGGATTGATGTTGAACATCCGGTAGCTCATGTTCATACACAAAATGGTTTGGCTGAATCATTAATTAAACGTTTGCAATTAATTGCAAGACCTTTGATCATGAAATCAAAACTCCCAACCTCTGTATGGGGACACGCTATTTTACATGCTGAGGCACTTATCCGAGTCAGACCAAGTGCAAATCATAATTACTCCCCATTACAATTAGTGTTTGGTCATGAACCAAATATTTCTCATCTAAGGATTTTTGGTTGTGCTGTGTATGTGCCTGTAGCACCACCACAACGTACAAAGATGGGACCGCAATGAAGGTTAGGGATATATGTTGGTTATGATTCTCCATCCATAATACGATATTTAGAGCCTCAAACTGGTGATGTTTTTACGGCACGGTTTGCCGATTGTCATTTTGATGAAAAAGAATTCCCAGTTCTAGGGGGAGAAAATAAACAAGTAAGAAAGGATATAGAGTGGAGTGTACCATCTTTGTTACATCTTGATCCTCCTACAAAACAGTTGGAACTGGAAGTCCAACGAATTATACATATGCAAAGCATAGCAAATCAGTTACCTGATGCTTTTGCAGATACTAAGACGGTAACTCAGTCACATATTCCAGCTGCAAATGTTCCTGCTCGGGTTGAAATTCCCCAAGAACAAGGAAGGGCAGATGATACACGCGAGTCTAAGACACGCCTGAAGCGTGGTAGACCTGTTGGCTCTAAAGATAAAAATCCTAGAAAACGTAGGGAATCTGAGAAGCTTGATGTTCCCGAAATAGCAGAAAATATTTTGGAAGAAAGACATCAAGAAACGAATGATAATGTAGAGCATCATGTGCCTGAAGAAAATCATGAGATTTCTATAAATTACATTTATAATGGGAAGATTTGGAATCGAAGTAAAATGGATATCATGGATGACGTTCTCTCATATCTTGTGTCGAAAGAAATAAATGAGGAAAACGAAGATCCAGAACCACAGTCGGTATATGAATGTCAAAAGAGGCATGACTGGGGAAAATGGAAAGGAGCCATCCAAGCCGAACTCGATTCATTAAATAAACGCAGTGTATTTGGACCGATTGTACTTACACCTGTAGATGTAAGACCAGTTGGTTACAAATGGGTTTTTGTTCGAAAACGAAATGAGAACCACGAGATTACGAGATACAAAGCTCGTCTTGTGGCTCAAGGTTTTTCTCAAAGACCTGGAATAGATTATGAGGAAACCTATTCTCCCGTTATGGATGCAATCACATTTAGATTCCTGATGAGTCTTGCAGTTGGTGAAAACCTAGAAATGCGTCTTATGGATGTTGTTACTGCTTATCTGTATGGATCATTGGATACCGATATTTATATGAGAATTCCCGATGGGTTTAAAATGCCAGAAGCATTACGATCTAAACCTAAAGAGTTATGTGCAATAAAATTGCAGAGATCATTATATGGGTTAAAACAATCTGGACGAATGTGGTACAATCGTCTCAGTGAGCATTTAATGAAAGAAGGATATGCGAATAACCCAATATGCCCATGTGTTTTCATCAAGAAAACAACATCTGGATTTGTGATTATTGCGGTATATGTTGATGATCTAAACATAATTGGAACTCAAGATGAAATACAGAAAGCATCTAATTATTTGAAAGGAGAATTTGAGATGAAGGATCTCGGACAGACAAAGTATTGTCTTGGTTTACAAATTGAGCATTCTCAAAAGGGTATATTTGTACACCAAGCTACATATACCAAAAGAGTGCTAAAACGATTCAACATGGACAAGGCAACTCCGTTGAGTACTCCTATGGTCGTTAGATCACTACAAATTCAAAATGATCCATTTCGACCACCTGAAGAAAATGAAGAAATACTTGGTCCTGAAGTACCATATCTAAGTGCAATCGGAGCACTCATGTATCTTGCGAATTGTACTCGTCCTGACATCTCATTTGCTGTTAATCTTTTAGCAAGATTCAGCTCATCTCCAACACGAAGACATTGGAATGGGATTAAACATATCTTCCGATATCTTCAAGGGACAATTGATTTAGGATTATTTTATCCTAAAAACTCAAAAGATCAAATGGTTGGTTTTGCAGATGCCGGATATTTATCAGATCCGCACAAAGCGAGATCACAAACAGAATACGTTTTTACTATTGGAGGCACTGCAATATCCTGGCGTTCTCAGAAGCAAACACTTGTAGCTACTTCTTCGAATCACGCTGAAATTATTGCACTCCATGAAGCAAGTCGAGAATGTGTTTGGCTCAGGACAATTTGTCAACACATCCGATCATGTAGTGGATTACACGTAAACATGGAGCCAACGATCTTATATGAAGATAATGCTGCATGTGTTGCCCAGACGAAGGAAGGATATATTAAAAGTGATAGAACCAAACATATCCCTCCAAAGTTCTTCTCATACACCCAAGAGCTTGAGAAGAACAAAGAGATTGAAGTGAGATATGTTCGATCATGTGATAATACTGCGGATCTCTTCACAAAATCACTTCCTACCTCGATATTCAAGAAGCACGTCTATGACATTGGAATGCGCCATCCACGCGATATATATGCTTAATTATTCGAGGGGGAGCTTGCGTGGTTGTACTCTTTTTATCCTACTAGGGTTTTTCCCACTGGGTTTTCCTAGAAAGGTTTTTAACGAGGCAACCGAAAGACATGACGCAAGAGACATAGTGACATTGGTCTCCAAGGGGGAGTGTTATGGAAGTCAAAAATATACGCTGTGTTATGAAAGTCAAAAATATACGCTGCTCATACTTATAGTTTTATCTTATCGCGTACGTTTTATTATCGTGTGGACCCCACTGTCACTATGCACGCACAGTAAATTCTATCTACTTACCTTCTATATATATGAGTTCGCTTTCATTTTGTAATATTCATTCGAGTAAGATTCATTCGAAAACTTTCAATATCAATAACATCACTTAGTTCTTCTTCTTCGAGTGTTTATATATTCTGAGGGTATAAATCTTTCACTTATTCTTAAATTTTTCTTCAGAGCAATTATTCAATCTTCTTTTATAACAAAAACTAATTTTTTTCCCTTTTTTCGTTCTTCTTCTTCTTCTTCTTCCGGGTTGCTCTTCTTTTTAATCTGGGTTTCTTCATCCTCTAAATTAGGGTTTTATTTCTTGCTAATTTCTCCCAAATTCCCTTTGCCACAAACGCTCTATTATTCTTTCTCTTTTTTTTGCCTGTCGTTTTCTCTCTCTCGTAGTTCATAAGAAAAAAAGCTTCGATCTTGATAACAATAGTGGCTACAAGATCTCTATCGTGATTCTCACCGCCGGTAATTTAATCAAGTTCTTCTACAATGTGCGAAGGTATAAAATTTCTCTTATAAAACGGGTTTCAATCTATGTTGTGTCCCGAATTCCATTGATAACGAAATTCGTAGATGCAACCAAAAGAGAGTTTGCTTCAAATTGTTTTCTATTGGTTTAGTAGAGAGTGAGAGAAATTGTTGAATTTAGGATATGTGTTTGAATGGATAGATGCTAATTTTAGTTTCGTATGTGATTACTTATTTGATTATACTGAAAAAGCTTGAAATTACACAAACTAAGTTTGTGTTTGAATGTTGTCGTTTATATTCTTTGTTTCGTAACTTTGTTGACTAGTATCTAATGTAGTGATTGGGGCTTTGAATATCATGAATTCAATCTCTACCATTCAATTATATGTCTCTTTAGCAATTGTTGTTCTGGAATTGAAACTTAAAACAAGTAGCAATAATGGAAATGAAACATTCATTTATGTTTTATTTTGTATGAAAAGGTAGAAGTGAAAGGAAACAACATTGAGAAGAGAGACATCAACAACAAAGAAGACAACAACGACAAGAAGGAGAAAAACCACATGGATTTCACTATATCTACAATGTAGTATAAACTATGGCATTTGGTTTATTACTTTTGTTGTATTGTTTAATTTGGTACTCGATTTGGATGTACATGTGCCGTATAAACAAAAGTAGTTCATTCAACCTATAAAATTTATTATTTGGTATGTATTTATTTGAAATCCCAAAAAGAAACCAAACTAAAAATAGGATAATAAAATTGGGTCAATCCAATCAAATTTGACCAAATGGCTTATACTCTCTGTTTGAACAACTCCGTAAAACTGATTATTGTAATGGTACAACTTAAAAACAAACTAGTTTGTTTAATATTTTAATTTTCATAAGAATTTTATATATATGTTTTTGCAACTTATAGGAATTTTACTAGACCAACTATACCAGTGAGTATTTTACTACACCATTTAATATTTTCAAATATTTTTATAAAATCCAAAAATAAATAGTATTTATTAGAGGAAAAACTAATCAATAAATAATTTCACTTCAGTATGCAAATTAAAAAAACAATTGTTTTATGTATTTACAATATAAACAAAATTTTATTAATGATTTATGGTATATCATAGTTTATTTTACTACGATCACCTTATACTTTTAAGATGACTTCCATGATATAATCTAGCTTATGATACAAAATTTCATAGAAAATATAGTTTTGCATATATTATGGCATGGAAACATAAGAAATGTGTTACAAATTTCAAAAACGATATGAACAACTGAAAATTTGTTTGTCATATCATGGTACCACTAAATAAATGGCTAAACCCGAAAAGTACTACTATTAACAAATGTGTACTACTCGGAAACTCGGGACAACTATGTATAAAATAACGGCACACGTGATGAATATATCTATATAACGGTGCACATGTGTTAAATGTATGCAAGAAATGATGTCATGCGGTCTAATTTGATTGGGGTTTCATTATTTTGTTAAAAGTTTATTTAAATTTTCTTCTTCTCTCTCTCTCGTCTGCTAAAAATACAGAGAATGAGACAAAGCAAATGAGAATCTTCAAGAAGACTCTACAGTAAATTCCGAGCTTTGTGATGATGTTGTTTTCGCTCAAGAGTCTTCTTCTTCTTATTCCTAAATTGTCTCTGTTTTGCTTGCTTCTTGTTCCTCCATTAATGTTCAATCATAGATCTCTTAATCCATTACTATTCACTACGATTCAACTATTCTGTTCCATTAAATACCATTGCAATATGTGAATCAACCTAGAATAATTGTTTAAATCCAATTGAAATCCCTAAATTACTTTCTCCATTAGAAAATACATCAATGGTTCAATTTGATTCACTACGATTCAACCACTACGTTTTACTAATTACCAATTCACTATCCTAATCAACCCAGAAAACAAGAATACCAACCCAATTTGTATAAGAATAATTTTCCAAATCTAATTGAAATCCCAAAATTACATATCCAATGTGCATAATACAACGAAAATTAATTATGCATCATAATCCAAAGGCACGAGAATTTTAAGTTGTTAAAACATAATCCAACACACTTTAATTTTGATTTTGTTCAAGGTTTAAGGATGCATCAATGGTGAATAGAGTATGGGGAAGAAGACGACAGAAGAAGAAAAGGGAAACAAATTTGATTGGTCCATTTCTTTTATGATTGTTTTTTGGAACAATTTTCTGATTGGTCAGTCAAACTTTTATTTTTCATTTTCGTTTAAATAGTTTTAGTTAAAATGAAGATTGGTTTTTTGGTCATTTCCCCCTTCATTAAAGGGTAAGAGGGCATTTTAGATTAAAGTTTGGTATGCTGATTTGGCATGGAGAGAAAATGGTATATTAGAAGTTGATCCGTGTTCTATGGGGAAAAGAAAAGAAAAGAAAAAGGATATTTGGGGTAATTAAGGTCAATTTTATTCTTTTATTTTCTTTCAGATTCTTCCATTACTCAAACAAGATGTAGTGTGGAAAATAGAAACACAGACAAAAAGTTTTACCAAAACGAGCTAACAAAACTGCACACATGCAACTAAATTCTTTGGGAAAACTAGATCATTCGTGTGATATATTCAGTCTACTATTTACACAATTTATTTTGAAAGTTGGATTAAGAAATTGCTTATGGGATATTGATATATCATGGTTTTCGCCGGTTTTTGACCATGATATAAGTTTTTTTATCGAGCTTTTTCATTGTTTTTCAAGTTTTTTTAGTGTCTTAACTAGTTACTGTACGTGGGAAACTTAATTGGTGATTATGGTGCATTTTTTAGCATAAAAGGGAGAGATGTCGAAGTTACAAGTGAAGAGTCGAAATTTTAATCATGCGTCGACCCACACACACTTTTTATAGGCCGACGACGTGACTTCTGAAGATTTGAAGAATTGCCTTTTTGCCCCAGAAGTTTTCAGAAGTTATTAGAAAGACCCCATCTCGAATTTAGAACATTATATATACTTTTCTTTTAGGTTTTTAGTTTTCCATCGGGTTTTCTATTGAACAAAGTTGAGAGAGATTTTTGAGAGTTTTAGGGAGACAAGTCTACTTCATTCTTGAGATTCTTCGAACCCTTTGTATCACTTTCTCTACCTCTTTTATATGGAGTATTATTCAGTTATGTTGTCTTTTGCATCCATGTCTGAGTAATTCTCTTGTTAGGTTTAGGGTTATTCAAAAGGATCGAAGATGAATTGTTAATTTTAACTCACTTGTTAGGATTATCTCATTGGTTCTTCATCTAGATTGTTTTAACTCTGATTTAGGATTCGCAACCGTGAATTATATATCCTAGGTTGATAAATTGACACGGAAGTGTAATTGATTAACTTGAACTAGATCTTAGATGAGCAAAATCTCATATACGCAAAGGAATTTAGTTTAGGGATTTTGTGAAAAAATTGGAACTTGAACTTAAAGCTTGTTTAAATTGATTGAATTCACAAAGGAATTTGGCTTTCTAGAATTTAAGCATAGTTAGTTTTCGCAACGGAAGTTGGTTAATTATATCTTAGTGTTTCAAGTTCAAGAACGGTTCTTAATTAAATCCAAGCATCTTTTAATCTACAATTTTGATTCATCCTGAGAATTTTCCGAAAGCCTAGCTTTTTGTTTAATTGATTTTAAGAAAACAACAATCTTCACCTTTTTCGAATTTGTTTTTACATTTACATTACATCATTTGCTTAGCTTAATTCGAAGTCATACATTCTATTGTGTGATTTGATTCACAGTGATTCGACCCCTATTACGACGACCTCTTAATTTGAGAGAGTCTACCTCAGGGTTAAATTTAAGCCTATCAAATTTTGGCGCTGTTGCCGGGGAATCAAATTCACCATTAGAATTTTGATTCTAGAATTTAGTCTAAGTTTTTCTTTATTTTGTTACTAATTTTCAAATTCTACTCTTATGTTTTTGGTGTTTCAGGTGTATGCAATCTCGGAAAACTAGGAGCGAAAAGAATCAAAAGTTAGTAGATTTCGTTAAGGAATTAGGGATACTTGAGCGAGAGAACAGAAAGACAGCGAGGCAAGCTAAGACGGTGAGACACACTTTGATTCTGTTTCTGAATGCAGAGGGTCAGTTGGTTGACATGGAAGGAAATAAGTATAATGAGCAGGGTGAGAAGCTTGATGATGTGAGTAATGTGGTGATTGAGGCAGTCAAAGTAGACGATGCAGATGAAAGAGAGCGTGAGCGCGCTCAGGCAGATCGTCAGATTCAAGATCGTCAGGTTCAAGATCGTCAGGTTCAGGAGGTTGTGGTAAATCATCGCACTTTGGGTGATTACAACCGTCCTGAGAAGTATTACGCCAACAGGGCAGCGATCCGGCCTCCTGGATTTCAGAGGATGGATTTTGAGTGGTTCGAGGACCTTGCATCCAGCATCAAGTCAAATGAAGTGTCTCATGATTACATCTTTTGTAAGCTATTCCCATACTCTCTAGCTGAGGACGTGGCTTACTGGTTGAAGCAGTTGGAGCCAGGCTCATTGACTACGTGGAGTGCTACAAAGAATGCTTTCCTGAGTCATTTCTACGATGAGTCGCGTTCAGATGATTTGAGGGCCAAGATCTCTTCTTTTTGGTTGGGGCCCAACTGAAGCATTCAAGGCTTCATGTGAATGCTTCAAGGGTTATCAGAGAGATTGCCCTCACCACGGGTTCACAAAAGTTCAGCTTTTGAGCATCTTCTTCAGAGGTATTGATTGGAGACATTAGATGGCTATGGATTCTGCTAGTAATGGAGATTTCAATACTATATCTCCAGCTGACTGTCTCATGCTCATCAAAAACGTGGCTTCAAGCAAATCACGAAGAAGATTGATCAGGAGAGAAGAAGAGAAGGTGGAATTACAGATGGTGCTGAGATTGCTGAAGTGAAAAATAAGATTGATTCGGTACACAACATTCTAGTGGGAAAGAAAGCTGTTCATTTCGCTCAGGAAGTGGACACCTTCTTTCTATAGGAGGATAAAGAACAAGAAGATGTTAACTACATTAATCAGAATGGCTACCAGAATTAGAGGTTTTAGAATCAGTCAGAGAACATGGGATACAATGGATACAACCAGAGGAGTTCTTTCACAAGAAATCCAAGTTCTCCTAACTACACTCAGAAACCTCAGTATCAGAAGGCTGATTATCAGAAGCTATATGGCAGTAACAACAATCAGAGAAGCTACGGTTCTTCATCTTATCAGCCATTACCTGCTAAGTCTTCAGAAAGCGACACGAAGGCTTTGCCTGAGCAGATTCTTGAGGGTCAACAAAAGATGACAGTGAACTTCAATGGAAAGATTGATAGCCTCTATACTGACTTGAATGGGAAGATTGAGGCTCTCAACATTCATGTAAAGAATCTTGATACTGAGGTTGCTTAAACTGTTGAGAATGTGAGAAGACACGAGGGTTTTTTTCCAGCCAGAACTGATACAAATCCTAAGCAGCACGGTGTAGCAGCTATCACGACTAGAAGCGGGAAGGTTATCCAGCCAATTCTGAAGAATGATCTTACAATCGAGCAATTGGACGAGCTTGGTGATGTTGAAGACGAAGAGCTTTTTGTTCTGAATTCTGTGTCGATCGACACAACTGAAGTGTGTCGGTCGACGCATCCCAAAGTCACCGACACAAGTGCAAAACCAGAAGATGTGTCGATCGACAAAGCTGAAGTGTGTCGGTCGACGCATCCCTCAAAGAAGTCGAATCCTCGTCATGTGTCGATCGACACAGAGGCTGAGTGTGTCGGTCGACACACACCACACACAGAATAAACTTTAAATTTACCTGTTGAAAGAGTGTACAAGCCTAAGGTGCCCTATCCTAGGGGTCCAAAGAAGTCTAAACAGGAGCTAGAGGAAGCTAAGTGTAAAGCTATCATTGACAGGCTTACAGTTTAGATACCATTGGTTGAGGCAATCAGAACTTCTCCGGTAATTCGGCGGTATGTGAAGAGATTGGTCACTAAGAGTCTGTGTATTGAAGAGGGAGTTGCCATGATCTCAGAACAAGTGAGTGCAATAATTCTGAACAAGGTTCTAGAGAAACTTACTGGTCCAAGAAGCTTTGTGTTGGATTGCTTAATCTTTTCGGATAGGTTCCCGAAGTCTCTATGTGATTTGGGCTCTAGTTTCAACTTGATGCCACTCTTTGTTGCTTTAAGCATTGGGATGACAGATTTCCAGCCGACAAGGATTTCTCTTATCCTTGCAGACATATCAGTGAGGGTTCCAGAAGGTGTTTTGGAAGTCGTTCCAATCAAGGTTGGAGACTGCTTGATTCATACTAATTTTGTGATCTTGCAGTATTGTGAGGAGCCTAAAGACCCCCTTATTCTTTGATGTCCATTCTTAGCTACAGCTGGTGCTATGATTGATGTGAAAGGGGGAAGGATTACTCTATGTGTGGGGGATTTGGAGATGAATTTCGATATGGACAAGCTGGTTCAGAAACCCACCAGAGATGGTCAGACATTTTATGTGGATACACTGGATGATCTCATTCATGAGGTTTTTAACGAGAAGTATCTCATTGATCCCTTGGAAAGGACATTGGTTAACTCTGTGACTGAGATTAGACAGTTGGAGGATGCTTCTAAGGGGTATGCTAAGCTGATGAATGACAGTGAACAAGTGAGATAAGTGGTAGATGATGCGCACTAAAGTGAACAATGAACTAATGCTAATGCTCAAAGATCTTCTATGAGTTCTAAAACCTCAATTAACTAACCACAAGTGCATGGTGCATTCAATGTAGTAATCAAGGGTCATTGGTGATGTCGGATTGAGCAACACTCCGAGATCTTTCCAAAGAATAAAGGAATTAGGTTTACTGCGTAAAATCACCAAGAAAATAAGAGTTCGAAAGGATGTGTATAGACTTCTCTGTACAAATCGTCTTCCTTATCATAGATATAAACTATGGGAAAATATATATGTTATAGTTGTGCCTTTTGAGAGGCTGCCTACGTACCCTTTAGAATAGGGATCAAGCCATTCGTAGTTCATGTTCATAACATTCGTCACTACTCGTTTACCGAGATAAGTCTTTATAACTTCGTTATTACTCGTTTACCGATTTAATGTGTTTATAACATTCGTTATTAATCGTTTACCGAGTTAGGTCATTGACCTAAATAGCTAGGCCAGCTAGGCAGATAGTCAGCTAGGCAGATAAACAGACAGCTAAGCAGATAGTCAACTACGCAGATAAATAGCTAGGCAGATAGTCAGCTAGGCAGATAAACAGCTAGGCAGCTACGCAGCTAGGCAGGTAGGCAGCTAGGTCACCAAAGGTGATGAATTAAGCCTTCATAGGCATGTCACAAAGGTGATAAGTTATGCCTTCATAGGCAAGTCACAAGGGTGATGATTTATGCCTTCATAGGCAAGTCACATACGTGATGAGTTTAGTTCTTCGAGAACATGCGTTACTGGAAACGTGACTGAGGATTCTACAGACTTCGGATGTACAATCTGGAGCCTATTCTGGAAACTAGAGAGAGATCTTTCCAACAGTATGTAAATCGTTACATGGTTCGATGTGGTTCGTCGTGGACGAAGGTACAAAGTTGGTTCTTCAGAACTTCGTATCCTTCTACTTTGGTCTCAGGAAACTGAGCATAACTTTCGAACCGTAATATCAAATTATGTTCTGGTTTCGTCTGTAGCTTCGTATGCATGTCTCCTATTTGTGTACCAAATAGAAAGACCTTCGAGGTTGATATGCTACGTCGTTTGCGTCGTCTACTAGAACAGGACGAATCTGTCTTGAGAGGTGTTTCTAGGTCTTGAATCCAATTCTGGATCTAGGATAAAGGTGGATATATCCATGGGGAGATCAATGTCCCCTCTAGGAGAATAACATCAAGTATTTATACAAGATGTTAAGACGGTGGAATAACCACTAAGAGATAAGGAAAATCTCCTAAAAGATAAAAGGAAAATATACTTAATTCTAAGTATTTCCTTTTATCCGAGCTAACTCTTCCTTTTTTCTCGGATTCACCAAGGTCGGTCACTTATGTTCTTGGGCTGAATTCTCAATAGGCCCTTATTGGGCTATTCTTCATACTTCTTGATGAAGCTCCGAGTTGGTCCATGATCCGGGTCAGATCATGGTACGGGTGTTAAACCCGGTACCACCAGTCATTCTTCCACAAGGATTTAGTGATCTAATTCTAAACAATTGGAATGCAAGAAACTAATGAAGCTAGGTGAATCCAAATTCAAGGTGTAATTTGGGGTTTTTACTCAACTTAAATGATAATATGAAATGGTGCAATAAGTAAAATGCAAGTTTAAACAAAGTAAAGAAAAGCAATGCATGAATGAAAGTAAAATAAGATTAAAATGCAATTTAAGAAAAGTCAACAAAAGTCAACAAAAGTCAACTTTGATGATCATTCAGATTAAAGCATGGATCTTGACTCAAGCCTGGGCATCCGGGTACCCAATTGGGTTTCGGGTCGGGTACTTTGGGTATCGGATTTTCGGATTTCTGAATATAAAACCTATACGGGTTATATAAAAATACGGGTTGGGTACGGTTTGGGTATTTTTGGGTTCGGGCGGGTTTTGGGTTTTCATCAAAAACCGAAATAAACATGATCAAAGCTGTAAATGTAAAAGCAATGTGGCAATTTACTCTAAATTACAAATGGACAAACAAGATAATGTGTAAAACAACGTTTAAATCAAACCAAGACTTCAAATACATACATAATGCCTAACAACCACTGAAACAAAAGCAACGTAATGTTTCAAACCAAATCAAAACTTCAAATACATAATGAAACAAAAATGCAAGCTAAAAGTTTAAAATATAGTTTCCTCTTGTGATTCTCCATCTTCCCTTTGTCCATTCTTGATTCCTCCTATGATAAGTACAAATCAAATAACAAATAGAGATTCGAGAATGATTATACAAGTTCATGCAAGAAACGATAGTTATATTAGTAAGTTGTAATAATCAACCAATTTAGATAACATGCCTTGTTCTTTTTTTAAAGTATTTATCTTTTTGCTAAAGTTACTAAACAAATAATTGTGAGAAGTTTACAGTTTATCATCACCATCACTATCCTATAGAGGATAAAATAAATGATTAGCTAAGTAAAAAAATTGTTGTTCCAAACATCAAACTAGGACCTCTGTAATGCCTCTCGTTATAAAATAATTCACCAGAACTGGAAAAATTGACCAAATCAATTTATATAGAATCTAGGGTTTATATATCATCAAATCAAGTAAATCAAACAATCACCAAAGACAAATCGATCTTATACAAATCAAATTCAGAAACTACATTGAATCAAAAACAACAATGTATCAGTCACATACCTTCGAATGGTTTATAGATTCTTCTGATTGAGGAGACGAATTCCTTAGAAGATTTGGATTTTCCAGCATGAAAATTGAAAAAGAATTATGTGGATTTATAGCGTATATTGGTAAATGGGGATGTAGGTTTTTGAAACTGGAAACTGAACAAGCTAATACCGGTAAGTGTATATTTGTATACATATGTGTTATTTGGGTAGTTTGGGTAACCGTTTTATTGTCGAATAACCCTAACCCGAACCCGAAATTTTAAATTATAAAACCCATTCGGGTTATTAGAACTACCCGTACCCATTCCAAATCCGGGTTTTCGGGTTGGGTTCGGGTTCGGGTTCGGTTTTCGGGTTCAGGATATATGCCCATGCCTAATCTTGAGTAAAGGTGATTGATTTAGGTTGAAACAAGTTAAGATAGTGATGCACAACAACTAAAGATAGCTAATTTCAAAGCATGAATCCATTTAATCTAGATTAACCCACTTCCATGGTACTAATCCATTTCTTAATCAAAATCTAACATAAACTTCTATCTTGTTAAAGATTAATCAAGAATCATTAATAACATGTTCATAAAAGCCTACTAAACTCCTTAGACATCAACTTTCATTGGCTAAGATGAGTAAAGCATGATTAAAGTTCTTCAAGACATGTCTACAAACACTTTCCGGGCATGAAAAGACCATGATCTAGATTTGGGGTAATTACTTCATAATCTAGCATTAAGAGCTCTTTAACGAATGAAATATGAAAAGGACACGTCACTAAGATCTACCTAGGATCCGAGCCTGTGAGCCGTTATGCGCAGAAAGATAAGACAAAGCCATGTCATTGAGGAGAGAGGACTATGTGCGCAAGGAGAGTAGTAGTTATTTTTGTATTGTTATGCATTTGCTTTTCATCTTTAGTTTTGGATCAACTTGTGTGTTTTGGGGAGTTAAGAGCTCCCTTTTTCCCTTGAACAAACTTTGTAAGTTTTTGGATCTTTTAGGAAATTGCTTTTCTTATAGATTTTGAGGAAGTTTACAAGTTTAATCTTATCACACACTATCATTGCTCAATGAATCTTTGCTTAAAATATCTTTGAGTAATTCAACTGCTAGTCAACGACGTGGATTAAACCGAAAAAAACAACAAAACTTGAATGTGCGACCAAAAAAACGGATTGGTAATTTTGTATAATATGTACAAAACTTAAAAATCTTGGTGTAAGAAGTTTCTCAAAATTGGTTCCTTGAAAAACTCATCTCAAAACATACACGATACATAGTACAGTAGAACCTCGATAAATTAATATTCGATAAATTAATAAACACCATAAATTAATAAATTATCCCGGTCCCGAGTCGGGCCAATGTAAAAATCAACTCAATTTGATAAAATGATAAGATAATAATTTTTTTGAAACTCCTATGTAAAATATGGTCCCAATAATAGTATAAATTAATAATCATATATAATTATGTATATATATATATGATAATGTACTAAACATGGTTTTAGTGATTTTTTTTTAACTTAAAAATGAAAATCTCATTAGACCTTATCTTTTAATTTAAGTGTTACATCAAAAACTTTTATAATTGTTTTTTCGATCTTTACCATAAACTTGTAAAAATTATAGGCAAAATAATTGATTCTTTATAATAACGCTTTATAAATGTATTCATCGATATTAGGGATAATAACTATGATTTTTTCTAAATTTTATACATAGTATACCATTTTAGTTTGATCGTCTATTATAATAATATCATCCACTCTATTGCGATAATCAAAAATTTTAATCAAAATTTCATCAATTTGCAAATAGATTCATTAAATTTCATAATATAACATTATTCGAAAAAACAAATTAAGAAGAATCTTACCTAAAATGGATTTCTCTGTATAAATTAATAATTATTAATTTATCGATAAAATAATATTCTCTCTAAATTAATAAATTATCTCGGTCCCAACATTATTAATTTATAGAGGTTTTAACAATCAATGGTGATGGGCCGAAGCCCATATAAGAAGCCTAGATAGAAATAGCTTTTAGAGTGTTGAGTCGTAAAAACAAAATGAAGAGAGAAGGAAACGTTTAGGAGGAAGAGCTTAAAGCTGCTGTGTCTTCAACGACGGCGACGGTGACGGCGAGAGAAACTGGTCCAGTATGTTGAAGCTTTGGAGATGGTACCAGCGATGCCTAACCGTACATCCTGTGAAAACTCAGGTCATCAGTTCCGGCTTTCTTTGGGGATTCGGCGATGTCACCGCTCAGTACATCACTCATTCCACTGCTAAACCTCGTCTTCTTCGTCTCACCGTTAGTCATTTTCTATTCGATTTTCTTCAGTTAATGGAGTCTGTTCCTTGTCGATTGGGATTCTCTCAAATTCCTGATAGGCTAAAATTAGTTTAGGGTTCTTGAGCTATTGACTTTTTTGCATCTCAGTATATGGGATATTTCAGTGAATGAGTAATGCTTCTTGGATTTATGAAGCGACCTTTATGCTGTTTCTGGAAAAATGTTACTTAGGTCAATCATAATACTACTTGTTTGCTGAAATATCATGGGCATATACTGCATTCCTAAATGGATTTGTCCAACAATCAATTTTCAGTGGTGATATAGAACCAAGGTGTTTTTTCTTTCACTCTTCACACTGTTCGTGTACAACTTGCATCTTAACATTGCATCACCACTCACATTTTCGGTCCATATACACATGTGCACACCTATCGACTCTTTAGAATTCTTTTTGCAAGCTCTATTTGTTAAGAAGAAAATGAGACAAGAGAATCATGGAACCAATGTCTTTTTTCACTCTTCATGCTGTTGGTGTACTACTTCCATGTTAACATTGCATCACCACTCACATTTTTAGTCCGTTGGTACACATGTTCATCCTGCTATATAGTGCTGTGAATTAGCAACTTCTTATGGCCTATTGCTTGCATCTATGGAATAATGAGTTTATTTTTCAACTTATGACGTCTTTGCTGCAAAAAGACCCTTAGATTTCAAGAAATCACCAACAATGCTCAGAGTCATTTGGTACTTTTCTATGTGATTTTGGCTACCAGCTTTTATTTTAAATCATGCGAGAGGAAAAACTTGTTTAAGATATTTTATTTATTGTTTTGAGTTTTGGCTACATATCGAATCTATGTTGACCAAGCTTGGGCCAAGCACCACACTAAACTAAGTTCAATATTGACATAGATGCCATATATGTAGGTCGCTGGAGGAATGCTGATATATTGTTCTCAGTTTTGACTACATGTTGAGGCCATAGTGACCTATATTGGTTGAACACTAATCTATATTCAATATAACAGGACACAAATAAAGATAAAGACGCAGATGCAGAATTCAAGGTCAACTGGAAGAGAGTAGCTATCACAAGCATGTTTGGGTTAGGTTTTGTCGGACCTGTTGGCCATTTCTGGTGTGTTTCCTTCTTATTTCAGATCATTTGGTTATACCGTTTGTATTTCCAATGAAAAAAACCAATCTCCTCGTGTTACATCTCACCTAATCCAGCCAGTGAATTAGATACTGAGGTTTTATTGATTGATTGATAAACCTGATATTGTTCTATTTGCGGTTGCACAGGTACGAAGGCCTGGATAAATTCATAAAACTAAAGCTTCGATACACACCAAAGTCAACACGGTTTGTGGCTGCCAAAGTTGCAATGGATGGTCTTATCTTTGGCCCGATAGATCTACTGGTATTCTTCACATACATGGGATTCGCCACAGGCAAGAACACAGCTGAAGTGAAAGAAGGACTCAAGAGGGATTTTCTTCCAGCTCTAGCTCTTGAAGGCGGAGCATGGCCACTTCTTCAGATTGCAAACTTCAGATACGTCCCTGTGCAATACCAATTGCTTTACGTCAACATCTTTTGCTTAGTAGACAGTGCTTTTCTCTCATGGGTCGAGCAACAGAAGGATGCAGCTTGGAAGCAATGGTTTACCGCTTCATTTCAAACGCTGAAAGAACGAGGTGGCACAGGCGGCGGAGTATGATCGTTTTCCATGTCATGAACTTTGAATGAAAACAAAAAGAGTGTAATTGGCAATTTTCCGAAACGAAAGTTGCCTAGGATACAGATTCTTGATCAAATATTATTTCGTTTCACCAGAATTCGGCTACAAGTGAATAAATTGCTGTTAGAATTGAATGAATGCTACAAGATATGGCTATAGAAATGAGCTATGACCACCCCCGAGTGGTACTCTTGGTAGAAACACTGCAGATGCTACAAGGCATGAACAATAACTGAAGCCAATAGCCTGAAAATGCACCGGAGAGAAGCAATTCATGGTTTTGTATATGTTAAATCTGAAAACACAAATGAAATATAATGGCTTAAAATGGGAACTTAACATACGGGAACGCTGAGTAGTAATCCGCAGTGATTGACCAAAACAGGTAGGCTTCTTCTTGCAGCAGCTGGGATAGACTTCAAAGACCTGAGAGCTTTTCGTGAGGATAAAGTCGAATGACTTGTGTTCGAGCATCTTGAAAGTTCGGCTAGATGTAGCCAGTCATATTCAACCATGTGCCGAACCTCCATTGATGTAGCTGTACTCACTGGACAATTTCCGCCGCAGCTAGCTTCTTCACATTGGTGATCACTCAACTTCCATCTAATGAGAAACCGGTTCATGAAGTAGATATTTTTCCCTGGCCAAATATGTACCTTATCAGAGGAAGATGCAATGTTGGTTCCATGCTCTGAATCATCCACCGACTTGTCTTCTGTTTTCGTTATAAACCGATTGGTTTCATCCATCTGCAGTAGACCAATGGTTGTATAGGTCGATTCGCTCAAAAGATTGAGCTCTCTGGCTTCACTCAATACAGATTCAGATGCAACATCCAAAAACTGGACTTCAAACAATCTGCTTGCAGCTGCATGGTCTGAAATTTCTTTCGAATCTGATATGATTTGACCGAGGTCATCAGAAGTCGGTTTGTTCTGAACTTCATTGAAGCAAATGTTCAATAGTTCTGTCTTAGACGGTAAAGGACAGTCAACAGAACAGGAGACTATAATTTTGGTACCCTTTGACCCAGGAGCCGGACTAAGGTAGCAACCAGCAGCTGTAAGAGATGTCTAAGCATCCATATGAACCAAATGTTACTAAAAATGGTACAGATTGAAAATCTAGAGGAAACATAACCGCATGATAAATGATTACCCTGCATGGACTTGCTCGGATGTAGTTCAAAAGCAACTTTGAAGTGTTTCCTCTTATTGGTCTCTGCCGTTGAGAAATGAACTGGAGTTTCGAGAGAAAAGAAAGTCAGGAAAACACCCAAAGGTGATAACTATAGTAATGAAAAAAGTCCAAGAAGTAACACCTGCAAGACCGCAGCAAGATACTTTGAGAGGCAAATGTCTATAACTTCTGTAGGTTTTAGTCTCTCTAGATCAAGAACAGCATATCCCTTCTGCCAATTACAACATTATTGGCTATTCACTCTTACCGAGTCAGAAACGTTCATGAAACCAGAAAATGCTCTTACCTCTGTCACGGTTACGGTATGATTCATTAAGTCTGTACAAACTTTATCAGCAAATGAACGTGTTTGCCGACACTCAGAAATGACTGCTTGCAGCTCTGACTTGAAGGTCCCTGAAAAGCAAGCAAACAAGAACTAACATTAATCACACATTGCTATCAACCTTTAGAGAACAAGTCCGGTTTGATGTTTGATAGACTTGCCTGACTGTAGATTTCCTATTGATGTACGAATCCTATTCCGAACAAACAACTGACTACGATTAGTCGGATCTTCAACCCAATCTTGTCTGCCCCATTGACATATCTACTAGTAAATATAATAGTGTTAATGATGGCAAAAACCATAAAGAACTATAAGCGATTAGTGTTTGTAGTTTCTAGAGAACCTTGTACATATCTTCTTTCCATAAATCCAGTAGAGG
The DNA here is from genome assembly GCA_900128785.1 of Arabis alpina. Classification (NCBI taxonomy): domain Eukaryota; kingdom Viridiplantae; phylum Streptophyta; class Magnoliopsida; order Brassicales; family Brassicaceae; genus Arabis; species Arabis alpina. The sequence continues at coordinate 17,286,375 of LT669790.1, forward strand.
ACGCACTAAGAGAATAGATCGGTTCTTCATATGTTTTACATCTAACTGCAAACTGCGGGAGAAAATCTCAGAAGCAAATGCCGTACCCGCAAGTCCAAGTACGCCGCTACTGCGAGATAACCTGAGAATGAATAACTCAGCCTGCATCCAACTTCAGACAACATTCATGAATATCGATATAAACCCTTTACTTTTCTAAATTCTCAAGAGCATTTACCTGGTCATCCGCATGATGAGCTATAAGCAAGACATCAATCTGTTGTCGAAAGCAAACATTTGAAATCATTTGATACCTATAAACAGTAAAAAATCACATAAACAGCGAGTCTACATCTGATAATTGAAATCAATGGATATACAACAAAAATGTAACCTCATTTCACGAGCTGCTTCTTGCAAGTGACCTTGCTTTGGTTTACCATTCACCCAATCACAATGAGCAATCTCACATCTGATTCCTATTAAATTCCCCCTTTTAGGTTACTAAAAGCAAAAACTGCAGACTCAAAAATGTTGAAACTTACCCATTTCAGAAACTCTGCAAGAGACAAGTTGAGCCTCATCTTTGCTCTCTTGTCGTAATCCATGATCCACAACTATAGCCAAAAGTCCATCAATGAAACCATCTGTCTTGTTAACACCACTAAACCCTTGGGTTTTCCATTTTGCAGCTAGAACACAAAGCGCCATACTATCAGGTCCACCTGAAACTCCCAAAGCTGGAAGAGACATAATACAATTTGTCAAAAACACAGTTTCTGGGTTATGTCATCAAGAAAACAAAAAGCATCAAAAAATTCAATTCAATTAGTACAGTTTACCAATTCGGTGGTGAGGTTTGAGTCCGGCCATGGTCATTCTTCTATTGAAAAGCTCCTTATACTTTGTTGCATCCACCGTCTCGGGAACAGAGGCGAGTTTACAGAACAATCGTGAGAATTTTGGGTGGCGAGACTGAAACGGATACGAAGCCAAAAGGGTTTTAGGAGAAAAGGCAAATGAAACCCTAGCGATGGAGCTGGAGAGCAAAGTTGATGGCTTTCTTCCATTGGAGCATAGGGACAGACCTCGCGCCATTGGACTGTATCTCTTCGACTTGTTATTTCAAAAATTGACTCTGAAATTTGTATCCATCATTCTCAATTCTCTTTGGTCAGTCTAAACCCAAGTACGGTCGATTTGTGATTTTTTTTTTTTGTCTATTTAAAAATGCGTTGATGTAAGGGACTTTTAGAAACTAACACATTTTAATAAATTTATTAGGGTAATAGCTATGTAATAAAAAAAATAAAGAGAATAGCAAATAAGTGATGTGGTTTTAGGTGTTTTATCTTTTTTATCCTCTATATATTTGTGTTCTATACTACATAAACAAAATTATTTCTATGTAGTAATTTTACATAGATGAATTTGTAAGTGATGTTTTTTAACATTCAAAACTAAACTCTAAACCCCAAACCCAAACCCTTACCCCTAAAACTATACCCTAATTTTGGAATAGTTAACCCAAACCCAAAAATTTAACATTCAAAATTAAATCATAAACCTCAAACCCAAACCCTACCCCCTAAAACTATACCCTAATTTTGGAATAGTTAACTCAAACCCAAAAATTTAACATTCAAAACTAAACCCTAAACCCCAAACTCAAACCCTACCCCCTAAAACTATACCCTAATTTTGGAATAGTTAACCCAAACCCAAAAATTTAACATTCAAAACTAAACCCTAAACCCCAAACCCAAACCCTACCCCCTAAAACTATACCCTAATTTTAAAATAGTTAACCCAAACCCAAAAATTTAACATTCAAAACTAAATCATAAACCTCAAACCCAAACCCAACCCCCTAAAACTATACCCTAATTTTGGAATAGTTAACCCAAAGGCAAAAGGCTGACTTCTCATAAAGGACAAAAATGTCCAAGATACAGAATATACACGAACTCTCAACGAACACAGTAAAATGTGTTATTAGGTGAATTATAGAATTTTTTTGTGTTATCTACTCCAATATCCCTTGATGTAATGGGAAGTAGAAAAAAAAATTGAAGTAAAGCAATTTCCAAACCCACAAATTATGGGGGCGCTTGGTAATGACTTAAATTTAGACTTTTGTTGTAGGCTTTTGGCTGTAGAGATTTTGGCGGTTAATGTTGTAACTTTAGGCTGTAGAGATTTTGGCTGTTAATAAAAGATGGTTTGGTAATATAATATGTAGAATCTTTGACTGTTATTTTAATAAATACTTTTTTCACTTATTAATAAATACTTATAAATATATTTTTTGTAAGAAATATAAATGATAACATAAACCAAGAAAAAATATCTAAAATAATTTTTATCTATTTATTATATTATTTCATGTTTTGGTTTAATAACCAAAAGCTTGATCAAGAAGTGGAACAAATTAAAAAACATTCGGATGAAATTCTACAGCTTCTGAATCTTTCATATAAATGCATTATTGACGTTTCAAATAATCTAAACGATGTTTTAAGTGCTTCCAACTCAAATCAACTTCAACTTACAAGTAGAAAAAGAAACATTACGTTGTTGTATTTATAACATATGTAGTGATCTTCTAACAATAGTATTTGAATATTTTTAGGGTTTTGACTTTGAATTTTTCTTGGTTGTGTAGAACGTATAAATATCATTTTACTTTTCCCAAAACTAGTTCAATCACAAACAAAATGCTGATAATTTTTTTATTCATTTTGAAAAAAATTGTTATTTTTTATTCATGTTGCAATACATTGATATTTTCATTCATTTAACAAAATTTTATTTTTTTTGCACCCCCAAAATTTTATTTTTATTCATTTTGCAAAAAGTTGTAATTTTCATTAACTTTTGTAAACTTTTGATATTTTATTCATTTATATAAAATTGGATCTCAATATAATAGAAAAAAGAGATAGTAATTAATCAATCAAAATATTTTAGTTATAAATTATATATAAATCTACAAAGAGTTTTTGATAATTTTGGGAAAAGAGAAGAATAATAAATAAATTCATTTGTAATGGTTAAAGCTTGGTTTCCGAGGCTTAAAAAAATGAGTAAAATAAGACCAAAAAGTAAAAGACAAGCTTTTAAGTCTTTAAAACTAATACAGACTTTAAATCATGTTTGGCAAAAAACATGCTTTAAAAGCTGTTAAAAAATTTAAAACCTTAAAAGACTTTTGCCAAGCACCCCTATATATTTTAGAGTCTTTCAACTTGAAACTGTTGTACTGCGCCGACAAAAAAAAAAAAAAAAAAAATTGTTGTACTGCTTGAGTCAATTAGCAGAAGTCCTAGTAATGACAATATCATTCACATACACTAGAACTATATATATATGAATTCATCATTACAACCATTGATAAATAATAGAGGAATTCCCTCGTATACCACTCTTTTAAGTTTTTTTCCAAAAATACTACCTTGAAGTTTTTTTTCCAAAAATACCACATTTTTTTCTTATAAAGTTCAAAAAATACCATTTTTAAAAAAGTTGATTTTTAAAGTTTAGAATTTAAATTTTTTTTGTTTGGGTTAACTATTCCAAAATTAGGGTATAGTTTTAGGGGGTAGGGTTTTGGTTTGGGGTTTAGGGTTTAGTTTTGAATGTTAAAAATGATTTTTTTTAAAAGTGGTATTTTTGGAATTTTGGAAAAAAGTGGTATTTTTGAAAAAACTTCAAAATGGTATTTTTGGAAAAAAAACTTTAAAATGTGGTATTTTTGAAAATTGCCCTAATAATATGTGATCTCCATGAGTCTTCATAAACCCAAATTCAATAGGGAACCATAAAACTTCAAAACCCATTGTATGGATGCTTGTTTTGGACCATAAATCGATTGCTGGAGTCTACGAACAGAATATTTAAGATGTATCTTTGTATTGTTATCTTTTCATTGTTTATTTTTATTTATTGTCGTGCTAAGTAATTTTCTATTTATTAGTATATATCTTATCTAATTATATACCAATTGCGAGTGTTAAAAGTTAAAACCCCTAATTTCTCGTTGCTTGCTTTTGTGAGATTAGGTCGGAAGTCACAAAGAGAAGAAACAATGATGATTTCTTATCTTCCATTAGATCTAGAATCCGAAATACTCTATAGACTTCCAGCCACATCTCTAAGCCAATTTCGATATATTTGCAAACGATGGTATGCGTTATTCAAAGATCCTATATTCGTTAAGAAGAACTTGGGTAGAGCAGCAGCGCAAATGATTTTTAAAAAAGGTGGTATGGTTTATTCAGGTATCATCAATCTCCACGACAGCTTTGATCCATCCTTTGAGTTTACAGGTAAACTTAACAGCCTAAAGGATTCAGTTAATGTCGAAATATCTGAAATATTTCACTGTCACGGTTTATTATTGTGCACCACCATTGACGATAGACTCGTGGTTTGGAACCCTTGTACGGGTCAAACCAAGTGGATACAACCCAGTAATCGTAACACAGATTACGGTATCACTTTGGGTTATAAGTATTTTCTAGGATACGAAGACAACAACAAATCTTGCGGTAGCTACAAAATCTTGAGCTTTCACATTTATTTCAAGGAGTACAAGACATTACTTGAGATTGAAATATATGAGTTTAACTCTGATTCATGGAGGGTTCTTGATGACGACACTTATGACCGGTACACGTGGCTCCAATTATCTAATGGTGGTGTGTCTTTGAAGGGAAATACATACTGGTTAGATAAATGTAACATGTACAATCCCGTTAGGTTCATACTCATGTTTGATTTCACTACAGAGAGACTTGGACGTATGTCTCTTCCTTTTCGCGGAGGTTATGATCCTAATAATAAGAGTGTGGTTCTATCAGTTGTGAGAGAAGAGAAACTTGCGTTGTTGAGGTTAAATTCATTAGAAGTGAAGATTTGGATGACCAACACCAAGATTGGTGAAGCGAAAGACTTGTCGTGGACCGATTTCTTAGAAGTGGATTTTAGTAAATTTATGTCAACAGAATTGACGTGTTTGTTCAGTTTCTTGGTGGACGAGGAAAATAAAATGGTCGTGTGTTGTGATAGAGACATAGACTATATAGACTTGGAAGAGAGGACCCGAATTCTTATTTTTGGAGAGAATATGCATAGAGAAGTTTATAAAGGGATTACAAAGGGATCATCGGGTAGTCGGCCACTTCTCCTCAGTTATGCTCCAAGTTTGGTTCACATGTAGCAAGCAACTCAAGGCACAATAAAAAGGTGATTACTCGATTTAATTACTTCAAATCAAAATTAGCAAAATAGTAATTATATTGCAACCTACTCGTCATAGGAGGTTTCTCGTCGTCCTTTTGTTATCCTATAATGGCTTTCGCGGTTTGCGTTTCAAAGATTATCTCGTAGACGTGGTTTGGGGCTTTGGTTAGAAATTTACTTATGGTCTTTATCTAGTAAGCATGTTTTAGTTTTGTTTGTTCATTTTGCTTCTCCTTTTTCTCGGACTACAATCTTATGTTTTCAAAGTTTGTTCTACAACCATTGATTCTTGTATTTTATCAAGCTTTCAATAATTAAAACCAGATGGAACAATTTTTTGGTTGGAACTTATCCGAACTAGGCCAAAGACACAACAAACAAGTTTCTTTATCAAGCTACATAAGAAGACCAACATTTCAGCTTTTAAATCCCAAAAAGAATGAAAGAATAATATTCAAGAATCCTCAATCTTGGTATCAACATCACAGCTTCTACAGAAAAAACCAAAGAAAAACAATTTAAAATGCATCATACTTATATCGTAGTAGCTTCAATTAGAGTAAGGCAAATTCCTCAAATCTTTACAGTTAAAAAAAAAAATTCCAAAAAAACCCTGCAACTTCTCCCCTCTAATGGTTTGAACTTTAAAGAGAGGGTCCACCATAACCTTGACCGGTTCTTTTAATCTTCCCCATCTCCATTTCCCTTGTGCCTTGACCCTCGCTGCTCGAGCCAGACGGATACAGTCCATAGTCACTGGTTGGATTACTGTACTCGCCGGTTGTGCCGTACTCTTGAGTTCCAAGTGCCATTTTCCTAAACTTCTTCATGTCGTCATTGTATTGGCTCGTGTCATAATCCGTGCTTCCTCCATATGAGCTGTATACATTGCTGTGACCTGGTCTCATCCCTTCGTTCAGATCTGACAATGAAACGTTTCCTTCCAACGCGCGCACAATCTGCTCATGTTAACACCAAATCACTCCCTCCATTAGCATTATAACATGTTGAGTGACAGTAGCAATAAGCAAAAGGTGCAGCTAAGAAAATATGTTGCCAATTATTCACACTAGTCAGCTTTTATTCAACTGGTATTGCTAAGATGATATACTTATTATGCAGCAAAAAGTAAGGCTATGCGTAAAACCAAAGTGAATCAAAATCTCTCATCGAAAGCAAACCAAACTTTCTTTAAAACCAAATTTAAAGATATTTTTGCTCCGGATAAATAAAACCAAAATCAATCTAAAACCATAGATAGCGCAACTGAAAGTACCCAAATAACCCGAAAGTCTTTAGAAAATAATACTCTTAATCAAAACATAAACTAAAAATAGATGTCATTTATACAATTGAACCAGTCGAACAAATTTTCTTTAGTGTTATGCGTGTTTCAAAACCAAGAAAACATAATGCTGATCCTTAAAGAAAAGGATGACCAGAGTCAAATTATGTTACCTGGCTCATGCGAGGTCTACGTCGAGCTGAATGGCGAACGCAAGCTGCAGCACAAGCAACCATGCGAGCCATCTCCTCTCTATCATACTCATTATTCATCTTTGTATCAGCCAAACCATCAAAGTCTCCTTCCTCAGATGCTCGGTTAAGCAATGGTCGTGCCTGTTTCCATTATCCACACATAGTTTAAGTTTCATTCAACAGTCAAATTGTTAAAATCATGAGAGGCTTAGGTTACTTCAGTTAAATTAATTACCCAGTCAACCAAGCTGTCATCTACATAGACATTGTTTGCATCAACAGGACGACGCCCGGTTATTAGCTCCAAAAGCACAACGCCAAATGAGAACACGTCTGACTTTTCTGTGAGCTTTCCGCTTGCAGCGTATTCGGGAGCTAAATAACTAAAATCCAAAGCCAAAAGATTCAGAAACTGAACATAATACACACCATGAGAAGTTAGCACCAAGATTATCTTTACCCGAAAGTTCCCATCACGCGTGTAGATACATGAGTGTTTGTATCAGAAGCAATCTTGGCAAGACCAAAATCAGCAACCTTAAAAGATAAAAACAGAACTTGAGTAACACAAAATACAAAAACCCTTGACAAACCAACGAATAAAGATAAACCATACCTTAGCTTCAAACTTGAAATCCATCAGTATGTTTGCCGCCTTGATATCACGGTGAATGATTTTAGGATTGCCTGCAAACACGTGTACCTCATAAACAAACACATTCTGTATTTATCAAACATCTATACATAAATTTCCAGATTTAAGACTTACAATCTTCATGGAGGTAAGAAAGTCCTTTAGCAGAACCAAGAGCAATCTTCAATCTAGTGCTCCATTCCATCGTAGGTCTTCCCTTCCCTATAGCAAATTCAATTCCCATAAAATAATCACTAACTGAAAACAACAAAAACATCTTCTGTGACAAGAAAGAGTTGAGTATTTGTCTAACCATGGAGGTGAAATTCAAGATTGTTGTTAGGAACAAACTCATAGACAAGCAATCTTTGAACATCGGCCATACAATAACCAACAAGAGAAACCAAATGCTTGTGGTGAACTCGGCTAATGATCTCAACTTCTGCCTGAAACTCTCTCTCTCCCTGACCGCTCCCAGCTTTCAACTGTTTCACAGCAACTTCTTTCCCACTAGGCAATATACCTTTATGCACGTACCCAAACCCGCCTTGTCCTAACAAATTGGCCTCAGAGAATCCATTAGTGGCTCTTGATAGCTCCTCGTAAGTGAAAGTGCTTTTAGAGAAGCCTAACACAAGCCCTGGAGATGGTGGTGGAAGAACTGGAAGATCCGAGTAGTCAGAGCCACCGCTGCTGCTCATGAAAGGTGGTGGTGGAGGCGGAGGTGGCGGAGTAGGAGGCTTTGTTGGTGGAAATGACGTCACCACGTGATCAGATGGTCGTGGTACGTTTTGTTGCTGCCAGTATTGTTGCTGTCCTCCAGCTGAGAAACACATGAACATCAAATCTCATAGCAAATCTGAAATTGGAGAATTAAAAAAAACCCTAATTTTTGGTTACAAGATTTGATACCTTTGGGAGGAGGAGGAGGAGGAGGAGGAGCATAGTAAGCAGCTTCATCATCACGTCTTCGTCGTTTCTTCTTACAAAGGAGACAAATGAGAGTGAATACAACAAGCACAGCTACTCCTCCTATGGCGATTGCAACCACCACTCCTGTTGATAATCCGCCGGAAGAAGAAGGTGACGGCGGAGAAGAGTTCGATGGATTTCGAGGAGGTCCTCCTCCTCCTCCTCCTCCACCGCCTGAGGGAGTCGATGGAGGGCTTCGAGTGGTTGGTGTAGTCGGAGATCCAGAAGGAGTAGTAGGTGCAGGGGGAGACGGAGTGGTGGGAGATGGAAGAGGAGTTAAAGATCCCGGAGGAGGAGAGGGAGAGGGAGGAGGAAGAGAAGGAGGAGGAGAGGTGGAATTAGTAGAAGGAGGCGGCGGAGTAGTGGTGGGAGGAGGAGAGGAAGCAGGAGGAGGAGTGGTGGTGGTGGTGGAGTTTGAGGGAGGAGGAGACGGTGGAGATGGTGACGGAGTAGTCCCCGGAGACGGCGCCGAGGACATTGTTGCTTCTCGATCTAAACAAAAATGAGGAGAGAGAAAAAAGAGAGGATTTGGTGGAATGTTAAAAAGCAGAGAGAGAGAGAGAGGAGTGATCTGGTGGCACCGAGAGTAGAGTTTTGAGTTTTGGGTTGGAATTTGGACAAGGGAGCTGTTTTGGGGGTCCCACACGATTCTTCTCCGCGTCATTTCTTTACGTTCTTTCCTCTCTTTTTTTTTTTTTTTGGGGTTCTTTCCTTTCTTTCTTCTTTTCACGCCCCCGTAGATTTTTTGGATAATTGTTTGTGTTTTTAATTTGGCAACTTGGTTTTTTTGGAAAACAATTTGGACTACAATTCGAAAATTAAAATATTACTATATCTGATTGATTTCATTGTTAAACAGACATTATTTGTTTCTTTATTTAATCAACAAAATTATTATTACTGAATCTCTCAAGGGGGTTATTGGTTTATGGATTTTAATGGATTTGGAAATCCAAATAAAATCTAGTGTTATTGGTTATATGATTTTAAAATCCATATTAAAATCCGGTGTTATTGGTTCTATGATTAATAAATCCTAATTAAAATCACGTGTTATTCAATCTTACGGATTTACTTATGGATTTGATTTCACCTACGATTTTAATGGATTTGAAAAGATTTCATGTCAAAAATACAAATGATCAAATCCGAGGGTAAACCTTCAAAATATAAGATTTACAAATCAAATAACACACTTATAAATCCACAAATCAACTAAAATAATCAAACTAATAAATAAAACACCATCAAACAAAATAATAGAAAAATTGTGTCACGTATGTATTTTTCGTCTCTTCTTCATCATCTTATGTATGTTTTTCTTTCTAATAGTTGTTGCTTCTTTCTTTTTATAGGCTTGTTCATTTTTTCTTGCTATTCACGTGATCAATTTTTCCGTGATTCTTCACAATAAGGATTTTAGTGAATATTATTGCGAAATCATATACTAATCATAGTAAATAATATATATAAAGATACAAAGGTGTATGTGTTAGTGTTCGTTTTTGATGGGTTAAGTTTTATTTGTTAAAAGTATACTCAAACATGGATTCAACAAATACGGGAGAACAAGAAATCCTTGAAGAACGAGAAAAACATATATCACATGAAAATAATGAGTTAGATGTTGATATTACTTTATTGGTTAGTCAATGAAATCCATTTAGTTGATTTGTAAATCCATTTTATTTGATTTTGAAATCCACACTATCTATTATTATCGATTTTAAAATCCATGGATTCATCTCAGATTTCTAAAATCCATTAAAATACACAAACCAATAACCCCCTCTAAATATTTTGTTGTATTTATGTAGATACAATACAAAACAATAAAAGGTATAAGTGTGGATTGTGCGTTTGAGATCAAAGACCATGATCGTTGTCTTTTATTTGAGGAGATTGAGAAAAAAAAATGATTTATAGAGAGATAAGATTGGTTTGCGAGGGTCCGTGTTAAGAGATAAAAATCTTTTTTGGTGTTGTCTTTTGTATCGCTTGCTTCAGGCCTGATAAGCCTCTAGTCATCTTGTTTTCGAAGTGGTTTGAGATGGGGTAGCTCTATATTAGGTCTACTATTCTTCGTTGGAGTTATTCTTATTTGAGTGCGTTAAAATCATGTGTTTATAAACCTTTCAGATTGTCTGAGAGTGGTTCGGATGTTTTTCCGTGTCTCGTTTGGTTTCCTTAATAACTATTTTTTTAAAGAGATCATCTTGGATATTCTGAAGCATTTCGTTGATGTATTCTTCTTTCGAGTTTTTTGTTCGTGTTCATTTGTTTTTATTTTATAAGTTATTTGTTATGTATTTATACAATATTGGCATTCACTATTGGTTTCTACTTCTGCGGACATTTTTATCTTGTCACGTAATCCATTCTCCTTGTAAGATGGCTGACATCTTTATGAGCTATGGTCTCTGGGCTTATAGAACATATCTAGTATATACACTTTGGAGAGAAACTTACTCTTCGCCAAAATATGATTTCTCATATTCCCATGTTAAAGTGACAAATTCTTATTTATGGATGTAAAATCACCCTAACAGCTTCAATGATTGGTCTTGGAAAGAAATATATTTATTTTCGAGCCTCCGATGATTTTGTCTTCACGAATAAATAGTTAATAGAGGCAAACAATATGCGTAAATAATTGTCTCCTATACACCTCGAACTAGAAAGTCTCATGTGTGCAATGACTTAATTGCTCGATCAACAGCAAAAATCGCATGGCGTTTGTAATGAACTGCTCAACGGTAGTGAAAATGTTTAAAAGTGCTTAAACCACTGGAATAGCTAGGTCTGGGCATTTTGATACCCGATCGGGTTCGGGTCGGATATTTCGGTAATGAGGATTGAGACCCGATCGGATATATTATAATATCGGATCGGATTCGGATAATATCCTATCGGGTTCGGTTATAACTGATATCAATAATACATTTGCATTACTAAACATGTGGATGACGTTAGCTTTACTGGTTTGCAAACAAATAGATGATTTGTACCACCCAAGTTTGAATCTCGGCCTATGCTACAATTTTTTTTTAAAAATTTTGGCTTTAATGAAAGACAAAATCGTCATTTCTTCTTCATCTTCTTCCTTACTCCTAACCTAAAAAACGCAACCACCATTTTTGTATCACCTATTTCATCATTTTAATTCGTTTTTCTTGTTTTTTTTATGTCAAATCTTTATGGATCTAACTAATAGAAATGTATTTGAAATGTAAATTAATCCAAGAACGAAAATTTCTCAATAAACCTACTAAACGAAACAATGGTGTATGTAATGGTAAATAGGCTTTCGGATTGGTTTCGGGTTTTTGAATAATACTCGAAACCGATCGGATATCCGACAATTCCCAAAACCAAAACCGATTGGGTATTGTGGGCTTACCGTACCCAGTATCCGAAGTTCTTTTTCGGGTCGGGTTCGGGTTCGGTTTTCGGATCTGGTAAAATGCCCATGCCTAGGAATAGCCACTTTTTGAAGCATTTGAAAGAATTCGTGAAGTTCAAAATTTTGTTTCATTTGTTTTTCTTATCTTTTATTTTTCATAATTTAACTACAAAAGTAGACAATGGCATAAAATGTTAAAATATATGTATGATATTAATTATGTAAAATTATTTTCAATTGTTTTAATAATTAGAATTGTTTTCAAAAAATTTATGTCTTCGGTTAAAAAATCTACTACCAAAGATTATTTCAGAAACACAATCGGCATTTATGTCAGGGAGACTTATCTCGGACAATATTTTGATTGCACAAGAAATGTTCCATGCTTTACGGACAAAGGAGTCTTGTAGGTACGACTTCATGGCAGTAAAAACGGATATGAGTAAAGCTTATGACATGATTGAATGGGATTTTCTTGAAGCAGTGCTACTTAAATTGGGGTTTGGCAATGTTTGGACTTATTGGATTATGACATGTGTGCGATCTGTTTCGTATCAGGTGTTGTTAAATGGTCAGCCACGCTGACGGATTATACCCCGGCGAGGGCTCAGACAATGGGATCCTCTTTCGCCGTATTTGTTTATTCTTTGTACGGAAGTCTTAATAGCGAATATTCGGAAAGCAGAAAGCGCAGGTTGTCTGACAGGGATAAAGATTGCTCGGCAAAGTCCATCAATATCTCATCTGCTTTTTGCCGATGATTGTTTATTTTTCTGTAGAGCTGCTGAGGATGAGTGTAAAGTTATTTTGGAGGTGTTAAAGGACTATGACAGTGCCTCGGGACAGGAAATAAATTTTGATAAATCATCAACCATGTTTGGACATGATGTCACTCATGATCAAAAGAGTAAACTAAAAAGTGTTATGGGAATTATTAAGGAAGGGGGAATGAGCTCCTATCTCGGTATTCCGGAGAGTCTGGGTGGATCAAAAACGAAAGTTTTTAATTTTCTCACAGAGAGGTTAAATGATCGAATTAATGGATGGTCGGTCAAGTTTTTATCAAAAGGGGGAAAAGAGGTGTTGATTAAGTCAATTGCTCTAGCCCTTCCGACATATATTATGTCTTGTTTTCGGATCCCACAATCGTTAATAGATAAATTAACTAGTGCTATAACAAAATACTGGTGGAGTTCTCATAGAAATGGTAGGGGCCTCCATTGGCAAGCATGTGAAAAGTTGTGTCTGACTAAAGAGGAGGGGGGTCTGGGGTTTCATTCGTTAACAAATTTTAATTCTGCACTGCTAGCTAAACAGCTCTGGCGATTGTCTCAGTATCCAAATTCATTAGTGGCAAGAGTTTTCAAAGGGAGATATTTCAGGGATACGCATCCACTTTGCGCACGGAAACCATACTCACCATCTTACGGATGGAAGAGTTTAATGTCGGCTAAGGATCTTTTGTATAAAGGAAGTTGTGTCAATTTAGGGTCAGGCAATAGTGTGGCAGTTTGGACAGGTCCGTGGATTCCAGATTCTTTTCCAAGACCGGCAAGAGGGAGAGGAAGCATCCTACATCCCAACCTAATGGTGAATCATTTGTACAATTTAGGTACAAAGGAATGGCAGTTACCAATTCTTCAGGAATTTCTGGAACCTGGAGATATTCGAATCATTCAAGGATTAGAGATTAGTCCGACTTTTATGGAGGACAAGTTTATATGGCATTTTACAAAATCTGGAAAATATACGGTTAAATCAGGTTATTGGTTGGCGAAAGAAATTGAGAAAATTCAGGATATCAATTTGGTCCAAGAACCTAGCCTTACGGTGCTAAAGGCTTATGTTTGGAAAATTAGGTGCCCTCCAAAGATTAGGCACTTCCTTTGGTAAGCGCTAACAGGATCTATGGCGGTACTAGAGAAGATAAAACGTCGTGGTGTCAAGTGCTCTACTATATGCTTGAGATGTGGCTTAGAGGAAGAAACAATTAATCATGATTTATTTGAGTGTCCATTAGCCCAAGATATTTGGGCAAGGTTTTTGGCGCCGAGTGGAAGAGCAATTCTTCCATATTCCTCGGTTTATGCAAATATGGACTATCTTTTTTGGAGGATCACGAGTGAAAATACCAATAACGTGGATTGTACTATATACCCATGGTTATTGTGGTATATTTGGAAATCAAGAAATAAAATAGTGTTTACAGGGATAGAGGCAAAAACACAAGTTGCTTTCAATGCGGCAGAGAGTGAATTCCAAGAGTGGATGGTAGCACAAGCAATGGAGTGTGATGTAGAGAATAGTAAAGCTGAGCTAACACATACGGTGTCTGTGGATACACATCGAATACGATGTCAAGTGGATGGTTCGTGGAATGACACATAGAACGATTCTGGTTTGGGATGGGTATGTCTTCATGGAGATACTATTCTACTTCTAGGTGCACAAGGTGTAAGTAATCGAAGGTCTTCCTTACATGCGGAGATGGAATCATAAATATGGGCAATGACCTGTATTTTGGAAAGAGGTATGGCGTGCCCAGCGTTTGAAACGGATTGTTCAGACTTGGTGGATATCGTCAACAACCCAGAGGAGTGGCCGGCGTTTTCGATTCTCTCAGTCAAGCTCAGAAGCTTACAAGATCGTCTACCCAACTTCTCATTATCACACATTCCACGTTCTATTAATCTGAAAGCGGACTGTCTTGCCCGTTCTGCAAGATCACGAGCTTTTAATTTTTCTTATGTAAGCAACAATGTACCCACTTGGATTTCCAACTCGGGTGGAATTTTCTGATTAATAGTTATGATGACAAAAAAAAAAAAAAAAATAGAATTATGTTGACAAAAATAAATTAGTGCTCTGATAAATATGTTATGATTAGATTGTTTTGTTTGCCATATGCGAAAATATAAATTTCAAAAAAATGATATTATTTTGATCTTTGGATTTGTAAAAGCGGAAAACATGAAAATATTAAATATTCGGTTTAGTTCGATTTGATATCCAGATCGGATGATGTTCAATTTTAGCTCAAAATAATGGTTAATATATATTATATTTATATTTTATTATGATTAAATGAATATATTTTAACAAAGTACTTTGGTGATTTTCATTTGAAAACGGAAAAATGATCATTTTCAAGTGATAAATACAATTATATCTAATACAATTATTATTAACTATTTAAAAAATAAATAAGAACGGAGAATTTCAAAAGTGTCATAAAATAAGTACAATCTTCCAATTTATCTAGATTGCTGTGTTGAAATTTCAGTTTTTATAATCAAACTTATGAAAACAAATGTATTTTGTTAGAATGTGTACGAAGATTTAGTGAGTTAATCTCAAAATTTGTGTGCTAAATTTTAGTCAAAATTAACTCTATAAAGTAATATTCGATAAAGTAATAAATTTTGCCAGTCCCGAGTCGTGTCAGTGCAAAATTTCACACAAATCGATAAGATGATAAGATAATAATTTTTTCAAAAATCTTATACAAATATATGGTCTCATTAATATCATAAAATAATAATAGCTATATTTTTTTTTTCATTTCATAGTAAGTGGTGTTGTAGAATAAACAAATTATTTCAAAATATGTTATATTTTTAACTATTAGTAGAGAATTAATTAATTTTTTATTGTTTTTAAACATTTATATTTAATAAATTATTTTATTAGTAGTTAATTGTGTTTTATTATGAATTTATGAATTGATTATTTTTTAAAATTTATTTTAAGCATTACTTATAAAATAGTAATTATAATAAATTTTGGTGGTTCCAACATTATTACTTTATAGACTTTTTACTCTATCTTTCTGATCTACATTATGTTACCACTTTTAGTTTAGTGAGATTTTTAATTATTAATACATAATCGTTGGGAGTTGATGTTAAGAGAGAAATTGTTGTAATGCATCTATTTTCTCCGAAAAAATGTTGTATACAACTAACTATATACAATAAAAAACTTTATAAAGTAATAAACTCGATAAAGTAATAAATTTTGTCAGTCCCCAATCGGACCAGTGCAAAATTTCACACAAATCGATAAGATAATATATTTTTTTTAAATTCGTATACAAATGTATGGTCCCATTAATATCATAAAATAATAACTGTTATATATTTCTATAATTTCATAGTACGTGATGTTTAAGGAGAAATAAATTATTTCAAATAAATTATATTTTCAACTTTTATTAGAGAATTAATTTAATTTTTTAATTTTTTCACCATTTATATTCTATAAATTATTTTATAAGTAGTTAAATTTTGTTTTATTATAAATTTATTAATTAAATGTTTTTTATTTATATTAAACATTATTCAAAAAATAATAACTTTATAAGGTAATAAATTTATGTGGTCTTAACAATATTATTTTATAGAGTTTTTACTGGACATCTGTTTTCTCAAAAAATCTTCAACTTTACCGAATTGCTATTGAGCTAATTAAAGTTCCTAGATCGAGTTGAAGAATTGAATAAATTCGACTTTTTACTTCTTTTTTCTAGAAAAATAAATGTTATGACAATCGACCTTGCCTAATGGGACGTGGACTAAATTGTACATTTAATGAGACCACCGAATAATTAAAAATTTTGGGACCAGAAACAAGGAATGTTAGATCCTCTACCATTTTTTGTTGGCCTTCAATTTTTTTAACGATCTTAACATGGATGAATCTTGAAATAGAAAAAAAAGAAAAGAAAAACACAACACAAAGTGGAAATAAAAAGTAATTTGGAATCGTAATTATTTTCAGGAAAAGGAATATGTGTGATAAAGGGTAAAGAAAGGATATGATGTAGATGTATTCGTCTGAAAAAGACTATACAAATGCATCAAATTATTTAATATTTGGTATAAAGAGGGGGTACATATAGACGAAATGTGCAACATTTGCTGTTTTTAGATAATACTACTCCATTGGATTGCATTAGAGGAGAATGCGTAGTATTAATTTTTGTATGTGTGGAAAATAGTTGGGATTCTACTTGCTCCAAAGCTAAGGTAACAGCTGGAGTGCACCAAGTGCTAATCCAAGGCCACGGGCCACCTATTACATAGACGTCTGCCCTAATTTATTATTATTATCTAAAAATCAAGTTTACACCAAAATAATCTATTAAAAACTTAAAAAGTGAAGCAGACAATAAATAAATATTGTTGTCAATCAAATTCGATTAAGGTTCTTAATTAATAATACGTCAATTATATTATGGAGCCGGTGTCCAGATTTTTACAAGATAAAGTTATACTAAGTTTAGGAAAATAATTATTAGTATCCGCCAGTCAACGGCCTACCATTTGATTTATGCATTTTTAATAACCGACGACACACGAATCTACAGAAACAAAATTCAACGCGGCGTAATTGCGAATCTGCGATGATAACTTGTCAAATTGGTTTCGTGATTTTCTTTTCTTTTGTCAATTTGGTTCCACTTCCTATTAATTTGATTACAAATAATTTATTTTTGTATGACTAATAATATAGTAAACCGATTTTACTTTAAACAAACAATCAATCAAAACTCGTAAGAAAAGCCTTGTTTAAATGATTACGCTTCAAATAACGAAACCAAATCCGAAAGGTATATTATGTGTAAACTTTTAATAAACCTATATTTGATGTGTTGATTTATTTTATATATGGACCGAGTATATACTTACTAAAAACTGTCTTTTTGAAGAAAAACCTTGTTTTAATAGAAACATGTTTGAATTCTCTAATTACACATGTTAAAAACGGTTTTGGCTAAAGAACTAACAAAAACTGTGAGACATATGTCAATCTTTTATGGATAATAGTTATGGCATGTCGACCAAAAATAGTTGCGTATAAAGGTTGGTTGGAACAAGAATGTGCAAAACAACTGACGTTTGGCATTGCTATTGAAAACGCTGTGATAATTAACTGTCACCCAAAAACCATTGGCAATGATATTTGCTGTCAAAATCATCAGAAAGTATCGTTGGTTAAATGGCAATGAATTTTTTTTTGTCTATTCATATTTATCGTCGTTTGTTTTTATCGCACAACAAGAAAACTAAAATGGATTATGTCTCTAATAATAAAGTATCCACTCGCATGATCTAGCCAAACTATCCACTAGGTGAGAAGACGCTATACGATTAAGGTATAAACCGTGATTCACAAAAAATTTGTACCCTAAATCCTAATCCTTCGATTGACCACACCCTTCAGCCATTGATCCTAAGTACATGACGCAATACCTAACCGATCACGTCTAAGGTGGCTAATCTTTTGAAAGCAATACCTATATATATTGCGAATGATTAACAGTATCCGCTAAATTTTATGGAATGGTGGCAAAGTCCCACATTTGTTTACAATATTAATAATAAACAAATATAAATGAACAATAGTAACGGCGTAAATTATTGTTTCACTAAAGACTATAAGTGAATCTTGTAGAGAGGGAGGTGAATCTTGTAGAGAGGGAGATGGATTTCTCTACTGGTGTAGTAGGGAGTGTATCTTTGTGTGGACGGGATACTTTGTGTGTGTAATGAGAGGAATGAGTCATGAGTGAGAGATCAAATAAGAAAAATGATCGTAAATTGCAAAGTTATACAAAGATTTATTTACAGAAAAAAAACAAGTTGTTTTTGGTATTTACTATTTACGAAGATCAACTTATTCTTTTAGTGGGGCTGCGGGATAATATAGAAAAGTAGGAAGTCACATGGGAACACTATGATTATTTGGTATAACATTATGCACATGATTAATGGCATGACATTCGCTGGTCTCTCACCTTCTAATATTCTCTTAATTTATAGTGTTTTTTCTTTGAATTAAAGCTGCAAGTGTCAACACCCGAAAACAAAACAAGAAAACACATAAGCTTAAGAAAAGTCCTAACTCTACCTTGGACGCATCGCCCCATTCTCCTAAAGCTTTGGTCTAGCTAGTCACTATTGGCTTTCTTCCAAATTGGTTTTATTATATGGGAAAGTGCTCTTTTTTAACTGGGAACTGGAATTCCATTCCTTCGTAAACACAAATGTACATTTGTTGGAAAATGTTATGGTATGTTTGAAAGATAAAATATGCATAAACACTTATGAGATATTTTATTGTTAATCAGATACTCTTTTTGGCTTTTGAGATTAGTGACTATTGCTGGATGTGAATGAGTCAAAAATAAAAGTACTGAAATATAAAAAAGAGATTTTCATAATTGATTATGGCTTCGATATGCTTTATTTGTTTATTTGGATATGCTATTTTGGCGTCAATTTTTTAGGAGTAGTATGGTTCATTTACATCAGATTATACTATAAAACATAATAGAGGAATTCCCTCATATACCATTCTTCGAAGTTTTTTTTTTTTAAAATACCACCTTAAAGTTTTTTTTCCAAAAATACCACATTTTTTTCCAAAATTCCAAAAATACCACTTTTTTAAAAGTTGATTTTTAAGGTTTAGAATTTAAATTGTCTGGGTTTGGGTTAACTATTCCAAAATTAGGGTATAGTTTTAGGGGGTTTAGGGTTTAGTTTTGAATGTTAAAAATGAATTTTTAAAAAAGTGGTATTTTTGGAACTTTGGAAAAAATATGGTATTTTTGAAAAAAAAACTTTAAGGTGGTATTTTTGGAAAAAAACTTAAAAAGTGGTATTTTTGGAAATTGCCCAACATAATATATATATATATATATATATATATATATTATCTGTATATAAATTTTCATATAAGTTAAGAAATCTTATTTAATTTTAGTAATCAATCATCAACAATTGTTTGAATTGAATCAAGTAATGAATGTTTTAATTGATATCCACAGGTAGTTTAGCTCATCAATTAACAAAGATTAATATTTATGGCCGTGAAATATTCTCTCTATCCCATTTTAGATTATTTTCTAGGAGAAAAAATTTGTACCAAAGTAGTTATTTTTTTCAATTTTCTATGCAAGATTTATTGTGTTTGACTGTTTGAATTATGCCGATTATTTTTTCATTAGTTGAATCATTTTGGAATTAATGTTTTATATTGAAAAGATAAACAATTAAATGATTTCTTAATTTGTATGTAAAAACCTTAAAGATCATCTAATATGAGACGGAAGAAGTATTCGGCTAGGATAGTAAAAGTTGCTTGCGATATGGGTTTAATGAAGAATTTGTGAAACATGTGTTGTGTATCCGGAGCCTTCACATTCTCTATATATTAATCTTAGACTAGTGTTTGGTTATTCCCAGAAGAACATGACACTATTCAAATTTCCTAATATTTTTAAAAAAAAATATTGTGGAGATTATGAAAAATTAAAATGGAAAATTAAAGAAATAGGTTAAAAAACTATCAAAATTAAAGAAATAGACCACATTTTTTAAAATTAAAAAAATAGGTTACTATGGACATTTTTATCCCTTTCAACACTCAATCACCTAAAACTGTACGTGACATATTCATAATCTAACTTTCATACATGAAAAGTTTATCAAACAATCTAACATGACAATCTATGTAATAAATATGCAAAACTAATCCTTCTAAGCAACTTTTAAATAATTCTGTATTAAAACCTCACCAAACAATATTTCCAAATCTGAAAATTGCTACGGTAAATGAAAAACTCCAAGTTAATATTATGACAAGCTGCAAGTTGATCTAATTATGAAAAAAACTTGTTTTTAATCTAAAAATTTACCAACGACACATGCTGTGAGTTACTCTATTACAACAAACATTCAGAATTTGGATTTCTCTCATGCATAAAATGTACTTGAAGTTATCAGTTTCCTCGTCCTCTTCGATGTATTTTCAACCGTTGTAGAACCTTGTTTTCCTCATCGCAATTTCTGAAAATCATGACAATCCAAGTATCAGACATTATGGTGACAAATGTACCAAAGAAGAGGGTTAAGACAAAAAAAAGTTCATTAGAATTACCATCAGTATACGAAGTGATGGATGTAAGCAACCAAGATTAGTTATTATAAGTAGTCTATTATTATTATCTACTATTAACAATTATACATATCAAATTATAAATAAAAAAATTAAAGAAAGGATAAAAATGTCCATGGTAGTGTATTTTTTTTTAATTTTAAAAAATGTAGCCTATTTCCTTAATTTTCATAATTTTTTGGCTTATTTTCTTAATTTTCCCAAATTTAAAATGAGTTATGTTTCAGCTTTTGGACTCCTACAGAAAAAAATATGACATATACTAGTATACTACTATAGAAAGAGAGCTTATTTTTTTGTCATTAAGGCCATTTTTGTCATTAATACATAATACAGAGGCGCACAGTAAATTGTGCTATTGGATGCGTTATAATTTTTTTTTTTATTATACACTACAATTACCCTAAAATCAATGGAGTATAGTATAAATACATTACAAATAAATGGTAATTCCTATTTATGGGTTGTATCATAATGCCTCGACTTCTAGAACAGGCTTAAGACAAGGATGAGCTTTGCACTAATCTGATATCTCCTATTTCATTTCTCAAACCCCAGCCGAATATGCATTCCACGAATCATCAACATTTCAAAACCTCTAAAGGAGAAGGATTCCACTTCACAGTGGGTTGGATTTGAGGAGACTTCTTTTGGCTAGCAACTATTTAAGCTCTCTTTGGAGTGTGTGTGAGACACAAACAATGAGATCCTGGATGTGGCGAAAGATGTTGAAATACCGAGAGTTGGCTCAAACTTTCCATAGGATGGAGATTGGAAATGGTGAGACAACTTATTTCTGACACGACGTATGGTCAAATATGGGGAAATTGAAGGGAGTTGCAGGAATAAGAGACAATTGACATGGGAATTCCCCTCCATTCCATAGTTGTTGAAGTCTTGAGAGCTCATAGACGGAGGTGTCATAGAGTGGAAGCTTTAAACAAGATCGAAGAGGAGATAATCCGGGTCAATCATGAAAGATCATAAGCGAATGATATTTGTTTGTGGAGACAGGGAGATAAATTTAAAAAGAAATTTACCTCGAAAGGAACATGGGATTTGATCAGAGACCAAAAGCCAATCACAAATTGGTACAACGGTGTGTGGTTTACCCACGCAACACCAAAATACTCGTTCATGGTCTGGCTAGCGGCACTTGATCGCCTATCCACGGGGGACAAAACTAGAATATGGACTGGCCAAAGTCACTGTGTATTGTGTAACAATATGGAGGAGTCCCGTGCTCATCTTTTTTTTGTATGTAGGTTTTCCTCAGCAGTATGGAGAGAACTCATGGGGAACTTACTAGGCAGACATTACACAACTCGGTGGAAAAATCTGCTTCTATTGATTAATAATGATATTCTCGGACATACCAGAAGGTTCCTTGTCCGCTATGCGTTTCAATCTGCGGTATATCACTTGTGGCAGGAGAGAAACAATCGTCGACATGGAAAAGACCCGCTCCAAGCAACAAAAATTTCAAAACTCATTGATAAAGTGGTGAGGAATAGGCTTAGCTCAATAAGGTCTTTAGGACACCAAGCTTATGACGGCGGACTCGAGGAATGGTTTGCTACAAGACACGCATGAGGATTTTGATTTTGGTTTGAAAAGTTTCTTAGCTATCTAGTTAAAAACAAAGTTGTAATTTCACTGTAAAAAACGGTTTTTTTTGTTTGAATATAATTTAACATGGGTAATTGTAGTGTATAACAAAAAAAAAATATAACGCATCCAATAACACAATTTACTGTGCGCCTCTGTATTATGTATTAATGACAAAAATGGCCTCAATGACAAACTCAGTTTTATTTTCCATATGTTATACTTTCAGTCATATTCTATTTTTACATATTCTAATTTTAAGGTTTAGAATTTAAATTTTTTGGGTTTGGGTTAACTATTCCAAAATTAGGGTATAGTTTTAGGGGTAGGGTTTGGGTTTGGGGTTTAGGGTTTAGTTTTGAATGTTAAATTTTTGGGTTTGGGTTAACTATTCAAAAATTAGGGTATAGTTTTAGGGGGTAGGGTTTGGGTTTGGGGTTTAGGGTTTAGTTTTGAATGTTAAATTTTTGGGTTTGGGTTAACTATTCCAAAATTAGGGTATAGTTTTAGGGGGTAAAATTACTACATAGAAATAATTTTGTTTATGTAGTATAGAACACAAGGATAAAAGAGACAAAACACCGTAAAACCACATCACTCATTTGCTATTCTCTTTATTTTTTTTATTACATAGCTATTACCCTAATAAATTTATTAAAATGTGTTAGTTTCCTAAAAGCCCTTGATTTTACTAGTTTAATAGTTAGGTTATTCCAATTGATTTTTTTCAAGAGATGTTTAATAGCTTTTCAGTATTTAGAGGGTGTTATTGGAAATGAATTTGTATAAATTTTTAAAAAATTAAAAAGTTGAGAAATTTTAATGGTTTAAAAAAATTTAAAGTACTAAACCACTTCGATCGTCGTACACAGGTACTAAACCACCTTGATCCTTATACACAAGAATTTGTCCATAGTATTAGGAATCTAGATGGTAGATTTGGGAATCAAAACAGTGTGTTGCAGAAGGTTATGACAAGTGATTCCATATATCATAACCCATTACACCTTTAAAAAAAAATTAACACATTGTAAAATGAACATTAACACGTTATAATATCAAATGTTCAATTATGTGGTTATCAAATATTTATGAATTGTAAAAAAAAAAACATAGAGAATAATATATGATTTTTATGTAAAAATGTATGTAGTTCTACACCATGAGCTAATATAAATATATATTTGATAATTCAACATTGGAATCAAATACTTCTAACCCAAAACACTTAAGAAAAATATTTTTTTAGAGTGTTTAAGAAAACGTAAAATTTACAAAATCTAGTTTCCTTTCTCTCCCTGACACGAGTCTCGAGGTGGCCGCCGCGACAAATGGAAGCTCTACGATGGTGTTGCTTTGTGCTCTCACCGGTCTAAGCTTGTCGCCGGCTCCTTGGGAATCAGTCTAGCTTCCCGACGATCTCTTTCCTCCGGTAAGTTTCGTTGCTTTGTCCGTCGTCAAAATCGTTTGTCCTTCTCCTTGAGATGGTGTCTTCCCCTTTGATGTGTGCACTCTTTGTCTCACTGGGCGGTAAACCGTGTGTTGCTCGGAGATCCGCTCTCTTTCCTCTCCGGTTGATGCCATTCTCATGGACGACAAACCTACTTCCGCCGCCGGACCCACCCGACCCACCAGATCTACCAGATCTATCCCCACCGTCGAAATCTACCACCTCTCTACTCCATCGTGATTCCACCGCCGACCCACCTCTAGCTTCAACCTCCTCTCTACTAACGGCAAGAAACTTCTCCTCGACAAGATCTCACGGTGGTTTTTTTGACTCAACAAATCTCTCTCTCGGCGGCTACTTATGCTCCGGTAAGAGATCTCGTTTGTCTCTGACTGCCATCTCTCCTCCATCAACCTTACCGTGGATCTGCTGCTCCGACCAACCACCATCGTCCCTTCCCCGTGTCCTTTGCTGCATTGACAACATTCACATATGGGCTTGGCCTTTCATGAGATGTGGGCTTCAAGGCCCATTAAGATCAAGTCCATGTAGCCAATTTGATAATCGTGATTTTTTACAGTTTGATGAAGTTTCTATGTCAACCTTATTGATATGTGTTCAGGTTTTGTTCCGATGGCGCCAGCTCTCTCTTGAGGAGCTTATCGACCACTCAACCAGTAACCTTAGGTTTACTGACTTTGAGCAACCGGACATCAATCGAACTCCTTTTTAGTTTTTAATTCCAAATATAGACAATTAAGGTCTCTTACTATTAATGTTGTCAACGGAGCTAGAAGTCCTTCATATCTATTATTGCCGGTCAACAATCTTCTACTATCAGAGACGGTTCTTTATGCCCGTTTTCCAACCCTTTCAATTGGGTGTATCAACGTCGGTCCAAAACCCGACTATTTGCTGCTCTTCCGAGCTCTCGTTTTAGGGTATCGCGTGAAGCTTCTCCTTAGGTTTCTTTACGATGTCGAGCAAGTCTCGCCCCTTAACGTTTTTATCTTCCTTTTTACTGCAAGTTTGTTGTTAATTGTATGACCGTCGAACTTGCCTCCGGTTGTAACCATGAACCTCTTGAACCTTTAATCTAAATTTTGTTTATATATAAACTAACATACTATAATTATATTAGTGTATTACGAAAAAAACTAACAATGGTAAACATATTGATCCACGTGTTGCGTAATTATGGTTAGAATATGTTTTGAATATTGGATGGAACTATTACACAATAAAAAACGCTATATCGAAAGAATTTTTAAAAAATGAAAGAATTTATACCCTAAATTCATAACTGAACATTTGAATTTGATAACCACATCGAATCCAATGTAATATGCGCCGTTATTGGTTTGTGCCCTTTGATAACCACATAGGTATACTTTTTGTTTGACGGTATATATTTTTTTTTGTGAATGACCGGGAGCAAGTTCCCATATATTATTAAACTAAACGTAAAAAGTTACACACACTTGTCGAGGAGGTCCCATGACATCCTCTCTCAACAAGTCTACAACAACTAAAGGAACAAAGTTTAAAACGTGAAAACCTAAAGGTAAAGAAAACGCGTGGTTCGCTAATCCATCCGCCAGACGATTAGCTTTACGAAACACATGAGTAACCCGTACATTCTAGCCCTTCGAAAGATGGCCATGACACAAACGTAACAGGAAGGACAACATATGCGCATTACCAATCCATGTCTTTAAAAACGCCACTACATGTTCTGAATCCACTTCTAACTTGAGATGTGTAATTTTCTTTTCCCAAGCTATGTAGAGTCCATAATATACTCCCCACAATTCCGTCAATAGTACTGAGCATCGACCAATATTTAATGCAAAACCACTACATCATTCTCTTTCTTCATTTCGTAATACCCCACCGCCGTCGCGGGACCCGGACATCCGTGAGCTGCTCCGGTTCGACAGTATATTTACATTAAGCTTAATATGTGCTTGTATTAGCTTTTTAATTGAAAAATAATTATT
Organism: Arabis alpina; assembly: GCA_900128785.1. Classification (NCBI taxonomy): domain Eukaryota; kingdom Viridiplantae; phylum Streptophyta; class Magnoliopsida; order Brassicales; family Brassicaceae; genus Arabis; species Arabis alpina. The sequence continues at coordinate 17,312,108 of LT669790.1, forward strand.
CCTCGATTAAAAAGCTAATATTCAACTTTTGCATTTAAAAAAAAATCAGTTTAATATTTGCTCCATATCAATGAAGTCCTTTGCCGGAAAAAAAAATCAGTTTAACATTGCCATTTTATATTTATAATGTTTATTAGAAAAACCACTATGAAAAGTTGAATTTGAAATAAAAAATGTCAGGCCATACTTTACAAACTAAAGAGAAAATAACTATTGGGCCTAATCTGTTAAGGTTTGGGCTTAATCTGATCACAAGCAGGTTGTTACACAAGTTGGCCTCATGCAAGTTTTGGCCCATTACGAGAGCTGTTGAGAGTTAGTTACGAGAAGAAACGGAGTATAGAAACGTGAAGAGAGGATCCATTCGTCAACTGATCAACTCGACTCTGTCTTTTTCTTAACCCCAAACTGACACACAAAGAAAGAGGGAAAAAATGAATGAATAAAAATTCAAAATCAATCTCAGTATCAACATCACAAATTGTAGGGAAAGAAAAGAGAACATTACAAAATTAATATACATAAATCACATAGATCGTCGTTCAATTAGAGTTAAGACATTTCCTCAAAACTTTACAATAAGAAAAGAATCCCAAAAACCTTAACATTTTCTCAGTTAGTGCAATTTCCCCTTCTCGAATTTAGAGAGAGGAGTCAGTCTCCATTTCCCGTGTGGTCTTATCACCCCCAGTGCTGGACCCGGACGAGTGCATTCCATAGTCACTGGTTGGATTACTGTACTCACTGCTCGTATTGTAACTCAAACTTCCAAGTGCCACTTTCTTAATCTTCTTCATGTCTTCATTGTCCTGGCTTGTCCATGACTTGACCGGTTTGATCCCTTGTTTCAGTTCTGATGGTGATACGTTTCCATCTAATACACGCACAACCTGCTCGTTTTTACACCAATCACTAACTCAATTAGCATTATTAAACAATTATTTGTTTCGTGCATTATTAACATTTTAACTGACTGATATTACAACTAAGAAACATGTTTCCCTTTGATTGATCAAGATTTTTTATTCAAGTGTTGTTGTTTTGATAGTTGAATAAACACCGAACCGAACCTGATTTGATGAAACTGAACGTTGATTTTTTATACTGAATGAACCAAAAATGAAACTAGCGCAACCAAATCAACCAAAGTTCAATAACAGTCGTAGTTTTATATTAATTGTATACGGTAAATCAAATTTAATTTTACTAAATATTAATAATCCTAATAAAAATAATTAATTATTTATAACTGTGGCTCAAAACCTATCAGAACCAAAACTGAAAAACTATTTTGGTTCTAGCTCAGTATACATATTTCAAAACCGAAAAACAAAATGCCCAACTGAATGATTTAGTTACCTGGTCCATGCTAGGTCTATGACGAGCTAGATGGCGAACACAAGCTGCAGCACAAGCAACCATGCGAGCCATCTCCTCTCTGTCATACTCATCATTCATCTTTGTATCAGCCAAACCCTCAAAGTTTCCTTTCTCAGATGCTTGGGTAAGCAAGGGTAGTGCCTGTTCCAATTATTCACACATAGCTTTTCCTTTATCCAACAGTCAAATTGTAAGAAAAAGCATTTGAAAGTTAGAGTATTTGCAGTTGTATTAATTACCCAATCAACCAAGGTGTCATCTTGAAACCATTGTTTGAATCAAAAGGGCGACGACCCGTTATTAGCTCCAAAAGTACAACGCCAAATGAGTAAACATCAGACTTTTCTGTGAGCTTTCCGCATGCAGCGTATTCTGGAGCCAAATACCTGATATCTCAAAACCAAAAGTTACATAAGTTGTGTGAATGCTAAGGATGGCGTACATCGTACAAACAATGGTTTTAGCATCAGGATTATCTTTTACCCAAAGGTTCCCATTATGCATCAGGATTATCTTTTCAGGAACAATCTTGGCAAGACCAAAATCAGCAACCTTAAAAGATAAAAGAGCTTCAGGGATACAAAATACAAAGATGATTCACGAAAATATCATGCCAAATTAGGTTTTAATTATGAAAATGAACATTAATTGTTAACTCCAAAATGACACATGGCAACTTGTCAAAACTTTAACTTAATGGAACCTTAAAATATTATATAAGATGCTTTAATGGAAACATAAAAGAAAAGAGATAAATAATACCTTTGCTTCAAATTTGGAATCAATCAATATGTTTGCCGCCTTGATATCACGGTGGATGATTTTAGATCGCCTACAAATATACACATACGTGCCTTACAAACAAATACGGCCTCGTAAACAAACATACATACATAGTTTTTTAGATGTTAAACTTACAATTTTCATGAAGATAAGACAATGCTTTGGCAGAACCAATAGCAATCTTCAATCTTGAGCTCCATTCCATAGGAGGTCGTCCCTTCCCTGTCAAAAATCCAATTCCCAAAAAACAAAATCATCACTAATTGAAAACAACAAAGAATGCAATAAACCATAGAAAAGTGTCTTTCTCTGACCGTGGAGGTGAAAATCGAGAGTGTTGTTGGGAGCAAACTCATAGACAAGCAATCTTTGATCATCCCCGATGCAAGAACCGACAAGAGTAACCAAATGCCTGTAGAAAACTCGGCTAATGATCTCGACCTCTGCCTGAAACTCTCTCTCTCCCTGAGCGCTCCCTGCTTTCAACTGTTTCACAGCAACATCTTTTCCATTACGCAACATTCCTCTGAACACGTATCCGAATCCGCCTTGTCCTAACAAATTGGCCTCAGAGAATCCATTGGTTGCTCTAGAGAGTTCCTCGTAAGTGAAAGTGTTTTGATGAATGCCTAGCCCTGGAGATGGTGGAGGAAGAACTGGATGGTCCGAGTAGGTGGAGTCAGAGCCGCTGCTGTTGCTACTCATGAAAACCGGGAGATGTGGTGGCATTGAAGTCACCATGTGATCTGACGTTCGTGATGCATTTTGTTGCTTTTGTCCACGGTAAGGGCCTCCATCTGAGTAACACACAGGAATATCAAATTTATTAACGGTTTTTCTATGGATCCATATACATATTGGAAGAGGCATACAAAGGTAATATAATTTTCACAAAATGCATATTCATTTATCTAATTTCTTCATATGCAAACAAAATGTAGATATCTCCGACTGGTAACATAGAGAATGCATTTTATGAAAATTATATTACATTTTCTTGTAATATAATATCGCCCAAGGATTGATCAACATCTTCTTGTAAATTAGATTTTGATATAATCCAATAGAGATATTAGTTTTACCTTGGGGAGGAGGAGGTGCTTCATCGTCTCTTCGTTGTTTCTTCTTAAAAAGGAAAAAAACCAAAGTCAATACAACAAGCACAGCGACTCCTCCAATGACGATCCCGACCACCACTCCCGTTGATATTCCGGCAGAAGAGGGAGGCGGTGGCGATGGAGGAAAGCCAGGGGTGATAAATGGAGTTCGAGGAGATCCCCGCCAGACGGACTCGGTGGAGATGGAGGGCCATGAGTACCCGACCCAGGCGGAGATGGGGATGAGGGTACGGGGGGAGGCTGCAGGTCTGCGTCTCGAGACGGCGCCGGAGACGGGGAGTCAGATATGGTTGAGGGCGGAAGAGGAGATGGTGGAGATCGTTTCGACATCTTAATCTTACTCGATCTACTCGAAAAGCAAAATCTCTCTCCCTAGTTTTTTTTTTTTTTTTTTTTTTTTTTTGTTCAAAACCATACTTTTCATTAGGTGGGGGTATTGGATGTCGGATTTGAAGTGATTTTGATTGAATTCAACTATCTATCAAATTCTAGTGTTATTGAATTAAGTGTTTCATCAATTCCTTTAAATGTTTGTGTTATTGGATTGTGCGTTACAAATCATTCCTTTAGAATACTTTAAATTCTATTGTTATTCAATTTACTGATTTTAGATTTCCATTAAATGTGAGTGTTATTCAATAATAGATAGATTTGATGGCAATTTGAATTGAAATGAATTTAATAGAAAATTTACTACAAAAACGTAAAGAATCAATTCTCAGCTCTTGGGTTGTGATTTGAACATAAAGGGTAAAAAAGAAGCAAAGTTGGAGGAAGATGACGCTGTGGAGATGAAAGAGGAGTATGAGAATAAAAATAGGCATGAAGAGAATGCAGGAGAGATTGTTATGGGTCAATCGAGGAATGTCCTAGCTAGGGTCGGTGAGGAAGACGGATACTGCAAGGAAGGGACAACGAAAAAGCAAGGAGGAGAGAATGAAGAAGGCTGAGATTAAGAGACAGGAAGTGCTCAAGCAATCCAAGAATGTCATGAAAAAGGAGATCAACGAGGAGATGGAGTAGATAGAGAAGGTGCTTTCAGCTCTCGTTGATGATTTTGATCTTGTGAAGTATGATGAGATGATGCAAGCAGAGTTTGATGACAAGTACTATGCTAAGGAGGATGAGAATTTTAGTAGTAATGAGGTGGCAATAAAACCAAGAATTGATATAATAAAGACTTTGGTGCTGACTTTTAGATAATTGACATTAGACATGCAAGTTCTCCACCAATTCATATAAACTATATACAAGTTATTAAACAGCTTTTACGCACGGTTTATTAACCATCCGCATGATGGTAACTTGATATAACAATGTACAAGATTTTATCCGTATATTCTCTTAAACCGTGTATGCATGCATCTCTCAAAACTACTTGTCATATTATGCATGCGTAGTAGTATATTCAAAAAATCAAATCCCTACAAAGTAGTATTTACTTCAAATTACTGTTCACTATAAACTCAAAAAATCCCTAAAAAATAGTATTTTTTACCTAACCTTTATCGTAACCTAAATTTTTTCTATATATATTGTTGTACTTGTGTGACTTTTTAAGGGGGAGACTGAGATCAAACTTTCGTAAGTTGAAATGGCTTTTTATTTTATTTTGCATATATATATATAGCTACATAGATGTTTTGAATGATCTCGTGTTTTCGTCAAATTATTTTATGCACACATGCATGTGAATGATTATTCATGTTTGTTTTTTTTTTTTTTTTATTAGAATGGAGACGGGAGAATCTTCACAAAAAAAAAGACGCAATTATGATCTATGGACATCTGAAGAGAGTCAAGAGTTGAGACGTTTACTTGTTGAAGGTGCCAAACGGGGATGGCGTGACAAAAATGGTTCTTTTAGCAGAGCAACGGTAGAGTCAAGAATATTGCCGGTTCTAAATAAAAATCTTAAAATCAATAAGACGCTAACGAATTATAATAGTCATCTAAAGACTATGAGGAAAGTGTATTCAAGCTATACAGATCTCTTCCGATTTTGTTCTGGTTTTGGGTGGAGTCCCTCCACAAAAAAATTTACAGCTGATGATGAAGTGTGGGACGATTATATTAAGGTAATTTTTTTAATATTTATTCATTTCCACAAATTTTAATAATTTTGTTAAAAAAATATTTTTCAACTAATGAATCTATCATATTTTATTAGGCTCATCCAAATCATGAATATTTGCGTGATAACACTTTTGAAGATTTTGAGGATTTACAACTCATTTTCGAAAGTACTATAGCAAGGGGAAGCAACGCATTTGGATTGGGTGTTGATACAAATGCTGAAACTTTTGAAGCTGAAGATAATATTGAACCAAGAGATGATGTGGAGTATATGGAGAATAACGGTGAGGCTACTGAAACAACCGATGTAGCCCATAAAGAAAAGTTACCTACTAGGAAAAGAGCTAAAACCAATGGTAACGGAAATTCATCAGAACCTATTAATGATGGTGATCGTCCAGAGAAGGTATTAAGTGAAATGATTGGAGTTAGCACTCATATCATAAACCTTATTCAACAAAGAGAAGAAAGACATCACAAAGAAGTTGAGTTAAGAGAAGCTGAGAAGAAACAAAATAATGTTTGGGATGCTATTAAAGAGATTCCTTGTTTGGAAGATCATATCCGCTATGATGCATTAACCAAAATTCACATGTTGAAGATGAAAGACGTATTTGTTAGCATGTCCGTTGAAGAACGTTTGGGTTGGATTCGCCGTAACACTTAGAATAAGATATTACAATTCTAGTTAAATCATCTAATAAATAAAGATGAATTTGAATAATTGTTTGGGTAGAATTTGAATAATCAATTTTCTTTTATGTTGTCTTTTTTTAAGTCAGTTTTTTAAATAAAAGTTTTATTTCTGATTCATTTTTCTACAATGTGTTAGTTCGTCATTTTTCTATAAAGTCCACATTCGTACTATCAAATTAAAAAGTATAAAACTCAATGACTTTATCTTGAATAGAAAAATTTTACACTATAAAACTAACTCAAATCTATTATATTTATACCCAAAAAAAAATCCCAGAAAAATAGAACCAATCGAATCTATGACTTTTTCTTTGACAGTATAAATTGGTTTGGCAAATTTACGCAACCATAAAAAATCCCTACAAAATAGTATCTCCTTAGTAATTTGAAAAATTAACGTTACATAATTGAGCCTATATAATTGAGCATGTCGTTGCTCTTTTCAAAGCAAAATAAAAGTAATTTCTCTTAAACAAAAGTAGAAGATAAGTACGACATTCAAGATTCGTAAGATTGTATTCTTCGGTAATTCATATTCTAAATACATTTATTACGTATTATTTTTGGTTTTTTTTGCTAATATATCAAAAATATTTATAGGTCTTTCAATGGATCAAAATCTTCATGAAAAAGAAGCCATAAGAATGACTAATGAACGAACAGAAGATGATGATTTTGATGCAAGCATAACTCTAATGGTGGTGATGGTGGCTCTAGGAAGTCAGCTTCAAAACATACGACGATCGCATGATTTTATTGAACGTCCGATTCGCCGACAAATCACAAGGCTTGGAGAACAATACATTCAAAAGGTATTAAAAGAAGATCCTCAACATTTTCGGGTTTTATACCGTATGTTTCCAGATGTGTTTTTGAAGCTATCTACTATCCTAAGAGAAAAAACTAGTTTAACCGACACAAGATTCATATCTGTCGAAGAGATGCTTGCTATTTTCATGCTCACAGTTGGGCAAAACTCGAGATATTGTTACGTTAAAGACACATTTAACAGGTCAAAGTTTGCTATAAGCACGAGTTTTAATCGTGTTTTAAGAGCTATACTTTTAATAGCTCCAAGTCAAATGGTGAAACCAGACGTTTTAGTGCCTAGAAAAATAAGAGAAAGTACAAGATTTTATCCGTATTTTAAGGTATGTTATATAATCTTCTTCTACTAAATTTTCTTTCTTTATTTTTGCTCAAAATATGACTCTAACTATTTGTTTGTATTGTTTTAGAATTGTGTTGGGGCGCTAGATGGTACACATATACCCGCAAAGGTAGTTGGACGCGAAGTGTCAAGCTATCGTAACCGGAAAGGAGTATTATCACAAAATGTTTTAGCCGTATGTAACTTTGATCTAGAGTTCATTTATGTTCTTAGTGGATGGGAGGGTTCAACACATGATTCAAAAGTGTTAAATGATGCTCTAAATGGAAGAACAAACAATTTCAAAGTACCACAAGGTAAAAACTTACATATTTATTTTTAATCATATCGTATGTCATATTATTAGTAATGTATATTTTTTTTTTCCAGACAAATTCTATTTAGTTGATTGTGGATTTCCAAATCGACTCAATTTTTTGGCTCCATTTCGTGGTGTTCGGTATCATCTACAAGAATTTACTGGTCAAGACCGTGATCCTGCCACTCCAAATGAGTTATTCAATCTTCGTCATGCTAGTTTGAGAAATGTGATCGAGAGGATATTTGGAATTTTTAAATCTCGGTTTGCGATTTTTAAATCTGCACCTCCTTTTTCTTTCAAGAAACAAGCTGGAATAGTTTTAGCATGTGCAGCATTGCATAACTTTCTTCGTAAAGAATGTCGATCAGACGAAGGAGAATTCCCTACCGAAGTAAACACTAGACAAAATACAGAGAACGTTCCTACTCAAAGTAGGAGAGAAGAGCCTCATGGAACTCAAGAACAAGATAGGGAAATCGCAAATGTTTGGAGAACGACTATAGCTGAAGACATGTGGAGAGATGCTATTGATTTTGAAAATGTTTAGATATTTTTTTTAGTTTCGCATCTAAATTTTTTTTGCAATTCAAACTATTGTAACAATAGTTTATTTTTCAATCAGTTTCTACTATTTCATGATTATACTCCACCTATGTTTATATTACACTATAATATTTGATAGGATTTTAGAAGAATCCATTACTTTTTAAATTTCTCTCAATTCTATTACATTCTATTAAAAGCTACAAACATAAAAACGTTAGAATTGTTGATGAATACATTAAAAACCCATAAAATACTTGGAAATCTCGTTTAGAAGTCTGCAATTGAATTCTTGTAGATTCTATTAAATTCCTAAATCCAATACCACCCCCTACCATTGGAAAATACAATAAGCTGAGGGAATTATCCTCTTTGATGGGTACAATAAACCATAAATGCAACATAGATTAAGGCATATAGATATCTAAAAGAGTATGACAACGAATTTGAAACAAATATCAAATGAGTCGATAGAATTATCACGGCTAAGCCGGACTTTTGAAACCTAGTCACAAATGACGTTGAATAACAACTCTCACCTCCAAAATTCGTCGGAACAACGAATTCGATTGTATCTTCACGCGCCTTGAAGAGGGCTACTACACAAGATAACAAGTTGGTGAAGTAGTTGAAAAAATTTCCCGAGATTAAATATGGGGGCAAACCACCTTTCAAAGAAAAGGAGCATGGTAATACGGTTTTCTTTTCGCAAAAGAAAAAGAACTGTAGTGTTCTCTCCCCGAGAAGGGAGGAAGATGGAATCGATCTCTCCCCGGAATGGGAGGAATGTGGTACAAATCTCTTCCCGAGAGGGAAGGAAGGATCGGATTTCTCCGCAAGAAGAGGAGACTTTGATTTTGATCTTCGATTGATAATGCTGAGAGCAATATTCATTGGGCCATTACTCTTGGTGAACATGTAATCCTTGTGGCCCAATTGATAAACCAAACATATGGGCCAAAGAAAGCCCACCCACTTGTAAAGCTGTAATCGTCTCCATTCTCTCCCATTTCCGAACCTGTGAACGCATGTTGTTGTCGATGTCGTAGATGATGAACTGTTCACGGTGGGATGCATCTCTAATGCACACATGGTTGAGCGAGTCTCCCATCTCAATAAAGAGAAAGAAGAAGCACTTCCCAATTTTTTAGGGTTTGTAGTAACGGCGGCGGTGAGAGAGCAAGAGTCAATGGAGATACCTGAAATTGCGATGTGGTGATGGACGGCGGAGGAAACCAGTGTGATGAGGTGGATTGTGGAGGTCGGAGCAGTAGATCTTCGGTTTTGAACCGAGAATAGATCTGTACCATGGGGGCACGAAATAGAAACAGAGATCTTGTCACTTGACGAACAGAGAGGAGCATCTGAGTAGAGCGAATGAGCCATCATCCGACGCCGGCGAGCAAAGACTCTACCGGCGTCGGAAAGAAGAAGACTCTTTGTTGTCTCGATTATCGTGCCAGAGAGCGTTTTACGCCTAGGGTTTTTACTCTCTACCCTCTCTCCCTAGTTAAAACATGAAAAGACAGAAGAAGAAAATGGAGAATGTTGTTATTGCGGTTACGGTTACGAATTTTTGTTAACCTTAACCTTAATCATTTAATATACGGTTAAAACGGTTACGGTTATATACGCTACGGTTAATACGGTTACGGTTACGGTTAGATACAATTATATTTTTTTATTGAATATGATACGTTTAATATTTATGTTATAATTATACAACTTTCTAAAATTTTTAAAAGAAATATTTAAACAAAAAAAATATTATGAAAAATATACTATTTAAAATTTTAATATATAATTTAAAAAGTCATGGTCGTACACTATATTTTTGAATGGTTTTAAATTACATTTAAACAAATATTTTCTTTTTTTATTTAGGAATAACTGTAATGCTAAAGATTTTTAAAATTTTGAATTTTTTTGGCTCCACTATCCAAATTTAGCTCTATAAGTTTTCTATTATTTAAAATTAGAGTTTTTTCCTTCCGAATACTTTATGTTGTAAACGTAATAATTTAACACATACATTTAACTTAATTAAAAATTGCTATCATGAAACAGTTTGTTGACAATTCATGTAAGAATAAATCATAATTAAAAAATGAAAACAAATAACTAATACTAAATACGGTAAATAGTTCATATGTGTAAGCTAAAATAGATAATTAAAAAAAAATGTAAAATAATTTGTATGTTTCAACAAATGGACAATGGTGAAATGAAACAATTGCCTCACTAAAAACCTTATCAAGAAAACCCATTGGGACAAAACTTGACAAGGGAAAAAGAGTACAATCGAGCCACTTTTCCCATTTGTTTAAAGGGGATTACAAAATTAATAACAAATAAAATACTAATCACAATCATACGACCTCGTTGAAGATACATCACTATCAACATCTTCTAGCTCTTCTTCATTGTCTCGAATGTATTCTTGTTGTCTATATTCGGCTCTAGTCCAATCATCTAGACACGCTTGAGCTTCGAGAGAATCTGGACTCATTCTTGATCGAGTTTCATCTAAAATTTGACCTCCCATACTAAAAGCACGTTCAACAGAAACTGTAGAAACTGGTGAAGAAAGAACGTCTTTCGCAGTTATAGTTAAAATCGGATACTGAGATTGATGATTTTTCCACCATTGAATGATTTGAAAGTTATTACCTGCATCTTCATCACTAAACTCAAAATTAGTAGATAAATAGTTTTCAAGTTCTGGATGATTACCTGATGGTCGCTGTCTTTTTTGTCGCCTCATCCTTTCTGCAAGACTTAGTGTAGACGTTGATGACATATCATTTAATATAGATGACTCAATTACTTGTGGTGTTACATGCCTATGAACTCTATAATACTCATCATATAAATTTTCTATGTCTGTTCTTGAACTAGAAATAATGCTTGAAACACTAACACTATTAGATAAATGTAATAAATTATAATATGTGGTGAGATAATCAGATAAACCATCTAATTTACTTCTAGGATCTATATCCTGAACCTGATTTCCAAGAAAAATTTCTATTGCAATAATTGCAACATGCTTTCATTTCTCCATTTATATTTTCTTTTCGATAGTGTACCTTAAACATATCAGAAGCATTTTGACGTTGTTTTCCGGAGTCTCTATTAGGTTGTTCTCGAGTTGCACTTTCTTGAGTATTGATGGTTGGTAGATGAGCAGCTTCTCTTTCGGTGTCAAGATTTGAACTGGAAGATATTATGATACAAACGTTTTTAAAAAAGTAAAAATTAGAGTAAAGATGGAAAGAAGCAACATTGATGAGGTTTGTTTTTGTTGTAAGATACTAACGCATGCATGCAAGAAACAAAATTTATAAAAGATTTTGTTCCTAAACATGTGGTAACCAAACAAAATAAATCTTTGAAATGTTCTAAAACAGTTTTGAAAACAAACGGCTACTTATGTTTAACCAAGTCAATTAATCAAAATTATTTATTTTCTGTAAGTCAAACGGCTATATTTATTTCATACTTAAATAAATTTTTGAGTTTAACTAAAATATAGTTTAATTCACAATTTTCTCATGAAATTAGTTAGAGGCCATGATAGTAGGCATTTATTAGTCCGTTGCAACTTGCATCCACGATCCTTTTTTTTTTAATGTTAGTTTTTCCTAGTTTTTTAAAATTTTATTCTAAATTGGAGGTGTTTAAATATTATTTATATTAGTAAGAAAGCAATCAATTATATTTTAACACATTCACTTTTACATTTAGTTATTATTGATTTAATTTTTCTAAGTATTATAAAATTACAATCGATAAACATTGATTATATGTATTTTTACTATGTCAAATTTACCATACATAATTAATTATATACAATTTTAATTTTGATTTTAAAACGATTACGGTTAAATTTTTAACCTTACGGTTAACCGGCGGTTTTTATACGGTTACAGTTAGTTAACGGTTACGGTTAACAATTAACTTTAACTATAACTAATGTACCTTTACGGTTAACAGTTACGGTTTTTAATCGTTTTATACGGTTAAAGTCTGGTTACGGTTTAAAATGGTACGGTTACTGTCCTAAATACGGTTACGGTTTGATTTTGGTCATGCCACTAGTGCCAAGTTGAGTTAGAGTAGAGTTTTATTTATTTTTATCTGAATTTGAACAATGGTCAACGGAACCGATTTGGGGTTCACGTCTATTCCTCCGCGCCATTTCTTTCGATATTTTTTAAACCCTCCCATGGTCAGTTTATATATATATATATATATATATATTAGCCTATGTGAGTTTTTATTTTGTAGTTTTCTTAAACTTCGGAAAATGTCAAAAATAGTACTCCCTCCGTTTCATTATGTAACATGTTTAAGGGATTTTTGTTTGTTTCATTTTATTAGTGTTTTACTACTTTCCATGTAGATTTTAATGCTATTTGATAGTTTTGATCTTTTGAATTATGCAGTCTTGTATATGATTGGTTGAATGATATTTGTATATATTTATTAAATTAAATTTTGTTAATAATTATTGTTTCTTAATTCCCGCACATTCAACCAAAACATCTTACAAAATGAAACGGAGGGAGTTGTTTAAAGGAAAATAATTATTTCAGTTTCATGTATAAATTAACTATTGTATCTATAATAAACTGATTGATTTGTTAAATTTATAATACTAATTTATATGATTTTTTTTGAAAATACCACTTTTAAGATAGTCTTTTTGAGAAATGTCACTCTTTAAAAAAAATAAATCAAAATGTCAATAAAGTTATATCATTCCACCCTAGTTTGTTCATGTATATTGTTCTTATTGAAGAAGTAGATTAGCGACCTAATTTCTGATTTAAGATTGTGTAACGCATTAATAGTGTTTGTTTAAAAGCTTTTGAAAGAACCTACTCTATGTTGGGGTCATATCCCACTCCGGCAGGGATCATCACGAAAATGACTAAGTACCAGAGGTGGGCGCGCAGTTATTTGAAGGAGCTCTACTTGTTCCCATGACTAGCTCTGTTTCTGCGACCAGCTCTCCAAAATGACTGGGACCAGGACTGCATCTATCCAGGACGACGTCTGTAGTGGTCCATTAAGCTTAATGAGACCACTATGATCATTTCACTTCAAGATTGAAGACTGGGCCGAGTTAAGAAGGCCCACGTTGGAGAAATGACAGATCGGAAGCCCAGGATTAACAGTCCCCGCCGACCTCTACTGCAAATTGGGCCTAGATGACGAGCTCTGGAATCTAGGCCCATGACGATGACGAGACCAAGACCTAGGGTGGCTGCCGACTACGCTAAGAGAGAATCCCGAAGATTTAGGAATCTTTCATGATCTCTTAGATTTAGACCTAGGTCGACCATGACTCATATAAATAGACTTTGTACATCTCTGAAAGAGGATTCACATTTTTACACAGAAACCACTTGTAACCATTTGCAAACAGCTTAATAAACAATCTCTCTTGAGATCTTCGCTAAGTGTTTCTCATCTCAGAGCTTTCAGATCTAGAATACTTGACCATTTCAACTGTGCAGGTTTCCACCACCACAGTTTGACGCTAGAAGGAGGGCACTTGAAAGCTTCTTACTCCGAAGAACCACCTCGAAGAGATCTAGACTCGATGACTGACGAACGACGTATTGCTAATCCGAAAGATGCCGAGCTGAGAGATTTGGAAGACGGCGAGATCTAGACTAATGGAAGCGCCCACGAGGATCAAACCACCTGTGACGATCCGCCACCAGCAGGTCTAGCTTGCGCTAATCCACCTGTCGAGAAGTCAAAGAAAGTCCCGAGAGCAACCTCGCTTCTTCCTGAGTTGCTGTAGAAAATGAGCACGACACTAGACGCCTTGTAGGAGAGTGCCGAGCGACAGAACAGAGCCAACGGAACGATAACCGATGAGCTCAAGTCACTAGGAGCGGACTATCGCGCACGGGCCCTCGAGCCAGGTTTGTTTGATATATATATTTGGTTATGGCGAATAGTGTTTGCTTCTATGATATTTCCTTTTGAAATATATATATCAATTGCTATGTGCTTCACTGTACAAGTGTATGCATTTTATAGATTACAAATGCGCTCGTTTCTATCTTTGCATTCTCAAGGATGATAGTTTATTCATCGGCTCAATCGGTCTTGAATATGCTAGACATATTTCAGAAGAAGAAGAAAGCGTCGAATGGGTGGAGCAAGCAAAGGTCGCCGAAGCAAAACAAGATGCGGTCCTAGTTCAGCAGGACGAAATGGCCGAGTTTCGAGCCTTGTTAAGCAAGACCGCTGCCGAGTTGAAGGTTATACGCTCTCAGATGCATCGTGCCATTAGCAAGGCACTAGAAAGTGACTTGATCCTTGAACAAGCGCAACACACTCTGTTTTCGGCACGCATCACCAAAGCGAGAGTGTCGGATCCTGGGAAGATTAGGATACCGAGCTACGATGGAACAAAAGATCCAGCCGACCATCTCAATGAATTCAACGTGGCAATGATCCGAGCCAACTCTAAAGAGAACGAGAAGGATGTCGTGCAATGTCTTCTGTTCGTAGAAAACCTCAAGGGACCAGCTCTCCAGCTGTATAAGGGACTCGAGAGAGATTTCATCGACAATTTCGCACAACTGTCAGAAGCTTTCGTCAAGAATTACTCAATCTTTATCGAAGCCCAGACTTTTGACGCCGATATATGGAGTATGAATCAAGGACAAACTGACTCCCTCAAGCTCTTCATCGAGTGCTTTAAGTTGGTGTTGTCCCAAGTGAAAGACATAGATGACTCGGATGCGCTCCGCGCACTGAAAAAGGCCGTCTGGTACGAGTCGGACTTCTAGAAGGAAATGTCTTACAACCAACCTTTCACTAACCAGGATGCTCTTCACCGAGCAATGAATTTCACCAAAAGCGAGAAAGAAGCGAAAAACTCGCGAAGAAGTATGGGTAGCCAAAACAGAAAAACGTAAGCGACCATCAACCAAGCCAGTCGCGAAAAGCCCATAGCAGAAGCTTCGTCCAGCACGAAGGCAATTTAAAAGGAGCCCATAACATTCATCGCACCCACGGGCACTCAACAGTGAAATGCCGATCCCTCGGCTCGGCCCTCACCCAGAAACTGCTAGACTGCAAACTCAGGGAGAACATTAATCTCAAAGACTTTGAAGTCAAAAAAGCAGATCCCGCGCCTGCGCCTGAGCCTGCACCTGCCAAGGACGAACCGCCTAAACGCGGTAGACAAAACGACAACACGACTCAAGGCGGTCCAAGAAGGAAATGCCTCATGATAATGGGAGGATCCCACTACTGCTCGGATACGGTTTCCTCGATTAAGGCATTTTAAGGTCGAGCTGAAGCTAGCATCAACTGGTCTGCCCCATCTAAGTTCCCAAATGATACTATCACATTTAAAGAAAGAGAAACGACTGGGAATTAGAAACCACATGACGACCCACTTATGATCGAAATTGCTATCACCAATATCAATGCATCCCAAGTCTTGATTGACACATGAAGTACCGTTGACGTAATTTTCAAAGACACTCTGAAACGGATAGACATCAAATTCAAAGAAATCCAGCCACTATTAAAGCCCTTAACTGGTTTTTCAGGAGAGACAACGATGACACTTTGAATAATCAGGTTGCCTCTCGAAACTGAAGGAATCATCAAAGTTGCAGAATTCTCTGTACCAATTCACCCAACCATCTACAATGTTATCCTAGGAACCCCATGGCTTAACGCAATGCGTGCCATGGCATCCACTTACCATCTATGCGTGAAGTTCCCAACAAAATAAGGTATCAAGACAATTTATGGGAATTAGAAGGAATCTCGCGTATGCACTCTGACCGAGCACAAGATTCAGAATCCCGTCACTGACCCGGTCTTGAAAGCTGAATGAAAGAAGATGAAGAAGAATAGAGAGCATGTCAAAGATATTTCCGAGAAGTTATAACAATTACATATCGAGGAGGACCGCAAGCTAAGAGCGGTGCCTACCTGCGAGCCAGCCGTGTCGATTTGCATTGACGACGAGAGACTAGAATGATGCGTCTAGATTGGTGCTTTTCCGAATGAAACGATCAAGGAGAGACTAGTCACATTTTTGAAGCATAACATAAGTACCTTCGCTTGGGCTGTCGATGACATGCCCTGGTATCGATATCAACATAGCTTGCCACGAGTTGAATGTCGATACGTCATTCAAACCGGTAAAGCAGAAGCGAAGGAAACTTGGAGCCGAAAGAGCAAAGGCAGTTAACGACGAAGTCGAGAGACTCTTAAAAGTGGGATCGATAATGGAAGTTAAGTACACCGACTGGCTGGCCAATCCAGTCGTGGTCAAGAAGAAAAATGGCAAGTGGCGGACTTGCGTAAATTTCACAGATTTAAACAAGGCCTGCCCTAAGGATAACTTTCCCCTCCCACACATCGACCGGCTCGTCGAGGCAACATCATGTAATAAACTCATGTCTTTCATGGATGCTTTCTATGGCTACAACCAGATTCTAATGAACGGCTGACCGCGAGAAGACACCGTTTATAACGGATCGCGGCATATACTGTTACAAAGTCATGCCTTTTGCCTTGAAGAATGCCTGAGCCACCTATCAACACTTAGTCAATAAAATGTTTGCCGACCAGCTCGACAAAACCATGGATGCTTATATAGATGATATGCTGGTCAAGTCATTAGAAGAAGAAGATCACGTAGCCCACCTGGAAGACTATTTCAAATGCCTGAACAAAGACAATATGAAGTTGAATGCAACCAAGTGTAGGTCCGGAGTGACGTCTTGTCAGTTCCTCGGATACCTTATCACCCATAACGGTATCGAGGCAAAACCAAAACAGATCAATGCACTCATCCAGATGTCCTCACCAAAGTCAAAGCGAGAGGTGCAACGACTCACCGGGCGAATAGCCGCACTTAACAGATTCATCTCACGGTCTACTGATAAATGCTTCCCGTTCTACGACACACTACGAAAGAAAAAGAAGTTCGAATGGACAGAAAAATGTGAAGACGCCTTTCGACAGTTAAAGGAATATCTCGCCAACCCGCTAGTACTCGTAAAGCCAGTCCATGGCAAGCCGTTATTCTTGTACACAATGGTCTCCGAAACAGCTATTAGCGGAGTCCTGGTCCGTGAAAAAAGAGGCGAGCAAAAACCCATCTTCTACATCAGCAACTCACTTACAGATGCCGAGACTAGATACCCGGTAATGGAGAAGCTGGAACTATCCGTCTTCACGGCCGCCAGAAAGCTGAGACCCTACTTTCAGTCACATCCGATAGTAGTCCTTAGCACTTTCCCGCAGCGGTCTGTACTGCATAGTCCGAGTCAATCCGGACGACTGGCGAAGTGGGCGATAGAGCTGAGCGAGTACGACATTGACTATCGAGGCTGCACTATCACAAAATCACAAGTCCTACCTGAATTCCTTATAGAGCTGCCAGATGAAATCAAAGAAGTCGAAGTCCCTAGCTTGTCTTCGCTGTTTCACGTAGACGGAGCATCGTCAAAAAGCGGCTCAGGCGTAAGAATATGTTTGACGTCGCGAACGGAAGAATTACTCAAACAATCTTTCCGCATAGGGTTTAACGCCTCTAACAATGAGGCAGAGGATGAAGCACTCCTAGCAGGACTGAGACTCACAGAAGGATAGGAAATCAAGAAAATTTCAGTGTTTTGCGATTCCCAGCTTGTCGTGAACAGTTCAATGGAGAGTACGCCACTAAGGACGAAAAAACAGAGGCTTATCTTAAAATCGCCAAGGACTTAACATCTCAGTTCGAGGAGTGCATGGTAACACGTACTCCCAGAGAAGAGAACACTGACGCCGACGCCCTAACACGTATTCTTTGACCATGAATTGACATTTTTCCCAATTTAGAACCAAGTTCTTCTCCTCACATCTTTTGAGTACCTTGCAAAGATTAGAAAAACAACCACCAAAAGAGTTCACATAAACGGAAAAGTCATCCATGAAGACCTCCATTATATCCTCAATTAGATCCGAGAAGATCGACATCATACACCGTTGGAAAGTTGGTGGTGCATTACATAATCCAAATGGCATTCTACGATATGCGTAGGTACCATAACGACATGCGAAAGTCGTCTTCTCTTGATCTCGGGGATGTATGGGAATTTGAAGAAAAAAACCCGAATATCCGTAAAAAAGCAATAATGAGAGTGATTTGCTAAACGTTCAAGTATTTTATCAATGAATGGTAAAGGGAAATAATATTTTCTAGTAGAAGAATTCAATGATCTCCTCACATCTTTTGAGTACCTTGCAAATATTAGAAAAACAAACACCGAAAGAGTTCCCATAGACGGAAAAGTCGTCCATGAAGACCTCTATGATATCCTCAATTAGATCCGAGAAGATCGACATCATACACCGTTGAAAAGTTACAGGTGCATTACATAATCCAAATGGCATTATATGATGTGGTGGTGGAAACCTGCACAGTTGAAATAGGTCTGAAAGCTCTGAGATGAGAAACACCTAGCGAAGATCTCAAGAGAGTTTGTTCTTAAGCTTTTGCAAGTATTACAAGTAGTTTCTGTGTAAAATTGCGGATCCCCTCTTCCCAGGTGTACAAGGTCTATTTATACAAGTCTAAGTCGGCCTAGGTCTTCGCCTAAAGAGATAAGGTTGAATCCCTGAATCTTCGGGATTCTCTCTCAGCGTAGTCGGCGGCCACTGATAGGTCTTGACCTCGTCCTCGTCATGGGCCCAAATCCGAGAGCTAGTCTTCTGGGCCCAGTCTTGTAGTAGAGGTCGGCGTGACTTGTTACTGGTGGGCTCCCGACTCGTTCTCTCCAATGTGGGCCTTCTGAGCTCGGCCCATTCTTTGAAAAGGTCGCAATGGTATTTTCGAGTCTAAACGACCACTATAGACGTTGTCCTGGAAAGGTGCCGGTCCTAGTCCCAGTTATTCTGGAGAGCCGGTCCCAGAGACAGAGCTGGTCCTTGAGACAGAACTGGTCCAGATAACTGCGCGCCTACCTCTGATACTTAGACATTTTCTTGACGATCTCTACCGGAGTGAGATCTGACCCCAACAGTTAGCCCCCCAGCTCGGTAGTATCAGTTCTGATGATGCCGAGGTAAAAGAGTCGTAGTGAAGTTTTCAAGAAAATGTACTGTCTGGCCTGCTTCTGACGAGACGAGATTGTGAAACCTTGTTCTGAGGACATGCCGACGTTACTGAGCTTTCGTGTTCATGTTTAACGCATAGCCCAGTAAGGATTTTCAATAGACTTGTGTTTCTGAACTTGTGTTATAAAGTTTGGAGGAACTGGTCCTGTAAAGTTTGTAGAGCTTGTTCTCGTTAAAGCTCGTAAAACTTGTTTGTCTTGCCCAACTCTTACATGTTCACGTTAATGTTGAGATGGGCGTCATGTTTCCGCTTTATTCGTTTTTCCGGACTTAGTAAAGATACTGTTTTTTCCGGAAGTTGAAAGTTTAATTCCCGCTGAAAATTGGAGATTTAAATTTTCGTTAGAAATTAGAATTGTTAATTTCCGCTGGAAATTAAAATTTAGATTCCTTTCGAAAACTGGAATTGTTAATTCCCGGTGGCTACTGAAGCGTGCCTTTCTAGGGTTTTGACAGTGGTGCTATAAATACTCTTTCCCCTTTTATTTTCTCCACAACTTCACTCACCAACAAGAAAGGTATCCTCTCTTCTCTATCCATTTTTTGTTTTAGATATAGGGTTTTGGTATTTTTTTTTTATTCCTCCACGCCGTCGTCTCTGTTTGCTCCACTTCTCCGGCGAGCCTTCGTCCTGGCCAGATCCACGTCGCCGAGCTTTCTCCATCGTCTCCTAGTCTATAGACGTTGCTCTTCCCATTCGTCGTCGACATCCTCTCCGACGAAACTCACTTTCCAACGAACTCTGGTTCTGGTCACCGTTACCAGATAGTAGTCGTCGTTTCCAAGGAGGTTTTGCTGGCCATGGAACTGGTGAGCTCCTCGTTGTTCTTGGGTGGTTTATTGGTCGTGAAGACGTCGATCTCCGGTCATCGTTCTTAGTGCTCGACGCCTACGGTTTTCTTCCAATCATGGAGATCTGAACCGCCGAGAGTCCTTTGGAGCTGAAATTGTCGATGTTGTGAGCTCACCATTCTTTCTGACGAGAGCTCGGCTTTGCTCAGATCTAGGCTGCCGGTTTTGATTCGAGAGAGCTCGTTTTTTTGTTTCACTCTCCGATAACGACTGCAACAACTTCTGTTCAACACCACATTATCGTTCCCGTATGAGGTTTCTGCCGGAAGTGGCTTTGTCAAGCTCGTCGTTATTCGATTGAGGTCAAGCTCGTCGTCGATGATTGGTTCACGGACCGAGTTCTTATTCGTCGTTGACAATCCACCGCCGACGACCTCTCCGCGCCGTCACCATTATTTCCGGTGAGTACTGGTCTTGCGGTCCCGTCACCGTTCACAGAGGAAACCATCATCGAGAGCTCGGCTTCGTTTCTACGTCATTGTTCTATGCCTGCTTCGTTGGACTCGTTTGTTAATGTCCTTGTCCCCACGGTCCGCCATAAGATGAGCTCAACCCACTATCTGCGTTCGTCTTTGCTCTGTTTCGAGGCCGAGTACTCTGTTTGCACCGAAGCCGAGAGCTTCATCACGAGCCGAAAACTAGACCACGCTCTCGTCTTTATTGGATTTTGGAGTCAGTTCCCCGTCTACGAAAACTTGTTCTTTGTTGTTTTGAAATCTTGGCTTGGTCTTTGATTCTCGACCGAATTTGGTGAGAATGCGATCTTGGTTTAGTCTCTGAGTTTACCTCAGCGAGGAAGCATTATTGTTAGGTGTTGTGTTGACGCTATTGCCTGGCAGAGTTCTCAGTCCGTGTTGAAAGACGAGACGACGACTGTAACGTCCCCGATCCGCGATAAGCTCGCGGAGATAGGACCAGGGTTGGAAATGGGGCAATGCTTCGGGAAAATCTTAAGGAAGTCCGACCAAAGGTCCACGGAAGGACTAAGTCTAGTTTTTGGGAGGACTTAGTCAAAATAAGGAAGAAATGAGCTGGAATAGCGAGCTGGACTAGCTGCCGGGAAGCTCAACTCAGCTGCACTAGCTGCCAGGAAGCTCAACTTAGCTGGAAAGAGTATTCGGCAGCTGAGTTAGCTCAAGGGACTGTTGAGCGGTTATGGAAATTGAGCGGTTAAGGCTGAAAGGGTTCATCGGCACACTCGCACCCATTCGCTGGTTGTGGCCGAACGGTTGCCTTAGGATAACTGCCATGCCATCGTCGCCTATATAAGAAGCCCTTAGGGTCAGTTTTTTGGGCATCACGCATAACAATGGAAATTCCCAGAAAACTCTAAGGAAAGAACTCGAAAGAGAAAAACACCGAGAGAAAAACCCGAGAGAATCATCAAGGCGGAAGGTTACCGAGAAGGCTTACAACGACTAAGGATCGGCGGTCATTCGGGAGAGATCTCACCGGGATACCTAGTCGCTAGAAGAGGAGACGCGGTAAAGCGCCCCTTCGGTACGCGTTGCTAAGGTTAGTGCGGATCTTTGGCTTGATGTTCGGAGTCGAGACTACCGGTGATTCGGGGAAGTCTCGCTCGGGCAAAGGCTCTCTTAGGATAGACTCGATGATATCTTAGATCGGTTTAGCCTTGGGTCGGATTCAGACTTAGGCTTGAGGATGATCCGTGGTAAGGTGAGTCGCTTGGGGATCTTAACGGATGTGGTGACTCGACCAAACCGGATGCGGTGAACCTCGGTGCCAAGTCTCAGAATTCGTCTAAGTCCTTAGACCGCATGAGATAGGTATCTCGGCATATGCATTGATCTGATTGCTTAAAAGAGCGATTGATTACTTGTGTTCCTTTGGTTTCAGGAAAAGATGGTGATCGTGGGAAGGATCATACTTAGTCGCGTGAAGACTCCTGGTAGGATCGATGGGTGGTGTAGTCCGGTATTACTTAGGATCGATACATGTTGTAATATCATAATGCAAACTCTCAATGTTATCGAATCTTGTGATAGTAATTAATAAAGATCTCGTTTGTTGCTTATTTCTATCTCTTTCTAAAGTTCTTGGATAGATTAAGCGGAATCAAACCATCGAACCTCGAAAAAGAACTTGTTTAAGGAATGGGCCTAAAAATTTGACTAAGTGACACGGAATCCTTCGGGATCCGGTTGGGAACGTCCATCGCCGACTTAGTGTCCGAGTTGGGGTGTTTCAACGACGTCTTTTGAGATCCGGTATGAGATTCCGGTTTAATGGCCCTTAGATTCTGTCATTGTGAAGAAATCTACGTTGACAACTTTGGGATACTCGTCTCCGTTCTTGTTGTTGGCGCGAGGTAGCTCCGAGTTAAGCCGAATTTATCTTTGAACTCTAAATCGCTTGCAAGTCTGGGAAATCCGACATTGACAACTACTACCGCGAGAGTCATCGTTCCAATCTCATACCCGTTCGACTTTTAAGACCGTTCCTATGACAAACTCGTCATCGTCTTTCGAGAGGTTTTTGGAATCCATTTTAAAGCTAAGGACTACTAGTTTGGAGAGTCTAGTTCCGATGCGGAGTCTAGCTCTTGGCTTCGCTCTTGTAAGGATAAAGTCATGACTCGAGTCCTGGTCTCAGATGTGAATGATGCATTGAATGCGCATAGTCCCTCTCTGTTCGATGAACATCTCGTTGATACTCATATTAAGAGAAAGCGCCAACTACTGCATCTGCTTTATTTGTGCCCACTACTGCGCCGACCACTACTACACCTGCTTTAGCCGTGCCCACTACTACGCCGACCACTACTGCACCTACTTTAGCTTCGCCCGCTACTGCACCTACATTAGCTGCGCCCACTACTGCATTTTCTGCTGCGCTGACCACTACTAGACCTGCTTTAGCTGCGCCCACTACTGCGCCGATCACTACTGCACCTTCTTTAGCGTGCCTACTAATGCGCTTTCTACTGCGACCACTACTTCACCTGCTTTAACTGTGCCCACTACTGCGCCGACCACTACTGCTAATGGTGAACGAAGTTGGGTAGTTCTCTATTGGTGGCGAAGATTGGGCCGAGGATAGACTAAGATTGGGGATATTGTTGAGGAGACTAGGACCAACGAGTTTTCAAAAAGACGAAGACCGACGAGGTATTTCAGGAGACCAGGACCGACGAGGTAGTCGAAGAGACAAGGACTGGCGAGTCTTTGAGAGGACAAAGACCGACGAGGTCTTCAAGGAAGGCAAGACTGACGAGTCTTTGAGAAGACCAGGACCGAGGAGGCAGCATAGCCGACTACCATGACTACTTCTGCGGGGGTCGTTGATGATGAGGGGATTGTCCTTTAGTTGCTTTGCGCGCCTGTTAGCGCTTATGTTTTAGACTTGACTTTTGATTTTGCGCCTAGATGGCTTATGTTATAAAAGATGATAATGAATGCAACTTTTTAATTTGTTTCTGTTTTTCTGATAATTCCAGCTTTCTTGACTTAGACTTTTAGAAAAGCAACTAATTGTGATGAACTGTATCCTTGTTTGAATTCGTTTCTAGGATGCATAGTTAGTCTAGTTCAAATGACTTTGTTTAAAAATCCATATGAACCATCGTGATGATTGATGGCGTTGTTGCCGTATTTCGGTGCTCGTCCTTGTTATAGAAGTTACGTCGTCGTTGACCACCCAACTTCAGAAGTGAGCATTATACGTTGTTGCAACCAGCGTTAAGGTTTACGACCGTGTGACTCTTTTAGCACGATCACTCCTATAACGATCATTAGTTTTGACCAACGATGTTGTTGGGTTTTTTGAATGGTCATTTGGTTTACAAGTGTGCTTCTCTCTAAACACACTTGCTCCTATAATGAACCATTGGTTTCGACCAACGATGTTGTTGGGTTTTTTGAATGGTCACTTGGGTTACAAGTGTGCTTCTCTCTAAACACACATGCTCTTATAATGAACCATTGGTTTCGACCAACGATGTTGTTGGGTTTTTTAAATGGTCACTTGGGTTACAAGTGTGCTTCTCTCTAAACACACCTGCTCTTATAATGAACCATTGGTTTCGACCAACGATGTTGTTAGGTTTTTTAGATGGTCACTTGGGTTACAAGTGTGCTTCTCTCTAAACACACCTGCTCCTATAATGAACCATTGTTATTTATATAACGCGCTTATCCAATGGTGGATGTTATTGTAAAGATCTGCAGAAATTTTTGCGAAAGGTCGTCGCTGTGGCCAGTAGCGGCGGTCGAAGGTGAGATGGTCGTTTAAGTGAGACCCTGAATTATCCGTAAAAGATGTGATAGAGATACTCGTTTTGACAAGTTTTTGTAGCAGGTGTTTATTCTTGTAAATGTTTGCTACAAAGAGAGGTGGGAGTATACGAGTCTACGTACCCCACTCCCCCCCTTTTTGGGAGGGGGGGCAAATGAACCCATCCAAAAATGAGCTGCCTACGTACCCTTTGCAGGGATCAAGTCACCCGTAGTTCATGGTAAGTGATTGAGTGGTGGACGAATGACGGTAAGGTTGCTCAATGGTGGTACTTCTTTCTTGGTCTACCTTGTGCCGAATCGTCGTTTTATCTTCCGCGTTTAGGCGGTTCTTCATTGATCGGCGCTACTTCAAAGTCGTTTTCCTCTAATTCGAAGTCTTTGAGGTTGAAGTTATCGCCGAGTTCACCGTCTAGTAGTTTTTGGGAGAACGCCGAGCCGGGAGACTGGCAGTTTACTGTCGAGTGCCCGTGAGTGTGATGAATGTCGCAGTAAAACGACTCATCGTAAGTTGAATTACCGGTCCACGCGTTAGGAAAACATCCTCCTAGGCCGTGCCCATAGTTGGGAGAATCAACCTAATAATTGTGGGCTCCTTCGTGTTGGACGAAATTTCCACTATGGGTTTTTCGCGTCTAACTTGGCTGGTGGTCGCTGTCACTTTTCTGTTTTGACTTCCCATACTTTTTTGCGAGTTTCTTCACCTCTTCTTCGCTTTTTGCAAAGTTCGTTGCTCGATGCAGAGCATCCTGGATAGTCGAAGGCTCGTTGAGAGACATATCCTTCCAGAAGTCAGATTCGTGCCATATGGCTCTTTTCAGCACTCGGAGTGCGTCCGAGTCATCTATCCCTTTCATTTGCGATAGTACCAACTTGAAGCGTTCGATGAAAGTCTTGAGAGACTCGGTTGGTCCTTGGTTCATGGACCATAAATAAGCGCCATACGCTTGAGTCTCGATGAAGATGGAGTAGTGCTTGATGAAGGCCGCTGTCAACTGTTTGAAAGTATCGATGGAATTACTTTCGAGCAATTTAAACCATTTGAGAGCTGGTCATTTGAGGTTTTCGACGAAAAGCAAGCATTGTCCGACGTCCATCTCTTGCACTTTGAAATTTGCTCTTGTCATAGCCACACTGAATTCGTTGAGGTGGTCAGCTGGGTCTTCGGTTCCATCGTAGGTCGGCACCCTAATCTTGCCTGGGTCGGACACTCGGGCTTTAGTGATGCGTGCCGAGAAAGAAGTGTGTTGAGCTTGTTCCAAGATCATATCGAGTTCTGATACCTTGCTAGTGGCACGATGCATCTGCGAGCGAATAGTCTTCAACTCAGCAGCAGTCTTGCTTAACGAGGCTCGGAACTCGGCCATCTCGTTATGCTGGGCTCGAATCACAACTTTTTTCCTTCAGCGACCTCTGCCTGTTTCAACCACTCAATGTTTTCTTCTTCTTCCGAAACGTGTCTGGCATATCCAGGATCGATCTCATAGTCGAAAGCGGAGAAACGTTGTGGGGCCATCCTCTGTGGGTCGGCATGCTTTGTCCTCGTAGCCGTTCGCCGTCCCACTTCTTCCTCTGGGAGATCGGCGTTACGTGCGACTCTCCTTGCGGTGCCTTCGTCTCCAAAGATGGAGAACTACAGTGAAGTTACGTGCCGAGGATCGTTGTTCCTTGCTTTGGTTGTTACCTGCGGATCTCTCTCTGTCTCAGTGAAGATGGTATCAGGAACGACTCTTCTACCCAGGTCCTCGTCGTCGTTGTCGAGGTGTATTGACTCGCCGATTTTTGCTTTCTCTTGTTGTGCCTAGGGTAGGAGAGCGGATCGTCCGTCTTTTGCGACGGTCGATGGATTTTGGTGCCGAGGTCGGCTCGACGATCATACTGGTGTAGTGAAGTCGAGCGCCACTGGATCGATTCGTACCGCTGGTTTTCTGAACAGACCTGGCTCGAGGGGTCGTGCGCGGACGTCTGCTCCTATGGATCTGAGCTCGTCGGTTATTGTCGCTTTGGCTCTGTTTTGCAGCTCGGCGCTTTCCAACAATGCGTCCAGTGTCGTGCTCATCTTCTGCAACAACTCATGAAGTAGCGAGCTCGCTCTCGGGGTTTCCTTCGACTTCTCGCCAAGCCGATCGGTGCGAGCTGCACTTGCTGGTGGCGGATCGTCATGAGCGGCCTGGTCCTTGTTGGTACCTTCAGCCTGGATCTCACTCTCTTCCAGATCTCTCGGTGCGGCGTCTTTCGGATCAGCGATACGTCGTTCGTTAGTCATCGTGTTCTGGATCTCTTTGCGGTGGTTCTTCGGAGTAAGAAGCTTTCAGCCCCTTCCTTCTAGCGCCAACTGTGGTGGTGGAATCCTGCACAGTTGAAATAGTCAATGGTCTAGGTCTGAAAGCTCTGAGATGAGAAACACCTAGCGAAGATCTCAAGAGAGTTTGTTATTAAACTTATATAAGTATTACAAGTAGTTTCTGTGTAAAATTGCGGATCCCCTCTTTCCAGGTGTACAAGGTCTATTTATACAAGTCTAAGTCGGCCTAGGTCTACGCCTAAAGAGATAAGGTCGAATCCCTGAATCTTCTGGATTCTCTCTCAGCGTAGTCGGCGGCCGCTTCTAGGTCTTGACCTCGTCCTCGTCATGGGCCCAAATCCGAGAGCTCGTCTTCTGGGCCCAGTCTTGTAGTAGAGGTCGGCGTGACTTGTTACTGGTGGGCTCCCGACTCGTTCTCTCCAATGTGGGCCTTCTGAGCTTGGCCCATTCTTTGAAAAGATCGCAACGGTCTTTTCGAGTCTAAACGACCACTATAGACGTCGTCCTGGTAAGGTGCCGGTCCTAGTCCCAATTATTCTGGAGAGCCGGTCCGAGAGACAGAGCTGGTCCAGATAACTGCGCGCCTACCTCTGATACTTAGACATTTTCTTGACGATCTCTACCGGGGTGAGATCTGACCCCAACATACGATAGACGTAGGTACCATAAGGACATGTGAAAGTCGTATTTTCTTGATATTGGGGATGTATGGGAATTTGGAAAGAACCCGAATATCCATCAGGAAAGCAATAATGAGAGTGATTTGCTAAACGCTCAAGCATTTTATCAATGAATGGTAAAGAAAAATGATCTTTTCTAGTAGACGAATTCAATTTTCGATAATCAATGCACATTCTATGTCCACTAGTTACCCTAGTTGGTATCAATTCATCTTTCTCATTCTTCATGACCGTCACGCCGCTTTTTTTAGGAACAATGTGCACCGGAGATTTCCATGGACTATCCGAAATAGCATAGATGATCCCTGCGTTAAGCAATTTCAAAATTTCTTTCTTAACTACTTCTTTCAAATTAGGATTCAATCTTCTTTGATGTTCAATTGATGATTTAGATTCATCTTTAAGATAGATTCTATGCATGCACAAAGATGGTAAAATGCCTCTAATGTCATCTAATGAATAGCCAATGGCTTTCCTATAACTCTTAAGCTCGTTTAAAAGCATTTCAGTTTCATTTTCACTCAAATCAACATTTATGATAACCGGATATGTAGAGTTAGAGCCGAGAAACGCGTACCTCAATCTAATTGGTAGTGGTTTGAGCTCCACTTGTTGCAGGTTTAGCTCGTTCAATCGTCTTCAATGCTAGTCTTACCATTGCTAGCCGTCTCTTGCTCATTGTGTAATTCGTTGACCTCTAATTCCAAAGGCAAAACCGCACTTTCTTTACCCTTTTGAGAGTCAAGCAACTTTCCATACCCAATAGCTTCTTCACTTGCTCTTTCAAGCTCATCACCATCCAAGGTAAGAGCTATTTCCAAAGGATCTTCTTCATTTATGAAATCCATGTAATCTTCAACTAGCTCATCAAAAGTTTCCACATGGAATGTTTGCCCTTCTATGGTGGGTTTCTTCATAGCCTTGACCATATCAAAGTTGAGCTCTATTCCACCCAACTCTAACTTGATCTTTCCTCATTTCACATCTATTATAGCTCCCGCGGTTACTAGAAACGGTCTACCAAGAATTATTGGATCATTGGACTCAACATCCATCTCTAGCACCACAAAGTCGGTGAGAACTATGTGTTTTCCTAGCCTCAAAGGCAAGTCTTCGAGAACTCCAACGGGATCTCTCAAAGATCTATCCGCTAACACCAAAGTCATTCTTGTGACACTCGTGAACCATTTTTTAGGAAAATGGAGGGGCTGTCAATCGACACACGTGGTGTATGTCGATCGACAGGGTCCTTAAGGGTCGTCGTTCGACACCCATGGTATGTGTCGATCGACAGGTCCTTAATTAATCGAATTTCTGTTTCGATTTTTGGTCGTGCGATTGGGCCGGGCCGGTTTGGGGAAAAACTAGGGTTCGTATTTAAGCCTTTTTGGCCACATTCTGAGCGAAACAACAGTCCAAAATCAGAGGAAAAAGAGTTGAGCGGAGTTTCTCTTGTTTCCTGTGAGTTTGTGAGAAATAGTTTCGTTCGTGGTTGTTAAGGAGTAGATTTTGTGGTGGTTGTAGTTGATCTCGTTTCTAGCCTCAATTCCATCAGTTTCTATCCGAATAACCAAAGTGAGTGCGTGACCATGGATTATGGGCCGGTGGATCGTTAGGGTTGCTTGGTGATAGGTTTGAACGAGTTGATTAATTTTGTGGTGATTGAGTTGAGACTGTGGATTGTTGTTTGTTGTTTGAGATTATTGTGTTTTGCAGGTTTTCGTGCTGACGCATAGGAGGAATCGATCCGAGAGGATTATGATCGATTTCCTGGGATTCTGCGCATGGCCTGTCGAACGATACACACGAGGTGTGTCGAACGACATACTAGTACGAAGGCTGTCGAACGACACACATAAGGTGTGTCGAACAACAACCAGGTCACATGTTGTCAATCGACACCTAGTGGTTGTGTCGAACGACATGCATGTACAAAAGGTGTCGATCGACAGCCTGTCTGAGTGGCTGTGGTTGAGCCTCTGTGTTTGTATGCTATGTGTGTTGTATGTTCGCCTGAGCGGTCCATCGTGCCTGAGTGCGCAGTCGTAGATGGGATGACTGTCTCACTGGGTATTTGTGATAATACTCAAACATCTCTTTTTTCCATGTGATGCAGGTAAAGGCAAATTATGATCGTGGAATCACGGCTACGAAGAGGGAGATGATCTGGGATCCCGTGTTTTGTATTGTTTTCTTTTATCATTTTAGAACGGCTGTTTAGGTTGCTGGATTGTGGAACCTGTTGATTTGGATTTGTAGTTGAACCGGTTATGTTAGTGGAATTGTTTTATTTGGTTTATTTGTTGGTTATCCGATGTGTTTTGTCTGTGTGGTTTGCTTGGTTGTTGAGGATATCATTTATGAGAATGCTAGTCCGAGACCAAGATTGCATGTTTAAAAAAAAAAGGGTCGAGTCGTTTCAGTTTGGTATCAGAGCCCTTACGGTTTTAGGATGGGCTAGAACAGCTAGGATTGTTAATCTGGTTAAATTTGCAATTCTGTGAGGTTGGGGGTTCTAGATCATCTTCCTTCGAGCCTTCAATGAGATTCCACGGTAAGTGTATTTTGTGTTTGTTTGTTGGTCTTTCTAGTGCTTAGCTGGGTACTTTGTTAAGTGTAGTGAGATGGCTAGGACTACTAGAGGGCGTGGGCGTGAAGGCCGAGGAGGCCGAGGCAGAGGTCGTGGACCTGTGGATGAGCCAGTCTTGAGTGAGGCTTAGAGTTCCACGCGTGGGCCTATGTC
Organism: Arabis alpina; assembly: GCA_900128785.1. Classification (NCBI taxonomy): domain Eukaryota; kingdom Viridiplantae; phylum Streptophyta; class Magnoliopsida; order Brassicales; family Brassicaceae; genus Arabis; species Arabis alpina. The sequence goes on from LT669790.1 coordinate 17,342,166, forward strand.
AGTTTAGTAGACGTTGCATGATGGTCAGACCGCCAGTGTGACTGCTAGTGTGGGGGCCGGTTTGGGTTCTGTTGGGGCTGGTTTGGGTTCTGTTGGGGCTGGTTTGGGTCCCGTTGAGGCTGGTGGTGCTGGTGGTGTTGGCGCAGCTGGGGGTGCGGTCGCGGCCGCAGGTGTAGCCCAGGCTGGTAATGATCGTCTGACTGATCTGTTGAGACAGTTGTTGAAGCGGTTACCGGGTGCGGTGCCAGTGCAGGCTCCAGTGTTGCCACAAGTGGCAGAGGTGCAGCCGAGGGCTGCAGTTGCTGAGGAGGTTCCGTCGTATATTCAGATGATGGAGCAGATGCAGAGGATCGGTACGGGTTCTTCTGCAGGAGGTGTTAAGCCTGAGGAGGCTGATGAGTGGAGGATGAGGATGGAGCGTAATTTTTGCTCGATTAGGTGTCCAGAGGGATACATGGTGGATTTGGCAGTCCATTAGTTGGACAGTGATGCACATCTCTGGTGGAGGGGTGTTGAAGCGAGACGGGGTGGGAAAGTGATATTGTGGGCAGACTTTATGGCGGAGTTTAATGCCAAGTTCTCTCCTCAGGAGGCGTTTGATCGAGAGTATGACGTGGAGTTTAACCGACTCTTGGGTTTTGATTGGTAGGAGTTTGGAGGATGAGCAGGCTCAGATTTGGAGGTTCTTGTGGGGACTTCGGATAGACTTGAGGACTCGGTGCAGAGGCATCAGGTTTGTGTCTAGAGCATAGTTGGTAGAGACTGCTACACAGATCGAGGAGGACCTGAGGGAGCAGGCTGCGGTAGTTGTTCCAGTTGTTCAGCCTAGGAGGCCTCAGCAGCAGGTGCAACAGGTGGGTCCTAGCAAAGGCGGCAAGCCTGCGCAGGGGCAGAAGAGGAAGTGGGAAGACACTTCGAGATCGGGTCAGAGTGGCCGAGGGTGCTATGGTTGTGGGAGCTGGGACCACAAAAGGGCGAGTTGCCCTAAGCAGAGTGAGGTTCGAGCGGCCTGGACTTGTTATCAGTGTGGAGAGCCGGGCACATCAGGCCGAACTGTCCTAAGTTGCAGCCGTTGGCCGTGGCAGTGGTCCAGCCAGTAGCTCAGTATGGGGCGGTGCAGCCTTTGGATCATATTGCGGCGATGCAGCGTCCGCCGGCTATTGCCGCGCCGGGTGAGCCGAGTTCGAGGGCGATCACAGGTAAACTCTCTAATTCAGACCTTGTAAATTCGGTAGTGTAGAATTTTGTGTTTGTTTTGGATTGTTTGCTTTGTGATAGAAAGTTAGGTTTCTTAGCACATGAGGTTTGTGTAAGGACCTTGTTTGTGGGCGGGTGTGAGTCCCACATGTTCGTTGATTCTGGAGCATCGAATTGCTTCATTACTCCGGATCATGCTGAGAAGAGTTGTATTCGGAGTGACGCTGGTGAGCGGACTGGACCGGTTATGGTTCTGGAGGAGAATTTCTGGTTACTCATGGTCGGGCGAAAGATGTGGATATTCTGGTAGCGGGCGAGTTGATGCCGATCAGTCCGGTAAAGTTGTACGATGTTATCCTGGGTATGGATTGGTTGAATCGGTACAGAGTTCATCTGGATTGTCACCGGGGTCGAGTGGTATTTGAACGTGATGGTGCTAGGTTGGTTTAATAGGGAGTGAGACCGACTTCAGGTAGCCTTGTGATCTCACTTGTCCAGGCTGAGGCGATGATTGAGAGGGGTTGCGAGGCTAACTTGGCCACAATTGTGATGCCGGAGGCTGTTGGTGGGGTTGCTGCGAGAGATATTCGGGTTGTTCGGGATTTCGAGGATGTTTTTCAATCGTTGCAGGGATTACCGCCATCTCGGTCTGATCCTTTCACGAATGAGTTAAAGCCCGGAACGACGCCGTTGTCTAAGGCGCCTTATCGAATGGCTCCAGCAGAATTGACAGAATTGAAGAAGCAGTTAGAGGACTTGTTGGAGAAGGGTTTTATTCGACCGAGTACTTCACCGTGGGGAGCACCGATGTTGTTTGTGAAGAAGAAATATGGTAGTTTCCGGTTGTGCATCGATTATCGAGGGCTTAACCGAGTCAATGTGAAGAACAAGTATCCTCTTCCGAGAATTGATGAGTTGTTAGATGAGTTGAGAGGGGCTACTTGGTTCTCCAAGATTGACTTGGCATCCGGTTACCACCAGATTCCTATCAATGAGGCAGATGTCAGGAAAACGGCTTTCAGGACTCGGTATGGGCATTTTGAGTTTGTTGTTATGCCATTCGGGTTGACGAATGCACCAGCGGCATTTCTGAGGTTGATGAACGGAGTTTTCCAGGAGTATCTGGATGAGTTCGTGATTATCTTCATCGATGAAATTTTGGTGTATTCGAAGAGTCTTGAGGAGCATGAGGTTCAATCTGAGGAGAGTTCTTGAGAAGTTGCGGGAACAGAAGCTGTTTGCGAAGTTGAGCAAGTGTAGTTTCTGGCAGAGAGAGATGGGATTTATGGGTCACATCGTTTCTGCAGAGGGAGTTTATGTGGATCCGGCGAAGATTCAGTCTATCCGAGATTGGCCTAGACCGAGGAATGCTACCGAGATCAGGAGTTTTCTTGGGTTGGCAGGTTATTATCGGAGATTCGTCAAAGGTTTTGCGAGTATGGCTCAGTCGATGATGAAGCTGACAGGGAAGGATGTTCCTTTCGTGTGGTCTGCTGATTGTGAGCTGAGTTTCGCGAAGATGAAGACGATGTTGACTGGTACACCTAGTGGTAGTGTCGATCGACAGCCTGTCTGATTGGCTATGGTTGAGCCTCTGTGTTTGTGTGCTGTGTTTGTTGTATGTTCGCATGAACGGTCCATCGTGCCTGAGTGCGCAGTCGTAGATGGGATAACTGTCTCACTGGGTATTTATGAAAATACTCACGCATCTCTTTTTTCCATGTGATGCAGGTAAAGGCAAATTGTGATCGTGGAATCACAACTACAAAGAGGGAGATGATATGGGGTCTCGTGTTTCGTGTTGTTTTCTTTTATCGTTTTAGATCGGCTGTTTAGGTGCTGGATTGTGGAACCTGTTGATTTGGATTTGTAGTTGAACCGGTTATGTTAGTGGAATTGTTTTATTTGGTTTATTTGTTGGTTATCCGCTTTGTTATTGTCTGTGTGGTTTGCTTGGTTGTTGAGGATAACATTTATGAGAATTCTAGTCCGAGAACAAGGTTGCATGTTTAAAAAAAAAAGCGGGCCGGGTCGTTTCAATTCTCGTCTTTTTCAAATCCGCTAAACCAAGCTTCTTTGAAATGGAGAGTGGCATCATGCTCACACTTGATCCTAGATCAACCAAACCTCTTTTGAAGAATAAATGTTCTAACGAACAAGGCAATGTAAAGCTTCCCGGATCTTGTAACTTATTGGGAAGGTAGCTTTGTATCACCGTGGAACATTCTTCACTGATTAGAAGCATAAACTCCCTTAATATTCTCTTCTTTGTCATAATGTCTTTGAAGAGTTTGTTGTAGATGGGACATTTCAATAGCAAATCGGTGAAAGGAATCGTGACCTCTACCTTGTCAAGAACATCCGTGAACTTTTCGAACTCTTTTTCTAGAATTTGCATCTTGAAACGCCCGGGAAATGTGATAGACCTCATATTTTACCACTTTTACTATCTATTTTGGTATGTTTTCTATGCATTTTAATAAGGTTTTATGCCTATAAAGGTAGTTTCTTGTATTTGTAGTTTTAGAGTCTTTATTAGGGAAATCAATCAAAAAGGATCAAAATGAGCATAATGAGGTGTAACCCAAGCTACAGCAGCTTACGCGAGCCAAAGAACCCATTGGAGCCAATGAATTCCTATGTTTACACATTCTACCAAGATGGACAGATTGCATACGCCAGAAGTTTAGCAATAAACGGAGGATCAAATGAAGTTGGAATTAAAAGAAACTTGTAGAGAAGATAGCCCTTTGAGTCACCTTTCCAATGGAGTTGGATTTGCATCATTTGGAACTTTGTAGAGAGAGTTATACCCGAAATACTGAAGACATGTCAAACTGCCCGATACCGACCCCCCATACCGATCAGGTAACCCGATCAGTACCGGGACTCCCAAAACACTCCAGCACGATCCTGGAAGAGGTCTGAAGATCCCCATACTGACCCAAGACCCACGATCGGCGCCAGACCCAATGTGGAACAGTTTTGAGTGTTTTGACGTTTTTGCCCATAGAACTTAACCCTAGAAGACCCTAGACATATATATACTTGCTTTTAGCCTTTGTAAGTTGTAAGCCACGCCCAAGGGCATACACATAATACCACCATAAGCAATAAACACGTTTTTACCTTTGTTTCTTCATTGATTTGGATTCTACGAGCTTCATAGAGGAGATCTCCCTTATTCTTCGACATAGAGAAGATTTCTTATACTTGACTCTTTCATTTCATCATGTTTCTTGCTTTCTACTCTTGGTGCGTTGTCTCCTCAACCATGTCTGAGTAGTTTGCTTGTTAGGTTTTAGGCATTCAAGGATTCCATGTTAATGCATAATTGTTTATCGAACTTTCTAGGGTTTATCATATAGGTTCTTCATCTTGATTTGAGCATAAAGCCTTAGCTGGAGTAATTAACCATGTTATTGATCTTAGGTTGGTGTATTCACGAGAGTGTTCTTAATACCTCATGAGCTAGTATTTGATGAGCTAGGCGTCTTAACAATCATACCAATCGTACCAATTAGTTAAGGAGTTTAGTGAACAATTGAACCTTCATTCTACTGCGTGTTTTAACCTTTTAATAACCATTCGATATCTAAGTCTATTAGGGTATAAAGTATAGAGGATCCGAACCACAATAGTTGAGAGATTCTAATTCCGTGGTTTGAGTTCTAGAATCTAAAACCCCATTGATACATTTTATGTGTTTCATGAGTTTCTGCGAATTGCCTAGCGCCTAACTCTTTCCTCATATTGATTTTCGTCCTAAGTTTGCATTACCATTCATTCATCACGTTTGCATTAACACAAAAATCCCACTTCATATTTTGTCCTGGCTTAATTTGCATCTCTAAATTCGTAGCGTATCATCTTTCCAGTCCATGCGGATCGACCCCTAAGTACTACGGCGTTTGCCTGTGCACTTGCAAGAATTTTTGGGTTTATAAATTTAAGGCTTGATAATATAACTCCATCAAGTTTTTGGCGCCATTGCCGGGAAAGAGAATTTGTTACCTATGAGTTTTTTATAAAGATTAAGTCTATGATTTGTTTTTCTTTTTATTTGATTTCGTTTTTCTTTGGTTTTATCTTTGTGTGTTTCAGGTTTATTGATATATCATGGTTTTTACCATCTTTTGGCCATGATTTAACCCGGTTTTATCGAGTCTTTTTGGTATATTTCTAGTGTTTTAGAGTCTTGGCAGGTTCGTGTGTGAATGGAGCTTAATTGGTGATTATGGAGCATTTTGGAGCATCAAGAAAAGAAGAGTTGAAGTCGCGAGGACGGATTTTCAATTGCCGTCAGATTGGCGCGTCGATCGACGGAATCACATGTGCGTCGATCGACGGAGGAACCTGTTTCGCGAAAGAAGAGGAATTTCCAATTCTGAAGATTTCCTTTTTACCCCAGAAGTTCCAGAAGTTAACAAATAAAGCCCAGCCCGAATCCTAGCCTATAAATACCTAGTTTTCTTTTAGTTTTCATTAAGTTTTCTTTTATCAAATACTTAGGGTTTTCAGAGAGATTTTGAGAGTTAGGGAGACAAGTTTTCAGACCATTCAGATTGCTTCGAACCCTTCTGTAATTCTTTCTTACTCTATTTTTATGCAGTATTATTCAGCTATTATGATTTGCTTTGCATCCATGTCTGAGTAATCTACTTGTTAGGTTTAGGGTTTTTCAAAGGAATTAAGATGAATTGTTAGAATTGAATTCATGTTAGGATTATCTATTGGTTCTTCATCTAGATTGCTATAACCCTGATTTAGGATTGATCACTCTAAATTAGACATCTTAGGTTAATTAATTAGAAGCGGAAGCATCAATTGATAACCTGACCATAATCTTAGATGAGCAAAATCACTTATTCTCAAAGGAATTTGGTTTAGGGATTTTGTGAACAATTGAAACCTGAACTTTAATGCTTGCATAAATTGATTGATTTTACAAAGGAATTTGAATTTCTAGGGTTTATGCATAGATAATTAATTCAACGGAAGTCGTTTAATTTTACATTAGAGTTTCAAGTTCGAGAACGGTTCTTCATTAAAATCCTCACAGTTTATTAATTCTACAATTTATCTTTGCCTGCGAATTTCCCGAAAACCTAGCTTTTGTTTAATTGAATTCTTAAAACCAACAATCTTTCTTTGTTTTGAATTATTTCTTGCTTTTATTTTACTTTATTTCTTAGCTCAATTCGAAGTCATATATCCTATTGTTTGATTTGACTCCCAGTGATTCGACCCCTACTACGACGACCTCTTAATTTGAGAGAGTAGCTCAGGGTAAATTTGAGCATATCAAATTTTGGCGCCGTTGCCGGGGAGTCAAAATCTTCCATAGGATTTTGATTCTAGAATTCTGACTAAGTTATTTTTGTTCGTTTTTACGCGTTTTCTTTTGTTTTTGTTTTTCAGTAAGCTAAGATGGCTAATCGAGCTGTAGTAACTTTTCGGAATGCTGAAGGGGAGAATATTGATAGACATGGTAATCGGTACAACGATCTGGGGGATCCCATTGATGAAGCTGGTAACATCATTGAGGTTATGGATCCAGTTGCAGCAGAGCGTGCTGAGCTAGATCGTCAAATGGTTGAGTTAGAGCGCCGGCGCGCTGAGATTGAGCATCTGGCTCAGGCAAATCGCGGACCTCAGGGGGCAGTAGTTAACCAACGCACTTTGGGAGACTACTACCGTCCTGAAGAACATTACGCCAACAGGGCAGCGATTCGACCTCCACGATTCGAGCGAAGAGATTTCGAGTTGAAGCCTGCATACTTCTCTCTTGTGGCTCAACATCAGTTCCATGGGCACCCCTCAGAGCACCCCATGGATCATCTTGAGATGTTTGAAGATCTTGCGTCTAGCATCAAGGCTAACAACGTGTCGGAAGACTACATTATGTGTAAGCTCTTCCCATTTTCTCTTGCTGGAGAGGCAGCCTCTTGGCTGAAGCAGTTGGAGCCAGGCTCACTGACAACTTGGAGAGAGACCAAGAGTGCTTTCCTGAGTCACTTCTACGATGAGTCGCGCTCTGAGGATCTACGGGCTAAGATCCAAACATTCGCTCAGAATATGACAGAATCTTTCAAGGCTGCATGGGAAAGGTTCAAGGGATATCAGAGAGATTGTCCTCATCACGGTTTTACAGAGGTTCAGTTGCTGGGAATCTTCTACAGAGGAATGGATTGGAGACATCAGATGACTTTAGATGCTTCGAGTAATGGGAATTTCAAAACCAGGTTCCCCGCTGATTGCTTTGAGCTCATCAAGAACGTGTCTACTAGCAATAGTACTAAGAAGATCGATGAGGAAAGGAGACGAGGAGCTGGTCAAACAAATGGAGCTGAGATTGTTGAGAAAGATGTTAATTACCTTAACCAGAATGGCTACCAGAATCAGCGGTATGGGAATCAGTCGGAGAACAAGGGATACAACAATTACAATCAGAGGAACTACGGATCTTCATCGTATCAACCGACTCCTGCTAAGTCTTCAGAAAACGACATGAAGAGTATACTCGAACAACTCCTTGAGGGGCAACAAACTCAGACAGTGACCTTCAATGAGAAGATTGACGGGCTCTACACTAATCTCAATAGGAAGATAGACGGGTTCTACACTGATCTCAATGGGAAGATAGAAGCCATCAACATTCACTTGAAGAAGCTGGATACTCAAGTAGCTCAAACCGCGGAGAATGTAAAGAGACAGGAGGGTTTTCTTCCAGCTAAAACGGATGCAAATCCAAGACAACATGGTGTTGCTGCGATTGAAACTAGGATTGAGAAGGTTGTGGAGCCAAATCTGCGGAAAAACCCTTTGAATCACCTGATTCCCGAGCTGGAAGATGAAGAAGATGCAGAAGTTTTCGCACCAGACACTCCGTCGATCGACGCTCAGGGGGAGCAACGATCGACGGGTGAGAAAACTCATGATACTGTCCCGACGTTACCTCGACGAGATCTCGACGAAGGATCGTTGAACATTGCTCACGTCGATCGACGCAAAGACACTTCCGTCGATCGACGGGATACGCAGAAAGCTGAAAATCAGAAGATTCCTACTGATGCTGTGGAGAAGGTTTACCAACCTAAAATCCCTTATCCCAAGAACCAAAAGAGGTCTAAACAGGAGCTGGAAGAGCTTAGATGCAAGGCTATCATGGATAAACTACGCATCGAGATTCCATTATTAGATGCAATGAAGCTTTCTCCTGTAATTCGAAGGTATGTGAAGAGGATGGTTACTAGGAATTTGTGTGTTGAGGAGGGAGTTGCTATGCTCTCTGAACAGGTTAGTGCGATAATTCTGAACAAAATTCCAGAGAAACTCACGGATCTAGGAAGTTTTGTATTAGATTGTTCGATCTTCACAGACAGGTTTCCAAGGTCTCTTTGTGATTTGGGTTCAAGCATCAACTTGATGCCACTCTCGGTTGCTATCAACCTTGGTATGACTGATTTCCAGCCAACAAGGATCTCACTTAGCCTTGCAGATAGATCAGTAAGGATCCCAGAAGGAATTTTGGAAGATGTTCCAATCAAGGTTGGAGGTTGTTTGATTCCTACAGACTTTGTGGTTTTACAATATCATGAAGAACCTAAAGATCCTCTTATCTTGGGAAGACCATTCTTGGCTACAGCTGGAGCAATGATTGATGTTAAAGGGAGAAGAATTACTCTGTGTGTGGGTGATTTGGAGATGAAGTTTGATATGGATCAGTTGGTGAACAAACCTACGATTGATGGTCAAACCTACTCTGTGGATACACTCACAGACATTGCTCAAGAGGTTTACAATGAGGTACATCCTACTGATGCATTGGAGAGGACTTTAATTCGATCTACCGCTAAAGCTGAGGAGTTAGATGAAGCCGCAATGGGTTATGCAAGGCTAATGAATAGCAATCAGGGAGAGACGAAGAAGGTTCAGAACGTTCTCAAGATAGTTCCTTCCACTGCAAATCATGAAGCCAAAAATCCTGTGATTCACAAGTGCCGAAAGATCCCCAAGGTGAAGCGCATAAAGCCCTCAAAACCATTCTCCAAGTTCAGAATTGTCATTCCTTTGGAGTTGAGAGAGAGAGGAGAGGGTGTTGTCCAAGAGATGCTGGACAATACTATGAAGCTCTTTCCGGGTATTGTTCCTTGCAAGTCTGGGGGAGTGCACTTCAGAGATCCACCTCCAGCCTGAACTTCATACGTAGTCAAGCTAATGACTGTAAACAAGCGCTAGGTGGGAGGCAACCCACCTGTGAGTCTTTTTCTTTCTCTTTTATTTTCTTTTTATTGAGTCCGTTTGTTATAGGCATTCAAAATTGTGAACTTGATTAGATGATATGATGTTGGTGCTTTTGATCGTTTTTGTTTTTGAGTACTTTAAACAGGTACTAACCATTGAATGACGTAACGAGATGGAGCTCAAAAATCAGAATACATATGATCGTTTTTCAGACAATAGCGTCGATCGACGGACCACCTTGTGCGTCGATCGACGGTCACTTCAGAGGTCCGATTCTTTTTCACAATTTTCTAACTTTTATTTTCCATTCTTTCACCAATTTCAGGCTTAATTAACACTGGGGACAGTGTTGTTTAAGTCTGGGGGAGGTAGTTTCTAACATTGTTTTTTTATTTTGGAGTCAAAAACCCGTTTTATTGAATCAAAACTTGTAGGGAGTAATGACCTTTCCTAGGAACAAACGCTCAGTTTTGGCGATTCTTAGCTGTTGCGACGAAGTCTTTGGATGGAGCGACTTCGAAACCAGATGATAGTACAGGTTCCCCTTTTATCGCGGTTCGCAAAACGAAGTAGATCAAACTCCAGACTAGTACACTTGATCTCCATCTCGCTATTTTCTCTTTGATGATATCACGACAGTAATTGATCCAACATTCAGGACTCCTTATTCACTTTACCACTCTTTGTTGATCCTGAATGGCCAGCTCATTTTTAGTTGGTACCCAACCCCTAACCTTAACCATTGTTCAAGCCTCATGCGATCTTTTTCCTTTTGTTTTATGTGCAGGCATGTGTATAAACTCCAGAGAGAAAGAGGTCTGACGCAGTTTTTCATTCACAAAATTGCACAAGATGAGAATTTGGTTGGAGTACTTGATAAAGAGCAGCAATGTTAAGCATTCCTTGAGATTTTATGCGTACTAATGGTAATTTTCGAGACTAATATCTTTGTAAGATCATTTCCCCCCTTAGAGTCTTGAAAAAAAAAAAAAAAAAAAAAAAAATTATTATTTCGAAAATATAGCAAGGGAAAGGGAAATGATCATCTTTATAAGTCTCTAGCTTCAAGAAAAGTCCCAAGGAATGGAGAAGATGGATGTGGATAGTGGAACATGTTATATAATGGTGTTTGGTTCCTGATTACGATTTGGAGGAGAGCGCAATGTGAATGAGAAACTGTGGGCATCAACTGGACCAGATTCTCTCTTGTGATTATGCATAATGTCTGCATCCACCAAATAAAATTCGGTAACCCTAAACACTCTTAGCTCCACTTAAACACCAAAAGCCTTTTAACATCATACCTAGCCTTTTACTTGGTTGATATCATTAGAGAGAATTCCATCATCACTTCGATCAAGTGTGCGACAGTTAGGAGGATGTGAAACTGATGGGTTTAAAGGTTAAGATTTGAGGCCCAACCTATGATGGTTGAGATTCGTGACCGCCAAAGGTACTTTGTTTATATGCAGCAAAAGAGTCAAAGAAGCGAAAGCAATGTTCCAAAGGATAAGTGAGTTCTCGTGATTTTCAAGCCTCGACTTCATTCTTAGTCTCTAGTTTGCTTGAGGGCAAGCAAAAGCTAAGTCTGGGGGAGTTGATATATCATGGTTTTTACCATCTTTTGGCCATGATTTAACCCGGTTTTATCGAGTCTTTTTGGTATATTTCTAGTGTTTTAGAGTCTTGGCAGGTTCGTGTGTGAATGGAGCTTAATTGGTGATTATGGAGCATTTTGGAGCATCAAGAAAAGAAGAGTTGAAGTCGCGAGGACGGATTTTCAATTGCCGTCAGATTGGCGCGTCGATCGACGGAATCACATGTGCGTCGATCGACGGAGGAACCTGTTTCGCGAAAGAAGAGGAATTTCCAATTCTGAAGATTTCCTTTTTACCCCAGAAGTTCCAGAAGTTAACAAATAAAGCCCAGCCCGAATCCTAGCCTATAAATACCTAGTTTTCTTTTAGTTTTCATTAAGTTTTCTTTTATCAAATACTTAGGGTTTTCAGAGAGATTTTGAGAGTTAGGGAGACAAGTTTTCAGACCATTCAGATTGCTTCGAACCCTTCTGTAATTCTTTCTTACTCTATTTTTATGCAGTATTATTCAGCTATTATGATTTGCTTTGCATCCATGTCTGAGTAATCTACTTGTTAGGTTTAGGGTTTTTCAAAGGAATTAAGATGAATTGTTAGAATTGAATTCATGTTAGGATTATCTATTGGTTCTTCATCTAGATTGCTATAACCCTGATTTAGGATTGATCACTCTAAATTAGACATCTTAGGTTAATTAATTAGAAGCGGAAGCATCAATTGATAACCTGACCATAATCTTAGATGAGCAAAATCACTTATTCTCAAAGGAATTTGGTTTAGGGATTTTGTGAACAATTGAAACCTGAACTTTAATGCTTGCATAAATTGATTGATTTTACAAAGGAATTTGAATTTCTAGGGTTTATGCATAGATAATTAATTCAACGGAAGTCGTTTAATTTTACATTAGAGTTTCAAGTTCGAGAACGGTTCTTCATTAAAATCCTCACAGTTTATTAATTCTACAATTTATCTTTGCCTGCGAATTTCCCGAAAACCTAGCTTTTGTTTAATTGAATTCTTAAAACCAACAATCTTTCTTTGTTTTGAATTATTTCTTGCTTTTATTTTACTTTATTTGCTTAGCTCAATTCGAAGTCATATATCCTATTGTTTGATTTGACTCCCAGTGATTCGACCCCTACTACGACGACCTCTTAATTTGAGAGAGTAGCTCATGGTAAATTTGAGCATATCATTTATACTTGAGAAATGATGAAATCACTTCAAGGATGGCATCGTGTGACGACGACGAGCCACCACACGTCTCCCTCAACCCCTAGGAGCTCGCCAATTCGAACTACAAGCTCGTGAAGGAGACAACAATCAACCGTTTGGGTATGGCCAAACCTAGACGAAATTCAGCAGCACAATCTTGAGAGAGAACGTGTAGCAGTCAACCATGAGACCATTGGAGACTTCTACTCAACCTCAACACTACTCATGAGCCGAGATCCAATCTGCCCTCTACCATCGTGACTTATGAGTTTTGCATTAAAGCCTTCAACCATAGCTTTGGGGAAGCAAAATCAGTTCCATGGTCTTCCTCAAGAGAATCCTTTGGATCATCTAGATGACTTTGAAGAACTTAGCAACCTCATTATTGGAGTTGATGAGGATTACATAAGATGCAAGCTATTCACTTTCTCATTGGCGGACAAAGCACTTAGATGGAAGAAGTCACTTCCTCCTCATTCCATCACCTCTTGGACGAAATTCAAGGAAGTTTTTCTTGAGAAGTTTTTCACTAAGGAGAAAGTGAAACAACTTAGGGACAAGATCTATAACTTTCAACAAGGTGTCAATGAACCATTCCATGAAGCCTTAGACCGATTCAAAGAGTATACAAGAAGCTGTCCACAACATGGTTTCAAAGAAGGTAGATTATGGAACATGTTATATGAAGGCGTAAGGCGTGAGTACAAGCTTTAGCTTGATGCATCGAGCAATGGGAACTTCATGACAATATCAGTAGCTCAAGCAAGGACGTTGATAGAGAACTTTGCTGCTAGTGATAGCAATAATCATCCAAACTTTGAAGAGACAACCCAAGCATTCAACACATATCCGATGTCTAAAAGTTTAGAGTTGAAGGAGCTTGTTAAAGAGCTTGTTCATGAGTTTCTTATGAGCAACAAGAGGAGTATGAATATTTGTGAGGACGTGCCTAGCCCTGGAGATTATCCTAGTCAAGAGTTCATGGACGAAATTCTATCCAAGAGACAAAGAAAGATGAACTACATTGATGGAAAAAATCAGATTTTTGGTCAAGGAAGGTTAAGTCAAGACCAATTCTATCCTCAAGGAGATGTGTCTGAAGGCTGTCATTAAGGACCTAAATTCCAGCTAGAGCAACAGTTCATGACTCGACAAGAGTCTCGAGCTATGGAATCAAGAGATCAACAAGAACGGATGGCTAAAGCTCGACATCAACAATTTCTAGAGGGCCAAAGAAAAATCAATAAGGAGTTCAATCACAAGGTAGCTTCCAAGCCTACCATCCCTAATGATTTTAGCATAGAGTATGAGTTCCTACTACCCATGTGAACAAGCTACATGTTGAAGTTGCTCGAGCAAGTGAATTCGTGACGAAACAAGGCGAAGCTCAAGTAAAAATGTTTTGCAACGTTTTGTCTACTCATGAAAGCAAGGTCGTGTGATATGCTCCAATTTACCCTGAGCTACTCTCTCAAATTAAGAGATCAATTGTAGTAGGGGTCGAATCACTGGGAGTCAAAACAAACGATATGAATATTGACTTCGAATTGATCTAAGTAAAATAATGTAAAATAAAAGATAAAAGCAATTGGTAACACGCAAAATTGTTGATTTAAAATTCAATTAAACAAAGAGCTAGGCTTTTGGGTAATTCTCAGAATGAATCAGAATTGTAGTTTTAACAAAGTCAGGATTTAATTAAGAACCGTTCTAGAACTTGGAACACTAATGTATAATTAACCAATTGTCGTTGCGAAAACTAACTATGCTTAAACCCTAGAAAACCAAATTTCTTTGCGAATTCAATCAATTTAAATAAGCTTTAAATTCAAGTCCAATTTGTTCACAAAATTTCTAAACCAAATTTCTTTGCAAATAAGTAATTTTGCTCACCTAAGATCTAGTTCTGGCTAATCAATTACACTTTCGTGTCAATCTATCAACCTAAGATATCCAAATTCAGGGTCGCGAATCCTAAATCAGAGTTAAAGCAATCTAGGTGAAGAACCTAATAGATAATCCTAACAAGTGAGTTTAACCTAACAATTCATCATCATTCCATTCGAATCACCCTAAACCTAACTAGCAAACTACTCAGACATGGAAGCAAAGCAAATCATAGCTGAATAATAATGCATAAAGAAAGAGAATAAGAATAATTACAATAGGGTTCGAAGAATCTCAAAGTATGAAGTAAACTTGTCTTCCTAAAATCTCTCAAAATCTCTCTCTAAACTTTGTTTTATAAAATCTGAAGTAGTGATCTAAAAACCTAAAATAAACTATTTATAGGGGTAAAACTCGTGGTGGGCTTTTATGACGGTTAATTGGTAACTTCTGGCCCGTAACGAATGATTTTTCCTTCTTTAAAATGTATTACGTCGGCTTCAGAAAAGTGCATGTCGATCGACAACCGCATGGTGTGTCGAATGACAGGGCTATAACGTTGCTGTCGATCGACAACCACCATGCGTGTCGATCGACATGTTGTTTCATTTCTGCTTCTCTTCTTTGTAAAACCGATTCCAATCTCGTTTACGCTCCAAAATGCACTATAATCACCAAATAAGCTTCTCACGTGCAATAACCTGTTAAGATACTAAAAAGACTCGAAATACAATGAAAAGACTCGATAAAAGGACTTATATCATGGTCGAAAACGGGTAAAAACCATGATATATCATCGTGCCTATCTCTAAACCACTCCAAGAGGTTGTCAACTCTAGTATCAATCAAGGAGAAGACCCTTACTCAAGAGAATCAAAGAAAGAGTACAAGGAAGAGCTTAATACAAAACCACTCGAGAAAATCAACAAACTCGGAAAGTTTGTTGTTCCTTTTTCCATCAATTGGATTGAGTTCAAAGATACTTTATCTGATGGAGGAGCTGATGTCAACATCATGTCTAGAGGAATTGCAAAGAAGTTGGGCATTAAGGAGTTAAAGCCTTGCAAATGTCCAATATCGCTTGGAGATGCTTCTTCTACGATCTCACATGGTTTCGTCCCAAATATAGTAGTGCAACTTGGAGACTATGATATTAAGACAAGCTTCCACGTTTTGGAGATGAAGGATGACCCTCACAAGCCTTTGATTCTTGGTTCACCATTCCTTGAAACTGTTGGAGCGTTTGTTGATTCAACAAATCACCAAATCTCTTTCTCCAAACTCAACAAAGGAGTGTTATCCACCCTTACAAGGTCAGAGTTCTTTTTGTATGGCTATATCTGCTTATGAGAAGGTTCAAATTGAATGAGGTGATACCATTAAGGAGCTCCAAGACGTTGAAAATCCAGCCCCTCCAACCATACCTAAGGAAGTTGCCAAATCGACAAAGTTGTGCAAAATGAAGTGTTGCAAAATCGATTTTGCCACCTAAAGAATGCAAAGAAGACGTGGTTCATGCCAAAGTGAAGTTCAAAAGGTCATCAAAGCGTTTCTCCAAGTTCAATCTCATTATCTCCTCAAATTTGAAGCAGAAAGGTGAAGAATTCATGCAAGAAAAAGTCAACAATACGATGAAACTTTTCCCCGGTGCAATTGTTATTCATGAAAGCCATCAAGATGCTAAGAGATGGAACCTCAAACCATCGATTCCAGAGTGTATAGAAGCTAAAGGAACCCCAATTCTTTTAGTGGATCCATCTTACACTTAAAAAGAAAGGAGTCGAGGTAAAAAGACTTAAAACAAGCGCTTTATGGGAGGCAACCCATATTTGGTTTTATTTTTTTAGAGTCTTTGTTTTTCGTTTTTAATCATGATTTTAAATCCTAGAGCTTCACAACTGATTTTATAATCGTGAATTTTTCAGGTTTTTACAAAAATACAAACAAATGTGTTTTGCAGAAGAGAGAAGAGAAGGAGATAGAACAAGACGTGTTCCGGTTCAAAGCACCAAAAGAGAATCAAATCAACCCAGAAAAATCTGATTTTTGGTTTCCAAATAGAGGAGAGTCATACGGAGCTACAACAATAATCAGAACGTGATTATCTATTATGGTTTGAAAGTTATGACAAATCTTCTAAGACCGAAGAAGAAGGATGCGAGCTACAAGGAACCAACTTCAAATTGCGTTTCACGACAAACTAGGTGTCGGTGTACATACCGTTGGAAAGATGTAAGTCTCAAGATTCCAGAAAATCTTTCGGATCTCAAATCCGAAGTGTACAGTGAGAAAAAAAGACGGATAAATAACGAGGTCAAAAACAGTTTTTTTTTAAGAAAAAAAAATTGTCGCGGTACCGGGTCACGCACTGGATCGGTACCTCGGGACGCGGCCTGCTCCCTTACCGGACGCTGGTACCGGGCACAAATCGCGATCGGTGCCCAGGTGCGCGGTACCACGTCCCTGTTCTATGTACCGCGACCCACGCCCCGCGTCCCTACCCAGTCTCGGACACGCCCAGACCATAACCTGACCGCGTCCCAGACCGCACAGACCAGCCGGTTCGAGCCACCGGACCACCCACCTAACCACGGACCCCACCAGGTAAAAAAAAAACTCTTTTCTTTTATTTTATTTATTTATCCTTAGCTAGATTTTAATTTAATCATACGGTTAGATTAATTTAGTTTTGAATAAAATTAACACATCTTGATAAGTATCCTCTCATGGATTTCACTTAGGTTAGCCATCATTAGAATTTTGAATTCATTCTTGAATTTATCTTCTTTTATGCTATATTTTTATCCCTTGGACTTAGAAGTCAATACACATGTATTGAGAACTTAGCTCCAAGATGATCTAACAAGTGATTTCAAGTATTTTTGCAAGGATATTTTGCTTTTAGTAGGAATTGTATAAAAAATATTTGTTGTGGTGCGCACACTTCGAATCGTCTTATGCATGAACCGAACATTTTTCAAAAAGATGTGAACCAAAGAGAAGAAACAAGAAGCACAAAATCTGGTCATGATCTATAAGGGAAGGAATATGGTACAGCTCGAAGAAAAATCCAGTTTGCCCGAGCCAATTGCTAGATTTCACAATCTAGCTGGCACACAGATCGAACCGAGCACTTTTCATGGGACAACTACCAAACCACTCGAGCAAATGCCCTCAAACTTCATCAACAAACCAACAAAGGTATCTTTTGTGATATATTTTCAAGATGGCTCGAGAAATTTGCTACTGTTTTGACGATGGCTCGATGCACACCTTTCGGCGAGTCAAATCGCCTTATCCGTGGACCAATCGCAAAACCGTTCGGGGGAATGGTTTGAAACTTCACCACGAGCTTCCACATACCCTATTACTTAGTGACTTTTCAATATGGTTCGAGAAAATTGTCACGGTTCGAGAGATAACTCATGAGCCTTATTTGATGACTAAAATCATTATACCATGGACCAATTTTTAAACCATAAGGAATCAGCCGTCGGACCCTTGAGAAGAAGTGTTTCTAAGGACCTAAGGAAGCATGTGGGAGTGCTCGTTCACCACTGGACGCAGCCGAGCACCTTAGACGGATCATGAGCCCAACCGTTCGTTCATTAGGTTTGGAATTTCACCAGAAGCTTCGACCTTGCCTTTAATCCAGCGATCTCTCAACTTGGAAAGAGAGATTTCATTGTGTAAGAGTGACATACCATCACCATCATGTAGTTCTTCATCAATCCATAGAGAGTGAGTTGTTGGCAACTTGAGAAGTATTGTACTTAATCATCTTATGATACAATTGGGAGTTTCATAACCACTTTGTTTTGAACTCATCATCACCGATCCACATGACCACACAATTTGTCACCTTCTACCGAATTTCTAGACTTTTTGTCTAATGCGGTAACATCGTTCTATTCTCTATATTTTCCATTCTTCAATTCATAGTTATTTTCCAGCAATACTCCCTTAATTTGATTTGATTTGATTTTACACCGGGCGTTCTATTCACTATCTTTTCCATTCTTCAATTCATTGTTATTTTCCAGCAATACTCCCTTAATTTGATTTGATTTTACACCGGGGACGGTGTAAGTTAAGTCTGGGGGGATTGTTGTTTACTAACACGTTTGTTTTGTATTTGGTTTTTCGTTTTAAAAGGATTTTTCAAAAAAAAAAAAAACAATTTGAGTCAAAATAAGTAGGGAATGATGGCACTTTTCTAGGAACTTGCGTTTTGATTTCAAAGACCAAGTGACCATTGTTGCGAGGAGAATTCAAGGACAATCGATTCAGACACCTCATGATGGACTCCCCGCCTAGAAATTCTACTTGCCAGGTTTTAATGGATACAATTTTGATTCTATATTGGACTACTAACATAGGTTTTGATTATCTCAAGTCAAGGATATTAGATCAGGGAAACGAATCACATTCATGACATCTTATTCCCTTTTTTACCACCCTCTTGTTGTCATGAATGGCCAGCTCATCTTTAGTTGGTTCCCCACCTTAAACCCTTTAACCTTCTTTCAGACCCCATACCTTCTTTCCTTTTGTTTCATATTTGCATATATGTATAAAAACGTCGGAGAGAATAGGGTCGACGCAATTTTCCAATCACTAAGAGATGCGTCAATGTGTTAAAGAGAGGTGGAGTACAAAGAGCAAAATTCGAATAGCTTGGTCATTCCTTGGGCGTTTAAACAATGTATCATTTTTGTGCCTATGACTCATTGTCCCAAAAAGAGAATCGTTTTTCCCTTACAAAAAAAAAAACAAAAAACAAAAAAAGGAAAAAAGAAAAAAAAAATCTAAGGGAAAGGAAAACGATTACTCCATTGAGTCATATGGCCAAAGAACATCCCAAAGAAGGACGTCATCAACAAGAAGAGGAGAGTAGAGAAGATTCAACAATGATTCCCGGAGAACAATCTAGGTCTGGGGAAGAAGAGCAACAAAAAAGTGATTGGGGAATTGCGGACATCAATAGGTCCATTCTCTCTTGCGATTTTGCATAATGTCTCGCACCCGGAGATTATGGTAACCTTAAACACTTTTAACCTCACCACTAAAATCAGCCTTCCCTTATACCTAGCCCGTATTCCTTGGATGATAGCCTTGATGAGAGTTTTCGATAACCTGGTAGAGTAGAAAGCGTCAATTGAGTAGAAGTTGAGATGCGTGCAAGGAGGATATTTAGGACGGCCCTGCGAAGTTATGATGGGATATGAGGAGAGCGTTTGCAAACTAATCTTGTTTCATGTGGATTACAGGTTTAGATTTCGAGACAATGGATCCAAAGGATATGTGAGTTCCCGTGTTTTCAAACCTCTTTTCTAACAAGCAAAGGCTAATTCTGGAGGAGTTGATAGACCTCATATTTTACCACTTTTACTATCTATTTTCATATGTTTTCTAAGCATTTTAATAAGGTTTGATGCCTATAAAGGTACATTTCTTGTATTTGTAGTTTTAGAGTCTTTATTAGGAAAATCAATCAAAAATTATCAAAATAAGCATAGTGAGGTATAACCCAAGCTACAGCAGCTTACGCGCGCCAAAGAACCCATTGGAGCCAAGGAATTCCCAAGTTTACACATTCTACCAAGATGGACAGATTGCATACGCCAGACGTTTAACAATAAACGGAGGATCAAATGAAGTTGGAATTCAATGAAACTAGAAGTGAAGATAGCCCTTTGAGTCATCTTTCCAATGGAGTTGGATTTGCATCATTTGGAACTTTGTAGAGAGAGTTATACCCGAAATACTAAAGACATGTCAAACTGCTCAGGAGATGAAGCTGCCCGATACCGACACCCCATACCGACCAGGTAACCCGATCGGTACCGGGACTCCCAGAACACTCCAGAAAAATCCTGGAAGAGGCTTGAAGATCCCCATACCGACCCAAGACCCACGATCGGCGCCAGGCCCAATATGGAGCAGTTTTGAGTGTTTTGACGTTTTTGCCCATAGAACTTAACCCTAGAAGACCCTAGACCTATATATACTTGCTTTTAGCCTTTGTAAGTTGTAAGCCACGCCCTAGGGCAGACACATAACACCACCATAAGCAATAAACACGTTTTTACCTTTGTTTCTTCATTGATTTGGATTCTACGAGCTTCAAAGAGGAGATCTCCCTTGTTCTTCGACATAGAGAAGATTTCTTATCCTTTACTCTTTCAATTCATCATGTTTCGTGCTTTCTACTCTTGTTGCGATGTCCTCTCAACCATGTCTGAGTAGTTTGCTTGTTAGGTTTTAGGCATTCAAGGATTCCATGTTAATGCATAATTGATTATCGAACTTTCTAGGGTTTAACATATAGGTTCTTCATCTTTATTTGAGCATAAAGCCTTAGCTGGAGTAATTAACCATGCTATTGATCTTAGGTTGGTGTATCCACGAGAGTGTTCTTAATACCTCCTGAACTAGTATTTGATGAGCTAGGCGTCTTAACAATCATACCAATTAGTTAAGGAGTTTAGTGTGTGTTTTAACCTTTTAATAATCATGCGATAGCTGAGTCTATTAGGGTATAAAGCATAGAGGATCCAAACCACGGTAGTGGAGAGATTCTAATTCTGTGGATTGAGTTCTAGAATCTAAAACCCCATCGATACCTTTTATGTGTTTCATGAGTTTCTGCGAATTGCCTAGCGCCTAACTCTTTTCTCATATTGATTTTCGTCCTAAGTTTGCATTACCATTCATTCATCACGTTTGCATTAACACAAAAACCCCACTTCATATTTTGTCCTAGCTTAATTTGCATCTATAAATTCGTAGCGTATCATCTTTCCAGTCCCTGCGGATCGACCCTAAGTACTACTGCGTTTGCCTGTGCACTTGCAGGAATCTTTGGGTTTATAAATTTAAGGCTTGATAATATAACCCCATCAAAATGGTAATTTTGGTTCATAAAGAGACACTCAAAGGTGAGTTCTTCTTTCCATTATCCCTTGGTGATTCTAGTATTGGTGTCTCTTCTTCAATGAAGATTGGCTTCTTGCTCAAATCCTCTTTTTCATTCTCATGGACCTCTTCTCTTGGTTCCTCTACAACATCCTTTTCAAGATTATCCTTCTTTTTCTCAACTACTTGTGGTTCTCTAGGTGGTATTTTGGTTCCACTCCTCAAAGTAGCTTAATAATACTCTTTTGGTGCCAACTCAAACTCCCTTTGTTGATTTTCTAATTCAAATTGGGAAGCCAACAACTCAATCTTAGCTCTAAGCTCATTGTTGACCCCTATAAATTTCTCTTGAATGACCTTTACTTCTTCTTGCATTCTCGAAACACTCTTATCTTGACCATCTAGAATACGAGCAAACATAGACGCAATGGTATCGTCTATTGGTGGCGAGATTGGCGTGGAGTAAGGTTGATGGTGCGTGGTTTGAAACCCTTTCGGTAGGAACTTGAATCTTGGACAATAGATATACTCTTGTGCATGACTTGACTCCTCATGTCCAACGGCCATAACCCATTTTTGACTTCTTGTTCCGATATCAAACCCACATCTTTCTCATTCACGTGAATGAGCTTATCTAGCTTTTCCTCTAGTCTTTTGACTTCCTTACTCTTCTCGGTTTCCTTAGGTGATTCATGAACTCTACCATACCTTCCTTCCTTCACTTCGAGCTATGTTCTCAATAAGCTCTTCTCCTTGCTCGGTTAAGAGATTAGTGAAATCGCCATTACTAGCAACATTTAATGTGGTATAGTGCTTCTCCATTAATCCCTTATGAAAAATCCCAAGAAGTGCATCAATAGATATCCCATGGTGAGGACAAACTCTTGTGTATCCTTTCATACGCTCCCATGCATCATACAAACTCTCTTTTTCGCCTTGCTCAAACCTAGCAATACCATTCATTATCCTAGCGGTCTTTTGAGGCGAGAAAAACTTCAAAAGAAAGGTCTTCTTACATTCTACCCATGTGGTTATCGAAGAGGACTTGATACTTCTTTCCCATTCACTAGCTTTATCACCCAATGAGAAAGGAAATAGAGTAAGCTTCACGGCATCTTCGGATACACCACTTCTACTAACGGTGGAGTTTAATCTATCAAAGATGACAAGATGCTCAATGGGATTCTCTTCCGGTAAACTCAAGAATCGGTGATTCAATACCACAGTGATCAAATTTGGCTTTATATCCCATTCAACTCCATCACTAGGCGGTGCTCCAATCCCCATCTTTTCGATCCTTGTAGACGGCTCATCATAATCCTTAATCCTCCTCTCCATAGTTGTAGATTAGTGCCTACACAATGAAAGAAGGAAAACACACAAACAAACACAAAATAGATAGATAATATAAATTATTTAGTCTTTCAAAGATCTCAAATCTTAATGCCTAATGCAAATCCCCGGAAACGGCGCCAAAAACTTGATGCAATCTTAAATGATCAATGCTAAAGCAATCTCACAAAAGTGCTATGAGTTTGAATTCCTCAATTACTAAATCACAAGTGCATGACAATATGTCATTGTGTAATCAAGGGTCATTCTTCCACAAGGATTATGACAAAGGCAATAAGAATGCAAAGAATTAGGTAAGCTAAATCTAACAATGATTTTGGGGTTTTCTAATGATTCCTAATGACAATTATGAAACTAAATGCAATAATGAAATGACAATAAGCAAATGACAAGATGAAATGCAAAACTAAACAAGAAACAAGACTAAAGCAACAAGACTAAAAGCAATACTAAACTTTACTAAGCAAATTTCGAAATCAAGATTAAAAAGTTATGGATCATGGGTTTAAGCAATTGATTCAAGTTCATTATCGATTGGGGAGTATTGCAAAGCTCTAATCAAGATCAATCCTAGAGCAAAGACCACTAATTTAAGAGTAATTCACTTTCATGGTACTAATCTCTTTCTAAATTCCTTAATTACACAAACTTCCATTTTGCAATTAATGAATCTAAAAGCTATACTTATAAGTCCATATACTCACAATCTTCTATACATTAAAAGAGAAACATTTTGAGTTTATTTGTAAAGTTCTTTTTTTTTTAGTTTTTTGATTTAATTAATTACTACTATACTCATATCCAAATATTTTATATTCTTTAATGTTCTACTATTCCATTTGCCAAACACCACTTACTATACTTATTTTAATTACATTTAATTCAATTACCAACATACTCCCTCCGTTCCATATTAGTTGTCATTCTAAGTGTTTTCACACAAATTAAGAAAACATTTAAAAGTTCGGTTTTGCCCATAATTAATGTGTTGTTTTATTTGATATGTGTAATTAATAAGCTAAAAAAGTAGGGGTAAAAATACAAAATTAATCATAAATCTACATTGAAAATATAAAACGACAACTAATTTGTAAAAAAAAAAATAAGTGTAAAATGACAACTAATATGAAACATAGGGAGTATTATTAATTTTCATAAATACTAAATTGCTAGGCATAGTTAATTACATTTATTCAATTATATGTAATGTTGACTATACTTTTAAAACATTACCAATTAAAAAACCTAAAAATGAGGACATCATTACATGTTGTAGTTTTTGACTAGCAAAATTAAGTAAATATCACATAAATATCGTAATTTAGAAAAACTATTACACATTCTATTTGACTAGACTGAAGTCATAAGTTTAAAACATTACCAATTAAAAAACCTAAAAATGAGGACATCATTACATGTTGTAGTTTTTGACTAGCAAAATTAAGTAAATATCACATAAATATCGTAATTAGAAAAACTATAATACATTCTATTTGACTAGACTGAGTCATAAGTTTTTGGGAATAATAATAAAATCTAATAAGGTAACCAAATAATTCAGACACAAAATATATATAACATTATTGACAAGTTCAAATTTTACATAACTATAAACATAAAATTTTAAAAATATATTAGTATAGATAATTCATACTAAGAGATATTTGTTTAATTATGATTAATCAAATAAATATAAACATACAAAATTTTAAAAGTATATTAGTGTAGATAATTCATACTAAGAAATAATATGCATTAGTTATCAGTCAGATATCAAAAACAAAATGATACTAATTTTTTTAATATTTCTACATCAAAATGAAATAATTATTTTATTAAATTAATTTAATGATTATAATTAAACCCGTGCAAAAGCACAAGTACTAACCTAGTTCTCCTTAAACATCAATTTCCATTGGCTAAGATGAGAAAAGCTTATTTGGATTTCTTCTAGACATTTTACAAACACTTTTCGGGCGTGAAAAGACCATGTTCTAAGGATTGAGTGATCAAGTCAATCCTATCATTAAATTCAATTCAAATGAAGGATTTTTCAAGATCTAAGAATAAGCAACACAACCCAATATCTAAATCACTCTAATCTACTCAACCCATAATCCATATGATAACAACTCACACATATTGAAACAAGACATGAAAGCTAAGTAATGGGATATCGTATGTCCAAATCATATCTCCATCAATTACTTCCCTGAAGATCAGTAATGTATATTGGTACAATATTTAGCATCTAAGACCTTTGATACGTTCTTGTACTACATATGTATGTGTAATCATTTTCCAAAGAAATACAGAAACATTTCTCCATCTCTTGTGTTTGATTTCTCTGTTTCTATACTAAGACATAAACATGATTAAGAAAGATTAAGAAATGATAAGAAAACTTTAATGATTCAAAACTCAAACAAAAGCATTCAAAACTCAAACAAAAGCATTCAAAACTCAAGAATTAAACTCATAAACATAACTTAAGAAAATAGGAGGTTTAAAGCTTAGGGTTTTAATGCAATTACAAGTATTTATAGAAAAAGGGGAGTGTACCCAGGTCAAACCGGGTCAAACCCGGTCAAACTACGAAATCAATAAAGGAGAGAGGCTATAGATCGGCATGGGAACGGTTAGCTAGCCGGTCCAGAAGCTGATTTTTGGGTAGGGGGTTTTGGCACTTCAGAGCACCCTATGGATCGGCTAGGAGACCGGATTGCTAGCCGATCCATAGCCTTCTTCAGTCTTCAACTTCTTGTTCTTCATTCTTCCATCTTGATTATTCTCTCCATTTATTCCACAATTGTTCCAAGATTTTTGCACTTAAAATAGACAAAATATGCATGCAAATTCAAGAAAACAAGAACTTGGATTCTAAACTCAATCTAATCTAAAAGGAATAAAATATGCATTAAAACATGTAAAAACCTAAGCTAAATGTCTCAAAATACTACTAAAATGCATGCTAAGAAAGGGCAAATTATGCACTTATCAAACTACTATGTCTGAGTAGTTTGCTTGTTAGGTTTTAGGCATTCAAGGATTCCATGTGAATGCATAATTGATTATCGAACTTTCTAGGGTTTATCATATAAGTTCTTCATCTTTATTTGAGCATAAAGCCTTAGCTGGAGTAATTAACCATGCTATTGATCTTAGGTTGGTGTATCCACGAGAGTGTTCTTAATACCTCCTGAACTAGTATTTGATGAGGTAGGCGTCTTAACAATCATACCAATTAGTTAAGGAGTTTAGTGAACAATTGAACCTTAATTCTATTGCGTATTTTAACCTTTTAATAATTCTGCGATAGCTAAGTCTATTAGGGTATAAAGCATAAAGGATCTGAACCACGATAGTGGAGAGATTCTAATTCCGTGGTTTGAGTTTTAGAATCTAAAACCCCATCGATACCTTTTATGTGTTTCATGAGTTTCTGCGAATTGCATAGCGCCTAACTCTTTTTTCATATTGATTTTCGTCCTAAATTATGCACTTATCAGTTTGCAAGTAGAAGGGACGAAACAAACAGGGAGGAAAATCGTATGACCCCAAAGGTGCAAAAGAAGCTTCTAAAGCAGGTTGAAGAATCAAGTGGATATGGTGTACTAAAGATTACTAATGGGGAGTATGAAGTGCACACCATCGACAGGATCCGTTTCACGTCAACCTGAATAAGAAGACATGCACTTATCGTGAATTCCAATTACTGTCAATCCCTTGTAGCCATGGTGTTGTTGTCGCACTGAGGGCAAAGGTTAGGGTGGACTCTCTTTGTCCTACAGAGTACAATAATGTGGATGTTGTCAAAATATCTTACCGACAATGCATGTCTATCTTCATTTACTTGGGGCCATAAAATATTATAAATTTGTTGGGAGCCAATTTTTTAGATGTGTTCAATAGATTAAGTGGTGTCAGTTATCAAGTGCATTTATATAAACATCAAATCACATGTTCAGAAAAAAATCAATGTCTTTTTTGTTTGTGGTTTATAGGTCCCACTAAATCACTAATCATTTTAAGCCTTTAACCTATACTATTTTACAAGAGCCGATATAATTTATTTATTTTTCGAGCAAATATTATATAGATGATATATATTTTGGGGTTTTTCCATGTAAAAAATATCTTCTACCCCATCTTAAACCATCTCAATTTCTTAGTACTTTTTATCGATTTTGATACCGTATATTGTTTAGTATACTAATGGGTTTTTTTGTTTAAAATGAAATTATTTTGATTTTTCAATACATAAAAGTCCAAAAAAAGAATTTGCAGCTTGTAGCTTTTCAATATTCAGAGCCCACTCAGCTTACCCCGATACTTTTTATTATTTATAATTATTTTTCTTCTCACTATATTTCTCTTAGGAAGAATTTGGTGAATAACCAAATTAAATTATTAATTAGCAATCTAGTTAAAATAAATATAATGTGGAAACACTATACCCACTAGATTATAATGGTTTTGGACATGGTTATAACTTATAAGTTAATTTGGTTATTAATCAAGAAAAAAAACTTAATAATTAACTAAAATCATATATTTAATGACTATGATTTGTCACATAATGGAGTATTGGTTATTATTAAATGGACTAGGGGCTTCTCCGGGCTACGTCCGGATTTTATGATGAATTATGAAGCTTTTATCTGTATTTTTAAGTTTTTTAGTTGTTTTTCTATAGGCTAATTGTCAAATTTAATTGGTTTTATTATTGATTTTCAATCTTTATATGTAAACTTGTTGAATAGATTTTATTGGCTTCGTTATGATTTTCTTTTCTGAACTAAACGTTAATTAAAATATGGTACCAGAATTGGTAATTCAGGTTGGCAAAAAAATTTGTTTAGCAAAGATAATTCTAAAAATCTAAAACGTGTACAATGGGCCAAACAGTCTGCCTTTAAATTAAGAGAATGTTTTAGTTTTATAAATGTTTTTTGGTAAATTTTTGGAACTGGGTTAATTGTTTTACTTAATGTTGGGTTAGTGTCATTTAGTTTTCTAAGTAATCTTTTTTTGGGGTTTATATTTGAAAAATATGTTGTGGAGTGTTTTTATTATATGTTTTTTTCATTTTTATGTTACTTTTTTAACATTTGTATCTTTAATTTGTATATTGTATTAAATCATTTATTGGAAAACATGATAAAATTATATTTAACATATATTGTTATCAATGCAAACTAATGAATATAACAAATATGTATTAAAAAAACAAATTTCATGTGATTTGATAGAGTAAAATCAATTATATTTTTCTCGGTTAGAATAGGTGTTTTTTAAATCATAAAAAACTTGGACCATGGGAAAAAAATAACACATTTTTTAAGTGTTTGTGAACCATGTGGTAGTCGGTAGGAATAATATTGTTTTTCTATAACCCACTAAGAAAAAGCTTGTACAACAACACTAACATAATACTCGATATAAGTTCTCGATACTTAGACATGATAAACTTAAGTTACAACAAAAAATAAAGAATATATAACTGTGAAGTTAAAACTGAATGTTTGTAGTGTTAGTTTGTCTGTTTTATGTTTAAACTCAATTGAAGTTTTCAAAATTTGCAATCATAATCCTGCTTTGATATAGTATTCATTAGAATGTCGAACAACCAAAAAGTGTATTACAAAGTCATTATATGGCAGATAAGGTGGCAGAGCTACGCATATATATACATCTGAGCAAATTCACAAAGAGAATAATCAAGTTCTTGGGTCACAAATCACTGTTTGAATTATCCCTATGTGAGAGCATCAAATCTAAAAAAATATCGAGTTTGGTGGAGATAGAGTAATCATACAATGAGATTATATCATACAAAATTCATAGTTGAACATTCCCATAGCTGCAGAGGAGTATATTTGTTAGACAAACATAAACTATCAACGACATAAGACTGAATCTGATTCCTCGTGTGGCTAAACTCGAAAAATGCATTTAGTACAAAGAAACAAAAAAGTCAAAGTCAAAACATAATTCAAAGGAGGCTTTGAACTCTTAATCCATGGAGCTAGCTGTTAAGTAATCTCCTTTATATAAAAAAATACTTTTTGGACATGAATGGGTTCTGCTGTGTGCCCTAACACACTACAAATCATCACATTACCTTCTCCACCACTTCCTTTGACTCAGGTGCAGAACATTTCCACATTGTTTAGTTTCCACAAGTTCATGTTGGATCTCCAAAGCTTGCAAACTCTACAGCAACTATATGTTTCTCCGACACCTCATCGTCGCCTTTAGTCTCATATCTTTGATTCTCGATACTATCTGTGTTCCTTCTCTCTTCCATGATTTCACTGATGCTAGATAGTCTTCTCCGACATAACTACATATCATGTCTCTATTCACCAACACGAAATCAAAGTGCTTATCCCACTTCTGAAGGTAAAAGGTGAGGGGGGTTTAAAAATCTGAAATCAAATATTCAATATATCCAGCTTAAGGAGCTTGAAAATTATAAACTCGCGCACTAATGAAATAAATAGTTGAAGCTAAAACCATAAAGACTTTATGAACTATCGTTTATAGGTTTACCTTGAGTGAGAGCCTTAGTTTTGTAAAGGTAATGGGTATGAATTGCTAAGTTCCAAGTAACTGGAATGCTACTTTCAAATGTCCGAGTTTACTTGCAATTCAAAACTTGAAACCCCATATCATGCTCCTTGGCAACAATCTACCACAAATCGGAAAACGTAATCAAATAACGAAGCTTGGTAATGAGTCAACATAGTAAGAGAAGTTGATGTAAAATATTTGTAAAAGAGAACACAATATGCGGCTCAAAGTCATGGTAGGTTAAAAAAATGGGTAATGCTATAATTAACCACCTCTACATTCACTAATTTTTTAAGAAATGGAAATGGTTGCGACTTGTCAATGTGAAACATGGAAAGAAGATAATGTGATAGGTCTTTCTTATTGGTTTTTTCCCTTTCTACATATCATTAGTTAATATTTAAGAATGTGATGTAAAGAAAATTCAAAAGTTTTCAAAGATGCTCTCACTAAATCCATCCTCTTCTTTGAAGGACAAAGGTCTGGAAAACTTTACAAATAAAGTTTACTTGGGAGTAAATAGAAACTAACCATTTCAGATTTAAAGCTTTCAAGATGCTTGGCCATGTTGACATTAGTTTTCAAATTCTCAAGTTCTTGAGCTCTCTATTTCTCCTGCAGCAGCTGACCGAGCCTCTTGATCTTTCTAGAAACTTATGCGCTCTGTGGGGTGTGCTGTAGAGCCATTTCAAATGCAGCCAAGGGCTGTCACAATCATCAAAGAGATTTTTACTACCACGATTACAGCATTGTAATCAAAATTTAAAAGGAGAATAAAAAAGACCAAAACAAGAGAAGAATTTACATCTTCGTATTTCTCCATGGCTTAGAGCACAAAACCTTTCTTGAAGTACCCCTGAAGAAGATAGACCAGAAAAGCCATTGTTTACATGAGAACACATTCTCTTGTTTTGACTCACCTTCTCCCATTGAGAACTCAGTTTGATGGTTATCTCTGCATCAGCTAAAGCTTTGCTAAGCTTAACTAGACCCAAAAATGCAGCAGCTCGGTTACTGCAACATATCAAGAAAACCTTTACTACACTATAAAAATCAACTCACACATTGATCCAAATTAGCATTCTGCTCTAATCAACATTCACATAACCTTAAACCATCTAAAAAATGCAGTAGAGTTTTACAACACTCTAAAATCAGCTCACATTAACTCACATAATGATCCAATTCAGTATTCTGCAATAAGCAACATTAACATAACCTAACCACACCCTAAATTGGTTTGGGTAAGCCATTTGTTAGTATGATGAAGAATAAGCATTTAGATGAGAATGGTGTACCTGTTCATCTATCAAGAGCAACTCGAGGCTGATGAGTAGTCAAATGGAGACACGATTCACATCTTCCTAGTTATGATATGGAGAAGCAGAATATGGTTCTCTTTTCCCTTAAAAAATAAAACCCAAGTACATCACAATATACATATCTCGTTAATCTTCTCCTCTCTTGAAGTTTAGGTTTATTCATCTTGGCTTCTTATCAATCCATTTTGGAAATTGGTTCAAACTCCGGAATCGTGAAGACTGAAATAAAGTTTATTCTTGTTTTCTTTGACCACCACTTTGTGTTGTCAAAGGAAACTTGGAAAGAAAAAGTTTGGTAATCACAAGTATATAGATTGCACGTTCAAGTTCCTGAAACTAAAGAAAAGGTGTAGTAACCACAAGCATATTCCAAGTTTTATTAATCAATGATCAAGCCAATATTGGTGAACATTGTGGGATTCTTTTCACCATGGATGGTACCTTAAAGAAAGATGTTGACTTTAATCGTTGGCTCCTTCTTTCGTTTATGAGGATGCTTGTACGCCGGGTTCTCAACCATCTCTGATCTCTGTAGACATAAGAATAGAAGAAACGTAATGAGATTCCAATCGAAGAAACGTAGTAAGAATGTATGAGTGGTGTGTAGTGCCCGAATCGGGTTCTATATATATAAAAGTTATGCAGCCGTTACTACGTCATATAATCTTCAATTGCAGATTTAAGAATGAGAGAAGTGGAAGAGATTTGGAGCTTTTGGTCTGATTTAAGATGTGAATTCAAGATGGGAGTTGTGTTGTGAGGGAGGTGGATCGTGTTCTCGGTAAGTCGTGAGGAATTTTGGGTAACGGAGATGTGAGAAGTCGAGAGGTGAGATTAGATTTTTGTTGTAGAAGAAGAAAGACTGTAGTATTTGGGACGGGCTCATATTGAATTTGAGAACCTATAACTTAAAATTGGGCTTGTTGTTATTCGATTAAACCCAACTAAAAAAAACGTATCTGACATGGCAGTTTTAGTGGACAGGAAAATTCACATTTTTGCTGATGTGGATGGCCTTAGAAGGCAGGAATTCTTCCCCTATTATATAAAGGAGATTTTTTTTTTTGGTTATACTAGACAATCTTTTTGATTAGTTATTAAATGGGTTAGTTACACTTAGAAGTACTTTTTGAGTTTTTCCTTACAAAAAACATACTTTGTAACGTATGTGTACTTATTCTAGTGTCAAAAATCTTTAAT
Source organism: Arabis alpina (assembly GCA_900128785.1). Lineage (NCBI taxonomy): Eukaryota > Viridiplantae > Streptophyta > Magnoliopsida > Brassicales > Brassicaceae > Arabis > Arabis alpina. The sequence continues at coordinate 17,373,682 of LT669790.1, forward strand.
GACGAAAACCCCCCTGAAACACAACTAGAGCATAGAGAGGAGAAAGATGACAAATATATCTAGTTTGATCTCAGCCATTGATTTACATAATAGAAGTGATGAATAAATGGTCCTGATTAAATCAGTCTAGATATTTTCAAAGCGGATGATTTTTACCTTCTTCACCGTCTGAACCTTTCTCTTCTCCGCCACTGTCATGGCTCCATCGACGTTTATTGTAGACTCTTAATTTCTCCTATGTCAATTTAGCTTCATGAAATCAGTTGGGTTTTTACATGTTCTAATGGGAGCGGTAGATCTCGACTCAGTTTTTTTAGATCTACATCGATCTCTACCAACTTTTGACGAGCAAGCTAAAAGAAGACTTGAAGACAACAGAAGGAGCAACGATCCATATCAGGAGCTCGCTTAGAAGCTCTCCTCCGCTGATGACAAACAATGTAGACGATGATGTGCTCTCAATGTTTTGGTCGATTCAACTTTGGATCGAATACGATTTGCTTTCTATTTGAGCTCAAGCCTCCGCGTCGACGAGATCTGACCAATCGACAGTAGGAAAGTGAATGAGATTGATGAGTTTCGAAAAATTCATAAATGATGTTTCTATTTGTGAAAATTCTTCAGCTTTGAGCCAATTCTTCTTCTCAATAGCATAGCTAAAGTTTATAAATGATGTTTCTATTGATACCATAAATGATGTTGTGTGCAGTTAAGGACAAGTTAAGAAATCGATTGTTGTAATGGCATACATTCTCTGAATCTCATCTTCTTTCTATTGATGTTGCTTCTCATTTTTGTGTGACCATAAAAGCATGACTATGACTATTGGATATGCTTGTAGATAGTTAGTATTAGCAATTAGCTTCTAATAGCTTGTTGGTTTATACGTTTTCTGAGTCTCACACTTTGTACTTACTAATTAGTTTGTCCACCTATAACCACAAAATCATAACCACTAAAACGTAACCATTGGGTATAGTTTGGTCACGTATAGATGTCATGTATTGATGGTCACGTATTGGTGTTCATATATCAATGGTCACATATTGGTGGTCACGTATAGATGTCATGTATTGATGGTCACACATTGGTGTTCATATATCAATGGTCATGTATTGATGGTCACATATGGGTGGTCAATCGATGGTATACATTGAGTTTGATTTTTATTTCAAGACTTAATATTCCTTTCAATGATCATTCATAGTGTTTGTATCTGCAATATTCAACGGTTCAGAAACTAGAAATAGTTGTATGCGAAGCCGTCTCTCGAGCTTTGGTCGTTCGTCGTGGCTTCGGGTTCTGGTTAGAAGACCTACTCTGTCCTTTCCTCCATCTCGATTCGATTTATATAAGTTCCGTTTGCACAATTTCATCAAATTTGATATTTTAATATTTTACAAAATATGGTGGACATGTAGTGATGTACTCTTGATTTAATTCAAGCATTAGATGTAATCTAGTTTGTACGATGAAGCTTAAACAAGGTCTCCTGATCTATATGGTTAATTTTCTTTTCTGTTTACTTGGATTTATCATACTTTTATGAAATTATGCAGCAACCTAAAATGTGCAAATTGACTTGTGTTCATCTCACCTTAAAAGAAAAGGAGAGCAATCCTTGAATAAAGCAACAAAGCCCCTTACAGTGAACATATTATCTTGAACAACATGTATCAGCATGTAATGAAAACCACTTCATCCATATATTAGCATCCATACAAACATCTATAATATGACCTCTATACAAAGACAAAATGAAACTAAACAAGAAGAGAATAGAGAACTAAGTATATGTCTTTAATGTTTGGAATTTGGTAACATATCGAAATTCTAAATTTTCCTTTTCGAACTTTGAACATGTAACTTTCTTTGAACACATACATGATCGCTAACAGAAAACAGTACCTCCACACACCACCATCCATTTGATTTGCCATCCATACCAATACATCCATAAATCACTATCCATAATTCAAATATCATATCAAATAACAAGCTTATTCTCACCTTGAACACAAAGGATTCAGTCACATGAACACAAAGATTTAAACAATTGTGAGTTGCCATTCAAACACAAAGAACATTCCATGTTCATAAGAACATAGAAAATCATAATGAAGAAACATGAATATATATGTCTAAATGATAACATTCACATTTAAGATTTTGTGTGGATTATCTGGTATGGATATCAAATTATAATATTCTTATGATTTTAAACATAGACCAATACATAAAAGGACATCTATTTTTACATAAACTTTGTTACAGTTACCTAAGATAGTAGCCAATAGTTCTATACCTCTATTCCATATGTTCACAAATTACCATTCGGTCATACCCACCATCTACTACAAACACACTACCATCCATATCCTTTCATCCATACATGGCCATCCGAAATTCACATATCCATCTTATCCATATTTCCATTTGGATTATTGTTTGTTAAAGTAGCATCATGAAAACTCCACTTCATGTGAGATTCTTGAGACCAACAAAGCATAGGTTGTTGAGAGATACGGAAACTGAGAGTAAGGAAGAGACGGTATCAACGGTAACGGAGAAACGGTGCATAGGATTGTGAAGCAATAAAGCTTTGTTAAAGTAGCATCAGCTTCGTCTTCCTTACGATAACTAATCGATTTACAACCCAAAAACAAAAGAACCCCCAAATTATTAATCCGACTTAATTCTTTTATATCACGAGATAGAAAAATCGAGTTATTCAACAAAGAACTGAAATAGATATGAGCATGAAAGAAGGATTGAAATCCACACAATTTTTCTTTCTCAGATTTCAAATCTATTGAAAAATCAAATATCCCACCGAATTCCGTTGCTACTATTCTCTCCACCGAATTTACTAGATCTACTTTTGGGTTTCTCAAGAACAAAAACCCAAAATCAAATTAAGATCTAAAAAAATCAAAATCTAACCCAGTGACGTTTTTATTGCCATTGCTCAAGCACCATAACCATATTCGAAGCGGTGAAGACGACGGCGGAGAAGGAGGAAAATTAGATTTTTTTTGGTATAAATTATTTATGTTTTTACTTAAGTAAATAAGGGTTGTGTTTTAGTTAGAGAAGTAAATGGATTGTTGTAGTGTACTTGAGGGTAGGATAGATATTAACCAGCAAAAAAGTATACCTTCTAGATAAAGTGTCTATCATTGTTATAAGATGTTGAGAAAGTGCCTTTGAGTGTAATTATCTCTTACTAGGGTTGGACTCGCCCGTTGGGCGAGTTTTGTTTCTTTTGATGTTCTTATGTTATGTTCCTATGTTTGGAAATTATATCGCGTACTGCAAAGTATTTATGTTAGTATATATCTTTTACATTCATTAACATATTATAATATCATATGTTCAATCATTAATTTGAGTGTGAAATTTTCTTTCTTTTTTTGAAATTCTTCCAATTTGGCATTTGATTTTAAATAAATAATTTTTAGTTTCTAAAAACTTATTATTTTATTTTTAGTTGCTTCTATCTTAACCATATTTTAATCACAATCTCGTAACATGCATAATAATATATTTACTTTTTCTTAAACACTTTAAAAGTATTTTTTCCTAGATTTTAGTGTTAAAAGCATTGATTCAAATATTGAATTATCAAATAGGTAATTTTTTTGGATCATGGTGTATAACTGCGTACACTTTTACATAAAAATCATATATCATTCTCCCTATATTTTGTTGTATAATTCATGAATAACGCGATCATTCACTTTTTAACTTTATATATATCACAACTCAAGATTATTTATTTATTTTAAGTTATGGTATTGCAACGTTTTCAATTTTTTCTTTTGTACTTCCAAAAACTCAATTATATTGAATAAATTCTTTTTTTCTTTTGGACAAATCTTATATTCCAAATTTTTACTTTACTTTCTCCTGAATTTTTTTGATATCCTTTAGTGAAATCATATATCCTATTTTTCATTAAACCTTCAGCCTCATAGCAATCGGCGGAAACTCAATAATGATGCCTTAATAATTGAATCATTTAATCTATTTTTGTTTGATTATATCTCATGTCGTTTATTTACATTTTTATTCATTGCTCTTATATGTAAACTCATAATGTTTTGATTATTTTCTAATGAATTTTATTATAAATAGTATATATTCATTATTGTATTTTAAGTTTAGAAAATAAAATACTCAAATAATCCTAAAACATCGTTCGCGTGATACATGAGTTTTATAATTTTATTAACTTAACGATAAAATTTTGATTTTACCATTTACAGTGTATACCTCTTATCTTTCAAATAATGGTATTATAACACTTTCAAATTTGTCTTTCATCCTTTCATAAAATTCAAATATAACATAATGAAAAAAAATTATATTCCAAATTTTCATCTTATTATCTCATATTTACTAAGATTGTTCGGTAGCTTTTTAGTGAAATAATATATATTCTTTTTGTAGATTGACAATTCCTTAACAATTGTTTGACATTGAAATTATTGAAATTATTTAGGTTTTTTTCTTTGATTCTTTGATGTCGTTTATAATTTTATCCACTTGTTCTTATATGTATATTTATTTTACATATTTCCAATTTCTTAAACTGATTATATATATAAAAACTTTTAAGCAAGAAGGTCAACCCGTTGTTTAGAATTTAACATTATATTTATTTTACTTGTTTAACCCATTTTTTACTTACTTGTTTAAACTCTACATATATTTACTGATTTTCGTTTTTTTAATTTAATTAAAAAGTGTAGTAGTTATTAGTAACAATAAATATACATAAACGACATCATCTTTAGTGAGATGGTTCAATATCCTTGTAGTGAAACAATATATATTATTTCTCTTTAGATCAACAACATCTTAACAATCGTTTGACATTCAAATGATTTAGATTTGTTTTATTGGATTCTTTGATGTTGGTTATATTTTTATCCATTTATTCTTATATGTATATTTAATGTACATGTTTCCAATTTTTGAAACTGAATATGTAGAGTTATCATAAAATCTATTTATTATTGAAATTATATTTACAATAATAAAATACTCAAATTAATTTTACATGTACTACTTTTAGGTATTTATTGACTTATTTTCGTATTTTATATTTAATTAGATTTTTTTTACCTATAAGTAAGAATATATATACATAAACATGAATTAAATGACACTTAAATTTAAAATTAATTGTTAAAAAAATGTTTTGCCTATGTAGACACCTTAGATGAAGAGAGGGGTTAGCTATTATATATATGATTAAATTATACTTTTTGTTTTTGGTTGTTTTAGTGAATTTCTCATTTTTTAATGATTTTTGTATAACCAATCGGGAGAAAGAGAGAAAGCCCCCGGTATGTGTGAAAGCCGATTGTAATCAATGATATGAAAATGAAATCATGGAGTAAAGCTTAGCTGGGTTTAGGAAGGCACGAGGAGGTCCACACAAAAGTCAGGTAGGGGTAAAACAGTCTTTTTCACGAGCCACAAATGACGAAGAAGAAGAGACGGCAAAGAAAGAAAGGCAAAAGAAAATAGTGACGAAAGAGAAAGACGCGGAGATACTCTCATTCTCATAATCTATTCTTTCTTCTCCAAATACACCACTGTTGAATCTCGCAAGACTCTTTCCCGGAAAATGAATCGACAAGGCGGCGGCGGACAGCGGCTGAGATCCGCTAAACCCACCACAATTCACGATTGTGCTCACTCCGGCGATCTCATTTCCTTGCAGAGGCTTCTTAAAGACAATCCTTCTCTTCTCAATGAGCGTAATCCCGTTGTATGATTCTTCCCTCTTTTCTCTCTCTCTATCGATCCCGATTTAAATTGAATTTTGGAATTTGAGAGAAATCATATGATCTTGAAGCTATGTATACAAGAATCTTCATTGAATTTGGTTTTGATTGGAATAATACAGATGTATCACACGCCACTTCATGTTTCTGCTGGTAATGGCAATGTTGATATAGTCAAGTATCTCCTCGATTCGGCAGGATCTGACAAGGTTGAGTTGGAAGCAATGAATACCGTAAGTTTGCTTTTGTTTTTGCAACTTTTGATCTTGCATGAATCTTTAACTTTTCTACCATTGTCTTCAGTATGGTGAAACTCCATTGCACATGGCAGCAAAGAACGGTTGCAATGAAGCTGCAAAGCTACTTCTTGACCGTGGTGCTTTTATCGAAGCCAAAGCCAGCGTAATTTCTTCTCTCCTTTTCTATCTGTCTTCTCAACATCTTGGACTCATTTGGTTTCGTATATGCAGAACGGTATGACACCATTGCACCTTGCGGTATGGTACTCAATTACCTCGAAAGATATATCCACTGTTAAGACACTGCTTGACAATAACGCAGATTGTAGCGCAAAAGATAATGTATGATCGATCCCCTTAAAATGTTGTTTCATTTTGTGTTTGTAATTACAGAGTAAATCATGTAATAAGTCTGTGTAATTTTTGCATTTACAGGAAGGGATGACTCCTTTGGACCATCTACCTCAAGGACAGGGCAGTGAGAAGTTACGAGAATTATTGCGTTGGTTTCTCCAAGAGCAGAGGAAAAAAAGCGCCATTGAGCAATGCGGTAAGACAAAAGCCAAGATGGATCTACTTGAAGACGAATTGTCAAATATTGTTGGGCTAAGCGAGCTGAAGACACAGCTGAGGAAATGGGCAAAAGGAATGCTTTTAGATGAGAGGCGAAGGGCTCTTGGGCTAAACATTGGAACTCGAAGGCCTCCCCATATGGCATTTCTTGGAAACCCTGGGACAGGTGAAAAAAAAAGATGAATAATTATTGGCTCAAACTTGAAATCAAACCAATGCATGACTGTTTTAGTTGATGCCTTTTGTTTTTAACAGGTAAAACCATGGTAGCTCGAGTTCTCGGGAAATTGCTTCACACGGTTGGAATTTTACCTACCGACAAGGTAACAGAAGTACAGCGCACAGACTTGGTTGGTGAGTTTGTTGGTCATACAGGGCCAAAGACCAGGAGAAAGGTGACCAAAAAATGTTTCAGAATTTTCTGATTTTACTTGTGGGTTGGGTTCCAAGATTTTAAAATCTTCCATTTTCTGGACAGATCCAAGAAGCTGAGGGAGGAATCCTGTTTGTGGATGAAGCATACCGGTTGATCCCAATGCAAAAGGCGGATGATAAAGACTACGGTCTAGAAGCTCTGGAAGAAATCATGTCGGTCATGGACACGGGTAAAATCGTGGTGATATTCGCAGGGTACAGCGAGCCCATGAAGCGTGTGATTGCATCGAACGAAGGGTTTTGCAGAAGGGTCACAAAGTTTTTCAATTTCAGCGACTTCAGTTCTAAGGAACTGGCACAGATACTACATATCAAGATGAACAGCCAGAGCGAGGACACTCTGTTCTACGGTTTCAGATTGCATGAGTCGTGCACACTGGAGGAGATAGCGACAGTGATCGAGAGAGAAACAACCGATAAGAAGAGGAAGGAGATGAACGGAGGATTGGTGGACACGTTGCTTGTTAATGCGAGGGAGAATCTTGATCTTCGGCTTAGCTTTGAATGTGTTGACACTGAAGAGATTTGTACAATCAGGTTGGAGGATTTAGAGGCTGGTCTTCGAGTTTTCTCGCAGTGAAAAGGTTCCGGATTCAAAATTCTGATGACTGGTAATTGGTTAGTGTTACAAAATTGTATTGATTCAATTCTTTACACATCCTATTCTTTATGTTTTGTTCCCCCTCCAGATCTTGTTGGAGGATAGGCTATGATTTCTACTTCCATTTGTCTGGTCGATCTATTTGTGTTGTGTTACTATGTTGCGATTTTGTCTTTTTTCTTTTCACTTATACTTTTTGTTTTATCTCATAGTACTGTTATTTATGATGGCAACGACAAGTAAAAGTGTTGCATTTGTTTGGGTAAACAAATTGGGTTTCGTCTCGACCGATTAGGTCCTTTATGTTTGAGAACTTGCTAGGTCAAGTACAAAAGGTGACTGGGGTTTTAGCGGTTGGTGTTTTGAATATTTAAGACTAGACACAGCATTTCAGATGACGACCTTTATAGAGGCTACTAACACGGAGGAATAATCTCTCTCTCAAAAATCAATCGCAACTTAGCAAAGAGAAAGAAAGTTGAAGAACAGACAAGACACGTATTGTGTACTCAATTCAAGCTCATTGTGAGATGAGCAGAGTCACGATGATACAATATTAGCAAACAGATTTTGACGATAATGATTCTGTTATTCTCATTAACTTTAATCAATGTACATGTATCGTTTATATATACACTTTACTCTAAGCTATCATACTAAGCTTATGAATTTCGGTTTACATTATTTAACCGGAATGTATTATCTACATTAATAGCCCCCCTCAAGATGAAGGTGAGTAGAAGTTATGAACATTCAGCTTGGACATCATATCTCATAAAGGAGCTGGATACAAAGCTTTGGTGAAGACGTCTGCAAGTTGTTGAGCTGTACGTACAAACATAGTCTTCAGAAAGCCAAGATCAATCATTTCTCTAACCTTGTGGCAATGTGTTTAGTTCTTTCATGAAAAACTGGATTTCTTGCAATGTTGAGAGCTGATTGATTATCACAGTAGATGTGAACTAGTAAGCTAATTTGGATTCGAAAATCCTTTAGCACCATAGCAAGCCAAATCATCTCCTTAGTAGCAACACACATTGCCCTATATTCAGCTTCAGTAGTACTCAATGAGACTGTATCTTGTTTCTTCGACCTCCATGAGACCAAAGAATCTCCTAGGAACATAGCATAGCCTGTAACTGACCTCCTTGTATCAATACAAGCTGCCCAATCTGCATCCACATAACCTCTCAGGTCAAGTTTATCATCAGCCGGATAAAACAAGCCTTGACCAATAGTCCCTTTTATATACTGAAGGACCTTTTGAACTGCTCTAAGATGAAGGTTAGTTGGTTTAGCAGTGTATTGAGCCAATTTAGAGACCGCATATGTGATATCAGGGCGAGTAATACACAGATATTGCAGCTTACCAAGTAGCCTTCTATAGGATTTCACATCTTCTAATACAGTACTAGAGTCTTTTGAAAGCTTCTGGTTAGGTTCCATAGGAATAGAAGAGGGCTTACAACCTTCAAAACCATTGTAAGCCAAGAGATCAAGTGCATACTTCCTCTGATTGACTGAAATTCCTGCACTGGAACGAGCAATCTCCAGACCAAGGAAAAACTTTGGTGCTCCAAGAACACGAAGTTTAAATTATGTGCTCAACTGATTAGTAAAGGTAACTGCAGCTTCATCATCAGTACTAGCCAAAAGAATATCATCCTCATATACAAGAACCACCATAAAAACTCTATCAAACTGCTTCACAAACATTGTATGATCACCATTACACATGTCAAATCCCATAACCCATAGATTGACTTCAAAAGTTTGCACACAGCAGTAGGAGATACTGTGATACCTTTTAATTCAGCATAACCAGGAGGGACCTTCATATATATCTCCTCATCCAATTCACCATTGAGAAAAGCATTGGATATGTCCAATTGAGTCAATGACCATTTGAACTTAGGAGCCAAGACAAAAGAAGCTTCACCGTGGTTAGCTTTGCAACAGGTGAAAAAGTGTCTAAGAAGTCAATCCCTTCTTGCTGAGTATAACCTTTAGCAACAAGACATGCTTTGTATCTCTCCAAACTTCCATCAGCTAAATACTTTACAGTGTATACCATTTGCAACTAATAGCTACTTTTCCAGGATGCAAATCACATATATCCCAAGTATTAGTTCGTTCCATAGCTCCCATTTCCACACCCATAGCATCACACCAAACCTTAAGTGTTCTGGCTTCTAAAAACTTTTCAGGTATTGGAATATTGATGATGTTAAGAAAGGCATAGAAAGGCTCAGATATAGAAGAGTAAGAGATAAAATTGATAAGAGGGTAAGGATTAGTGATTTCAGTATTAGTAAGAGTATTAGTATAACAATGAAAGTCCTGTACGTGTTTAGGTGGAATGGATTGTCTGTGAGACTTAATTTCATAAGGAACCAAAGCCTGAGAAGAGGAGACATCAAGATTAGGATGTCCCTCAGATGATGGTTGCTTAGAAGGCAAAAGGAAAAATATCCTCATGAAAGATGACATGCCTAGAAATTGAAACAGTGTGTGTCTCAATATCAAGGAGTTTATATCCCTTAAAGCCACTTGAATAACCTAAGAACACACATGCTTTGGATCTAGGTTCAAACTTATTATTACCCTGAGATGAAGTAGAATAGTAACAAAGACAACCAAAAGTTCTTAGACCTTCATAATCAGGCGGTTTACTAGAGAGCTTCTCATAGGGAGTCATCTTATTAAGGACTAATGATGGTGTTCTATTAATAAGAAAAACAGCAGTAAGAATACAGTCACCCCAAAATTATAAAGGAACTTGTGATTGAAATAGCAATGCTCTAGCCACATTTAAAATATGTTGATGTTTACATTCTACCACATAATTTTTCTCAGGAGTATCAGTACAACAATGATATGCAACTATACCATGTGAAGATAAAAGGTCTTTGAATTGCAATTCATGTGCATTATCTGATGTCACAGCTTTTACTTTCAAGTTATATTGTCTTTCAACCATGTTTAAAAATGCAGGAAAGAAATGTAAAACATCAGACTTCTTATGTAAGATATAAACCCAAGTAGCACGACTAAAATCATCAACAATGGTGAGGAAATACCTATAGCCATCTACAGTAGGAACATAAAATGGTCCCCATATGTCTATGTGTACTAAATCAAAAGCAGTGGAACAGATGGTATGACGTGATTTAAAAGGTAAATGTTTCTGTTTTGACAAATGACAAACATGACAAATGGATTCCTTTTTATTAGATTTTGAATTTCCCAAATGAAGTACATCTTTTAGAATATCTACTTTAGACATGGTTGGATGACCCAAACGCTTATGCCAAGTAGTTTTATCAATGACTATACTAGCACAGTTAGGAGAAATACCTGATAAAAAAAATTACTTGAAACATTGAAATCCAACACATATATGTTCTCAACTTGACTACCTTGACCAATCATCAACTCCTGTGTAATTGCCTGAATAAAACATGCATCAGTAGTGAATGTGACTTGTGAGTGCAAAGACTTTTGTCAAAACACTAACACTCAACAAGTGAAATTTGAATTCAGGGATGAAAAGGATATCAACAAGGGAGATTGAATAAAACATATCCCCATTATCCTAACAGTAACTGCATTTTGTAAAGTAACAAATGTATTCTCTAAGGGTTTGAAATCTCTATAAAGGTTCATATCATGTGTGACATGGTGAGTGGCTCCTGAGTCTATAATCCAAGACTTATGAGACACAACTGGTTCAGAAGATATAAGCATGTCATAATAGGAATTATCATAGAGAGTGAGAAATGTACCTGACACCGATGAGATAACATGTACAGAAGTTGAAGTCGAAGCACAGTTAACTGAAGGAGAAGTTGCAATACCAGGGGTATGGAGTTTGGAGCTATAGAAAGAAATCATATCTTGAATTTGTTCTGTAGACATATCCTCAGGGTCACTCACTAGTGGAGGACCAGAGTTCCTAGAAACATTGTTTACAAGGCCTAGAGTTAGTGAAGTAAACAATTGAACCGGAGGTGATGAACTAATTGGAGCTGATTGAGTGATTGCAGCCAAGTTAGTTGATCCCATAGGTTGCTGTTTTTTAGCTCTAGGATGACCAAGAGGAAATCCATGAACCTTGTAGCACTTGTCAACTGTATGACCAACTTGTAAACAGTGTGAACATTTCGGTTTCTTGAAACTCCCTTGAGAAAGGAGGATTTGAGACTTATCAAATACAACATTGTCTTGGATCTAGAAAGCAGTAGGAGGAAGAACTGGTTTATGTGACATTCCAATACTCCTTTGGCTCTCCTCTTGATAAAGCATGTTGTATATCTCAGATAGTCCAGGTCTAGGTCTCATATTCAGAATTTGACCTCTGATATTAGCAAAAGAGTCATTTAACCCCATCAAGAATTGTATAACCCTACTGGTTTCAGCATCTTCCATCAATTCCTTCACATGATCACAGTCACACCTCTTCGCTAAATGAGATTTGGTGTTAGCAAGTTGCTCCCACATAGTCTTCTTTTTGGTGTAGTAGGTGGATAAATCAAGTGATCCTTGCCTCATACTGTATATCGATTGTTCAAGTTGATATTTTCTTGGCAAGTTACTCACACGAAATCATAGAAGTAAATCATTCCACATCTCAGCAGCATCTTTATAATAGAGTATACTATCATATATTTCTCTATTAACTACATTCATCACCCAAGCTTTGACCATTATGTTACATCTACTCTAAATCTTGAATAAACCATCACTAATATCAGGTCGAGGCAAAGATCCATCACAAACGCAAGTTTATTTTTTGCTTCTGGACTGATTCTCATAGCAATTGTCCAATTATTGTAGTTTATCCAAGACAATCGTAACAATCGCTAGACCAGGATGATCAGCGGAATGAAGAAAATATGGACTATGAGCATTATCAATGGCAGTGATTCCAGAAGTAACCATACCAGAGTGACCGCGAGTGTTAACCGGAGTCCGACGAGACGGCGAGTCGAGATCTTCATCGTCGTTAGGTAGAACAGAACGAGGACGATTTCGCGACGGAGGAGCCTCAACATCGGACTGAGAAGTATGGCCACGAAGTTTCCGACCTTGTTTCACCATTATAATCGATTTTGAGCTCAGAAAAACGCGATTGAATCAAAAACGAATATCATAGCAGCGGATACAGAGCTACGAAGGTTTAGAAATCACGAAAATGGAGCTTAGATCGGAGATTCATCGGTGAAAATGGCGGAAGAAACGAGATGTATTTTCGTTTGATGGTAGATTTACTTTTATGAGACACATGCGTTCTGATTTGTAATATACGTTATGATAGATTTATTTCTATTAGATACAATTGTTATGGTAGACTTTTTGCAAAGAGATTCAAACATTATGGTAGACTTCTATGAACATTTTTTGTAGTGTAATGAATGAATTGACAACATTTATGTATGGGTAAAACATGGCTTCTGATATGTCTATGTAACCATTACAATATCCTTAAAACACGAGTACGAGTTCATACAAAAAGATAGAAAATATATGAAAAAATATAGTACATATGGAATGATAGAGTATACCCATACATTTAAGCTTTGCAAGTAGTAGGATTATGACCGTGTTGAAAATATTTTAAACACTTGTGTTCTTTCTTAGGTCGCTTCCGCTCCATGGTAATTTCCATAGCATTTTTTATCCGTGAGAGTCTTAGCATAACAATTTTTGAGTAACCATTGTACAAGTAGTAATGATGACCCGCATGTTAGTTGTATTTGTTGGTCATTTATCTCTTGGGTAGTCAATAGCTTAGCATCCTCAACCATGTCTTGTTTTTAAAAAGTCGAGCCACGTGAGAAGCATTAGTCCACAAGTAAAAAATCTACCAACAGTAATTACTAAATCTACCATCACTTGTATATAAATCTACCATCACTTGCATGATCTGCCCTTAGAACTGTACCACCTTTTGAATTGTCAATCAAGAACACCCATTGATTCTTCTCAAAACTCTGACTACCACAAACAAGAATGATTTGTTATGTTCCCAGTTAACCTCTTTTTGTTCAAAAATCACTAGAGAACAAAAAAAATATCAATCACGCAACTGAGCTATGCGGCGATAACCTTAGTTATTCACCATTGTTGCAGGTTTTGTCGTGCAAATTAGTGTCTCTTTTAAGGGTAAAACCGACATTTCGCGTTGCCTGCAAATAACTTTACCACCTACCAAATAAGTCTACCACAATTATAGTTTCCAAAACATGAAACAAGTCTACCACGAAGGACTACAAGTCTACCGCTATCACAATAAGTCTACCAAATGTCTAATGTGAAAAAAGTCTACCACCGAACATAACAAATTTACCGTAACTAGGTTGGATAACAAGTCTACCATCAATCAACATATAGGCAAAAATAAATCTATCACTATATTCGGTCTCAACCAATAAGTCTACCACTGTACCCATCGAAGGTTGGTTTGGTAGACCGAAAAGATTGAATAAGTCTATCGCTCATTATAACTCTACCACTACTACAATAAGTCTACCACGAGTATCCACCCATATAAATCTACCACTGATACAAATAAGTCTACTGCTAACTATAACTCTACCGCCACTACAAAAATCTAGCGTTATTATACACAATTTTAAATCTACTGCTGTTATCAATAAAATCTACCATCGAATAAGATAAATCTACAAGTCAAAATAAAATCTACCATCGACATAAACAAATCTACCGTTCAAAATAAGTCTACCGAGAATAAATTTACCGTTCGATTAATAAGTCTACCGCTCAAACTCAAGTCTACCAATGGTGAACTTAAGTCTACCGTTCGAAAACAAATCTACCACCGAATGTGACACAATAAGTCTACCGTTCAAAAATAAATCTACCGCTCATCAAATAAGTCTACGGACTCCAAAATAAGTCTACCAGATCGACTATAAATCTACCATCGTTGAGCGGTAGACTTTTTATTGCATCTGATTTTTTCTATATGAGTACCATTTTGCAACTAAAATATTCTTGTGGAAGATAAATAGATTGATGGGGTATGCTTGATTAAATGAGAAACTTTCATTGCATCTGATTTTTTCTATATGAGTACCATTTTGCAACTAATATTGACAAAAACATTGGCTTTTCCACATTTGTTACCATGGTTTTTTTGTGTACACCTACTTTTGTTCCGTTACCGTGCACCTCTTTTTTTGGGTCCTTACATTACATAACTAGGTTTGATAAGCTATACAAACATTCAAACACTGCATCTCTTCTTTTCTAGCTGATAACCATTTATCCCAACACAAGTCTCTTATTGCAGTTTAATTATGGAGCGGACACGGAATTTGTTGATTTTTGCTTGGATACAAAAACAAGAGTTAGAGAATTCTTTTCTCTTGAAATAACTTTAAAAGCGAAAGAAGAAGAAGATATACCTTGAAAACAAGTCAACAACCTATTTTGATGTCTTCTTCTTTCTTTTGATATGATTGGATTAGAAGTTAATATAAACAAATTAATTGGCCCTAGAGAGTGTCACAATATATATTTGATTATGGAGAATATATAAATTTCGTAGAAGAAGCACTTTTAAGGGAATAAGATTGCTTGGCTAAGAATGGAAATCCCTAATCCAATCAAAATGGCACACATCAAATATTCAAAAGCTCTATTTGATTATTAAAGGCTTAAAGACATCACCAAGAAACCCAATTATCCTAATGTAAATTATCCACCAAATAAGTAATGCATAAATTATAATTAACTTAAGGACGTGGGTCAAATGCTAACCACATGTTAGGTGCATTATAAAAATGTATATGCTTTGAACAAAACAACAATTTATAGCATCAAAGCATGGTCCTTAATTCGCCAGATCCTAAGTGAAAATGACCTCCTCAAATCGGCGAGAGGCGGGTTCTCACTTTTTCAATATTCAGATATATTTCTTCTTTCTGTTTTAGTATGTAGATTCCCATTTTTATCAAAATCGTACGCCTTTGATTTGGACAAGAAACACTACTCTGAATCTCTGATTACTAAATCGGCTAGCTCATCCATAACCAGTAGTCTGTTTTCTTTAAATTTATTATTTTAAAAACTGAACTACGACTTTTTCAAAAGGACACTAGACAATTCATAATAATTCAGTAGCAAATTATTAGGCAAAGATTTATATGCTGATTAGTTCTCTAAAAAGTTGGAGACATATTTGGCTGAACATTTAAAGTTCATATATTAGTTAACCGTTTTCAAAATTGCATCAACGTATATGTGTATATATACAAACTTGTTTTTGGTATCAGCAAAAATGAAAAATTCAGCGTATATTAAGCATGTAAAGAAGACTATTAAATAAATACTTAATTTTCAAAAAGTGATTTCAAAATCCTAAAATTTTATTAATAATTTTATTAAGTGATTATGTTACACATCGGTAGTTGGAGAAATGACATACAAATATACGGTAAAACCTCTATAAATTAATAATTTAAACCTCTATAAGCATGTTGGGACTTTGAAAATTTATTAATTTAGAGAGATATAAATTTATCGATAATATTAATTTATAGAGAAAAATCTTTTTTAGGTAATGATTTTCTTGAATTTTTTCCGAATGATGTTCTATTAAGGAACTTAATGAAGCGATTTGCAAAAATGACATATATTAACTTGAAATTATGAGTAAAATTTTCGATTATCGCAATAGAATGGATGTATCATAATAGACTACCTAACTACTAAACGGATATATATTCTTATGCATGAAATTTAGAAGAAATTATGGTTATTATTTTTTATGTTGATGTATACATTTAAAAAAAGTTATGTGTAAAAAATCAATTATGTTATCTAAAACTTTTCACAAGTTTAGGATACATACCGAGAAAACAATCCTAAATTTTTTGGATGCAACAAGTAACGTTAAAGATTAAGTCAAACAAAAATCATTAAAATCATGTTTTAGTACATTGTCATAGTTATATATATATATATGCATGATTATATATACTATTACTGGGATCATATTTTACATAGGAGTTTCAAAAAAATTATTATCTTATTACTTTATCAAATATTGGTAATTTTTACATTGGCCCGACTTGGGACCGGGAGATTTTATTAATTTATGGTGATTATTAATTTATAGAGTATTAATTTATGGAGGTTCTAATGTATATAGGGTAAGGGGTAACCTACTCATTGACCAATTAATTTTCAGTTGGAAGCCCATAAGAAATTCAAACTTAATATGGTATCAGAGCCACCCGATCGTTGGGCCACCCCGTGGATGTTGTTCTCATAATTGCCCACGCTAGAGATGTTGATGCATGAACGTGAAGGGGAGGGTGTTAAGTGATATTGTCCCACATCGGAAGTTGGTTGTGACACCCTTGAACCAAGTTTGAGGAAATTGGAGGGTGTGTCGATCGACACTAGTGTGGTGTGTCGATCGACAGGCTGAGTTTTGGGGCTTAAGGCCGGTTTGTTTGAGTGGTTGTCGATCGACACGAGTGATGTGTGTCGATCGACAAGGTTCTGAGTGGTTGTCGATCGACACAAGTGGTGTGTGTCGATCGACAGGGGTTTTAAATGATCGGTTTCTATTTCGATTTAAATCGGACGGTTCGTGTTGGTTCGGTTTGGAGAAACCTAGGGTTTCGTATTTAAGCATTTTTGGCCGCATTCTGATCGAAACAAAGGACATAATCAGTGGTAAAGAGTTTCAGAGGAGTTTCGCTTGTTTCCGGTGAGTTTCTATGAGAAAGGTTTAGTTATTGGGTGCTTTGGAGTAGAATTTCGTGGTGGTTGTCGTGGATCTCGTTTCTAGCCTCATTCCATCAGTTTCTATCCGAAAATCCAAGGTGAGTGTGTGACCATGGCTTCTGGGTCGATGGATCGTTAGGGATTCTTGGTGATAGGTTTGTATGCGTTGATTGATCTTGTGGTGATCAAATTGTGAATGCGTACGTTTGTTTTTGTGTTGCGATCGTTGTTTTGTGCAGGTTTTTGTACTGGCGCAAAGGAAGAATCGATCTGAGAGGATTATGATCGGTTCTCACAATTCTGCCAGGGGCCTGTCGAACGACACACATGAGGTGTATCGAACGACAGACCACTACGAGGGCTGTCGAACGACACACATGAGGTGTGTCGAACGACAGCCAGTTCAGAGGGTGTCGATCGACACCTAGTGGTAGTGTCGATCGACAGTTGTCTGATTGGTTGTGTTGAGCCGTTTGATGTTTGTGTGTTGTGTGTATGTATGTTTGTCTGAGCGGTCCATCGTGCATGAGTGTGCAGTCGTAGATGGGATGACCGTCTCACTGGGTATTTATGATAATACTCACGCATCTCTTTTTCCCATGTGATGCAAGTAAAGGCAAAGTGTGATTGTGGAATCACGCCTACGAAGAGGGAGATAATCTGGGGTCTCGGTTGTTTGCTTTTATTCCGTTATTGCTTTAGAACTGGCTAGGTTGTTGGCTTAGTTCTGGAACTTGATGAGTTTGTTTCTTGATGAACTGATTTGATTATTTAATTGAATTTGTTTTGGTTTAAGTTTTTGGTTATCCGTTGGTTGCTTTGTGAGTTTGATTAGATGTTGAGGAATGCTAATTCGAGTCAAATGTATTGTTTAACAAAAAAATGAGTCGGGTCGTTTCATAGGTGAAATAATAAAGTAATATATAAAGGGTTAGGGTTAATCCACTCCTTGACCAATTGGTTTTGAGTTGGAAGCCCATAAAAAATCCAAACTTAATATGATGTCAGAGTCGCCGATCGTTAGGCCACCCCGTGGATGTTGTTCCCACAATTGCCCAAGCTACAGATGTTCATACTTGAACGTAAGGGGAGGGGGGTGTTAAGTGATTATGTCCCACATTGATAGTTGGAGAAATAATATACAAATATATATATAGGATTATGGCCAATCTACTCATTGACCAATTGGTTTTCAATTGGAAGCCCATAAGAAACCAAATTCAATAAATTTCATCTCTACAACTTTTTTTTTTACATATAAAGATTGTGGTTTTTATTGATTAAGAGAGTTACACAAAAAAGATCCCACACCAAAACATGGAAACAAAGTCCAAAAGATGAAGCAAGCTAACAATTACAAGAAAGAAAATATTAAACCAACAAGGTCGTTAATCCGAAAAAGAACATATTTAGTGTCGACAATCCTTGCGAACAAGTCGAAACTCACTCCTTTGAAGAATAAACACGATCTGGGACTACAGAATCACCAAGCGGATAAATAATCATTATCCTCCTTACCCAATAATAAAGCAGATGCATTGTAATCAACCCTTCATACACTGCTCTGACATAGCGGAAACAACCGAGGCGTCACAAACGAATCAGAGACAACCTTGTCTCTTGAATAATATCAAGGAGATAGAAAGCAATGATGGGGAAGACTCTATATCCAAGGCGAAGAGAAACACTTTTATGGACGCCTTGACCGAAGAACAAACTGGCCAGATCAGAACGATAGCATCACAAGCACAAAGACAGAGCAAGCGCACTACAAAAAAGAGAGTGTATAGTGTCATTTATTTAATTAGTTTACATCATTTTTTTATTGACACAACTAAAATTACATCATTTCTATAACTAATTTATCTATTAATGATTCTAATCTTTTGCATCAATAAAAAAGACCGACGTAAATATTTTTCATCATTTATTACAAATGATGTTAATATATGTCACTTATAAAAAATGAAGCTAAATCTTACATCAATTTGTATAAGGGATGTTAAATATTTGTATCGGTTATAACAGTTGATGTTGAATATTTATGTCTTTTGTCTAGTTGATTTTATAATTACATCTACAATATGAAAGGAGGATGGCACTCTCCTCCTTCCACCACATCAGCAATATGTGTGTCTATGCACTTGCCACGTGTACCTATTATATAATCTCCATAGAGCATCACGTATCTCCTATCAAGTTTCCACGTCGATAACAAAAACTTCAACCGTCAACATGTTCGCTGCATCTTCGTTGTTGGGGTTTATAGCACATGATATCAACCATCAAACATTTTCTTTCGGATGCAAAATCGTCCAAACAAGCTAGTAGAGAAACTGAAGCATCAAATGAGAAACCAAATTGTGATTCTTGTTTAGACGTTCCATTTTCTCTTTAAAAATCTCCACGCCCCAAACCTAAAGGATTCAAATTCCTTCATAGGCCGAGAAGGGCGAAGAATCGCTTGTAGGTAATTTTATCTTATTGTCTTTGAATTCATTCTATTTTTAATCTGAAACCTTACTATTGTCATCCTTCAGTTTGCCGTCTCTTCGGTATCTAATCACTGCCACGACTCCAGTCACAATATATAGTCACGGTATATTCATCAATCTCCTCGTGGAGGAAGGATTTCGAGTCTACAAGCAGTAGCTCCGGAAGTGGTATAACGGGAAGAGCCTCCTCAGCCACAAACACAACGAGGTAACACATCTTTGGCTATAAAACAATTCTATTTAAGCTCATAGTAACATTGTACATGTTCACAACATATAGCAATACATTGACTTCTTTTTTGTTTTTCGTTACCCTATGGGATTTGTTGTGGAGTCTATGTTGTATTCTTGTACGTACTCATAAAAGTGAATTAATTTTGTTTCACTTCCTCCACTTTTGAAAACAATATACTAACTACTCATTGATATTTGAGTTCTTAATAGAATTCTCATTGTTTTCTTCAGCTTCTCTTGTGAGTTTCTCATCAAATAATACCGTTTTATTGGCAATTTCGCATTATCACTTCAAAGAGGCTAATGTTTTGTTATATTTGCCATAGGTTTTCCGGGTGAGGTGGAAGGGTTTAAACAAATCTAAATCTTCAGGCAACGAGAACAAGGATTTGATGAAACATGCACTCGCTTATTTGAAGACATACAATACAACTAAGGTAAGTATTCTAGGTAGTTAAATAGTTGTTTTTCCTTGTAGAGTGTTGCAATGCCAAATATATCGCTGCACAAGAATATTGAGCTCATGATAAAACTAATAAGGTAAACTACTCTGAAAAATAATTTCCAATTTATATGAAGATAAACAATATATTCGTGTGAGGTCATTCATAAGAGCTTACTGTTTTATCTGTACTTTTCAATAAAAATATTGTTTCTTCTTTGCTAGCTTTAGCTCAATTCATTCCTTTGTATACTCGAAGTGGCTAACAACTTCTAAGCCAATCCCGCTTTCTCCAATCTGCAACAGTTTTTCTCATTGAGGTAGCAATGCCTTACACTTAGGGTCTAAGAACTTAACTGGCAAACTAACGCCAGATCAAACACATCAAAATTGGTGAAAGGCAACAACCATAAATACCAGCTAGAAGATGAAAAAAAAATACAAAAAGGAAATAAGAGAATGGAAAGCAGTGTGTCCTCAAGATTTTTAATTTGTTTATCGTCCATAAAACCAAGAATTTTTGGACTCGCTTGTCAGCCAAGAGTTACATGGAGATTAAATTCGAGTTGGCTATGGCTGGGGTAAGTTAGTGGAACTGAGACCTAGCCATATGGATAGCCTTTGGTCTTGGAGGCATAAAGACATTGGCCGTATGGATAGCTATCATGAACTTATAACTCTTTTCCTTGGGGAAAACATGTACATAGCTAGGCATGACCACGGTTAGAGTTATTGCGGTTACGGTTTATTAACCACCGGTTATGGTTATGAATTTTGTTAACCTTAGCCTTAACCATTTAATATACGGTTAAAACGGTTACGGTTATATACGGTACGGTTAATACGGTTACGGTTAGATACAATTATATTTTTTTATTGAATATGATACGCTTATTATTTAGGTTATAATTATACAACTTTGTAATTTTTTTAAAAGAAATATTTAAACAAAAAAATTATTATGAAAATTATATTATTTAAAAATTTAATATATTTTAAAAAGTCATGGTCGTACCTTATATTTTTGAACGGTTTTAAATTAAATTCAAACTGAAAGAAATTATGATACAAAAGTTTTCAAACTGAAAGACATTATGACACCGAAAGAGAAGCTGCTCATCTACCAAACATATCGAAAGCATTTTGACGTTGTTTGTTCTCGAGTTGCACTTTCTTGAGTATTGATGGTTGGTAGATGAGCAGCTTCTCTTTCGGTGTCAAAATTTGAACTGGAAGACATTATGATACAATTTTTTTTTTTTAAGTAAAAATTAGAGTAAAGATGGCAAGAAGCAAGATTGATGAGGTTTGTTTTTGTTGTAAGATACTAACGCATGCATGCAAGAAACAAAATTTATAAAAGACTTTGTTCCTAAAAATGTGGTAATGTTCCTAAAAATGTGGTAATCAAACAAAATAAATCTTTGAAATTTTCTAAAACAGTTTTAAAAACAAATGGCTACTTATGTTTAACCAAGTCAATTAATCAAAATTATTTATTTTATGTAAGATAAACGGCTTTATTTATTTCAAACTTAAATAAATTTTTGAGTTTAACTAAAATATAGCTTAATTCACAATTTTCTCATAAAATTAATTAGAGGCCATGATAGTAGGCATTTATTAATCCGTTGCAACTTGCATCCACGATACTTTTTTGTTAATGTTAGTTTTTCCTAGTCTTTTTAAATTTTATTCTAAATTTGAGGTGTTTAAATATTATTTATATTAGTAAGAAAGCAATCAATTATATTATAACATATTCACTTTTACATTTTAGTTATTATTGATTTAATTTTTCTAAGTAATATAAAATTACAATCGATAAACATTGATTATATGTAATTTTACTATGTCAAATTTACCATATATAATTAATTATATATAATTTTAATTTGGATTTTAAAACGGTTACGGTTAAATTTTTAACCTTACGGTTAACCGGCGGTTTTTATACGGTTACGGTTAACAATTAACCATAACTAATGTACTTTTACGGTTAACGGTTACGGTTTTTTAACCGTTTTATACGGTTACGGTCTGGTTACAGTTTAAAATGGTACAGTTACGGTCCAAAATACGGTTACGGTTTGATTTTGGTCATGCCTATACATAGCACTATTAGGTTAGGTTAATTTTGTAGGTATATCTCTAGGTTACGCATTTAGAATTTATCATGGAATGGCAGTCTTAATGGATTGCCAGTGTAACAACATGCTTGGTTTCCTTGAGATATCTTAAATTGTCACAGACAAAGATAGAGCCACTACATATTGGTTTACAAGATCTGAAAAGTCTTCGACATTTGACTCTAGAGGGAACAACCAAGCTTGAGAGTTGAGACGGGATATCAAATTTGTGGATTTTGAGGACAGTGAAACTACTATATTCCAAAGTATGCCTAGATAAGATATGAGCCTATAGTTTAGATGGAATATCAAATTTGTCGACTTTGAGGACATTGAAGCTATTACATTCCAAAGTGTGGCTATTGTGATCCTAATAAAGGAGTTACAACTCTTACAAATGTATTCTTTGCCAAAATTCAGCAAAATTTATAAATTTCAAATTATATGTTAAAACTTTCTTAAATACTTTAACTACATCATCACAAAGTTTAATTTTTTTTATCATGAGCCTAGAAATTCTTTTTAGGGGATTTAAAAGCTAACTACAACCAAATCAAATCGAAATTATTGTAGCATAAAAGAAGTTATAGTTTACCAAACGCAAAACAAACTGAACCAAAAATGGTCCAAGAAAACAATTGTAACTCATCATATAGACTGGATTTTACCATATACGAAAACAAGTGTTATTTAAACAATTATAATTACTATAGACATAATACGAGTTGATGCAAAATTTATATACCACAAAATAGATTTTAATAAGTAAATTAAATATCATGGTGAAAAAAACTAGTTATTTAATTTAAATGATTTTTTTGGTCAACAAAATAAATTATTAACAAGCATAATGTACGAATAGATTAAGAATATATATAACTACATTAAGAGTCACACACAAACAAATATTCAATATTTTATCACAAAAAAAAATTGAACAAAAACGCGGATACTCACCTAGTCAATTATAAATAAATGATGCTAAAATAACAAAAATAAAATTCGCTTTTTGTCATTTTTTTTACAGTGGTATATTAGTTTTTGTATCACTTTTGAGGTGATGTTAAAATTCTATCAATCGTCAATAACCATTTAAAATATAAAATTATACTGAAATCAATTTAGTTTTTTCATTTATTTGAATAAAAAATTTAATTAAAAATTCCATAAATTATCCAAGGCACCATGTAAACCTAATTAAAGAACTACAAAAAAAATCAAACTCAGTCCTTAATTATAGACTTCCGATTTTACTGGCCCATTTGTTTAAGAGCATGATTATCGGTAAGTTTATTGAGGGTGTCTTTTATTAATTAATAATAAATGTTTAACACTAGAGGAGAGAGAAAGATCAAAACTTCTCCCTAATGACTCGGTTCTTTTGTTTTAAAGACAAATTGTTGAACTTGAATTGTTAAAACTGAAATAAACAATTAAATTATTTAAAAATTTAATAATTGAGAAACTTAAATGGGTGTTATGGTTATTCATGCTCTTAGTGGATTCTCGATGTGGGACAAAAGTAGGATGCATCCTGAAAAGATAATTAAAACTTAATTGCATCAGTTTTTTATTGATATAAATTTTGTATCATTTTCTTTAAGTAATGTTGACAAAATTTAGTAGTTGCATCGATTATTTAACCGATGTGAATAAATAATTTTTCATCAAATTTTCTAAAGTGATGCAAATTAACACATATTTGTATCAATTTTGATTAACTGATATCAAACAAACCAAAAACAATATCATTTATTATAATTGATATTAAACTACATATTTTATATCATTTGTTGATAAGTAATTTTACTTAGAAACGTTTAGTTTTCTGATACTATTTTAATGATGTAACATACTCATTTTTTGTAGTAGCGTGACAAGAACCCAAGAGACACACCCAAAAATAAGAACCACATCTTCAAACCGAACGAACATTACAAATCTAACAACCCAAACAAGGCAAGATCACTAAGACCAACATACTATTCTAAGTTAGAAGATGAGCCAAATCGGCACTACGTTACTAGGAAAGCGGAGAAATAGGCTCACCAAGCTCAACAAGAAACGGATTTGCTATCACCAACTAGAAGGTGAGCCGCACCACAAAATGAAATCTCGAAATCTTAATAGATCTGAGTTGAGCTCTCTCGAGACCGGCTGAAGAAGACGACTATGAACCAGAACCACCACCCAAGTTTGACGACACCTACCATTCACATACAGTCCAAGCCATAGCCAAAGATCTAAACTCATATCTACTAGAAAGACTATAGAGAATCTAGAAGCAAAATTGCAGAAAATTAAAACCAGGATTCTAATATACACAAGCTCCATCGTCGGTGTAGAGAAAGCCACCGAACACCGTAGCCAAGTTTGAAATCCGAGAAGTGAAAAATTGCAGCTGTCGGTGGAGAGGTAGAGAGAATATTAGGTTAAAAAGGAAAAGTTTTTTTTGATATAGTTATATACTAATTCTTTCATCTCTACAACTTGGAAAATATTAACAACAGAAGACTTTTAAAAAATAAAAAATAAAAAACTCTAAAAAATGGACTAAATAAATTGATCATGAACAACAACAAAAATTGCTATCTATACATGATGTATGCTTATCGTAGAGGAGCCAAGCCAACAATCAAAGTGTAGGACCCGCACATCTACCCAAAGATCTTGCCACTATCTGGTATCGACACGCGTCCATATGCGTGAGAGACATCAGGTGGTCCATGCCGGTCCAATTAAATTAATCGTTGTTTAACCCAATGAGTGTTCGAAACGTTTTGAGCCGACTAAAGAAAGTCCCGTGGCTAACTGTCACGTATGAAAAGTTTTAACAATCATTTTTTAGTTGACAGTAAAAGTTGAGCGTCGTGTTTGGGATATGCTTGAATTTGAGTGGGTACTTCGTTGACTTTTTTTATCACTTACGTTTAATGTCGCCTCAACTACAGCATACATTAGTCAATGTTTGTTTCTACTTCGTGCTTTTATAATCAGTTTGAAACCAATGTTTTTAAAACCGAACAAAAGACCAAACCGAAGAAGTTTTTGGATCATTGTGAAGTCGAACCGGGTCGAACTGGATTTAATAATTTTTTTAAAAATAGTAATATAAATAGTTTTTATATAACTATAATATTCAAATATATAATATAGCGTTTAAATAAATATATTTTTAAAAATTAGTCATGAGAAAAATCATTTTAATAACAAAAAACCTATTTAATGACAAATAGTTAAGTTTATATGTAAAAAAAATTAAAAACATTAAACCATAAGAAAAATTAACTAAATTCAAAACTAGTATTTGTTTCTATAAATTTTAATCATAAAAAATTAAATATGAAAAAACATAAAAAAAAAAAAATTCAAAAAAAAAAAAATTCAGACTCGGGTCAATCCAACCCGGCTAGCTGGATAGGTTCGCGGTTGAACCCGATCCGACCCCCGGTCCGGTCCGGTGTTCAAAACACTGCTTGAAATATGTCGGTTATAGTAACACTATTCTAGCTCCAATTGGTTACTACATTTAAATATACTGGTTTAAATAATTTTTGAGCGGTTAAGAAAAAAGATCATTAAAAAAACATTAGACCAAGTTTATGGAATCCATAAACTTGTTTGAGTTTATTTAGATTAAATTATATTAAAAATAATAAAATGAGTTAACTGTACCAAAAAAAAGATTATGAGAAAGAACTTATTATGAGAGAGAACTTTTGATACAATTTCAAAAGGACACATGTTGAATTTAATACTAAACTAACGTGGATAAACCTTTAAAAAGTATATAGATAATCATGCCCTTAGAAACGACGAAATATATAATACGATTGAATTGAAGCAAGCGGTTAACCACTATCTATTTGAGTATCAAACGAATTACAAACGCCTCAGTTAATTATCTAAAGTTCTAAACTATTTTTCTAACTATCTATTTAAAATTTGTTTTAACCACTCGTTTTTACTATTCTTCTTATTGATAACAAACACACGACTGAACTATCTCACTGTCTAAAACGAGATAACAAATTAAAACCATTGTGTTTCCTTTCTACATAACGCTTTGTTTGAAAAAAAATTGTTTATAGATATGACATAATCTTAAACTAGTTTTTTTGTGTGGCTATACTACATTCTAGAAAACATGGATATAACAACGGGAGTACTGGTTATTACTTCTTCCGTTACAAATTATTTGTCATTCTAGGTGTTTTCACATAAATTAAGAAACAATTAAATTTTTCGTTTTACCCCTTATTAATACATTATTTTGTTTGATAGAAATAATTATTAAGCTGAAAGTTATGAGTAAAAAATGGAAAAATAGTAATAAATCTGCATTGGAAATACAGAACGATAAGTAATAAAAAATAAAGGCTAGAATGACAACTAAAATGCAACAAAGGGAATAGTTTATTACTAATTCGGGAAAAATAGTTGCCATAAATTTGCAACGATTATAGAATCATCGTTAGATATTCATGATATTGCGTTCCCATAGATAATTTATTGCTAGTTTTCTTTTGCAAATAATTTATCACTAGTTTTCTCTCATATTTTTTAGAATGCTAGATTGTTCAAAAATCTTTCAGTCTATGTCCATCCCTAGACATCTCCACTCTATGCCCATTTCGAGAAGTATTCACCATCGGCTTGCTCCCTAGAAGTTCTTATCACCTACTCACTACTAAACATTATAATTATCTACTCGTTTTCCACATGTCATCACCATCAACTCACTTCCTAGAGATCTTCGATGTTTGCTCGCTCTCGAGATGTACCTCGCCTCATTTTCTTTTGGAGGTTCGTCACCACTCACCATCTAGGATAAGTGTAGAAGATGAACCACCATCTAACTCTAAGGAATATAACTATTTTGTAGTGAGTGCTAGTTTAATTTGTTATCGGCTTTAACTTTTACATTTCATTCGGAAGGTCTTACTTTCTATTGAACAATAGTTTTTATTTACAACATATCTCCTTGCAAAAACATATAATAAATGTATAACTTTTTGAATCCTCTTTAATCAAAATTCTAATATCGAATATCAATTGTTTCAAAATAATGAGTAATTTTGTTATGAGAAATAATTAATGTAATGTGCATATATCTGTGGATGCCGGAATTCGCACAATTAGATTTGTAAGGGTTTCGAGAGGAAGTTGAGATTTCTGCGTTAAGCTACGAAATAGAAAACGATGAGCAAAGAAAAACTAGGGTTTGTTATTGCTTTGTATTGCTTTTGTGAATAAAGTTGTGGATCCCTTTCTCAAAGGATGTACATCGAAATATATACTCGACTAGGTCGGTTTAGGGTTACAACAAGATAAAGGAAATTATCCTCATTCTTCGGGACTCGTCTCGACCCTCTTTCCTTATTGAGTTTATATTCTCGAAGAAAAAGGAAGTTTTCCTTATTTCGCCATGACCTCTTCTTCTGAAGGCGGCTTCCCTCGTGGGCTTCTCCTGATGGGCTAGACTTGTTCAGAACTCGTCGGCCCGATAGGCTTGCCACTCTTAGCGACTAACCATCTCTTCAGAAGAGACTCTCCTCGGCGAAATGCAGTTGATCCCGTTTAACCAGAAATATGCAAGGCCTTTCGTTTAGCAGGTTTTCGCCTAGGCGGTTTGGCTTGCAGATTTCACCTAAGCGGTTTGGTTGGCAGATTTCGCCTAAGCGGTTTACCTTGCTCGGCCAAACTGAACCAGGCAGCTCGGCCAAAAGTGCCTCACCGGTTCGGCCAAAAGTGCCTGACCGGTTCGGCCAAAAGTGCCTCACCGGTTCGGCCGAAAGCGCTTAGGCCGTTCGGCCAAAAGTGTCTGACCGGTTCGGCCAAAAGTGTCTGGCCGGTTCGGCCAAAAGTGCCTCACCGGTTCGGCCAAAAGCGCTTAGGCCGTTCGGCCAAAAGTGCCTGACCGGTTCGGCCAAAAGTGCCTCACCGGTTCGGCCAAAAGTGCTTAGGCCGTTCGGCCAAAAGTGCCTGACCGGTTCGGCCAAAAGTGCCTGACCGGTTCGGCCAAAAGTGCCTCACCTGGTTCGGCCAAACCTGTCTGACCGGTTCGGCCAAATCTGTCTGACCGGTTCGGCCAAACCCGGCCTAACTTTCATATTTGGCAGCAACAGTGTATTTGGCTATTTGGCTAACTTGTCTGCTCAACGACTCAACCATATATCACAGCGCCCTTATCATTACCGACTGTTGTTCTCGGGGAAGGGATTTCCGACCCCAACAGTTAGCCCCCAGCCCGTTAGTATGATAATAGTAGCGGGGCGGTAACTCGTCTGAGTAAAGAGAACAATAGTTATAAATTTTTACCAGAGTAATCACTTGGAAGAGACCGATGTGATGTTCTGACCGGGGTCCCATTTTGTCTGATGAAAACATCCAGTGTTCTTGAAGATAAAAGATACTGATATTCTTGAAACGTACTGGACGTCACGCTTCCCGAGGTGAAATAGTCTTCCTTTATAAAACCATTCTTCTCCTCCTACTTTTACCTCATCTCATTCTCTTCCCCACTCTCACTCTTCAAGGTACTCTCTCTCCTCTCCTTCTCTCTCTTAGTTTTTTTTGTTTTGTTCCTTGTTTCGCCGAACGGCCATCTTCTTAGGATAGTCCGGGTCCTGGTTTGGGAAAGATTTCGCCGAACCGGTTTGAGGAAAGAGATTTGGCCGAAGGCCTTGCGGCCGGTTTCGTCGAGGAGGCTTTGCGGCCGCTTTTCGCCGAACCGGGTACCGTTTCGCCGAAGGGGACTAGGAGAAGAATTGGCCGAACCGGTCCCAAACCGGAGTTTGGCCGAAGCGGATTCCTCGAGGAGTTTCGACCGAACCGGTCTTTTTGCGATTTGGCCGAACCGGGACTTGGACAAGAATTCGCCGAAGGGGGCTTGGAGAATAATTCGCCGAAGGGGACTTGGAGAATTATTCGCCGAACCGGAGTTTGGCCGAAGCGGATTCTTCGAGGTATTTTAGCCGAACCGGTCTTTTGCGATTTGGCCGAACCGGACTTGGGGAAGAATTCGCCGAACCGGACTTGGGGGAGAATTCGCCGAACCGGACTTGGGGGAATATTCCGCCGAACCGGACTTGGAGTATAATTCGCCAAACCGGACTTGCAAAAGAATTCGCCGAACCAGGCTTGGGGAAGAATTCGCCAAACCAAGCTTTGGGGAAGAATTCGCCGAACCGGACTTGGAAGAGAATTCGCCGAACCGGGCTTGGGGAAGAATTCGCCGAACCGGACTTGGAAAAGAATTCGCCGAACCGGGCTTTGGGGAAGAATTCGCCGAACCGGACTTGGAAGAATTCGCCGAACCGGACTTGGAAAAGAATTCGCCGATCCGATCCCAAACCGGAGTTTGGCCGAACCGGTTGACGAGATCCCTTGGATGGATCCTTACCCCGTTTTGCCAGAGTTTGACGAGATTCCTTTCGTAGTTAAGTCTGAAGGATACGAGTGGCCTGCGGAAGCAATTTTAACTCAAGAACAAGAGAAAGAATTCCTCAACGTTCTTTTTGTAGAGAAGAAAGCGCGTCGAGGTCGACAAGGAATGAAGTATAAAAAGTGGGGGAATCCTGATCCCCCAGGGTCCACTCTATGCTCGGCAGAGTCGTTAGACAAACTCAGGACTGAATTCGAAGTTCCTGACGAAGTTGAGTTTTGTCTCCCAAGGTCTTCCGATCGAGCTAACGATCCCCCCCCCCTGGCTATTTTACCATGTATGAGAATTCTATCTAAGAATGCTTCCTCACTTTCCCTATCCCACCGGTGATCCTTGACTATTTTTGGAGACACAAGATAGCCCTTGCTCAGGCGACCCCTCGAGGTATTCGACACTTGGTTGGAATACTGGTTCGGGGCAGAGAATGTCGCAAAGATGTCACCGTCTACCATTACATGAATCTATTGAAGATTGGTAGCAGGGGTATGGTTGGGAATGATATGATCGTTGCCATAGGAGCTCATGTTGGTTGTCTGGTTATCGACGATCATCCTACCAAGGATAGGCATTGGATCAACTACTTCTTCTACGTCAAGATTTTCGAAGCGTCTGTGGGTGATCAATGGCTTGAGAAAGTAGTTACGCGATGGAGATATCGCGGTAGCTAGTTGTCATTCAGTCTTAGTCTAGGATTTTCCTTCTGCTTGGTGTCTTTTTTAGGAAACATTTGAATCCTAACCTTGATCTTTGTTTATGTTTCGTGCAGGTCCGTCCGGATTTCCACCCTGCCCAGACGGTTTTTTCACTGACTTCCTTCCTGCGGTTAGATACGAGCGGCACCTCTGTTTTTGGGAAAGGACTTTCCATTTTCAAAGAGTCAAACGAGCGATGGGATACTTGTCCTTTCGTGAGGAGATGGCAGCTCAGGAGCGCGCGCAGGCTGAGAATTTGGCAGCTGGCATTGAAACGAACCCTGCTGGAGGGCAAGAAGGTGGAGTTCAAGACCAGCCGATCGTTAGCGGTGAGATCTCCGAGGTTCCCCAGGAGAAGCTGAAGAAAAGTAGGCGTTCAAAGAAACCCCCAAGGGTCCCCGTTCCCGACGAAGTCATTCCCTCTTCCGAGGCAGGAGCTTCCGCTTCAGGCACCGCTCTCGAGCAAGATGGGGAGTCTCACAGCTCTCGGCGAAAGAAGAAGAGATCTCGTCGAAGTTCGAGCGTTGGCCAGGTTCAGAGCCCTGTTCGTGCGGTCCTCTCCGATGGGATTTCGGAGAGTGTGATTGATGACTCGAAAACGGCCGCATGGTTTGCGAACATCCAGTATCATGGTAGTGATGGACCTCTTCCTGCCGAGCTAGTCGCAGATCCTGACTTTGGGTTGATGTCTCGCCACGGATCCAGAGTATGTCGTAACGTGCAATTCCTTCAAGTGAGTTTCCAAAAGTTTTTTGAGGAGATTTCTCTAAGTGTTTAAACCCTTTCTTTTTGGTCCCTCAGCACTTTGCCGCTGCGAACAGGCTAGCCCGGAAGCTTTACGATCGCGGAGAGCTTTCCAGGAAATCGTGCTCAGACGCTCAGACTCGATTAGGAATCGAAATGGAGCACAGGAAGAGTGTGAAGTCCGAGTTGCAGGCCTATCAGATGAGATGCGTTGAGGCGGAAGAGCGTGCCGTTGAAGAAAGTGCTAAGGCATCGATACTCGAGCGGCAACTAGCTGACGAGAAGACCGGCATAGCTTCCAGGATTAAGCGTGCGACCAAGGCTGCGATGCGCACTTTTGCCACCAAGTTCCAAGGCAAGATCGACCGTGCCAAAGAGAAGATCAGGACCCTTGGCGGGAATCCAAAGAAGAAACTAGTGCAGCTAGCTCAAGTCGAGGCGAACATTGAATTTGCTAGAATTATGCGCGAGGCCCCTTACTCGTTTGACGCTGAAGTAGCCAGAACCGAGGCTTGGTTACCAAATGTTGCTGGCGGCGATGTGGAATTTGACAGTCTTTTTGCTGGATTAGACTTTGACTTGGTCATCTCGCCTATCTCTTCTGATTCATCAGGTACTGCTCGGGACAATGTGTCGCTCGAGACTTTGGCCACGGATGTGGGTGTCCGGGCTTTTGATGGATCGATGATAGATGAGCTGGGAGTGAGTCGTGATGATGATGAGTATGTTAACATTGTCGACTAGGGCTTCGCAGGATGAGTTGTCTCTTGTTTCTTTTTCGGCTTTGCTTTCCTTTCCCTAAAATTGTCCTTGTGGCAATGTCTTTGCTTCTGTTTTTGTTTGTGTGTCTTTATGCCTTGCGTCGCGTCTTGATGTAAGGCAATCTATGTACGAGACTTTCATGACATGTTACCTTCGATTATGATATTTCGCTGAATGGTTTAGTTTGTAAACGTTTCGGTTTTGTGGTCTCTTGATGCTTTAGCTTTAGAGGCTCGCTTGGCGGTGTTTTCTGAACACGTCTGTCCAGAAACGATCACGCCTTTTGACTTGACCAACGTGTTGTTGGATTTTCTGAATGATTATTCGGTGTATAAACCTAAGTAATCATTGACAGCTGCTTTTTACCAACGTGCTGTTGGGTTTTTGAATGAACGCTCGTGACCAGAAAGGCCAAGAACGGGTCATTAGAATCAGTCGGAGTCAAAAGCCCGGAAACTGATTGTTATAACTTATATAGCGCGCTTAGGATCCGAGAGTGGATGTCAATGTGTTCAGGTTCACACATTGTTGCTGTGGCCAGCAGCAACGACAGTGGTTTGAACTTGCTCAAAAGAGGCTTCGAATAATCCATTGAAGATGTAAAGATTGAAGCGAAGAGCTTGATTTAAAAATGGGAGTATATGAGTATACATACCCCACTCCCCCCCTTTTTACGGGGGAGGGCAACTGAACTCGTCCGAAGACAAGCTGCCTACGTACCCTTTGCAGGGATCAAGTTGCCTCGTAGTTCGTTAACGCACTTACTCCCCCCCCCTTTGAGACGGAGGAGGGCAACTGAACTCGTCCGAAGACAAGCTTCCTACGTACCCTTTGCAGGGATCAAGTCGCCTCGTAGTTCAAGGCAGAAGCCTTAGGAGAGGACTAATGATAGTACCTCTTTAAGTGCTTCGCATTCCACGAATGGAGTATTGGCTTGCCGGCCATGGTGGCGAGCTCATAGACGCCGGGACGGACCACGGTGGTGACTTTGTAAGGTCCTTCCCAGTTAGCTCCAAGTTTTCCCGCGTTTCGCTCTGCTGTGTTTTGGAAAACTTCCCGTAAGACCAAGTCACCTTCGCGGAAACGTCTGACTCGAACTTTAGAGTTGTAGTATCGTGCGGCCGCGTTTAAATAGTTGGCTATCCTGATGAGTGCTTGACTACGCCTTTCGTTAAGGAAGTCCAATTCATCGAACAAAAGCGAATCGTTGAGATCTTCATGTTCTGGTAAGAGACGGCGTCGTGGTCCTGGGGAAGTGATCTCGGAAGGTATGACGCATTCGGTGCCATAGACAAGTACGAAAGGAGTTTCGCCCGTTCCGCGTTTGGGAGTGGTGCGGTGGGACCATAGAACGCCTTCCAGCTCATCTGCCCAGCGACCCTTCTTCGCGTCCAAACGTTTCTTAAGGCCATCGAGAATCATTTTATTCATTGCTTATGCCTGTCCATTTCCCAGGGGATGACGCGGAGTAGATTTGTTGAGTCGAATTTTCCACTTTGCGCAGAAGGCCTCGAATCTGTTGGAGATGAACTGAGAACCGTTATCGATGATAATTTCGAATGGAATTCCGTGACGACATATGATGTTTCTCCAGACGAAATTTTCGACTTGGGCGTCTTTGATAGTTGAGTAAGCCTCAGCTTCCACCCACTTTGAGAAATAATCTGTTAAAACAAGTAAGAAGCGCTTTTGTTTTGACGCATGCAGAGGTCCAACGATGTCCATCGCCCATCTCATGAATGGGTAAGGAGAGGTGACGGAAGAGAGCTTCTCCGTTGGTTGATGAATTTTTGGAGCATGACGTTGACATCTTTCGCACTTAGCTGAAAACTTGATGCAGTCGCTCACGATGGTAGGCCAGAGGTGGCCATGTCGCTTTATTTTTATTGCCAAGGCTTTGCCTCCTGAGTGATTGCCGCATGACCCGCTGTGTACTTCTTCCATGACTTGTCTGGCCTCTTGTCCCTCTACGCAGGTGAGCAAAGGACCGGAGAACCCGCACTTGTAGATGTTCTCGTCTAACAGGACGTATCGAGCAGCTTGCTTCTGTAACTTGCGGGCTGCCCACTTGTTGCTAGGAAGCTTTCCACTAACGATGTAAGCACGGATTTGGTCCATCCAGGGCTTATCGCATCCGTACTCAGGTTCTCCATCAGTTTCCATCGGGACAGATGTGTCTTGGTCATGATCTTTCAGCGAGAGGTTGTCAGCGTCCGGGGCATTCTCATCGTCAGTTATAGGCGTTGCCAATGGCGGATGCGTGGGCTCTGTTTCTTCTGCTGCTTCTGTCATCTCCATGTCTTGTGGACTCGTCTCGAGTGATTCAGCAATGGCTTTTGCTTGTCTCGCGATCTGAGATCGTGTTGAAATAGCGAGCGCCGTACCTTGTTGGATGCTGGGAAATTCGATGAACTCCACGGGGATTACCCGCTTCAAAGCCGGATCTTTTCGAGGAGCTGAGGCGGAGGCAAGGTTTGCCAATGCGTCAGCGTCGACGTTTTCCCCTCGAGGAATTCGTGTTAGCGTAAACTCTTTGAATGTCGAAGCAAGGTCCCTGACTATCTTTACATAGGATTCCATCCGATCGTCTTTTGTTGCATACTCGCCGCTGAATTGGCTGGTAACAAGCTGTGAATCGCAGAAAGCGTGAACATGCTCGATGTTGAGTCCTTGGGCGAGCCTCATTCCAGCGATGATGGCTTCATACTCTGCTTCGTTGTTGGAGGCTTTGAAGCCTAGACGAAAAGACTGTTCAAGGATCTCGCCTGTTGGCGACGCTAGGCGTATTCCTACTCCAGAGCCATTCTTAGATGACGAGCCGTCGACGTGTAGTTCCCAGGTACCCGGTCGGACCTCCTTTAGCATTTGATCCTCAGGGAGTTCGATGAGGAAGTCTACCAATACTTGTGACTTGTTGCATGTCCGCCCTCTGTATTCGATGTCGTACTCGCTGAGTTCTATTGCCCACTTGGCTAACCTGCCAGATTGACTTGGGCTATGCAAAACCGAGCGCAAAGGGAAGGTGCTGAGAACTACGATGGAGTGAGCTTGGAAATAGGGCCTTAGCTTTCGTGATGCCATGACGATGGAAAGTGCAAGCTTCTCCAATTGAGGATATCTTGTTTCAGCATCGGTGAGAGTTTTGCTGACGTAGAAGATGGGTTTTTGCTCGCCTCGTTCCTCATGTACTAACACAGCACTAACGGCTGTTTCAGAGATAGCGATGTAGAGGAAAAGAGTTTCTCCAGTTATTGGTTTAGCAAGGATAGGCGGCGTTGCTAAATACTCTTTAAGCTGTCTGAAAGCGTCTTCACACTTGTCTGACCATTCAAACTGTTTGTTCCCTCGCAGCGTGTTGTAGAAAGGCAAGCATTTGTCAATTGATCGTGAGATAAATCGGTTGAGTGCAGCTACTCGTCCGGTTAATCTCTGTACTTCACGTTTGTTTCTCGAAGATGCCATTTGGATTAACGCGTCAATCTGCTTTGGATTTGCTTCGATGCCGCGGTGAGTGACCAAGTATCCTAGGAATTCTCCAGAGGTAACCGCAAATCTGCATTTCGTCGGGTTTAGTTTCATGTCGTAAAGATTGAGCTGGTTGAAGCATGCTTCCAGGTGCGAGATGTGATCCTTTTCCTCAAGGGACTTCACGAGCATATCGTCTATATACACTTCCATTGTTTTGCCTAGTTGGTCTTGAAACATCTTGTTGACGAGTCTTTGGTATGTTGCTCTAGCGTTTTTCAGGCCGAAAGGCATAACCTTGTAACAGTAGCACCCGCGGTCGGTTATAAAGGCGGTCTTTTCTCTGTCTTCGGGATGCATTAGGATCTGGTTATAGCCCGAGAAGGCGTCCATGAATGTCAACAGTTTGTTCCCTGCTGTTGCTTCCACTAAGCGATCGATGTGAGGCAGAGGGAAACTGTCTTTAGGGCACGCCTTGTTTAGATCCGTGAAATCAACGCAGACACGCCACTTACCGTTCTTCTTTTTTACCACGACTGGGTTGGCGAGCCAATCAGGGTATTTGACTTCGGTGATAGATCCGACGCGTAATAGCCTTTCGACTTCGTCGTTTACCGCTTTTGCTCGTTCGGGGCCGAGCTTCCTCCTTTTCTGTTTTATTGGTTTGAACGTCGGATCGACGTTGAGTTCGTGGCTGGTGACGTTGATGTCTATCCCTGGCATGTCTTCTGCTGCCCAGGCGAAAGTATTGATGTTTTTCCGGAGGAAAGCCACGAGCTTCTTCTTAAGATCTTCATCAAGGGTGGCCCCGATCTCTACGCATCTCTCGGGGTGTTGTTCGTCGATGCATACAGATATCACAGGTTCGCAGGTGGGTCGTTCTTCTTCTACACGACCTTCTGCAATCTGTAATTGCTATAAGAGGTCAGTTAGGTTCTTCACCTGTTCGGGGCTAGTTCTTTCTCTTTTTCGTGATTTCTGAGGCTCAGGGGCGTCCTTCTTCTTCTCGATGTTTCGCATCTTATGCTCGGCCAGAAAACAGGTACGGGAATCCCTCTGATTTCCCCATATTGTCTTTATGCCGATGGGAGTTGGAAATTTGAGGCATAAGTGGTACGTTGAAGGCACGACTCTCATCAGGTTGAGCCAAGGAGTTCCCATGATCACGTTGTAGATCGCTGGATGATCGGAGACAGTGAAGTCGACCATCTGTTTAACGTTGCCAGCTTGGACAGGAAGGCGAATTGTTCCCATCGTCATGGTTGTTTCGCCAGAGAAACCCGTGATGGGCTTAGGCCTTCCTTTGATTGTGGATAGATCAATCTTCATTCGCTCAAGCGTTTTCCTGAAGATGACGTCCACCGAACTCCCTGTATCGATAAGAACGCGAGCGATGTTGAAATCGTAGATGGTTAGGTTGATTACCGAGGGATCATTATGTGGTTGGTCGAGGCCTTCAGTGTCTTTCTCGTCGAAAGTGATTGAGTCGCTGGAAAGCCTTGGCTTTGCGGGTGCTGATATGTTTGCGCAGACATCAGCGCGAAGTTGATAAGCTTCGATCGCGGTCTCGTCGTCAGCACAGTATTGTGATCCTCCCATTATCATGTTGATAACCTCGCGTTGTTCTCCGTTTTCTACGCCATCATCGCGACGGTGACGTCTGGGAGTGTCCACTTGTTGTTCGACCTCGGTAGGAGCTTTCTCCACTGGCTTGAAGTCTGACAAGCTGTTGTTGTTTTTTAAGGTGCCTTCTGTGAGTTTGGCTATGAGCTGTCGCCCTAACTCTCGGCACCTTGCGGTTGAGTGTCCACTAGATTTGTGGAAATCACAATACAGCTTCTCGTCATAGTCCTTCGACTCTCTGGTCCAGGTGTTGTTCCAGGTTCCTCTGCCGCGACCGCGCCCACGGCCTCGTCCGCGTCCGCGACCTGATGACTCTACTTGATAGTTGTGAGCCCCTCCGGATCCTCCTTCGTAGGTAGGATTGTTTTTCTTAGGTGCGGCGACTTTGGCTGGTTCGCTTGCTTGTTTGGTCTTTCCGCCTTTCCTGGCTTGGACTTCCTCTTCGGTTCGAGCGAAGTCGGCTGCACGGTGGAGAGCGTCTTGAATTGTTATCGGCGTGTTGAGGCTCATCTCTTGCCAGAATGGAGACGGGCACCGAAGCGCCCCTCGCAGGGCTTCCAAGGCTGACTTGTTGCTGATACCTTCGACCTTTGAAAGTGTGTTTTTGAACCTTGTCATGAAAGATCGAAGACTCTCGGTCTCGCCTTGCTTGTTATTCCATAGCTCCGAGTCGTAGATCTTCCGTTCCATGAAGATGTTGTAATGTTGAACGAACAACTCGGAAAGCTGAAGAAAGGTGTGAACTGAGTTCTTCTCCAGCTTGTAGAACCATTGTAGCGCAGGCCCCTTGAGACTTTCCACAAACAGCTTGCAGTAGACGATGTCTTTTTCCGTTTCCTTGAAGTTTGCTCTCCCCAAGGCAACTTCGAATTCCATCAGATGATCCGAAGGGTCAGTGGTTCCTTCGTAGATGGGTAACTTGATCCTTCCAGGATCGAAGATTTTCGTTTTCGCGATTCGTTCGTCGAAGGGTGTATTCCTCGCCTTTTCTAGAACCTAGGCGATGGCAGGAGCCTTTCCCGTTCCCTGATGCATCTGCGATTGGGTGTACTTTAGGTCTGAGGTCACCCGATCCATCTGAGCTTTAACTACAGCGAGCTCTGCAGCGTAAGAGCGTTTGAATGCTCTGCGCTCCTGCTCCTTCTTGTACCTCTCTTCGCTAGAGTAGTTGGAGTATTCCGCGGTGTCCCCCACAATCTCTGTCTTGGAAGAGCTTGACGCGCTTCGAGTGTCAGGGGCGCGTGGTTCTTATCGGTTTCCTTCTGGACCTTCCGCCCGTGTACGCTTTGCGGGAGCTGGTTCCTCTGCGTCGGAGACGTCCACGACGCGTTCGGGGGACTTGTCCGTCTCTCGACGCGGAGGCGGTGGTGGTAGATCCTCTGGGTTTCCCCGAGTAGTGCGAGGCGCCGAGAAGTCGAGTCGCTGAGGGTCGACGCGCTCTCTGAGTCTCGCCGTGTTGGTTCTTTCGCGTTTTCTTCGCGAAAGGGCTTTCAGTTCCTTCGAGTTTTCCTCGATTATCTTGGCTTGCTTCTTCTGCTCGGTGAGGAAGTCTGCTAGCATTTTCTTCACCTCGGTGAGGTCACCATCAGCAGGATTTTTGGCAGCAGTAGCCTCGATCGAAGGTTCTCTTTCCCGGTTGTCTCTGCGGGACGTGTTCTCTTCGCCACTCACCATCTTTGAGTTGTTACGTAGCTTTTTGGTGTAAGAAATTCTCTAGTTCCCCTTAGTCGGCGCCAAATTGTGGATGCCGGAATTCGCACAATTAGATTTGTAAGGGTTTCGAGAGGAAGTTGAGATTTCTGCGTTAAGCTACGAAATAGAAAACGATGAGCAAAGAAAAACTAGGGTTTGTTATTGCTTTGTATTGCTTTTGTGAATAAAGTTATGGATCCCTTTCTCAAAGGATGTACATCGAAATATATACTCGACTAGGTCGGTTTAGGGTTACAACAAGATAAAGGAAATTATCCTCATTCTTCGGGACTCGTCTCGACCCTCTTTCCTTATTGAGTCTATCTTCTCGAAGAAAAAGGAAGTTTTCCTTATTTCGCCGATGACCTCTTCTTCTGAAGGCGGCTTCCCTCGTGGGCTTCTCCTGATGGGCTAGACTTGTTCAGAACTCGTCGGCCCGATAGGCTTGCCACTCTTAGCGACTAACCATCTCTTCAGAAAAGACTCTCCTCGGCGAAATGCAGTTGATCCCGTTTAACCAGAAATATGCAAGGCCTTTCGTTTAGCAGGTTTTCGCCTAGGCGGTTTGGCTTGCAGATTTCGCCTAAGCGGTTTGGTTGGCAGATTTCGCCTAAGCGGTTTACCTTGCTCGGCCAAACTGAACCAGGCAGCTCGGCCAAAAGTGCCTCACCGGTTCGGCCAAAAGTGCTTAGGCCGTTCGGCCAAAAGTGCCTGACCGGTTCGGCCAAAAGTGCCTCACCGGTTCGGCCAAAAGCGCTTAGGCCGTTCGGCCAAAAGTGCCTGACCGGTTCGGCCAAAAGTGCCTGGCCGGTGACCGGTTCGGCCAAAAGTGCCTGGC
This sequence comes from Arabis alpina, assembly GCA_900128785.1. NCBI lineage: Eukaryota > Viridiplantae > Streptophyta > Magnoliopsida > Brassicales > Brassicaceae > Arabis > Arabis alpina. Next base: position 17,413,653 of record LT669790.1, read on the forward strand.
CGGTTCGGCCAAAAGTGCCTCACCGGTTCGGCCAAAAGTGCCTCACCGGTTCGGCCAAAAGCGCTTAGGCCGTTCGGCCAAAAGTGCCTCACCGGTTCGGCCAAAAGTGCCTGACCGGTTCGGCCAAAAGTGCCTCACCTGGTTCGGCCAAACCTGTCTGACCGGTTCGGCCAAATCTGTCTGACCGGTTCGGCCAAACCCGGCCTAACTTTCATATTTGGCAGCAACAGTGTATTTGGCTATTTGGCTAACTTGTCTGCTCGACGACTCAACCATATATCACAGCGTCTTTATCATTACCGACTGTTGTTCTCGGGGAAGGGATTTTCGACCCCAACAATATCCATTTTAAATTATAAAACTAAGTGTAGTAAAAGCACTAACCCAAAGCATGATAGCCATTTGGATAGAGTTTAATCAATGATTTATTTCTAAAGTATTAGTATAAAAGAAAGTTAAGTAAAAAAAAGTGAAGCTAATTTTGTTGTTATTACAAAAGAGAAAGAGCTTTAATACTTCGATTCAAAAATTTAAACACTCAAAGTAGATCAAAATTGTTGTTAAGTGTGAAAAATTACAATACTTAAAAAAACAAAGTCAACATGTATATGAACTTTAACAATACAATCGGAAAATGTATACTGTCAACTTTCTATAAACGATATGACTACTGACTCTGTCTCCTGTCCTAACAACTAACAACTATCGATCTTTCCATTTCTTTGTTATACATTAATTATTAAGAGTAAAAAAGACAAAAAAAAATAAATAATAAGAAGAAGCAAGATCATATATCATGTGAAGCTAAAAGCCACCTCGAAACAGAGAAAACGGATAAGGCGGTGTTTGTGGATTTGACTCTACCACTCCTCCAAACGTCGCCGTCTCATTGTATCTTGTTTCTCCCTGAATATTCCCACAACATCCTCCGCCTCCGTTCACACTCTCCGGCAACGACATCGACGTCAATGATGATGAAGTCGACGACGACGAAGTGGAGATCATCGAGTTCCCCACTAGACCTGTCTCGTAATTACCAAACTGTCCCATAGGAACAACCCATCCCATCGAACTCTCCGGCGACTGAGTCCGGTAAAGACTCTCCGGCGGCGACGGCGATTGCGAAACAACACCAAAGACCTTCCCGTTGTCTTCCTCTTCTTCTCTTTCCTCTGATTTGACATTAGAAATCGTGACACGACGCTTCTTCTTGTCGGAGACTTGCTTGGTCCGTTCTTTCTCGAGCATCATCCTCGGGAGGAGATCAGGATCTTCGACGACCTTGTAAAGAAAAGCCATCATCTGCTCCGGTCTCCTCTCCGTGGCCTCGATCCGTTGGTTCATCCTCTGAATCTCCAACTCAAGCTCCCTCTGCTCATCTTTCAACCGTTCAATCTCCCTAACAATCTCCCCGTCCTCCATTTCTTGACCATACATCCCACGCGCGTGCTTCCTACGCGCTATGTTCTTCAACAGATGCTTCTGCCCCCTCAAGAAGTGCTCGTTCGCGAACTCCCACCTGTCCGGATCCACTTTCCTAAACCCCTGCAAGATTTCAAGCAAAACCCATCAGTATTTTAATAGGTTACCGGGATTAGTCTGCGTTTCGGCTCCCAGACTAATCCCTGGTCACCAAATATATAATTTGATTGGTGTGGGATTAAAGAGTAGAATGATTACATAGGTGTTGAGCTGGCGAACGAAGCTGCTGAAATTGTTGTGTTTGAAATAAACAGGCAAGATCCGTTGAGAGAAGTCGAGAGGGTCAACGACGATGAAGCTGTTATGGGCAGGTCCCCAAGTTATGAGCCAATCGGTCAAAGGATCATTGACCATCTGATATGTCTTCAGAACGAAAGGTGCGATCATGTTCGTGTTATTATTGGCTTCCTCCATTTCTATTACTCTCTATCTTTATCTCTCTTTTTTTTATCGCTTTATATGTTTGTTGTTGGTAAAGAAATTAAGGAGCAGCTTTGAGGGTTTATATAAACAAAATAAATAGGAAATTGATAACGAAAAATAGTACTCTCTTTCTTTCGGTTCTCTTTCTTTCGGTTCCTAAAAGATAAAAACTTTACACAAAAATTTTGTTCCAAAATGATATAATTTTTACAGTTTTCTATGCACTTTTACAAATTTCAAAACAAATACTGAAATACTATTGGTTAAACTTTATTGGAAACTGTAAATCGTAGAAATCAATGCGTTTTCTTAATAAGTGTGCATAACCTTAAACATCTATCTTTTTGGAACGGAGGGAGTATAGTACTAAGTGTGACAGTGAGACGGTGTGACGTGGCTTGCTTTTCTGATAACGTGGCAACTTCGTGTTTTGCTTTTCACGGTGTCACGGGCAAATTGTGGGACCCCATGCAATATATAAGTCTCAGGTTTTGCCTTTTTTCTTAGGTGACTAGTTATTTTTATCCAGCCATGTATGAGATATAATTATCATATTAGGCTATGTGTGTAATATTCGTTTGATTCGATCCAAATTTTCTTCAAAAATCGTTTGCAAAGTAAAACATACACAAAATATTTTGAGAAACTCTTCATCGGCCACATTTACACAATAAAACATAGTATATTTTTTAAATACCCTAAAAAATTGTTAGATGTCTAATTTAACGGTTTTATTCGACCATAAGACAATTTTGTTCTCTGATTTTACTGATTTTTTGAAATATCTCACATACAAACATTTTCCAAATTAGCCAGAGTGCATCCGTCCTGAGAACTAATTTTAACTGAAATTAAGGGTAGATCTTTACCAATTCAAAAGTAATTGATTTTTGGGTAGACAAAAAACGGGTATAGACAACTAAAAACACTAAACCCGTAATCGCAACGACTCAATTGTAGAGCAGAACTCTACCAACTGAGTTATATCCATGTCGCTTCGGCGAATCACTTGAGCCTTGATACATTTTCGGTACCATGGAGCTAAACTAATGAGCTATTACGCTTCCTTCAAAGAATGGTCGCTTCCAAACCCACCTTCTGGTTGTCATCTTTTAACTTTATAATTGTATTCCAGGCTAACCACAATTCTCTTATACTCTTATGCACTCATTTCACATGTTAGGTGAAGTTGGTGTATTTGGTGTTATTTAGAAAAATTGTTTGAAAGAATACATTTTATCTCCATGTTTTCCTGCTTCAGTAACAAATGGTGCCTCCACAGGTTGACATTCAATCTAACCTAGTAGTAAGCAATCAGCCAAAAGCAATCGAAACATTCATGGGTGAAATGGTAAAAAAAAAAACTTGAAATACGCACTAAAATGTCGAATCAAATCCTCTTCACTTAATTCAATAAAAAAGTACGGACTTCCTCGAGGAAAGAATTTTTGTTGTCTCGATCCCAATTCAAGACTAAACAAGTTCGAACTAATTGAATACTTATGTCATAAATTCTTCTAGTTGATTTGCCATTTCTATAAAGATATAGTTGAAAACAAGGCTTTCTTCTTGAAACCACAAAAACGATACATCTAGTTTTTCACTCTCTATATGTTTCAATGTCTAATTTCTTGTAGTAGATAGATGTCTTTTTATTGTTCATATATAGTCTCTTGCACAAACTAACAGTTTTCGATTCTTCACATGAAAATTCTGTTTTTCTTTGATGCATTTGTTATTTTTTCTTGTTCCCAAATAGAAAACCAAATACGCATGGTTTCCTAATTTCTTAAACTTCAGCTCCAAACACAATAATATCATACTTCTCACATCAATATATTGTTTCTTTAGTTTTTTCGCAAGTACACTATTATGCTATGAATATAACGCTAGTTCCAGCTTCAGTTCTAATCCAGTCCCAACAACTTTTCATTGTTAGTTTCAAAAAAAAAAAAACTTTCCATTGTTAATTCAGTTAAAATCTCTTCTCTATAACATTTTCCTATTGTTGATTATGTGCTTCAAGCGTTTGTGGACTGAATATCCGACTAATTTAAAAGAATAATACAAATAGAAAAACTAAGATCCGACCATAATAGGACGGATTAGAAATATCACAAAGAGATCATCATATGTCCTATGCGTCGACTCCTAAAATATAACACTAAGACAATCTAATGACAATCAGACTTTTGTTTTTATTTCGATAAAATATTTATTCCAAGCTCTAAATGCCAAGTAAACATGATGTTCTAGACACACTCTGCAACCTGCAAGGCACCCCTATTTTTCTATACATATACATGGACTCCTGAAATAAATAGCCACAAACTCACAAGTGTCGCAACTTGCAAGAGTTACATGATTATAAGGGTATTATAGAATTTCATAAACATTAGCCACTTCAATGGACAAAGATTACTTGGTTAAGAATCAAAACCCTTAGTACCAATCAAAATCACACGCATCAATGGCACTATATTTTATTGTTTGAGCCACCACTAAGAAATCCAATAGCAATATTTGCTAATTAAATATTGAGTAAACTAATGTAAACTAAACTCAGAGGACGTGGGTCAAATGCTAACCACATATTACATGTGTTATAATAATATAGAGTTTGAATAAAACAAAAATGTATTGCATCAAAGCATGGTCCTTAATTCGGCATAACCTAAGCGACAATAATGACCTCCTCGAATCGGTGAGGCTTGAGAGACAGTCTTCCTTTATCATTTTAAAAATGTTCCTTTCTTTTTTTAGTATATATAGTCCCCTTTTAATCGAATCTTACAACTTTATTTAGATAATAAAGAATAATACAGTGATCACTAAATGGGTAAGCCAATCCGTAGACTGTAGTTTTTCTTTGTTTAATTATTAATAGTATAATTTCAAAAGCTAGCGACTGTTTAGGAGATTGCTATAGTGATTCCAAACAATTACAGTAAATCTTCTATAAGAAAAAACATAATGGAGAAATGGTTTTCTGCGGCTTTCTAACATTTAAATTAAGAACATGGAAAAAGAAAGATAAAAGTATTATGAAAGAAAAAGATAAAGTGTTATCGGGTTGAAATGAACTAATTTCCGATAATTTGTGAAATAAAATTTAGACAGTAAAAAAAGAAAAAAAAATATTTTGAGTGAGGTTGAGACTAGGTTACGTGGAAGTGAAGAAGGCTCATGTAGTATGTTTAGAAAAGAAAAAAAAATTCTTAGAAAACTGAAGCATGAAATATAAAATGAAATCATCTTCTTTTCATGGAGAGAAGAATTTCTCAAAAATATTATATATTCAGACATGATCGGTCCTGAAGGCAACCGTGTTAAACTCTCGCTTGCAGTCTAAAGTTTTTGATATTTTATTTATATGCATTATTGGCTCATACATATGCATAGAATCTTTTTAGTTCATTTGGTTTATAAGTTATATGGAACAAAGGAGAGGTGAATGGTTCAATTTTCCCTCAAGTCATTTGGTTTATTTATTTTTCTTTTAGAAAAATTAATAATTAGTCATCCAAAAAAATTTCAGCTTGTGATCCTTGAATTTTGAGACCGATCCTATATCACGCATCTTATAGTCGATAACCAAACAGAGAGACTTGTACATCCATCAACTAACACAATCAATTTGCTTAAGAGATCTTGTTTTTGGACATATGAAGAAAAAGCAACTGATTCTTGGGTTTGGAAGTTCTTACTGCAGTTGCGGCCTTTGGCAAAGAGGTTCCTACGATGCTCACTGGGTAATGGCGACAACATTAGCTACTGGTTTGACAACTGGTCCACGCTTGGACAGTTGTGGGAGTATGTAGGGCCAACTGGTCCTAGGATGATGGGTATTCCAGCTGAATGTTCAGTCTCTGATGCATGTTGTAACAATGCTTGGAAGCTTCCTGGTTCTAGAGTCAGGAACAATAAGTTGAAAGATGTTAGGTTGATGCTTCTGGCCACTCCTCCTCCTTCGGTATCGAGGGGTGAGGACTTATATTACTAGAACACGGGGAACCATAACACTTCTACTTTCTCCTCTTCTGCAACTTGGGAATGTCTGCGGATTTCTGCACCTAAAGTCCATTGGGACAGAGTTGTATAGTTTAAGGAGCATGTGCCTAAGCATGCTTTTACTTTCTAGGTTGCGCAGAGTGACCGCCTACCAGTGCGTGCTCGCCTACTGAGATGGGGAATCACCACTACGGCTCTGAGTGTTATTTGCAGCCAGGAGTCAGAGACAAGGGACCACCTGCTGCTGTGCTGCGAGTACTCGAAACAAGTCTGGAGCAAGGCTTTGATGAAGTTGGGACACAATTTCACCACTTTCTCCACCTGGTCCTCCTTAACTTCTTGGTTGACCTCTACAGCTCCTCACTCTCCGAAGTTACTTAAGCGGTTGGTTGCACAGGCAGTGGTCTTTCACCTTTGGAGAGAAAGGAACACCAGACACCTTATGGCTATCTCCTCTACCCCAGATTGTATTTTTGGGATTGTCGATCGAACCATCCGTGATATCTTACTTGCGAGGAATAGAAGAAAGCCTTCATCCCTCCTCTCTACTTGGTTTATTTATTGCTAATTGTAAAACTAGGTTATATAGTTCATATTGTATGATTCACTCGTAGCTTTTTTACCCTTTTTTTGGAGCTCGAGTCGAACAAGTTGTTACGCCAAGGTTTGTAAGGAAACATTCCGTTTTTTGATATAAAAATTAACAATTTATAAAAAAAAAAAAAAAGAAAATATTTGGAGACATATCTCCCTCACAATATATTTGTTGTCCGTAACGAAAACAAAGGAGAGCGGCGAGCTGGTGACGAGCTAATGCTTTTGTAATAACGTGGCATGCTCATGTATTGTGGGACCCATAATAGTTGAAGGTGCCCCAAGAGCCTTAGGTCAATTGCTTTTCTTAGGTGGCAAGTTATTGGTCCATGGTCACTTGGTCACTTGGTCACTGTGTGAATCAGTCAATCAGAGAAACAGCGAGGACCCAGCACGTGGGATACTGAATGGTTCGTGACGGAGGAGCGAGTAGTCACACGACACGTTGTGTCTTGCAAGCCACTCACTCCACTACTCGAGGGTTTCCTTTTGATAATTTATTCATTACGTTGCTTATTTCAGGTTACAAATATTAATTTAGTATAGAACCCAAATATTTTAAGAAAACGATGTAGTACGGATAAATTATTATATTAGGCGAAGGCGATTTTACATCATTTTATACGTCATAGACTACAAATAGAGAGGCAACAAATTTTAAATTATAAAATCAGTTATCCAAATTGATTATTCCTTTGTTGAGACATGAAGTACAAGATATACACTAGTATCAATGTACTACTATTACACCATCTTCTCGTAATTAGGGTATGTAGTTTCTTTTTTTGTTTCAACTTATTAGGGTATGTAGTTAGGTAATCAGTAATATATTATCGTTTTTCGTCTATAAAGTTAAGGTTAACTAGACCAACGCTCAAAATCCTAAAAAAATAAACGGTAAAGGTCCAAGACCCATAATCCAAATTAGTTAAATAATTTATTATATTTGTTTTTTTGAATTTTTCATTAAAAAAGAAAGAAAATTACACAGAATCATATAAATGTTCTAAAGAAATACTACATAAAAAACTTGAGTTAAAGATCAAATCGGTGACTTCCGCCATTATATCTTCAAGGTTTCTTCCCCGATTGCAACACTGAAGCATTGTTTCTAATTTCTCTGCTTCGCTTACATGCAAGTGTAAGCGAAATCAACATGCATGTACTATATATATACATGCATGCGAACATAATTTACATAAACCATAAGATCTTTAAATATTTAGATTAATCAAATAATAAATTATAAAAAGGTTTAGCGGAATACTTACATTCATCGTGATTGTGAAGTCTTCTTGATCGGTTTAGCGAACGGAAGACGAAAGCTTTCTCTCCCCTTTCCCATATAGTTTTCTTTAGGTGTTGTATTTTTCTAAGCATGCCTTTAAGATGGAGAAGAGCATGTATTTATATGTGGAGAGAGCCCCCCATCCTCATTAGGGTTTCCGATCAATCTCAACCGTCCATCAAAGTCGATTTAATTACAACTGTTCATTACATTTTAAATTAATGCATATATGACAAGTGGGAGGCGCATGGAAGCCATTTGTCGTTCGACGGATGTCACTTGTCATTCGACGGATGTCACTTGTCATTCGACGGATACCACTTATCACCCATCTACGTTTCATCGCCACTTTTTCTCTTCCCACTGTCATTTATCAACGAGTGGCTTAATCATAGCTTGCTTAATGGCTCAAGCACACTTAATTAGGTTTGAAACTCCTTGATAACCAATTTGAATCGTCATCAAATATATTAAAGAAAAATATTATTCCGATATAAAACAGATAACTATAAGTCCACATAATCGAAAAAGAAAATATATTCCTTACCATTAAGGTGAATCGTCTGGATTAATCATGAATCAACTCGACTATGCATTGCAATTGATTTCGGTAAAGTTGCACAAGAAAAACAAACCGATTACAAGGATTGAATAACACATGTTGAATTAATCTTGTTACACTACAAGACAACATCGATTTTGCTTCGGCATGTATAAATCGATGCTTATTCGATGCCATTTAAGTTTTGAAAGTAATTCAACGCAAATTCGAGGAACTACGATCGATGTTAAATCAACACAAATTTTGCATCAAAATTACGTCGAAATTGATTCGATGCAAGGAAGTCGACACTATTTTAGCATCAATCGATGCAATTTCGACATTAAAATAACGTCGATTTAGCGTCGAAATTTATTTATAGTATATAATAATAAATTAAAGTTATTATTATTTTTATATATTATTCAAAATATGAAAATGAAATTAAAATTCAATTCATAAAATTCTAAATATACGTCCCAAATTGAAAATGAGAATTGTCAACAAATACTGAAAATACAAGTACTAGAATTCTAAAACTAGCTAGTGACCGGATGTAATCCGATCTATGATTCGTCGTAAGATCAACAATGCGTAAATCCTTGTGAATCATTGCCTTGGCTTCTTGTTTGAACTATGTTGGACCAGTAGGTGGTGGAGGTCGTAGAGCACACGTGATGCGTTCCATAGCAGCTGCTAAAGTTGGGTTGTCTTCTAAAATGATATCCATGAGATATGTTAGTGTCAAGAGTTGGTTTTTCATCATGGTGTTGTTGCTCTGCATCTCCTCTCGTTCCGTCTTTAGGCGGTCAATCTTGGCATTAGCAGTGGTCAACTGTGTTCGCAACTGCGGCGAAGAAAACTCTAAAAATGTAGTGTACAAAGAAGTTGAAGAAGTTACTAGCACCTCCTTGATGGATCTAACACCCATCGTTCGTCCCCTTTCTCCGGAGCAACCTATAAAAAAACTAAATATATTTTATCGTTCAAATTTTATAAAATGTAATAGAAAAATGTTATAGTAATATACTTGGAACCAAATATATTTGGAACAAAAAAATTAAATTATGTCAAGATCTTTGACGCCTAATGTAGATTAGACGAAGCTATCACCCGGAGAAAAATGTATTTGCAGCTCTGTGACTCGTGCATTGTAGTTGTTCAACGTTTGTTTAACTTGAGCGGTAACAAACGTTCTATATTTTCGTCGATGAGTTTTCTCCATCATTCGGAGGGAGTTCACCGCCATTTGCCTGTAAAAAAAAAATAAAGATTTATAGAAATAAAATATAAATTTGTACTATATATAATTGTATATATTAATAAATTAATTTAATAAACTAAATTAAAGATAATATCATTACAATTAGGGGTGTCAAAATGGATGACTCTATCCAAGCCAACCCATAACCCATATGGCTTAAGTTTTTATAATTCATGGATCTACCCAATCCATTTAATAATTGGGCTCGATCAACCCATGAACCCATCAAACTTAAATAAAGTTGGATTGACTTTGATCCAACCCATTTAATTTTATAGATAAAAAATATTCTATAAATATTTATAAATAAATTGTAAATTTATGTTTCACAAATCATATTTTTGTTTAAATTATAAAAGCGCATTTGATTAAAAAAATATTACGAAATTTCCTGAACCTCGGTTTTGGCGAAACAATTTTCGCCGTATCCCTTTTTTTGCGGGAAAATTTAATGAGATCGTATTTTTGGCGGGAAAATTTTGCGGGATTGTATTTTTGGCAGGAAATTTCCAGAATCTCGATTTTGGCAAAAATGATTTCGCGGGATCGCGTGTTTTGGCGGGAAACTTTTATGAGAACGTATTTTTGGCGGAAAATTTCTTGAATCTCGATTTTGGCAACATTATTTTTGTGGGATCGCGTTTCTGGCAGGAAATTTTATGAAACTCTATTTTGGTAGGAAAATGTTGCGGGATCGTATTTTTGGCGGGAAATTTCCTGAATCTCGGTTTTCGAGAATTTTTTTTGCAGGATTGCGTTTTTTGGCGGGAAATTTTTACAGGATCGTATTTTTGGCAGGAAATTGTTAGAATATGCGGAATTGATTAGATTGCTTAAGGTTTTCTTTAAAGATTTTTTAAAGATCCACGAAAGATTTAAAGAGAAAGACTAAAGTAGATTTTTCATTGGATTAATGATAAATGATGACATACACTCTTTATATATAAAGCAAATGACAGCATAAGGAGAAAAGCTTAAAATGTCGTCATTTTCTTCTTTTTGCCGTATTAATGTTGGTAGGAAAGGATAAGGTTGGGGAAAAGGATCTTTGGTCTTTCTCTTCTTGTGTGGACTACATAGTACAACGTCCTTCCTCTCCTCCTTATCTTTAAACGGTAACAAGCTCATTTGAATGCCATAACGTCTCTTTGTTCTTGGATACCAAAGATTGGTACGGCTACTGAAGATTGGTACGGATTGTACTTGACCGTACATCCGTACCTTCATCCGTACATATCCGTACAAACCATAGTCCGAGTTACTCTTGATCAATAGAAATTTCTGAAATCTCGATTTTGGCGACAATATTTTCGTGGATCGCGTTTTTGGCTGGAAATTTTATGAAACTCTATTTTGTCGGGAAATGTTTTACTAGATTGCGTTTTGGCAAAAATGTTTTCTGTAATCTTTTTTTTTGAGGGAACTTTATTTGCAGGATTATTTTTGGTGAGAAATTTCCGAATCATATATTTTGCTGGAAAAGTAGTCAAAAAGCATTTTTGGCAGGAAAATTTGTGGAATAGCGTTTTGGGTAACAAAATAAAAAATTGTGAAATCATATCTTTTAGTTTATAAAAAGGGTTGATGGGTTAAACCATTTTTAACCCATTAACCCATTTTATTTCAACCCATTTTAACTCAATCCATTTGACTCATCAAACCATTTAACCCATTAACCCATTATGATCAAAATATTCAATCCATTAGGGTTAATTGGTTGGGTTGGATTGGATCAACCCATGAGTTTTGACCCATTTTGACACCCCTAATTACAAGGATAACACATGTTGAAATAACTTTGTTTGAGATTAAAAAATTTATTGTTTTTGTAAGGATGGTACAATCAAGTACAATCCGTACCAATCTTTAAAGAGGAAAAAGACGTTATGGCTTTCAACGGATCTATGGCATTCAAAGGATATTATGGCCGTTTAGAGATAAGGATATTATGGCCGTTTAGGGATAAGGCCAAGTACTAAAGTGGTCCTCACCAACCTTATCTTTTCACCAACCTTATCTTTTCACCTACCTTAAAAGTGTCTAGATTCATTATGTCGTCATTTTTCTTTCTTCCCTTTATCTATGTAAAGTGTGTATTGACAAAGATTAATCTAATGAAAATCTACTTTACTCTTCCTCTGTAAATCTTTAGTGGTTCTTTAAAGAATCTTTAAAGAAAACCTTAAGCAATCTTATCAATTCCGCATATTCTAACATTGTATCAGAGAGCTAGGTTGAGTTTTTGGTTTTCAATTCTACATGTTCTCTTCATTCTCTATTCATTCTCCACAAATCTTCATCAAATATTCATCCTACAATCTATGTTCATCTCAAAATCTTCATTCTACTTTCGGGTTTTCTTACAAATCTCTTTTGTTTTCCGTTTTGAACCATTCAAAACAACGATTCAAGCTTTGTTCAAAAGGAAAACACCTTTCTCTAACTTTTCTCAAGCCCTCTTCAAAGGTCTACATAAATCTCAAACCGGTTTCAAGCTTTTTCTACGAAAATGGAGAACTCTAAGGTTATGGTGATTCTGGTTACTCTCAAAGGAGCAAACTACTTGCTTTAGTCAAGAACAACAAAGATTGCTCTTTGCGGTCGTAGTCTTTGGAACAACATTGAGCTCGTCGAAGAAGAAGACTCAAGTAGTGAGGAAGAAGAGGAGGAAGTTAAGGCAAAGAAGGAAGCTAAGTGTTTCCAAAAGGACCAAACCGTTCTTGCCGTCATCCAAAACTCTCTTGAAGCTCTAATCCTTGAAGCATACGCGTTTTGTGAAACCACAAAGGATCTTTGGGATACTCTTAAGAATGTGTGTGGTAACATCTCTAACCTTTCCCATGTGTTCGAAGTGAAGAAGGCTATCAATGAGTTAGGTCAAGAGGATTTGAAATTCACTAAACACCTTGGGAAGTATCGGTCACTATGGGCCGAGTTAGAGATGCTTAGGCCAAACACTATGGATGCTTCAGTCTTGAATGAAAGGAAGGAACAAGCCAAGGTCTTTGGTCTCTTAATCACCTTGAATCCGACGTTCCATGATCTCATTAAGCAATTCCTTAGAGCTGACAAGTCCTTAAGCTTAGAAGAGGTGTGTGCTCAAGTTGAAAGAGAACGAGGATCACTCAGATTGTTTGGTGGAAAGGGGGAGCATGAAATGGCTAACAAATGCGTGTACAAGTTCGATGATCTCCGTTTAAGGGTGTGTGAACATTGCAAGAAGAAGGGTCACTCCGAAGACAAGTGTTGGTTCCTCCATCCACATCTCCGACCAAGCAACGGACCAAGGGAACCGAAAGCTAACATCACACAAGCCAAAGATGATCATGGTCAAGCCGACTCATCAAGACAATGCGAGGAGTTAGTATCCGGTGATTATGTGAGGAAATCGGACCCAGATGCACTCATCAAATCCATTGCCTCTCTCAAGCATTCCGGTAACAAACCCTTAACTCCAACACCATTTAGCTTCTTAACATATAAACCAACTAGTAAGAGTTCTTTAATTATGGATTCGGGTGCTCCACACCATATGACTAGTTGGTTTATATGTTAAGAAGCTAAATGGTGTTGGAGTTAAGGGTTTGTTACCGGAAACCTTGAGAGAGGCAATGGATTTGATGAGTGCCTCTAGGTCCAATTTCCTCACATAATCACCAGATGCTAACTCCTCGCCTTGTCTTGATGAGCCGGCTTGACCATGATCATATTTGGCTTGAGTGATGTTAGCTCTCGGTTCCCTTGGTCCGTTGCTTGGTCGGAGATGTGGATGGAGGAACCAACACTTGTCTTTGGAGTGACCCTTTTTCTTGCAATGTTCACACACCTTTGGAAGGCGATCATCAAACTTGTACATGCCTTTGTTAGCCGTTGCAAGCTCCCCCTTACCACCAAACAATCCGAGTGATCCTTGTTCTCTTTGAACTTCAACACACACCTCTTCTAAGCTTGGGAACTTGTCGGCTATAAGGAGGTGCTTAGTGAGATCATTGAACGCCGGATTCAATGTGAGTAAGAGACCAAAGACCTTGTCTTGTTCCTTCCTTTCATTCAAGACCGAAGCATCCATAGTGTTTGGCCTAAGCATCTCTAACTCGGCCCATAGTGACCGATACTTCCCAAGGTGTTTAGTGAATTCCAAATCCTCTTTGCTTAGTTCATCATAGCCTTCTTCACTTCAAACACACGGGAAATGTTAGAGATGTTACCATACACATTCTTGAGAGTATCCCAAAGATCCTTTGCGGTTTCACAAAATGAGTATGCTTCAAGGATTGGAGCTTCAAGAGAGTTTTGGATGATGGCTAGAACGGTTTGGTCCTTTTGGAACCACTTAGCTTCCTTCTTTGCCTTAGCTTCCTCCTCTTCTTCCTCACTACTTGAGTCTTCTTCTTCAACAAGCTCAATGTGGTTCCAAAGACCATGGCCACCAAGAGAAATGTTTGTTGTTCTTGACCAAAGCAAGTAGTTTGCTCCTTTGAGAGTAACCGGAATCACCATAACCTTAGAGTTCTCCATTTTTGTGGAAAAGCTTGAAACCGGTTTGAGATTGATGTAGATCTTTGAAGAGAGCTTGAAAAAAGTTTTCCCTTTTGAACAAAGCTTGAATCGTTGTTTTGAACAGTTCAAAACGGAAAACAAAAGAGGTTTGTAAGAAAACCCGAGAGTAGAATGAAGGTTTGATGGAGATTTTTGGAGAATGGAAAGAGAATGAAGAGAATAGGTAGAATTGAAAACCAAAAACGCAACCTAGCTCAATGATACCATGTTAGAATATGTAGAATTGATAAGATTGCTTAAGTTTTTTTTTAAATATTCTTTAAAGATCCACTAAAGATTTAGAGAGAAAGAGTAAAGTAGATTTTTCATTAGATAAAGCAAATGACAACATAAAGAGAAACGCTTAAAATGTCGTCATCTTCTTCTTTTAGCCGTTTTAAGGTTGGTGGGAAGGATAAGGTTGGTGAAAAGGATCTTTGGTCTTTGTCTTCTTGTGTGGACCACATAGTACAACGTCATTCCTCTCCTCATTATCTTTAAACGGTAACAAGCTCATTTGAATGTCATAACGTCTCTTTGTTCTTGGTTACTAAAGATTAGTACGACTACTAAAGATTGGTACGAATTGTACTTGACCATACATTCGTACCTTCATCCGTACATATCCGTACAAACCATAGTCCGAGTTACTCTTGATCAATAGAAATTTTTGAAATCTCGATTTTGGCGACAATATTTTCGTGGATCGCGTTTTTGGCGGGAAATTTTATGAAACTCTATTTTGGCGGGAAATGTTTTACTAGATTGGGTTTTGGTAAAAATGTTTTGTGTAATCTTTTTTTTGGCGGGAAATTTGTTTGCAGGATCATTTTTGGTCGGAAATTTCCGAATCATATATTTTGCTGGAAAATAGTCAAAAAGCATTTTTGGCAGGAAAATTTGTGGAATAGCGTTTTGGGTAACAAAATAAAAAATTGTGAAATCATATCTTTTAGTTTATAAAAAGGGTTGATGGGTTAAACCATTTTTAACCCATTAACCCATTTTATTTCAACCCATTTTAACTCAATCCATTTGACTCATCAAACCATTTAACCCATGAACCCATTAGGATCCAAATATTCAATCCATTAGGGTTAATTGGTTGGGTTGGATTGGATCAACCCATGAGTTTTGACCCATTTTGACACCCCTAATTACAAGGATAACACATGTTGAAATAACTTTGTTTGAGATTAAAAAATTTATTGTTTTTGTAAGGATGGTACGGTCAAGTACAATCCGTACCAATCTTTAAAGAGGAAAAATACGTTATGGCTTTCAACGGATCTATAGCATTCAAAGGAGATTATGGCCGTTTAGAGATAAGGCTAAGGAAAAGGACAAGTACTAAATTGGTCTTCACCAACCGTATCTTTTCACCTACCTTAAAAGTGTCTAGATTCATTATGTCATCATTTTTCTTTCTTCCCTTTATCTATGTAAAGTGTGTATTGACAAAAATTAATCTAATGAAAATCTACTTTACTCTTCCTCTGTAAATCTTTAGTGGATCTGTTAAGAATCTTTAAAGAAAACCTTAAGCGATCTTATTAATTCCGCATATTCTAACATTGTATCAGAGAGCTAGGTTGAGTTTTTGGTTTTCAATTCTACATGTTCTCTTCATTCTCTATTCATTTTCCACATATTTTCATCAAATCTTCATCCTACAATCTCTGTTCATCTCAAAATCTTCATTCTACTTTCAGGTTTTCTTACAAATCTCTTTTGTTTTCCGTTTTGAACTGTTCAAAACAACGATTCAAGTTTTGTTCAAAAGGAAAACACCTTTCTCTAACTTTTCTCAAGCTCTCTTCAAAGATCTACATAAATCTCAAATCGGTTTCAAGATTTTTCTACGAAAATGGAAAATTCTAAGGTTATGGTGATTCCGGTTACTCTCAAAGGAGCAAACTACTTGCTTTAGTCAAGAACAACAAAGATTGCTCTTTGCGGTCGTGGTCTTTGGAACCACATTGAGCTCGTTGAAGAAGAAGACTCAAGTAGTGAGGAAGAAGAGGAGGAAGTTAAGGCAAAGAAGGAAGCTAAGTGTTTCCAAAAGGACCAAACTGTTCTTGCCGTCATCCAAAACTCTCTTGAAGCTCCAATCCTTGAAGCATACGCGTTTTGTGAAACCACAAAGGATCTTTGGGATACTCTCAAGAATGTGTGTGGTAACATCTCTAACCTTTCCCGTGTGTTTGAAGTGAAGAAGGTTATCAATGAGTTAGGTCAAGAGGATTTGAAATTCACTAAACACCTTGGGAAGTATCGGTCACTATGGGCCGAGTTAGAAATGCTTAGGCCAAACACTATGGATGCTTCAGTCTTGAATGAAAGGAAGGAACAAGCCAAGGTCTTTGGTCTCTTAATCACCTTGAATCCGACGTTCAATGATCTCATTAAGCAATTCCTTAGAGCTGACAAGTTCCCAAGCTTAGAAGAGGTGTGTGCTCAAGTTGAAAGAGAACAACGATCACTCGGATTGTTTGGTGGAAAGGGGGAGCATGAAATGGCTAACAAATGCGTGTACAAGTTCGATGATCGCCGTCTAAGGGTGTGTGAACATTGCAAGAAGAAGGGTCACTCCGAAGACAAGTGTTGGTTCCTCCATCCACATCTCCGACCAAGCAACGGACCAAGTGAACCGAGAGCTAACATTACACAAGCCAAAGATGATCATGGTCAAGCCGACTCATCAAGATAATGCGAGGAGTTAGCATCCGGTGATTATGTGAGGAAATCGGACCCAGATGCACTCATCAAATCCTTTGCCTCTCTCAAGGATTCTGGTAACAAACCCTTAACTCCAACACCATTTAGCTTCTTAACATATAAACCAACTAGTAAGAGTTCTTTAATTGTGGATTCGGGTGCTTCACACCATATGACTAGTTGGTTTATATGTTAAGAAGCTAAATGGTGTTGGAGTTAAGGGTTTATTACCGGAATCCTTGAGAGAGACAATGGATTTGATGAGTGCCTCTAGGTCCGATTTCCTCACATAATCACCAGATGCTAACTCCTCGCCTTGTCTTGATGAGTCAGCTTGACCATGATCATCTTTGGCTTAAGTGATGTTAGCTCTCGGTTCCCTTGGTCCGTTGCTTGGTCGGAGATGTGGATGGAGGAACCAACACTTGTCTTTGGAGTGACCCTTCTTCTTGCAATGTTCACACACCCTTGGAAGGCAATCATAAAACTTGTACACGCCTTTGTTAGCCGTTGCAAGCTCCCCCTTACCACCAAACAATCCGAGTGATCCTTGTTCTCTTTGAACTTCAACACACACCTCTTCTAAGCTTGGGAACTTGTCGGCTCTAAGGAGGTGCTTAGTGAGATCATTGAACGCCGGATTCAATGTGAGTAAGAGACCAAACACCTTGTCTTGTTCCTTTCTTTCATTCAAGACCGAAGCATCCATAGTGTTTGGCCTAAGCATCTCTAACTCGGCCCATAGTGACCGATACTTCCCAAGGTGTTTAGTGAATTCCAAATCCTCTTGGCTTAGTTCATCATAGCATTCTTCACTTCAAGCACACGGGAAATGTTAGAGATGTTACCATACACATTCTTGAGAGTATTCCAAAGATCCTTTGCGGTTTCACAAAATGAGTGTGCTTCAAGGATTGGAGCTTCAAGAGAGTTTTGGATGATGGCAAGAACGGTTTGGTCCTTTTGGAACCACTTAGCTTCCTTCTTTGCCTTAGCTTCCTCCTCTTCTTCCTCACTACTTGAGTCTTCTTCTTCAACGAGCTCAATGTGGTTCCAAAGACCACGGCCACAAAGAGAAATCTTTGTTGTTCTTGACCAAAGCAAGTAGTTTGCTCCTTTGAGAGTAACCGGAATCACCATAACCTTAGAGTTCTCCATTTTTGTGGAAAAGCTTGAAACCGGTTTGATATTGATGTAGATCTTTGAAGAGAGCTTGATAAAAGTTTTCCCTTTTGAACAAAGCTTGAATCGTTGTTTTGAACGGTTCAAAACGGAAAACAAAAGAGGTTTGTAAGAAAACCAGAGAGTAGAATGAAGATTTGATGGAGATTTTTAGAGAATGGATAGAGAATGAAGAGAATAGGTAGAATTGAAAATCAAAAACGCAACCTAGCTCAATGATACCATGTTAGAATATGTAGAATTGATAAGATTGCTTAACGTTTTCTTTAAATATTCTTTAAAGATCTACTAAAGATTTAGAGAGAAAGAGTAAAGTAGATTTTTCAATAGATAAAGTAAATGACAACATAAAGAGAAAAGCTTAAAATGTTGTCATCTTCTTCTTTTAGCCGTTTTAAGGTTGGTGGGAAGGATAAGGTTGATGAAAAGGATCTTTGGTCTTTGTCATCTTGTGTGGACCACATAGTACAACATCCTTCCTCTCCTCCTTATCTTTAAACGGTAACAAGCTCATTTGAATGCCATAACGTCTCTTTGTTCTTGGATACTAAAGATTGGTATGGCTACTAAAGATTGGTATGGCTACTAAAGATTGGTACGGATTGTACTTGACTGTACATTCGTACCTTCATCCGTACATATCCGTACAAACCATAGTCCGAGTTACTCTTCATCAATAGAAATTTCTTAAATCTCGATTTTGGCGACAATATTTTCGTGGATCGCGTTTTTGATCGAAAATATTTCCTCACATAATCACCAGATGCTAACTCCTCACCTTGTCTTGATGAGCCGGCTTGACCATGATCATCTTTGGCTTGAGTGATGTTAGCTCTCGATTCCCTTGGTCCGTTGCTTGGTCGGAGATGTGGATGGAGGAACCAACACTTGTCTTTGGAGTGACCCTTCTTCTTGCAATGTTCACACACCTTTGGAAGGCGGTCATCAAACTTGTACACGCCTTTGTTAGCCGTTGCAAGCTCCCCCTTACCACCAAACAATCCGAGTGATCCTTGTTCTCTTTGAACTTCAACACACACCTCTTCTAAGCTTGGGAACTTGTCGCCTCTAAGGAGGTGTTTAGTGAGATCATTGAACGCCGGATTCAAGTTGAGTAAGAGACCAAAGACCTTGTCTTGTTCCTTTCTTTCATTCAAGACCGAAGCATCCATAGTGTTTGGCCTAAGCATCTCTAACTCGGCTCATAGTGACCGATACTTCCCAAGGTGTTTAGTGAATTCCAAATTCTCTTGGCTTAGTTCATTATAGCCTTCTTCACTTCAAACACACGGGAAATGTTAGAGATGTTACCATACACATTTTTGAGAGTGTCCCAAAGATCCTTTGCGGTTTCACAAAATGAGTATGCTTCAAGGATTGGAGCTTCAAGAGAGTTTTGGATGATGACAAGAACGGTTTGGTCCTTTTGGAACCACTTAGCTTCCTTCTTTGCCTTAGCTTCCTCCTCTTCTTCCTCACTACTTTAGTCTTCTTCTTCAACGAGCTCAATGTGGTTCCAAAGACCACGGCCATAAAGAGAAATCTTTGTTGTTCTTGACCAAATCAAGTAGGTTGCTCCTTTGAGAGTAACCGGAATCACCATAACCTTAGAGTTCTCCATTTTTGTGGAAAAGCTTGAAACCGGTTTGAGATTGATGTAGATCTTTGAAGAGAGCTTGAGAATTTTTTTCCCTTTTGAACAAAGCTTGAATCGTTGTTTTGAACGGTTCAAAACGGAAAACAAAAGAGATTTGTAAGAAAACCCGAGAGTAGAATGAAGGTTTGATGGAGATTTTTGGAGAATGGATAGAGAATGAAGAGAATAGGTAGAATTGAAAACCTAGCTCAATGATACCATGTTAGAATATGTAGAATTGATAAGATTGCTTAAGGTTTTCTTTAAAGATTCTTTAAAGATCCACTAAAGATTTAGAGAGAAAGAGTAAAGTAGATTTTTCAATAGATAAAGTAAATGACAACATAAAGAGAAAAGCTTAAAATGTCGTCATCTTCTTCTTTTAGCCGTTTTAAGGTTGGTGGGAAGTATAAGGTTGGTGAAAAAGATCTTTGGTCTTTGTCATCTTGTGTGGACCACATAGTACAACGTCCTTCCTCTCCTCCTTATCTTTAAACGGTAACAAGCTCATTTGAATGCCATAACGTCTCTATGTTCTTGGATACTAAAGATTGGTACGGATTGTACTTGACTGTACATTCGTACCTTCATCCGTACATATCCGTATAAACCATAGTCCGAGTTACTCTTGATCAATAGAAATTTCTGAAATCTCGATTTTGGCGACAATATTTTTCGTGGATCGCGTTTTTGGCGGGAAATTTTATGAAACTCTATTTTGGCGGGAAATGTTTTACTAGATTGCGTTTTGGCAAAAATGTTTTGTGTAATCTTTTTTTTGGCGGGAAATTTATTTGCAGGATCATTTTTGGCGGGAAATTTCCGAATCATATATTTTGCTGGAAAATAGTCAAAAAGCATTTTTGGCAGGAAAATTTGTGGAATAGCGTTTTGGGTAACAAAATAAAAAATTGTGAAATCATATCTTTTAGTTTATAAGAAGGGTTGATGGGTTAACCATTTTTAACCCATTAACCTATTTTATTTCAACACATTTTAACTCAATCCATTTGACTCATCAAACCATTTAACCCATGAACCCATTAGGATCCAAATATTCAATCCATTAGGGTTAATTGGTTGGGTTGGATTGGATCAACCCATGAGTTTTGACCCATTTTGACACCCCTAATTACAAGGATAACACATGTTGAAATAACTTTGTTTGAGATTAAAAAATTTATGGTTTTTGTATATAACCTTGATAATGCATGTTTGATGGTTTTGATCAATCTCCTAAAAGTTGATCAGCAAATTCATGGTGAACAAAAACTTGTGTCTCATTTTCTTGATGTTTGCTCACGTACATTCCAATTCAAAGACAAATGAATCAAGTCATTAGTTCTTTGTTAAGATACTTAGAGAGTTATTGGTTGATGGATTATATAAGATTTTTAGAATCTATTGTTATTAGTTGATGGATTATGACATTCTAAATGAAATATATTGTTATTGGTTTGAAGATTATTAAACTCCATTCAAAATCTATTATTATTCAAAAAGTTTAGTTTTTGTTGATTTTATAAATATGCTAAAATCTATTGTTATTGGTAGATGGATTTCTTATAGTTTTACTCATTAAACAAGATTTTCATAATACCTTGGGAAACGATTGAATTTCTAAAATTCTTATAACTAATTTTTTTAAATACATCAAACTCTCTACATATTTAGTGGGTGGTATTTAATTTGAGAATTCAATTGATTTGAAAAAAATTTAAAGATTCCATTAAATTGCACTGTTATTCAATTATCTATTTTGTGAATTCTTATCAATTCCGGTGTTATTCAATTTACGGAATTCCTAATTCCATTAAATTCCTGTGTTATTCAATTTTACTGCAGCTTTTATAGTATTGTTATTTCAAAGGAATTTAATGGAATTCTAATGAAAATTTGTGAAGAGCCAATTCTCACCATTTTTGTAGAAATTTTGATGGAATTCTATAAATCATTCACAATCCTTTGAAATCAATTATTTTCTAATTCTATCACAATCTCACATTGAATACCACCCCCTTAGTAAATCTTTTGATTTTAGAAATCAATCAATGTTACGAGAATCCAACACCGGATAAAGCGCTCATTATGAATAACCTTGTGAATCCTTCTTTTTTACACACATGAATCTCGTTATTCGCTCTCCTATATCTTCTCTTCGATTTGTTGGATAAATTTTTGGGTTAATTAGTTGAATATTACTTTTATGACACATAATTAGGTAAATAACAAGTCCAAAAATATATTTAGGTAAATAACAGAGAGAATAAAAAATATGACAAAAATACCCTTACAACTATAATTAAGGTAAACATTAAAAAAAATCCCTAAAAATATTCTTCTGATTTTCTTTCTTAACTCGTAGACTTGTATTTGCAGAAATCTGAAAAGAAAAAAAAATTGGGTCAGAAATTGACAAAGAAGAAACAAATATGTCGTAACAATAAACTATATAATAACATTGTTAACTATTCTCCATAGAAATTATTTGATTAACTACATATAACTATCTAAAAACATAGTGAACTATTTTTAAAAATATAGTTACCAATCTAAAATCATATATATAATAGCACACTCCTCTCTTCATCTAAGGTGTCCACATAGGCAAATCATTTTTTAACAATTAATTTAGTTTTAAGTGTCATTTATTGTTACTTATATGTAAAAAAAATCTAATTAAATATAAAATACGAAAATAAGTCAATAAATAGCTAAAAGTAGTACATGTAAAATTAATTTGAGTATTTTATTGTTGTAAATATAATTTCAACAATAATGAATTTTATGATAACAATACAAGTTTATATATTCAATTTCAAAAATTGGAAATATGTACATTAAATATACATATAAGACAAATGAATAAAAATAGAAACAACAACAAAGAATCAAATAAAACAAATTTAAATAATTTGAATGTCAAACGACTGTTAACATGTTGTTGATCTAAAGAGAAATAATATATATTGTTTCACTACAAGGATATTGAACCATCTCACTAAAGATGATGTCGTTTATATATATTTATTGTTACTAATAACTACTACACTTTTTAATTAAATTAAAAAAACGAAAATCAGTAAATATATGTAGAGTTTAAACAAGTAAGTAAAAAATGGGTTGAACAAGTAAAATAAATATAATGGTAAATTCTAAATAACGGGTTGACCTTCTTGCTTAATTTTTTTTTATATATATAATCAGTTTAAGAAATTGGAAATATGTAAAATAAATATACATATAAGAACAAATGGATAAAATTATAAACGACATCAAAGAATCAAATAAAAAAAACCTAAATAATTTCAGTGTCAAACAATTGTTAAGGAGTTGTCAATCTAAAAAAAGAATATATATTATTTCACTAAAAAACCACTGAAACATCTTAGTAAAGATTAGATAATAAGATGAAAATATGGAATATACAATTTTACCATTATGTTATATTTGAATTTTATGAAAGGATGAAAGACAAATTTGAAAGTGTTATAATACCATTATTTGAAAGATAGGAGGTAAACACTGTAAATGGTAAAATCAAAATTTTGTCGTTAAGTTCATAAAATTATAAAACTCATTTATCACGCGAACGATGTTTTAGGATTATTTGAGTATTTTATTTTCTAAACTAAAAATACAATAATGAATATATATCATTTATAATAAAATTCATTAGAAAATAATCAAAACATTATGAGTTTACATATAAGAGCAACGAATAAAAATGTAAATAAACGACATGAGATATAATCAAACAAAAATAGATTAAATGATTCAATTATTAAGGCATCATAATTGAGCTTCCGCCGATTGCTATGAGGCTAAAGGTTTAATAAGAAATAGGATATATGATTTCACTAAAGGATATCAAAAACATTCAGGAGAAAGTAAAGTAAAAATTTGGAATATAAGATTTGTCCAAAAGAAAAAAAAGAATTTATTCAATATAATTGAGTTTTTGGAAGTATAAAAGAAAAAATTAAAAACATTGCAATACCATAATTTAAAATAAATAAATAATCTTGAGTTTTTATATATATAAAGTTAACAAATGAATGATTGCGTTATTCATGAATTATACAACAAAATATAGGGAGCATGATATATGATTTTTATGTAAAAGTGTACGTAGTTATACACCATGATCCAAAAAAATTACCTATTTGATAATTCAATATTTGAATCAATGCTTTTAACACTAAAATCTAGGAAAAAAATACTTTTAAAGTGTTTAAGAAAAAGTAAATATATTAGTATGCATGTTACGCGATTATGACTAAAATATGATTAAGATAGAAGCAACTAAAAATAAAATAATCTGTTTTTAGAAACTAAAAATTATTTATTTAAAATCAAATGCCAAATTGGAAGAATTCAAAAAAAAAAAAATTCATCTCAAATTAATGATTGAACTTATGATATTATAATATGTTAATGAATATAAAAGATATATACTAACATAAATATTTTGCAGTACACGTTATATATGATATAGTTTCCAAACATAGGAAAATAACATAAGAACATCAAAAGAAACAAAACTCGCCCAACGGGCGAGTCCAACCCTAGTGTATAGTTAACTGCTTATCTACTTTACTGATTTTATAATATAGTTGACTACATTGACTACTACGTTGACTACATGATAAGGATGTTGTATAGTTAACTATTATAGTTTGCAAATAAGAATAAATAACATACTACATAATTAACTATTATAAGAAACATAGTTACTTATTATAATGAAAAAAAACAATATACATACTTAACTATTATTGAAACATAGTTACCTTATTAAACTGATTTCCAAGCATAATTAACTATGTTGATCTCTACTTTAACGAAGAGATGGATGGCGGTGAGAAGTTTAATGGTGGAGCCAAACACATCTTATAAGTTTCAAATAAAAATAGAGGAGGAGAACAATGAGAGAAGAAGAATAATAATTTATGTTGGTGTGAATTCAAAACAAACAAAAAAAAGAAAAAAAAAAGAAGAGGAAGAAGAGAGGAAATGCGTAGGCGGAGGAAGAGAAAAGAAGAAAAAGAATAATAATTTATGTTGGTTATGATGAATTCTAAAGAAATTAAAAATAATAATAATAAGAGGAGAAAAGAAGAAGATCATAGATTAGAGATTAGGGTTTTAATTTTTGTTTTAATATAAAAAGCTTTGTAATTATAAAAGGGTAAATTTGTCATTTCAGCCATCACAAATGTTATTTACTCTATTATGTGTTTAAAGCTGTTAAATTATTAATTAAGGAGTGAAAATCTATTATTCCACCTAATTTTCCTAATTTTTTAAAGCCTTGTAGGGCTTGATGCTCATATAAAAGTGGAATAAGACTCAAATTAAAAATCTCAAGTAACAAGATGTAAACCTTTGGTGTAACTGAGAAAAAATATATCTTATCAAATGGCTTGGAATTGAAATTGAATTATGGATTTGGATTTAGTAAATATATCATAGATTTAATTGGGAAAATTCACTTTAGTGCCTGTTTTTAATTGTGTTTAACACAAAACAAAAATATCTCTTTAATTACTTTTAAAAAGAAAATGTTAGAATTAAGAGAAATTAGTGTCTATAATAGAAACTGGGTATATAATTAAGTCTCTAACATATCGAAATCTCAACTTTTGTAAGTAGTATTTTCCTTTTATGAATTTTTGATCATATCCTCCGTTTATGTCTGAAAACAAAATAATTAATTATACACTAAATACCTAATACACATGAAGTTGTTATAAACTATACACCAATATTATAGTTCACTATACACTAATATAGTTGATTATACTTACATATAGTTTACTTAGATTTTAAAAAGTATTTAGCAAAACGTTCATGTAGTTAATTATATATATTTATTGTTTAACTATTCCCACATTTTTGCGAGTTATAGTAAGAGGATATGGGCCTTATTAGCCCATATATTACAGAAGACCAGAGATTAGAACTTGCAGCGTTCGTTGTGGATAACAGAACATGAGCTTATGATCGGTTAGCTTGGGGAGCCACCATACATGGAAACTTTACGGTACAATCTGCTTATGCGTTATTGACTCATAATGATGTGCCATGGCCAAACATGGAGAACTATTATAAGCGAATTTGGAGAGTATGAACGAATACGTGTATTTCTTTGGTTAGTTGGACATCAAGTTATAATAACAAACCATGAGAGGAACCGAAGGCATTTAAGTGATACGAATGTGTGCCAAGTTTGTAAAAGTGGAGTACAGACGATCTTACATGTACTACGAGACGGTCCTGCGCAAGATGGTATATGGGATCGGATTGTGCCTGCGAGGAAGAGATATGCGTTCTTTACTAAGACTTTATTTAAGTGGTTGTATGATAACTTATGCGAGGGAGTGAAAATTGATGATGTTACATGGTCAACGAGCTTTGCGGTTGTAGTGTAGTGGGTTGAAAATGGCGGTGTGGTAATGTTTTTAGTGAGCTTAGAGTGTGTAAAGACAAGGTTCGATTCATTAGGGAAGCTGCCAAGGATATGGGTATGATGAAATTGGGCAATGTAGAATCGGAAGGTAAGAGAGCTCGCATTGAAAGGATGATACAGTGGCGAGCCCCATAGTTGGGATGGTATAAGATGAATACAGATGGAGCATCACACGGTAATCTGGGGATGGCAACAGCCGGTGGTGTGCTACGAGATGAGAGCGAGGAATGGTGCAGTGGCTTCTCCTTGAATATTGGCCGGTGTACTGCAACACTTTCGGAGTTGTGGGGAGTGTATTATGGCTTACACATTGCTTGGGAGAAAGGGATTACACATCTGGAGCTATAGACTGATTCTAAGATGGTGGCGGATTTTATAAAGACATGGATTGGTAAATCATATCCTCTGTCCTTCCTGGTACTTTGTGCCATGGCTTTCTGAAGAATGACTGGATAGTCCGAGTATCTGATGGGTATAGGGAGGCTAATCGTCTTGCAGATGGATTAGCGAACTATGCGTTTTCTTTACCGTTAGGTTTGCATACTTTTGTTTATGTTCTATTAGATGTTGTTTCGATTTTGGACGAGGATGCTGTTGCACCGCCTCGGCCAAGACAAATTTATGTCTAATTGTTTTTATTAATAATATTGCTGGGGGATTTATCTCGCGGTCATTCACAAAAAAAATGTTTAAATAAGGAACTATTATAACAATATTTTTATATAGTCAATCATTAAAGTAGATAATTATGTTATGAATATAATTTACTGTGTTTTTAAGTATGTAACTATTTTCTGAAAATATTTCAACTATGTTTAAATAGTTATGGAAACATTGTGATGTAGTTAACTATGGTATGAAACTAATATAATAATATATGACTATGTTTCAAAAATAGTTAATATAGGGGTAATTTTGTTCAGTTTTTTCTTCTCTTTACTAGCTACCTAAGTTATTTTCTTCACTTGTTACTTTCTAAATTTTTTCTTTGTGTTATTCTACTGATTAATCTAAAATAAATTAATCATTACATCATGATTGACGTTCATTGTCAAGATATGCTAATGACGTTTCTCTTTATTTTGGTTAGAAGAAAGCAAGAAATGTACGTATTTCATTGCATAATTTGGCAGTGTGTCAAATTATTGTGTTCAACTTAACCGAGAAAATCCTATACAAGGCAACCTCCCTTACTTCTCCAAACACATACACATATTATCACAACTCACAAAAATTTCAACAGTCTCTCTTCTCTTTGTCTTACAAAAGTAAATCTCAAAAGTCTAGCGTCGATATTAACTTCGTAAATTCTATGCTCGAGTATCATGAGACGGTCTTACGTGATTCTATCATAAAATTCAAAAAGCACTAATATGCATCACATTAGAAGCGATTTATTGAGTTAAAAAAAAGATAAATTTTTGCCTTCACGCTTTGTTTTCTAAATTACTTTCATAGTCTCTCATTATTTTGATTACTTTTCGTTAACAATCATTTTATTTCAATCGCTTATACTAATTGATTTACTGTATTTTGAAAATACCCATAACCGAAAAACCGAACCAAACCGAACCGAAGTTATGGGTATCAGTTAGGTCTGATACCTACTTATACTACCCAGGGGCGGATCCACCTTGTAGGGAGAGGGGGCACGTGCACCCACTCAGAATTTTATAACCAATGTAATTTTATAGTTAAAGAGCAAGTTAGTGCACCCACGTTAAAATAACTATTGCCCCCATTGTTTTTTATTTTCTTGGGAAAAATCTAATCAACACTAATTTATAATGGATATACTATAAACACACTTTGAGTCAAGTCCATTTATATTTTTATTTTCACTGATATATGGTATATACATATTCATAATTATATTCTTTCATTTTTCCTTGTTTGAGATTATCATAATTGTAATTTTAGTACTGATATCTACAGTTTTTAATTCTAACTGATAACCAAAATAACAACTTTATAAGTTAAAAAACGTAGCTAAATTTATTATATTTAGAATATTAGTATATACGAGTTTAAAAATAGATAAAGCAAAAATCGTTGGTATAACTAATTAACAAAAAAATATTAATAGTTGATAAAAAAACCTATGATTCTTAATATATTATGTATGCTTAATTATTTTCATGTTATTTAAAGACATTTTTGAACTGTAACTTATTTTACTATATTTATCATAATTTGATTTTTGCTGTGTTTTATAAAAAAATTATTAAATTTTATATTAAAAGGAACATATTAAAGCATATAATATTTTTGCCCCCACTAAAATTTTATTCTAGATCCGCCCCTGATACTACCTATTGGTCATCTTAAATCTTAGTCCATAGGTCGGGTTCGGTTTCGGTTTTAACCCATAACCGAAACTAAAACTGAATAAAACCAAAACATGGAAATATATTATATACATTGTACCTTTCATTCGAACTAGGCCCAATTTGAACATTCAAACATTATACCGACCATATTTTATTCTTCCCAAAGCCTAACAAGTTAATGAATTTGTTTTGTTTTTAATATTTTTACGGTCTGAAGATACTAAACTTTGTGTTTTATGTTTGGTTTGGTTTTGAGTTTCCAAAACATTGTGTTTCTTTTGCTTTTAATAAACTTTATGTTTTATTTTGTGTTTCATGATGATCTTGTTGTGTTTCATACATCATAATGCATTTGGTACTCATAGGTTTCAGATTCGGTTTATGGGTATTACCCATGCCTATACGTATTACGGGTTTATATGGTTTTCATTTTTATGAAACCGAAAAACCGAAACCGAAGTTAAACCGAACCGAAACTAATATGGTTTCTCTATGGACTCTTTTTCCCTAAAACCGAAAAACCAAAAGACCGAACGAAAACCGGAACGCCCACCCCTATAGTATTTTCATTTCGGAATTTTAGCCATCGTACAAGATTTTTGTTTCAGTTGAAATTATACACTGCATGTAATTGAATTTTGAAGTTTGAGCAGTGAATGAGAAACTTAGTTATATTTGGGTTAAGATATATAGTTTAAGGGGAATCTGAGTGATAAGAATGATAAGATCATTTTTTTAGTAATCACTATTTGTAGTTTAGCTTTATGCTTTGATTTCAAGCTATTTGAAGCTCATCCAATAACATCAAAATCAGATTTAGAAGAGAGGTTCAATAGATTACTATTAGAATGTTAAAATATCCTACACTGGAAATTAGGATATTTCTTAGTTAGTTTATAAAATTTAGTTTATGGATCAAGGATCAATCTATTTATTCATTATCAATATCTGAAACTTCATTTAATAAATTTGATTTTCATTTAGCTAACAACAGGTAATGAGATATTTTTGTTGAAATGAGAGAATTACCCCCAAATCCAAAATCTTCCCCGCCACTGCAAAACAAATTTCAAAAGCATTCAGTGGAAACATAGGAATTCGCAATCTTACAGATTTGTGAATGGCTCAAGCAGCGAGATTAAGCATGAGAATGCACAAGGAGGTGAAGCTTCTCCTCTCCGATCCACCTCACGGCGCTTCGTTCCCACATCTCTCTTCCGCCGCCTCTGGCTCCGCCGATCTCTCTACTTTCTCCACCATCGATGCTCGTTAGCTCTTCATATCCTTCTTTTTGTTTCCGCAATCGATATCTCTCTTCTTAGCGCTTTTAACCCTTTTGGTTTTCCAGAGATCCAAGGTCCTGAGGACACTGTATATGCTAATGGAATTTTCAACGTGAAGATTCAGATCCCTGAGAGGTACTATTTGGGTTTTTCCTTTGGAGTCTCATGAGAAATTCGTTAATGGATTTTTGGGGATTTTCATCAGATATCCGTTTCAGCCTCCAATTGTGGCCTTTGCTACACCGATTTACCATCCAAACATCGATAACAGTGGCCGGATTTGCCTTGACATCTTAAATCTCCCTCCCAAGGTGAAACTTTGTTTCTTCATTTTCCTTTGTTGCTATCTTCTAGCAATTCGTGTTAGATTTGCTCTTCTGCTTATGTTCGATTCTTGGTGAATATACAAGCTCCACAAGTTTCCAATTCATGTAATCCATCTTCTATGATGGATCTTGGCTATTAGATTCTATGAAAGCCATTCAGCGTTAATATGTATGCTCCTGAATCAAATTTAGTTTCACATTTTTCCTCCTTTCTTGATCTCAATTGGACAAGGCTAGGTAATATGACACTCTAAACATATAAACTGTGATTAGTTTCTGAAATGAGTACAGGGTGCTTGGCAACCATCTTTGAATATCTCAACGGTTTTGACGAGCATTGGATTGTTGCTGACTGAACCCAATCCAGATGATGGTTTGATGTGTCAAGTAGTAAGTATACTTACCACACGCTCCTTTTCTCTGAGATTTTTTCTTTTGATTCTTGATGTATTTGTTGGCTTTATTTTCAGAGCAAGGAATACAAATACAATAGACAAGCTTTTGATTATAAGGCACGAGAGATGACCGAGAAGTATGCAAAGGTTAAGGCTGATGGAAGCAGCTCCAGCCTCCAAATTCAGGAAAATCTAAACGCAGGCGAGGTTAAGGTGCGTGATTAAATAAGTTCAGTTTTGCTTCTGAGCTTGAAGAAGTAGATGTTGATCTTTCCTTGACAGATGAGTTCAATTTTGCTTCCTTATTGTTCCTTTAGAGTCGTGGAGATGAGAAGGCTATAGAGAGTGGAAGTAGTGGTTTAGCTGGTAATCACGAAAAGCCGGAGGGTACTGAGCTCAAGTTGACTGTGGAACCTTCCTTAACACATACAGAAAACCGTGACACTGCAGCAAAAGATATACGGAATAGCCAACTGCATCTCTCAAGTTCCAGAGATCAGCAATTGGATGGAAATGGAAAACGAAAAGCAGCGATTGGTTTCTCTGATGTGAACGCGTATGGTAACGATGGGATAAAAACGAGTAGGAAGAAATTATCTCTTGCCATGCCATTGCCTCCTCAATCTCAGAAGAAAGACTTGTGTGGTGAAGAACTCACAAATGGAGTTTCAGCCTCTTGCAAAGAAAACAAGAAACCACATTCAAACGGAAAGAAGCTTTCTCTGGGGGTAAAGCAGCCATTGGATAATGCACCATCACTTAATAACAACTCGGCCTCCTCAAGTTTTCGTACATCTGCTGCAAAGAGTAAAAACAATAGACTAAGCCGAAAACTGTCTCTAAGGCCACTCGGAAAGTCAGAGTTATGCAAAACCAAGGTACTCGCGCAAACTCATATGGAACCGGAAGTGAATCAAATTCAAGATGCAAGAAATTGGCGCAGTGATGTTGAGAAGTCGGGCTTGGAAGAAGCATCAATGCCTGAATCCATTGTTGTACTAGACAGTGATGAAAGCGGAGGAGAAGAAGATGAAGCAGTCTCTTCGAGGTCAAGATTATCATTGACACGGAGGAAAGGCCGCAAGTTGAAAAAGTGATGAAAACTGTTTTGTTTGTTGTTTTCAGGTTTAATAAAGCTTATGATTATTAATGTTGAAATACAAATGAAAGTATTAAAGTCTGAAGATCTGATGGATATTAGTTTTATTGATAATGAAATTGATTAGAATGGGATTTATAATTTGAAACAATCACATACGCCTAAGCCAGGATTACAGACTCCATCCTTGGGACAATTCCAAACACAATCAAAGTCTGTCTTGCAAGGTGGAAGGGCCTGCTTCAAAGTCCGGCCGTAAAAAAAAATTAAAACTTTTCGATTCGATCTACCTCTGTTCAAATATGATTCTTTTTCTATGAAATTGAAATCAAGGGAAGAGCAACTGTGGATATGAAGGTCAAGATCAAGGACAACTCGAACGTTGAGGATTATGTGTTCCGCATTGTTCTCGATGGTTATAACGCCTCTGTTACTGCGGGAACTTTGTGGACTTGGTGGAGCGGCATTTCTACGATGGCATGGAGATCAAGAGATGTAAGATAGTAAAATCCACTATTGTATAAATATATGGGATTAAAATTGGATTGTGTTGCTTAATAGATTTTCGGTTTCAGCTGATGGTTTGTAGTACAAACGGGAGAACGTGAGGGTCATGCTGAAGGATTTATGGATCCAAGCACTGAAAAAATGCGGACGATTCCTCTAAAGATTATGGTGACTGGAAACAAAACGTCTTTTACGGCTCAACTCTTGAAGTAAACATCTCTCCTTGCTTCGTTTCATTCGAGAATCGCTTTAGTCGAAAACATCCTTAAAATTTAGTTTTATTGGATGTTGTTGAACAGGAAATGAGGCTTTACAAGGCTCATGTTATGATTCCTTCAAAGCATTTGGGACAATGACAATGGCAAGGGAAGTAAGTCTTTTTTTCTTGTTCTGTTCTTCTGAAACATGTGTACTTAAATTTGATGTAATACATAAATAGGAGTTTGAGAATGACTCAAGATCAAGCCAAGTGTTTTGGCTGCTGAAAGAGAGTGAGCTCACACCAAGCAATTCCACCATATTGGACGGTCGTTGTGCTGTGTTTCTCAAGGTCTCCTACAATGAAGTGTTTATCATTCTTCTTTTGGTAAAGTTTAATGTCACTCGCATTTCATGTTTGTGTACCACACTGATATGCTCAAATTTACCCTGAGCTACTCTCTCAAATTAAGAGGTCGTCGTAGTAGGGGTCGAATCACTGGGAGTCAAATCAAACGATAGGAATATTGACTTCAAATTCGGCTAAGTAAAATAATGTATAATAAATAACAAAAGCAATTGGTAACAGGAAAGATTGTTGATTTAAAATTCAATTAAACAAGGTGCTAGACTTTTGGGTAATTCTCAGGATGAATCAGAATTGCAGGTTAAACAGAATCAGGATTTAATTAAGAACCGTTCTAGAACTTGGAACACTAAAATATAATTAACCAACTGTCGTTGCGAAAACTAACTATGTCTAAACCCTAGAAAACCAAATTTCTTTGCGAATTCAATCAATTTAAACAAGCATTAAATTCAAGTCCAATTTGTTCACAAAATCCCTAAACCAAATTTCTTTGCGAATAAGTAATTTTGCTCACCTAAGATTTAGTTCTGGGTAATCTATTACACTTTCGTGTCAATCTATCAACCTAAGATATCCAAATTCAGGGTCGTGAATCCTAAATCAGAGTTAAAGCAATCTAGGTGAAGAACCTAACCGATAATCCAAACAAGTGAGTTTAACCTAACAATTCATCATCATTCCATTCGAACTACCCTAAACCTAACAAACAAACTACTCAGACATGGAAGCAAAGCAAATCATAACTGAATAATAATGCATAAAGAAAGAGTAAAAGAAGAATTACAATAGGGTTCGAAGAATCTCAAAGTATAAAGTAAATTTGTCTCCCTAAAAACCATAAAATATCTCTCTAAACTTTGTTAAGTAAAATCTAAAAAGTTCCGATCTAAAAACCTAAAATAAACAATTTATAGAGGTAAAACTCGTGGTGAGCTTTTATGACGGTCTATTGCAGCTTTCGGCCCATTAACTGGTGAATTTCCTTCTTTAAAACGTATTTAGGTCGGTTTCTGCGCTGGCCTGTCGATCGATCGTCTATGTGTCTGTCGATCGATCGGCTTCAATGTAGCTGTCGATCGATCGTCCTTCTTGGTGCTGTCGATCGACAGGCTGCTTCATATCAGCTTCTTTTCTTGCAAAATCCGGCTCCAACCTTGTTTACGTTCCAAAATGCACCGTATTCACCATATAAGCTCCTCACATACAATAACCTGTTAAGACACTAAAAAGACTCGAAATACAACGAAAAGACTCGATAAAAGGACTTATATCATGGTCGAAAACCGGTAAAAACCATGATATATCAACTCCCCCAGACTTAGCTTTTGCTTGCCCTCAAGCAAACTAGAGACTAAAACTGAAGTCGAGGTTTGAAAATCGCGAGAACTTACTTATCTTCGGGAACATTGCTTTCGCTTTCTTGACTCTTTTACTATATGTAAACAAAGTACCTTTGGCGGTCACGAATCTCAACCATCATAGGTTGGGCCTCAAATCTTAACCTGCAAACCCATCAGTTTCACATCCTCCTAACTGTCGCACACTTAATCGAAGTGATGATGGAATTCTCTCCAATGATATCAACCAAGTAAAAGGCTAGGTGTGATGTTAAAGGCTTTTGTGTTTAAGTGGAGCTAAAGAGTGTTTAGGGTTACCAAATTCTATTTGGTGGATGCAGACATTATGCATAATCACAAGAGAGAGTCGGGTCCAGTTGATGCCCACAGTTTCTCATTCACATTGCACTCCCTCCTTCAAAACGTTATCAGGAACCAAACACCTCCATATCATAACATGTTCCACTTTCCACGTCCAACCTTATAATTCTTTGGGATTTTCTTTTGAAACTAGAGACTTATTAAAATGATCATTTCCCTTCCCTTACTTATTTTTCGAAATAAAAGATTTTTAAATTTTTTTTTTTTTTTTTTTTAAACTGAAACAAAACGCAACAAAAGTTAGTAGAAAATGAAAATAAAGACTAATTTTGTACAGAAACTTACAAATGGGTTGCCTCCCACTAAGCGCTTGTTTTCAGTCTCTAGCTTGACTGTGTCTGAAATTAGACAGCGGGTGCTTCATCCAGTGACACAATGTGCCCATTTGGAATTTCGGCTTTCGCCCAATAATGCTTCACCTTTTGGCCATTCACAGTGAATTCTTGGCCTTCCTGACTGATAAGCACAACAGCTCCATGTGGTCGAACTTCCTTGATGGTGAATGGACCTGACCAACGAGAACGCAGTTTTCCAGGAAACAAAGTTAGACAAGAGTTATACAGGAGTACCTGATCATTTGGTTCGAAAGTTCGGGACACGATCTTCCTGTCATGATATGCCTTAGTCCGCTCTTTGTATAACTTGGAGTTTTCATAAGCATGATGTCTAATCTCATCCAACTCGTTCAACTGAATCAGACGTCTTTCTGCAGCAGGTTTGATGTTGAAATTGTACTGCTTTACTGTCCAAGCTGCTCGGTGTTCAAGTTCCACTGGAAGATGACAAGCTTTCCCATAAAATAGATGAAAAGGACTAGTGCCAAGTGGTGTTTTGAACGCAGTGCGATAGGCCCAGAGTGCATCATCCAGCTTTGCAGACCAATCCTTCCTTGTAGCATTGACAGTTTTCTCCAAAATTTCCTTAATCTGACGATTAGAAACTTCAACTTGTCCACTTGTCTGAGGATGATAAGGACTAGCTACACGATGTTGAACTCCATACTTAGCCAACAAACGATCAAAAGCTCTGTTGATAAAATGCGTTCCTCCATCACTAATGACAACTCGAGGCACTCCGAATCGTGGAAAGATGATGGTTTTAAACAGCTTAATAACCACCCCTGAGTTGTTCTTTGGACTAGCAACAGCCTCTACCCATTTGGATACATAATCCACAGCAACCAAGATGTAAGAGTTTCCATAAGATGAAGAAAAAGGTCCCATGAAATCTATTCCCCAACAATCAAAAACCTCAACTTCGAGGATGAAGTTCTGAGGCATTTCATGCCTCCTGCTGATCTTCCCTCTTCGTTGACAAGCATCGCATTGTTTGACAAAGGCGTGAGCATCTTTGAACAACGTAGGCCACCAGAAACCTGCTTGAAGAACTTTGGAGGCTGTCTTGAATGAAGCGAAGTGTCCTGCATAATCAGACCCGTGACAATGGAACAACACGTCTTGAGTTTCAGGCTCAGCAATACACTTTCTGTAAATACCATCAGAACAAAACTTGTATAAATAAGGTTCATCCCAATAGTATCTACGAAGTTCTCGGATGAACTTCTTCCTTTCATAACCTTTAAGGTCACTTGGCATATCTTCTGCAGCTAGATAATTGGCAATATCAGCGTACCAAGGGCGAATAGAAGCAGAGACGGTGAAAACGTGGGCCTGGACTGCGTCGGAGATGATTTGTGGAAAGCGTTTTATTGCTCGGTACAGAGGCTGTCGATCGACAACCACTGTGTCGATCGATCGACAGCTCCGTTCGGCACCTGTCGATCGACATACCTTGTGTCGATCGATCGACAAGTCTTCTGGTTTTCTGAAAGTCTGCGGATTTTCAGCTTGAAGACCACTTTCAACGAAATTGCATCCCTCTGTTGGAAAGAAATCATCAATAGGAACGTGATCCTCGATCCGAATCCTTGAAAGATGATCCGCAACTCCGTTTTCAACACCTTTCTTATCCTTAACCTCAACGTCAAACACTTGAAGGAGAAGAATCCATCTCAACAACCGCGGCTTAGCATCCTTTTTCTGCATCAAGTACTTAAGTGCTGAATGATCCGTATGCACGATCACCTTAGAACCAATCAGATACGGACAAAAAATTTCAAACGCAAACACCACTGCTAACAACTCTTTCTCTGTAGTTGCATAATTCTTCTGTGCATCATCAAGAGTCCGGCTGGCATAGTAAATGGCATGAAGTTTCTTGTCCTTTTTCTGACCCAAAACAGCCCCAACTGCAAAATTACTAGCATCACACATCACTTCAAAGGGAAGTGTCCAATCTGGCGGTTGCACAATTGGAGCACTCACTAAAGCCTGCTTAATCTGTTCAAAAGCAGCAAGACAATCAGCATCAAACACAAATTTGACATCCTTACAAAGCAGGGAGGTAAGTGGGCGTGCAATCTTGGTGAAATCCTTAATGAATCTCCTGTAGAAACCAGCGTGACCAAGGAAGCTCCTAACAGATTTCACACAAGTAGGTGGCTGCAAACTTGTCATAACTTCAATCTTGGCACGATCTACCTCAATTCCAGCTTCTGACACTTTATGTCCAAGAACAATGCCACTGTTTACCATGAAGTGACATTTCTCCCAATTCAGCACTAAGTGTTTCTCTTCACATCTAGCAAGCACCTTCTCTAAATTACCCAAACAATCCTTGAAAGAAGACCCGTAGACTGAGAAATCATCCATGAAGACTTCCATGTAATCCTCGATCATATCCGTGAAAATTGACATCATACATCTTTGAAAAGTAGCTGGAGCATTACATAATCCGAATGGCATTCTGCGATATGCAAAAGTACCATAAGGACATGTAAAAGTTGTCTTTTCTTGATCGTCCGGATGAATCGAAATCAGAAAGAACCCTGAATACCCATCCAAAAAGCAGTAGTGTGGATGATTCGCAAGCCTTTCCAGCATCTGATCAATGAAAGGCAAAGGGAAATGGTCTTTCCTAGTAGCAGCGTTGAGCTTCCTGTAATCAATACACATTATGTGCCCTGTCACAATCCTTGTAGGAATAAGCCCATTCTTCTCGTTCTTAACCACTGTAACTCCACCTTTCTTAGGAACCACATGAACCGGACTAACCCAAGGACTATCTGAAATAGGATAGATGATCCCAGCTTCCAATAGTTTCAGAATCTCCTTTTTTACCACTTCTTGAAGGTTCGGGTTCAGCCTTCTTTGATGCTCAACAAATGTCTTTGCCCCTTCTTCAAGGTGAATCCTGTGCATGCATAAATCTGGAGAAATCCCTGCAATATCATCAAGAGAATACCCAACAGCTTTGCGATATTTGCGCAGCTTACTTAGTAACAAGGTTTGCTCAATATTGTTCAAAGTTGAACTAACAATAACAGGATAAGTGGAATTAGGACCAAGAAAAGCGTACTTGAGTCTTGCTGGCAGTTGTTTGAGTTCGATCTTTGGAGCCTTTTCTTCACTCCAGTCACTTACCCTTTCTGATATCTCAGAAACCCCAGTCAGTTCCACATTCGCAACCACTTGCTTCACTAACTCACTGTCATTCATCAACTTAGCATACCCTTTTGAAGCTTCGTTAAGCTGCCCAGTTTCAACCACAGAATTTACCAAAGTCCTTTCCAAAGGATCAGCGGGATAGTCTTCATCAAAGACTTCCTGAGTGATTTCATCCAATGTATCCACATAGAATGTCTGGCCATCAATGGTAGGTTTCTGAATTACTTGGTCCATATCGAACGTCATCTCCAAATCCCCAAAACTTAGAGTAATTCTACACAAAGCTTCCCGGATCAGCTAGCTTCTTTGGAACCTTGTTCAAAATCATAGCACTCACTTGCTCCGTGATCATAGCAACCCCTTCTTCAACGCAATGGTTCTTAGTGACCAACTTCTTCACATAACGGCGAATAACAGGAGAAGTTCTTATTGCCTCAACCAATGGCATCTCAACTGTGATTTTGTCAATGATTTCCTTACACTTAGCTTCCTCAAGCTCCTGTCTAGACTTCTTAAGACCCCTAGGATAAGGTATCTTTTGTTTGTACACCCTTTCAGTAGGCAGAATCTGGTTTTGGTCTGTCTCGGGCCCCTGTCGATCGACAACCGCAGGGTCTGTCGATCGACAGCTTTGTTCTGCCTCTGTCGATCGACAACCACCGTGTCTGTCGATCGATAGGTGTTTCGGATTTGCTATCCCGTTAGCAGTTTCTGCGCCTGTCGATCGACAGGCCTTATGTCGATCGATCGACAGGTCATCCGGGACAAAAAATTTCCTGATCCTCAACCTCTTCAAGCTCGTCCAATTGTTCGATTGAGAGTCGTTTCTTGAGCACTGGCTCAATAACCTTACCACTTCTGGTTGTAATTGCAGCAACACCATGCTATCTCGGGTTTGCATCTGTTCTAGCTGGAAGAAAACCCTCTTGTCTTTTCACATTCTCTGCGGTTTGAGCTACCTGAGTATCCAATTTTTTCATGTGATTACTGAGAGCTTCAATCTTCCCATTGAGATCAGTGTAGAACCCATCCATTTTTCCATTGAGAGTAGTGTAAAGCCCGTCAATCTTCCCATTGACATTTACTGCTAGACTTTGTTGGCCTTCAAGAATCTGTTCGAGTGTACCCTTCGAGTCATTTTCTGAAGGTTTAGAGGGAATCGGTTGGTAAGAAGATGATCCATAAGTCCTTTGGTTGTTGTTGCTGTCAAAGGGTTTCTGAAACTGCGATTTCTGAGCATAGCTTGGAGAACCAGGAGTTCCAGAGAATGAGCTCCTCTGATAGTAATTGTTGTAGCCCTTATTCTCTGACTGATTTCCATATCGCTGATTCTGGTAGCCATTCTGGTTGATGTAGTTAACATCTTCTTGCTCTCTATCTTCATCTTGATAGAAGGTATCAATTTCCTGTGCAAAATGAACCGATTTCTTGTTCACCAGAAGGTTATGCACAGAATCTATCTTAGCTTTAACCTCAGTTATCTCAGCTCCACCTGATCTATCAGCTTCCCTTCTCCTTTCCTCATCAATCTTCTTTGTACTATTGCTAGTAGACACGTTCTTGATGAGTTCAAAGCAATCAGCTGGAAATCTGGTTTTGAAGTTCCCATTGCTCGAAGCATCTAGAGTGACCTGATGTCTCAAATCCAAACCCCTGTAGAAAATACCCAGCAACTGAACCTCTGTAAACCCGTGATGAGGACAGTCTCTCTGATATCCCTTGAACCTTTCCCACGCAGCTTTGAAAGATTCTTTCTGATTCTGAGCGAATGTTGAAATCTTAGCTCGTAGGTCCTCTGAGCGAGACTCATCATAGAAGTGACTCAAGAAAGCACTCTTAGTATCTCTCCAGTTAGTCAGTGAGCCTGGTTCCAACTGCTTCAGCCAAGAGGCTGCCTCTCCAGCAAGAGAAAATGGAAATAGCTTGCACATGATGTAGTCCTCAGACACGTTGTTAGCCTTAATGCTAGACGCAAGATCCTCAAATATCTCAAGATGATCCATGGGGTGCTCTGATGGGTGCCCATGGAACTGATGTTGAGCTACTAAAGAGAAGTACGCAGGCTTCAACTCAAAATCCCTACGATCAAATCTAGGGGGTCGAATCGCTGCCCTATTGGCATAGTGCTTTTCAGGACGGTAGTAGTCTCCCTAAGTGCGTTGGTTAACTACCGCTCCCCGTGGTACACGATTAGCCTGAGCCAG
Source organism: Arabis alpina (assembly GCA_900128785.1). Taxonomy (NCBI): domain Eukaryota; kingdom Viridiplantae; phylum Streptophyta; class Magnoliopsida; order Brassicales; family Brassicaceae; genus Arabis; species Arabis alpina. The sequence continues at coordinate 17,453,739 of LT669790.1, forward strand.
ATGCTCAATCTCAGCGCGCTGGCGCTCCAACTCAACTCTTTGGCGATCTAGCTCAGCACGCTCTGCTGCAACTGGATCCATAACCTCAATGATGTTACCAGTTTCATCAATGGGGTCACCCAGATCGTTGTACCGATTACCATGTCTGTCAACATTCTCCCCTTCAGCATTCCGAAAAGTTACCACAGCTCGATTAGCCATCTTAGCTTGCTTTGCTTGTCGTCTGTTTTCTCGTTCCAAAACACCTAACTCCGGAACAAAATCTGCTAACTTTTGATCTTTGTTGCTCCTGGTTCTGCTAGAAGGCATAAACCTGAAACACCAAAAATAAAAAACGAAATCAAAAATAAAAAGAAAACTTAGTCAGAATTCTAGAATCAAAATCCTATGGAAGATTTTGACTCCCCGGCAACGGCGCCAAAATTTGATATGCTCAAATTTACCCTGAGATACTCTCTCAAATTAAGAGGTCGTCGTAGTAGGGGTCGAATCACTGGGAGTCAAATCAAACGATAGGAATATTGACTTCAAATTCGGCTAAGTAAATTAATGTATAATAAATAACAAAAGCAATTGGTAACATGAAAGATTGTTGATTTAAAATTCAATTAAACAAGGTGCTAGGCTTTTGGGTAATTCTCAGGATGAATCAGAATTGCAGGTTAAACAGAATCATGATTTAATTAAGAACTGTTCTAGAACTTGGAACACTAAAATATAATTAACCAACTGTCGTTGCGAAAACTAACTATGTCTAAACCCTAGAAAACCAAATTTCTTTGCGAATTCAATCAATTTAAACAAGCATTAAATTCAAGTCCAATTTGTTCACAAAATCCCTATTCCAAATTTCTTTGCGAATAAGTAATTTTGCTCACCTAAGATTTAGTTCTGGCTAATCTATTACACTTTCGTGTCAATCTATCAACCTAAGATATCCAAATTCAGGGTCGCGAATCCTAAATCAGAGTTAAAGCAATCTAGGTGAAGAACCTAACCGATAATCGTAACAAGTGAGTTTAACCTAACAATTCATCATCATTCCATTCGAACTACCCTAAACCTAACAAGCAAACTACTCAGACATGGAAGCAAAGCAAATCATAACTGAATAATAATGCATAAAGAAAGAGTAAAAGAAGAATTACAATAGGGTTCGAAGAATCTCAAAGTATAAAGTAAACTTGTCTCCCTAAAAACCCTAAAAATCTCTCTCTAAACTTTGTTAAGTAAAATCTAAAAAGTTCCGATCTAAAAACCTAAAATAAACTATTTATAGAGGTAAAACTCATGGTGAGCTTTTATGACGGTCTATTGCAGCTTTCTGCCCATTAACTGGCGAATTTCCTTCTTTAAAACGTATTTAGGTCGGTTTCTGCGCTGGCCTGTCGATCGGTCGTCTATGTGTCTGTCGATCGATCGGCTTCAATGTAGCTGTCAATCGATCGTCCTTCTTGGTGCTGTCGATCGACAGGCTGCTTCATATCAGCTTCTTTTCTTGCAAAATCCGGCTCCAACCTTGTTTACGTTCCAAAATGCACCGTATTCACCATATAAGCTCCTCACATGCAATAACCTGTTAAGACACTAAAAAGACTCAGAATACAACGAAAAGACTCGATAAAAGGACTTATATCATGGTCGAAAACCGGTAAAAACCATGATATATCAACTCCCCCAGACTTAGCTTTTGCTTGCCCTCAAGCAAACTAGAGACTAAAACTGAAGTCGAGGTTTGAAAAATCGCGAGAACTTACTTATCTTCGGGAACATTGCTTTCGCTTTCTTGACTCTTTTACTATATGTAAACAAAGTACCTTTGGCGGTCACGAATCTCAACCATCATAGGTTGGGCCTCAAATCTTAACCTGCAAACCCATCAGTTTCACATCCTCCTAACTGTCGCACACTTAATCGAAGTGATGATGGAATTCTCTCCAATGATATCAACCAAGTAAAAGGCTAGGTGTGATGTTAAAGGCTTTTGTGTTTAAGTGGAGCTAAAGAGTGTTTAGGGTTACCAGATTCTATTTGGTGGATGCAGACATTATGCATAATCACAAGAGAGAGTCGGGTCCAGTTGATGCCCACAGTTTCTCATTCACATTGCACTCCCTCCTTCAAAACGTTATCAGGAACCAAACACCTCCATATCATAACATGTTCCACTTTCCACGTCCAACCTTCTAATACCTTAGGATTTTGTTTTGAAGCTAGAGACTTATTAAAATGATCATTTCCCTTTCCCTTACTTATTTTTCGAAATAAAAGATTTTTTTTTTTTTTTTTTTTTTTTTTTTTTTTTAAACTGAAACAAAACACTACAAAAATTAGTAGAAAATGAAAATAAAGACTAATTTTGTACAGAAACTTACAAATGGGTTGCCTCCCACTAAGCGCTTGTTTTCAGTCTCTAGCTTGACTGTGTCTGAAATTAGACAGCGGGTGCTTTATCCAGTGACACAATGTGCCCATTTGGAATTTCGGCTTTCGCCCAATAATGCTTCACCTTTTGGCCATTCACAGTGAATTCTTGGCCTTCCTGACTGATAAGCACAACAGCTCCATGTGGTCGAACTTCCTTGATGGTGAATGGACCTGACCAACGAGAACGCAGTTTTCCAGGAAACAAAGTTAGACAAGAGTTATACAGGAGTACCTGATCATTTGGTTCGAAAGTTCGGGACACGATCTTCCTGTCATGATATGCCTTAGTCCGCTCTTTGTATAACTTGGAGTTTTCATAAGCATGATGTCTAATCTCATCCAACTCGTTCAACTGAATCAGACGTCTTTCTGCAGCAGGTTTGATGTTGAAATTGTACTGCTTTACTGCCCAAGCTGCTCGGTGTTCAAGTTCCACTGGAAGATGACAAGCTTTCCCATAAAATAGATGAAAAGGACTAGTGCCAAGTGGTGTTTTGAACGCAGTGCGATAGGCCCAGAGTGCATCATCCAGCTTTGCAGACCAATCCTTCCTTGTAGCATTGACAGTTTTCTCCAAAATTTCCTTAATCTGACGATTAGAAACTTCAACTTGTCCACTTGTCTGAGGATGATAAGGACTAGCTACACGATGTTGAACTCCATACTTAGCCAACAAACGATCAAAAGCTCTGTTGATAAAATGCGTTCCTCCATCACTAATGACAACTCGAGGCACTCCGAATCGTGGAAAGATGATGGTTTTAAACAGCTTAATAACCACCCCTGAGTTGTTCTTTGGACTAGCAACAGCCTCTACCCATTTGGATACATAATCCACAGCAACCAAGATGTAAGAGTTTCCATAAGATGAAGAAAAAGGTCCCATGAAATCTATTCCCCAACAATCAAAAACCTCAACTTCGAGGATGAAGTTCTGAGGCATTTCATGCCTCCTGCTGATCTTCCCTCTTCGTTGACAAGCATCGCATTGTTTGACAAAGGCGTGAGCATCTTTGAACAACGTAGGCCACCAGAAACCTGCTTGAAGAACTTTGGAGGCTGTCTTGAATGAAGCGAAGTGTCCTGCATAATCAGACCCGTGACAATGGAACAACACGTCTTGAGTTTCAGGCTCAGCAATACACTTTCTGTAAATACCATCAGAACAAAACTTGTATAAATAAGGTTCATCCCAATAGTATCTACGAAGTTCTCGGATGAACTTCTTCCTTTCATAACCTTTAAGGTCACTTGGCATATCTTCTGCAGCTAGATAATTGGCAATATCAGCGTACCAAGGGCGAATAGAAGCAGAGACGGTGAAAACGTGGGCCTGGACTGCGTCGGAGATGATTTGTGGAAAGCGTTTTATTGCTCGGTACAGAGGCTGTCGATCGACAACCACTGTGTCGATCGATCGACGGCTCCGTTCGGCACCTGTCGATCGACATACCTTGTGTCGATCGATCGACAAGTCTTCTGGTTTTCTGAAAGTCTGCGGATTTTCAGCTTGAAGACCACTTTCAACGAAATTGCATCCCTCTGTTGGAAAGAAATCATCAATAGGAACGTGATCCTCGATCCGAATCCTTGAAAGATGATCCGCAACTCCGTTTTCAACACCTTTCTTATCCTTAACCTCAACGTCAAACTCTTGAAGGAGAAGAATCCATCTCAACAACCGCGGATTAGCATCCTTTTTCTGCATCAAGTACTTAAGTGTTGGATGATCCGTATGCACGATCACCTTAGAACCAATCAGATACGGACGGAATTTTTCAAACGCAAACACCACTGCTAACAACTCTTTCTCTGTAGTTGCATAATTCTTCTGTGCATCATCAAGAGTCCGGCTGGCATAGTAAATGGCATGAAGTTTCTTGTCCTTTTTCTGACCCAAAACAGCCCCAACTGCAAAATCACTAGCATCACACATCACTACAAAGGGAAGTGTCCAATCTGGCGGTTGCACAATTGGAGCACTCACTAAAGCCTGCTTAATCTGTTCAAAAGCAGCAAGACAATCAGCATCAAACACAAATTTGACATCCTTACAAAGCAGGGAGGTAAGTGGGTGTGCAATCTTGGTGAAATCCTTAATGAATCTCCTGTAGAAACCAGCGTGACCAAGGAAGCTCCTAACAGATTTCACACAAGTAGGTGGCTGCAAACTTGTCATAACTTCAATCTTGGCACGATCTACCTCAATTCCAGCTTCTGACACTTTATGTCCAAGAACAATGCCACTGTTTACCATGAAGTGACATTTCTCCCAATTCAGCACTAAGTGTTTCTCTTCACATCTAGCAAGCACCTTCTCTAAATTACCCAAACAATCCTTGAAAGAAGACCCGTAGACTGAGAAATCATCCATGAAGACTTCCATGTAATCCTCGATCATATCCGTGAAAATTGACATCATACATCTTTGAAAAGTAGCTGGAGCATTACATAATCCGAATGGCATTCTGCGATATGCAAAAGTACCATAAGGACATGTAAAAGTTGTCTTTTCTTGATCGTCCGGATGAATCGAAATCAGAAAGAACCCTGAATACCCATCCAAAAAGCAGTAGTGTGGATGATTCGCAAGCCTTTCCAGCATCTGATCAATGAAAGGCAAAGGGAAATGGTCTTTCCTAGTAGCAGCGTTGAGCTTCCTGTAATCAATACACATTATGTGCCCTGTCACAATCCTTGTAGGAATAAGCCCATTCTTCTCGTTCTTAACCACTGTAACTCCACCTTTCTTAGGAACCACATGAACCGGACTAACCCAAGGACTATCTGAAATAGGATAGATGATCCCAGCTTCCAATAGTTTCAGAATCTCCTTTTTTACCACTTCTTGAAGGTTCGGGTTCAGCCTTCTTTGATGCTCAACAAATGTCTTTGCCCCTTCTTCAAGGTGAATCCTGTGCATGCATAAATCTGGAGAAATCCCTGCAATATCATCAAGAGAATACCCAACAGCTTTGCGATATTTGCGCAGCTTACTTAGTAACAAGGTTTGCTCAATATTGTTCAAAGTTGAACTAACAATAACAGGATAAGTGGAATTAGGACCAAGAAAAGCGTACTTGAGTCTTGCTGGCAGTTGTTTGAGTTCGATCTTTGGAGCCTTTTCTTCACTCCAGTCACTTACCCTTTCTGATATCTCAGAAACCCCAGTCAGTTCCACATTCGCAACCACTTGCTTCACTAACTCACTGTCATTCATCAACTTAGCATACCCTTTTGAAGCTTCGTTAAGCTGCCCAGTTTCAACCACAGAATTTACCAAAGTCCTTTCCAAAGGATCAGCGGGATAGTCTTCATCAAAGACTTCCTGAGTGATTTCATCCAATGTATCCACATAGAATGTCTGGCCATCAATGGTAGGTTTCTGAATTACTTGGTCCATATCGAACGTCATCTCCAAATCCCCAAAACTTAGAGTAATTCTACCTCCTCTTACATCAATCATAGCACCAGCTGTAGCTAAGAATGGCCGTCCAAGAATGAGAGGGTCCTTAGGTTCCTCACAATACTGCAAAACTACGAAATCAGCAGGAATCAAACAATCTCCAACCTTGATTAGAACATCTTCATGTACCCCTTCTGGAACCCTAACTGATCTGTCAGCAAGGATAAGTGAAATCCTTGTAGGCTGGAACCCTAACCTGAGTATCCAATTTTTTCATGTGATTACTGAGAGCTTCAATCTTCCCATTGAGATCAGTGTAGAACCCATCCATTTTTCCATTGAGAGTAGTGTAAAGCCCGTCAATCTTCCCATTGACATTTACTGCTAGACTTTGTTGGCCTTCAAGAATCTGTTCGAGTGTACCCTTCGAGTCATTTTCTGAAGGTTTAGAGGGAATCGGTTGGTAAGAAGATGATCCATAAGTCCTTTGGTTGTTGTTGCTGTCAAAGGGTTTCTGAAACTGCGATTTCTGAGCATAGCTTGGAGAACCAGGAGTTCCAGAGAATGAGCTCCTCTGATAGTAATTGTTGTAGCCCTTATTCTCTGACTGATTTCCATATCGCTGATTCTGGTAGCCATTCTGGTTGATGTAGTTAACATCTTCTTGCTCTCTATCTTCATCTTGATAGAAGGTATCAATTTCCTGTGCAAAATGAACCGATTTCTTGTTCACCAGAAGGTTATGCACAGAATCTATCTTAGCTTTAACCTCAGTTATCTCAGCTCCACCTGATCTATCAGCTTCCCTTCTCCTTTCCTCATCAATCTTCTTTGTACTATTGCTAGTAGACACGTTCTTGATGAGTTCAAAGCAATCAGCTGGAAATCTGGTTTTGAAGTTCCCATTGCTCGAAGCATCTAGAGTGACCTGATGTCTCAAATCCAAACCCCTGTAGAAAATACCCAGCAACTGAACCTCTGTAAACCCGTGATGAGGACAGTCTCTCTGATATCCCTTGAACCTTTCCCACGCAGCTTTGAAAGATTCTTTCTGATTCTGAGCGAATGTTGAAATCTTAGCTCGTAGGTCCTCTGAGCGAGACTCATCATAGAAGTGACTCAAGAAAGCACTCTTAGTATCTCTCCAGTTAGTCAGTGAGCCTGGTTCCAACTGCTTCAGCCAAGAGGCTGCCTCTCCAGCAAGAGAAAATGGAAATAGCTTGCACATGATGTAGTCCTCAGACACGTTGTTAGCCTTAATGCTAGACGCAAGATCCTCAAACATCTCAAGGTGCCCATGGAACTGATGTTGAGCTACTAAAGAGAAGTACGCAGGCTTCAACTCAAAATCCCTACGATCAAATCTAGGGGGTCGAATCGCTGCCCTATTGGCATAGTGCTCTTCAGGACGGTAGTAGTCTCCCAAAGTGTGTTAGTTAACTACCGCTCCCCGTGGTACACGATTAGCCTGAGCCAGATGCTCAATCTCAGCGCGCTGGCGCTCCAACTCAACTCTTTGGCGATCTAGCTCAGCGCGCTCTGCTGCAACTGGATCCATAACCTCAATGATGTTACCAGTTTCATCAATGGGGTCACCCAGATCGTTGTACCGATTACCATGTCTGTCAACATTCTCCCCTTCAGCATTCCGAAAAGTTACCACAGCTCGATTAGCCATCTTAGCTTGCTTTGCTTGTCGTCTGTTTTCTCGTTCCAAAACACCTAACTCCGGAACAAAATCTGCTAACTTTTGATCTTTGTTGCTCCTGGTTCTGCTAGAAGGCATAAACCTGAAACACCAAAAATAAAAAACGAAATCAAAAATAAAAAGAAAACATAGTCAGAATTCTATAATCAAAATCCTATGGAAGATTTTGACTCCCCGGCAACGGCGCCAAAATTTGATATGCTCAAATTTATCCTGAGCTACTCTCTCAAATTAAGAGGTCGTCGTAGTAGGGGTCGAATCACTGGGAGTCAAATCAAACGATAGGAATATTGACTTCAACTTCGGCTAAGTAAAATAATGTATAATAAATAACAAAAGCAATTTGTAACAGGAAAGATTGTTGATTTAAAATTCAATTAAACAAGGTGCTAGGCTTTTGGGTAATTCTCAGGATGAATCAGAATTGCAGGTTAAACAGAATCATGGTTTAATTAAGAACCGTTCTAGAACTTGGAACACTAAAATATAATTAACCAACTGTCGTTGCGAAAACTAACTATGTCTAAACCCTAGAAAACCAAATTTCTTTGCGAATTCAATCAATTTAAACAAGCATTAAATTCAAGTCCAATTTGTTCACAAAATCCCTAAACCAAATTTCTTTGCGAATAAGTAATTTTGCTCACCTAAGATTTAGTTCTGGCTAATCTATTACACTTTCGTGTCAATCTATCAACCTAAGATATCCAAATTCAGGGTCGCGAATCCTAAATCAGAGTTAAAGCAATCTAGGTGAAGAACCTAACCGATAATCCTTACAAGTGAGTTTAACCTAACAATTCATCATCATTCCATTCGAACTACCCTAAACCTAACACGCAAACTACTCAGACATGGAAGCAAAGCAAATCATAACTGAATAATAATGCATAAAGAAAGAGTAAAAGAAGAATTACAACAGGGTTCGAAGAATCTCAAAGTATAAAGTAAACTTGTCTCCCTAAAAACCCTAAAAATCTCTCTCTAAACTTTGTTAAGTAAAATCTAAAAAGTTCCGATCTAAAAACCTAAAATAAATTATTTATAGAGGTAAAACTCGTGGTGAACTTTTATGACGGTCTATTGCAGCTTTCGGCCCATTAACTGGCGAATTTCCTTCTTTAAAACGTATTTAGGTCGGTTTCTGCGCTGGCCTGTCGATCGATCGTCTATGTGTCTGTCGATCGATCGACTTCAATGTAGCTGTCGATCGATCGTCCTTCTTGGTGCTGTCGATCGACAGGCTGCTTCATATCAGCTTCTTTTCTTGCAAAATCCGGCTCCAACCTTGTTTACGTTCCAAAATGCGCCGTATTCACCATATAAGCTCCTCACATGCAATAACCTGTTAAGACACTAAAAAGACTCGAAATACAACGAAAAGACTCGATAAAAGGACTTATATCATGGTCGAAAACCGGTAAAAACCATGATATATCACACACGATGCATTCTCACTAGTTTTTCCTGTAGATGTATCAAAGATAGCATCAAAGGTCAAGAAGGTGTAAAGAGCTCTGTGTCACAACATGAGGATTGGCCAAAGGGTAAGAAAGTTGTGTGCGCTCAACAAAGACCAAAGAACTTGCTTCACCAACTGAGGGACAAGTGGCACCTCGAGCCTTGCGACGTGCAAGTGGTTGTCTGTTACAAAGGAGCAACTCGGGGAATGAGAATAAGAGATTTGACTTGGTGAAAAAAGAAGAAAGCGTGATCATGGCGCGTAGCAAGTAACCGGATGGGACAACTGATACAGTGTTCTCTGCGACAGAACAATGTTTGGTCTGCTGGACCATAACGTGATCTTCACTATCGTTTTGGCTTGGAAAAGTGTGGATATAAAAGAGACAGTCTGGTGAGACTTTCTCTTTAGTTCTTCTTGGCGAAATAAAAACGTTTGAGAGAGAACTCGTTGTGTGAAGAACTCCGAGAGAAATAGAGTGAGTTGAGTGATTCTTTCTGGGTAGAATAGTATCTTTATTATATAAAGCTTGATGCATCAAATATAATAATTAATAAGATCGTGACACGTGTCAAATTGGTCGATCGAGATTTTGAGACATGTTATTTTTTTGTTACTATTAATTTTTATTTTATGTTTTGTATTATCTTAAAATTTCCTAATTATTTTTTAGTTAAGATTACTTAATGAGAATTATACATATTATATCGCCTTTTTTTTTGATTATTTGTCTTATTTTCGTTGATTCATTTTAGATTTCGCAGATTAACATTACGATTAAGAAGGTATGATTTTTCAAAACATGTTGTCTTGATGCTCTTCGATCATGTCCTATCATTGTTACAACATATGTTCCTCGGATCTTCATATTTTGTTTTAATTTTTTCTTTTTAACATCGCTCATATTTTGTTTTGTTATCTGAGAATGATCAGTCTAATAATTTGCTTTGTTGTTTTGATCCTTATAACAAGCAATTTGTTGTTTTTTTTATTATTATTTGATATCAAATCTTATCTTTTTCTTCTTCTTTTTTGTCGACTATCCTTTTTCTTCTTTTGCTTGAAGTTCTCTCTAATCTAATTATAACAACATATACTAATTTTTACGATCTACTGCTATCTTCCGACATGTAGTATCTTTCTTTGATCTACTAATTTGTTATTCTATGTTTATGTTGTGTAGGATATCTTGCTCTTACAAAGTTATCTAGCATTCATACTCTTCAATATTTGTCGTGAATAGGTTTGTTTTATTTTTTGACCCAATAAAAAGAAGGTTTGTTTTATTTTTTATCGTAATATTTATATCTATCTTTGGGATATCCTTCGTGATTTAATTTGTTGGTTTGTTAACACCGTCCCTGATGTTAATGCATACAGCTGTTAGCTAATGGATGATACGGTTCTTCTTTTTCTTTGAGATCTCCGACTCAAAAACAAATTATGAGAATCAAGATCTTTGTGTCACTCTTGGTCATATCTCCATCTTTTAAAACCCAGATGCATATGTTTTAGTGATTGGTGAAATTTTAGTTAGATGAAATATTTTAGTTATTTTTACTACATTACAATCCATAGAATAAGTGTTGTGTACAAATGGTTTTTGATTATTTGTAGAACTATGTTGCTGCAAGATGGTGCATGCATAAAACTATATGGCTCATTCGTGTTCAAAGTAAGATAACTCTTTTTTTTATTTGTATATTGCAATTGAAAAATCATGAATGATTATCAAGTTCCTGGTCTACAAAATCATGGATGATTTTTATGGGGAAGTCTACAAAATAAGAAACTCTAAAAGTAGCAAATTAGAAAACTAATCCAAACGAATGACTATAATTCTATAAGAAGAAATAAACTTCTTTTGTAAACAGACCTTTATATCGTACTTCGACATATATCAAGGTTTTCGATTTTGTTTACTTTCCCGAGTGATTTTTTTTCTTTCTTTTTTTCGTGTTTGATTTTTCACGGGATGTAAAATATTTTTATCATAAACCCGCATATATGCGGGTCCTTTACCTAGTTTGTTATATAACACGAATCTCGTGTATGAGATGTTGGGGGTTATTGGGTAGACTAGGTAAATAGTTTAATTCTCATTTAATATGTTCTGCCATTTGTGATTGTTATTGCTCTTTCTGACAAACTCATGGAGTTATGTGTGTTGATCTTCTTCGTAAGTGCTATTTTTAGTATCTACAGACTTCTCTACGGATGTTCCAGTTTGTCTGCATGTTTTGTTTGGTATTGGGTACATATATAAAAGGTAAATGTACAAGATGGTATAACAAGAGACTTGGAAATAACTGGGGAAGAGAAACTACAAGAAGAAGAAACTGAGAGACTGCAGAGCCAGAGCATGTGATTTCTATTGAAAAGCAAGAAGAACACAACACACTACACGATTCAAATACTTCATGATTTTGTTCCACGAGATGTAGAAACAAAGGATGCACCTCACATTGTGGAGGAGAATGAAGAATAAATAAATGAGGTAGTCACACCAGAGAAGAATATTACACAACCACCGAGTGAAGCTGAAAAAGAAACATATGAAGATCATGTTCAAATACAAGAGATACAGACTATACAAAGAGCAATGATGATATAGATTTTCTACACCAGTGTATATATATATATATTTTTTTATTTTTATTGATAAACCCTATCGGGTTACCTCGAAAGCCCTGGTAGCCCCGCATATATGTGATTTTTGCTTCTAAGGAGACTCGAATCCTGGGGAGTAAAATATTATACACCGGTTTATATTTTTAACAACTGGTCTATATGAAATCATTTCATGATGGAAATGTTTGTACGAGTACAAAACTCAGTATAAAATGCATATGATAATTTAGTTGATATTTTTAATGTTTTATTGCAGTAATGTAAGATACTAATAGCATGAAATTAATTGTTGCATGAATTAAGGAGAAAAAGAAAAGGATGTGAATTTTTATACCATGGACACTTAGTTATGTTATTAGAGCAAAAAGATAATTTAAATATGTCATTTTTGAATTCCCCATTTTAATTTTAATTTTTATGTACAATCACAAATAACGTGACAAACAAAATGAATTTTTTTCTTTTCAAATAATCAATTTTGTTAGACAGTCACACGCTTGGGGAGAAGAACAAACACGTGTAAAACCCACGCGAGCAACGACACTCCCACCAAAAATATATTTTTAGCAACATGATTACGAAATTAGCCCAAAATCAAATCCGTATTTCAGAATTTGTTTCACAACACGACGAGAAAATAAACCCTGTCTCCAAAATCTGTTTCATCTTGATCAAAAAGCAAAAAAAATCCAACGGTCAAGATTAATTAGTACAAACCCTGAACAATCCAACGGTCAATATTAATTAAGTACAAAGCCTGAAACCGCCACGTCAGAGAGACAAACAGTCGACAACAACATAAGACCTTTCGTATAACAGAAAAGAAATTCTCGTTCCTCGTGTCGCCGCCTTCCCATAATAACCCAACCACATTACGCCACGTGTCACTCCTCCTTCGTCTTCTCCTTATTATCTCAGAGAGAAAAAGTTAAAAAAAAATGGAGTACGAGTTTGACTCACTCACTGAGTTACCACCGATTCCACAAGTTTACGATCCAATAATGGAGTCATTACCTCCTTTACCTTCTTCCGATTTCATCATCACTCCTCCTTCCTTCTCCGACCACTACTACAACTACAACAACCATGTCCAAGACCTTCTCAATCTCCACCAACACGTTCCTGACTCAGTCTTCCTCGACTCAACTCTCTCTCTCCTAACTCGTCACCACATCTCCGAGTCGACTCGGCTAGACAATCTCTTCAACGCTGTTTTCTCCGACGAAGCTACTACACCGTTTCTCCGCTTACCAGATCTCAAATCCTTCGATGATCAGAAACCTTCACCGTTGCCGTTTCTCAGCCTCTCTCCTAAACGTCGTCGTTTCAACATCTCTCAGCAGTCACCGTCTTCTTCGGCGGGAACTTCTTCGAACACAATCGACACTCGGAAGAAGATCTCTGACAAGATCAGATCGTTGGAGAAAGTAATGCCGTGGGAGAAGAAGATGAGTTTAGCTACGATTCTCGAAGAAACTCATAAATACATCACTTTCCTTCAATCTCAGATCGCTTCACTCTTCTGGATGCCACTCGATTCCGCTTACTCAACCACCACCACCGTAGATCATGTGAGAGAAACCCAACTTCTCAAATCTCTGACGAGACAACAGATTTTGCAGGTGATTGCGAATTCTCCAGGTGCAAGAACAGAGCTTTACACTCGTGGACTTTGTGTTTTCTCTTATGAACAGCTTCTTTCTCTCAAGATGATGACTCAGTCCGTCAGAAACAACCTCTGAAAAAACAACACATCATCGGAGATTGAAGAATATCCCAAGTTTTTCTTCTTCCTCTGTTTTTGTTTTTGGTCTTTTGCTATTATAGAAGCTACCTAGAGCTTTTTAATGGCGGTTGAATCAGAGATTTTGCTATAGTTAGTATTAAGCCAAAGCCATTGCTTTTGATTTCAGGTTTCAATCATCTTTTTTGCAATATTATACAAAAAGTTTCGGATTGATTGTGTATCTAAGGAAACTATATCATCTTAGTAACGTTTAATCTTCTTCCTGCATAAATCTTCCATGGTTTAGTAGTTTCAATACCAAATAAAGAAACGATTCCATTAAAAGCATTCAAGAACAAAAAGTAACCATTAGAAGAGATTAAAAGTTGTAAAACCCCGATTTCAAAAACAAAACCATTACATAAGATCCATTAGTCTCGGGATTGGATTACGGAAATGGTAGAAACAACGACGTCACACCTCTCCTTATCAAACAAGGCCTTGCCTATATCATTCATCTTTTTAGCGTTTTCATCTCCCATAAGCTTGGCTATCTCTAAAAAGCTTTGAGGCAACGAATGTTCAGCTAATAAAGTGACCAGACGTTTCTTCAAGTATGGATACTTGATCCAAAACTCTTCTTCAGCAGTACCATTAGGCCATCTTTATAGGTGAAACGTTCTTAGAAATATAATACTATTTTTTTAGTACAAATAAATCATATCATTAAATTCAAAAAATTGAATTATTCACAAATGGACAAGTGGTGATAAATGGTTATTACTGTTCTGAAAGTTTCAGTCAAAAGAGTCAATTTTCATTCTCTCTCCTCTCATCCTCATTCTCTCTCTTCTGTTTTAATTTTTTTCTATTTATTTAATTGTCTGATACTTGTTTAGAAACTACCTATAATCATGCTCTTAGGCTCACCAATTTCTGTAACAGCAACAACAAATTAACACAGAATGGATTACAAAAACTATCTTTACATTACACAGTTTCTCCGATTGATCGGATCATTTTCTTTTTACTCCTTTTTTTGTCTAGATTTAACGCAAAAAATTCTTAAAACCTCTCAAAACTGGACATAACATAGGACTTCTAAACGATCGATCTAGTAGATAATTAAGATTCTTTTTAAGAGATAGAGATTATACAAAATCAGACAATATTATTTAGAGATACATTTCCAAGTATTAGGGGTAAACTGTAACATCCCAAAATCGAGCAGAGGAAATCAAGGTACTTAGGAGAAGGGCCAGCAGAGGTTCAGCAGAAGAATGGTGGTCACTAGGACATCTAAAAGGTATTATGATGGGATCAGGTATAGGACAGTTAGAGAATAGGACTTTAGTAGGAATAGGAAACCTGCGGAGGACTCGTTGTGCCGTAACGCAAGAGTAAGGGAGGAAAGGAGAAAAAGGTAAAACGTGGAGAAGAGGGAAGTAATTGGGCTTTCGGCCCGTGTAGTAAGGAAGTGGTGAAAAATAAGGAAAGTAGAGAAAAATAAGGAAAGTAGAGAAAAATAAGGACAGTGAATATTCTCCTTAGGGTTTTTGGTTTAGTATAAATAGAGAGCTAGAGAGCTCATTATTTACACACCAAAACATTCTCTTCTCTCCAGAGCCAAAGAAAAACGCTTAGGAGGAAGAGAACAGGAGGAGCTCGAGAAGGAACTCGGCACCCCACCCTAAGGAGTAGCGGTATAAGGTAAGGCGCGATCCGTACATAATACTCCCTTTCTATTCTCTTCCTTATAGCTTTCATGTAGTAGTCTTAGTCGTACGGGTTAGGGTAGAGTAGTTTAGTAGTAGTAGTCTTGTATGGATAAATATCCATACACGGCACCGGTAGTAGTAGCATCCGTGGACGGATCAAGGATCCGTACATGGACCGGCAGGGTCGGCAACGCCTACTGCTGGCATTGGTATGGCCTCGGGGTGCCTCGGTGACAGCACTCCAGGGTGCCGACGGTAGGCCTCGGTAGCGCCAAGGGTTGGCATCGGTCACATACCGATGGCAACACGACTGGGTACCGAGTGTCCTAGAGCTGAGTAGAGGATGCCTCGATAGGGCATCGGTGAGCCTCGAGAGGGCATCAATGCGAGGCATTGGTGGCGCCTCAACAGGGCCGATGACGCCTTGACCAGGCACCGCGAGTAGTAAGGCTGATCGATGATCAGGACGAGTGAGCCTCAGATCGTGCCGCGATGGATGTATCGATGAGAAACTCGACGATCCGACAGTGCCAATAGTGGCTATCAGGTAGTATTCACGGTCGAACCATGGGGACGCGTCGATAGGCCCTCGGGGAGGCCTACGATCGATCTACCACAGGCCATCGAGGATAACTGAGCAGTCCGCAAGGGCAGTCTGCGATGTGATCGCCGACTGGTATCAATGAGCCTCGAGTAGGTCTCGGTGTATCAGTACGATACCTTGTTCGTCCGCGATGAACAAACCGGTAATCATCGGCGAAGGCATCGATGATCGGAGAGAAAGCTAGACGGGCAGTGCCAACCACTGTACCGCGGACCGGTACGGCCTCGATAGTGATCGATACGGCCTCGGTTCGGAATCATGCCCGGTAAGCAAAAGCATGCTTGGCTTACCGACAATGGCAGAGCATCCGGTCAGATCATGGCGATCTGGCTATGGACTCGTAGGTGAGACAGTAGAGGAGCATGGCAAGGCTAACATAGCTTGCCAAGTGAATCGGCTATCACAATGGATCTTGGTAAGGGTGCACGGTGAAGAAAGGTTCCGCCGTGAGACTCTGCCTTGTATCTCGAGGAAACTTGGCTCGGCCTAAGCCGGCCCAAGAGTGACTCGTTGTTTGGCGGACTAGAGGCTAGTCATGCCAGGATCATGCCTAGCTCCGACTCGCACCACATGTAGTTTAGGGAGTAGATAATGCATAGGCCGGCTATACTCTGAAAAGAGAGCCAGTGGGCCAAATGTGAGGATTAGCGTGGCAGACTGAAAGGTCTGATACTAACCAATCATTGAACCGCAAAATAGAGCTATGGTAGAATTACCGCCGCAAGGTCGTAAGGGTACTCGATGGTTTGCTTGTTTGTTGGACTCGGCAGACTACTAGAGAATGCTGTAGGCCGGACAGGTAGTGGCCGGCCAACTTGATAGTTGTACGGGCACGCCTTAGTCAACCTGGTAGGAAGTGTAAACGGTGTAGGCCAACAAGAGAAGCGCTAAGGAGGCTTAGTAAACTCGTACGGCCGCACACGACTCCAAGGTTAGAGGTGAGGCCGCGGGAACGCTGAGGCCAGTGATGGGCAAGGCCGGACCGTGAGTCTCCCACAATTAATAGATAGTTTTATGTTTGTATTTCTGCAGGGACGGTCGCCGTATGACCATAGATGTGTCATGGGTAACGTATTGGGATAGCTATGCTTACCTGAGGCCGACCATACAGGGCAAAAGATATTGCTTGAAATGCTTCGGCTATTGCTTGAGAACGTAGAGGTATAACGGACTAGGAATAAAACGAGTAGATAACTTGATTGTGAACCTTAGGATGGTCTAGTATAGCATGTTAAACCGGTAGGATAGTAGGTTCACAATGCCACCATTTAAATATTGCATAGGGCGTATGTATGGGCATGCGTTCCGCCTTGTTTGTGTTTGGCCTGAAAGATGGCACGAAGACCCAGTGTTCCGCTGCTCGCTGGAAGAACCGGTAGGTGTCAGTCGACGGGCTGACTAGAGTTGCGGTACTAGGGGAGGTCCGTGAGTGACAATCCTTAGTACCAACCGCGGCATCTAGGAGAGAGTCGGGCAGCCGATAATCTCTAGATGCCACCCCGAAAAGTGGCGCCATGTGCTGCAAGGCAGCCTTGGTGTCCAGAGGAGTAATGGTAAGCAGATGCTTACTATGAGCCGAGTACCTAACAAGGAGCCGTAGGGTGACTTAGGACTCACCGCGGTGGAATGCCTAGGGTGCCAGGAAACTGGACTAAGGTTCCCCATAGATGAGGTTGAGGATGGGCCGCCAGCGTACCCGACACGAGGTTGAGGTTGAGGTTGAGGAGTTTGTATCACCGCCATAGGGTTGGCCATGAGACACAGTACCTGGCAAGTAGTGCTAAGGGTGCTGTGTGGGGTTTATAAGGTTTAGAATAGCTAGGTAGTGTTAAGCGGTGAGACGGAGTAGACCGTTTTACTGAGTATTCAATACTCACCCCCTTACCAATGCGCAGGATAGGACATCCGGTCAGGTGGACCATAGGACGGCAAGGCAGGAGGGAGCAGCAGGCAATGGAGGAAGACTTTCCCAAGGCGTAGTGAATCTAGGACTCATACGTTGTAATTTACCACACAATGTAATCGAGAAATTTTAGAGCAATGAAAATATCACTTTTGTCTAACACTTAGGTCTGGATTCATAGTCTGAGATGCGGGTGTTACATAAACACTTCTTTTTTAAAAGATACTAGATTAAGACCATGCTGTGCACGGATTTAAATGTATCCATTAGTGTAAATTTTAATATTATTTGATTTTTTAAAGTAAAATATGAAAAATATTGTTAATAATATTCGTCTAATAATATTTTTGGATGGAAGAAATCGTTTGTAATTGCATAATAATTTAGAATTTTAATTTTAGTTATTTAAATTAAAATTTAGTTGTTTTCATAGTGTCAATATTTTTACTTAAACACAATAATCAGTTCGATCAAGACTTGAATCTGAATTTTTTTGTATTTGTACCCTAACAAACATCATCATGAAATATTGGAAACGATTATTTTTACGTAATTTTGAAAGATGATGAAAATGAAATTGAGAATGATTTAGATAGACTATTTATAAAGAGCATATGTGTATGCTCCAAATTAGGTCTTAATGGTGTGGAAATCTTTTTAGGTATAAAGTAAGTATAATTCTTACGTGATTTTAGGAGGACTAATGATAAATCGAAATGCATTTAGTTAATAATAATTACGTGATATTAGGAAGATTAATGGTAAATCAAAATGTATTTAGTGAATAATAATTAATATATTACCTAGGATAATCGTTTACATGGAAATGTATTTAGTGAATAATAATAAATATATTCCTATAACTGTTTGTTCACGAATTAAAATCAAAAATATTTAGTTGTTAAACGGTGTCATTAAGTGTTGAAATAAAACAAAATTATTTTAGTAGTGTTTAACAATGAGGATAGTAATGTTTGTCAATTAGGATAGTAGGAGTTATAATTCTTTGATTTAATTAAATAAAAAATAGTAAAAAAAAGAGAGCATGACATATAAGCCTAAAGTGCTTCTCCTTCAATATATAGAGGATATGGAGTTTATACAAAATCATATTTATAAACATTAACATATCGCCAAATATTAGGGGAAAATTTACTATTTTTGCTTCGTATCGAGCTCTCATACATTTGTAAGCTCTTATTGTTTAATGAATTCTCATGAAAATTTATGGATTTTAAAAATGGGTTAGTTAGCTATGTAACTATTTTGGTGCAAAATTAGATATGTAAAAGCATCTCTATCTCTACTCCATTTTCCAATCCAAACTCCAAAATGGAGTAAAATCTTCTCCAACTCCACTTTCTTTTGAACTCCTAAATGGTGTAAACCCATTTTTTACTCCAAATATGGAGTAATCTCATTTTCCACTATATTTTGAAGTTGATTTTTCTTAATTTATAAAATGGTCTTTCAAATTTTAAAAGATTTCGTTTTAAGAGGTAAATAATTATTTCGGAGATGATTTTTTTGTTGCTGGATATTTTCTTTAACTAAAGTTTCACGAATTTATCAAATCACAATATTTTGCAACAAGGCAATAATATTATATTATAATGTTGAAATTGTAATGTTTTTATAAGTTTTCTTATTAAAATTATGTATGTATATTTAAGTTAATTTATGTTATTACGAATATAAATCTTTAAGATTACATATTATTAAGTTCATATGTATGTATATGTAAGTTAATATAACAAAAATATAATATTACGGATTGATTCTCAAAATAAAAAACTAATGGGATCAATTGAGAAATTATATAGACAAAAGTATATCATTTACAATTAAAATATGTTTTTGGAGTAGATAACGGAGTAATACATTGGAGGAAAGTTCAACTCCATTTTGGAGTAACTCCATTTTGGAGTTACTCCATTATAGAGTGAAAAATGGAGTAATACATTAGAGATGCTTTAACGCCACTTGAGAGAAAATTAGATGAGTTGCTGCGAGAATAAAATAGTGGACGATTTTGCCACTATTAAATAGGATAATTATTGACGGTAAAACAAACATTCCTCTCGTCGAATGTTCTTTATCTCTGAAAAAAGTAGATCTGCTCTGCAAACAAATGAAAATTAGGTAAAAGCAGTCGTACGGAAAAATGACAAAAATATGTTATAACAATTAACTATTTAATAACATAGTTGACTATTTTCGAGACTACATATTTTATTGATATAGGAAGAGAGTTGACTACCTCACTGCATTTTGTTTCTATCTAAAATATTCTATTGATTTGAGAAGATAGTGAACTATTTTTCATAAAATAGTTATAATTTTAAAACATAGTTAACTATTTTTCTAACATAGTCGTCTACTCTACATAATTCATAACATAATGAACTACATGAAATATAATTATTATTTATTTAAAAGAAAATAGTTAACTATAGGTTCATAATGTAGTTACCCATTATAGTTTGCATAATACAAAAGAATAACATACATAGTTAACTATTATTAGAAACGTAGTTATGTATCATAGTTTGTGTGACAGCCGTGAACCATTTTTGAGGAAAATGGAGGGTGTGTCGATCGACACTAGTGAGGTGTGTCGATCAACACTAGTGAGGTGTGTCGATCGACATGCTGTGTTTGGGGCTTAAGGCCGGTTTGTGTGAGTGGTTGTCGATCGACACACATGGTGTATGTCGATCGACAGGGTCCTGAAGGGCTGTCGTTCGACACTCGTGGTGTGTGTCGATCGACAGGGCCTTAATTGGTCGGTTTTCTGGTTCGATTTTTAATCGTTCGGTTGGACCGAGCTGGTTTGGGGGAAACCTAGGGTTCATATTTAAGCCTTTTTGGCCGCATTCTGAGCGAAACAACAGTCCAAAATCAGAGGAAAAAGAGTTGAGAGGAGTTTCTCTTGTTTCCTGTGAGTTTGTGAGAAAAGGTTTCGTTCGTGGTTGTTTTAGGAGTAGATTTTCGTGGTGGTTGTAGCGGATCTCCTTTCTAGCCTCAATTCCATCAGTTTCTATCCGAAAACTCAAGGTGAGTGCGTGACCATGGCTTCTGGGCCGGTGGATCGTTAGGGTTGCTTGGTGATAGGTTTGAACGAGTTGATTGATCTTGTGGTGATTGATTTTAGACTGTGAATTGTTGCTTGTTGTTTGTGATTATTGGTTTTGCATGTTTTCGTGCTGACGCAGAGGAGGAATCACTCCGAGAGGATTCTGCGCATGGCCTGTCGAACGACACACACGAGGTGTGTCGAACGACAGACCAGTACGAAGGCTGTCGAATGACACACATAAGATGTGTCGAACGACAGCCAGTTCACATGCTGTCGATCGACACTTAGTGGTAGTGTCGAACGACATGCATGTTTAGAGAGTGTCGATCGACACCTAGTGGTAGTGTCGGAGGCAGTTGGTGGGGTTGCTGTGAGAGATATTCGGGTTTTTCGGGATTTCGAAGATGTTTTTCAGTCGTTGCAGGGATTACCGCCGTCTCGGTCTGATCCTTTCACTATTGAGTTAGAACCCGGAATGACGCCGTTCTCTAAGGCGCCTTATCGAATGGCTCAAGCAGAGTTGGCTGAATTGAAGAAGCAGTTGGAGGATTTGTTGGAGAAGGGTTTTATTCGACCGAGTACTTCACCGTGGGGAGCACCGGTGTTGTTTGTGAAGAAGAAAGATGGTTGTTTCCGGTTGTGCATCGATTATCGAGGGGTTAACCGAGTCACTGTGAAGAACAAGTATCCTCTTCCGAGAATTGATGAGTTGTTGAATCAGTTGAGAGGGGCTACTTGGTTCTCCAAGATTGACTTGGCATCCGGTTACCACCATATTCCTATTGATGAGGCAGATGTCAGGAAGACGGCTTTCAGGACTCAGTATGGGCATTTTGAGTTCGTCGTTATGCCATGCGGGTTGACGAATGCACCGGCGGCATTTATGAGGTTGATGAACGGAGTTTTCCAGGAGTATCTGGATGAGTTCGTGATTATCTTCATCGATGACATTTTGGTGTATTCGAAGAGTCTTGAGGAGCATGAGGTACATCTGAGGAAAGTTCTTGAGAAGCTGCGGGAACAGAAGCTGTTTGCTAAGTTAAGAAAGTGTAGTTTCTGGCAGAGAGAGATGGGATTTCTGGGTCACATCGTTTCTACAGAGGGAGTTTCTATGGATCCGGCGAAGATTCAGTCTATCCGATGTTGGCCTAGACCGATGAATGCTACTGAGATCAGCAGTTTTCTTGGGTTGGCAGGTTACTATCGGAGATTCGTCAAGGGTTTTGCGAGTATGGCTCAGATTATGACGAAGCTGACAGGGAAGGATGTTCCTTTCGTGTGGTCTGCTGATTGTGAGCTGAGTTTCGCGAAGCTAAAGACGATGTTGACTAGTACACCAGTATTGGCGTTGCCTGAGCCGGGGGAGCCTTATGTGGTGTATACAAATGCTTCGGGAGTCGGTTTGGGTTATGTGTTGATGAAGCAGGGTAAGGTGATTGCTTATGCTTCGAGGCAGTTGAGGAAGCATGAGGGCAATTAGGGGTGGGCAAAAAATCCGAAACCGAATTACCGAACCGAACCCGACTCAAATTACCCGATCCGAACCTGACCCGGATTTATAAAATATTTGATTGGGTTCTATATCCCTAAACCCGAAAACCCGAATCCGAACCCGGGCCGAACCGATAACCGAATGGGTATCCGAACTACCACAAACATAAATTAAACTAATGATATTTGGATGTAAGGTTGGACATGTTCATATATTTAAGATAATATTTTTTTGACTCACATCCGCTGTCGTTCCTGGTGCGATTGTGCCATAGCTTTATAACAAGGGACTGGATAGTCTGTATATCTCACGTGTATAGGGAAGCTAATCGTCTTGCGGATGGATTAGCGTACTATGCCTTCACTTTACCACTACGTTGTCATACGTTTGATTCGAGTTTTGATGTTGTGAATCTGATTTTATTTGAGGATGCAAGTGGGTCTGCGCGCCCATGAAACTTCCGAATTTAGTCGGTTTTTTTTATTATGTAATAAAACATGGGGACATTTGTCTCCCCTCCCCTACCAAATTTTGTTTTTATGAATTATATTCGGATAAAATAAACCAATTTATCAACATAATTTGAATTTTTACAATTTTGTTTTTGATATTTTCTCGGGTATTTTTGAATAATTCATATAAAAACTAATAGAATTGAGTTCCTTCTTTGATATCTATATAAATTTAAGTTTTTGTTTTGAAATTTTGATCATTTTGAATTATGATCAAATTTAGATTTGATGTGTATTTTCAAATAGACTGTACATCGGATATAACTGAACCCGAAGTCATTTTATCCGAACCCGACCCGATTTTATATCGGGCTCTAAACCCCATTACCGAAGTACCTGAAAAACCAAAATACCCGACCCGAACCCGATCGGATATCCGAATGCCCAACCCTAAGGGCAATTATCCTGTTCATGAATTGGAGTTGGCTGCAGTGATCTTTGCGTTGAAGATTTGGAGGTCTTATCTGTATGGTGGCAGGGTTCAGGTGTTCACTGATCATCATAATCTGAAGTACATTTTTACTCATCAGAATTTGAATGTACGACAGAGGCGATGGTCAGAGTTGTTGGCTGATTATGACTTGGACATTGTTTACCATCCTAGTAAGGCTAACACTGTGGCAGATGCTCTTACTCGGAGGCGGTATGATTCATCTCAGGAGCGGGATCTGGAGACTCTTGTGAGCATGCTTAGTACTTTGAGGTTGTGCGTTACTTCAGAGGAGCCGTTGGGGTTAGCGGTAGCTGATCAAATAGATCTTTTGAGCACGATCCGAGTAGCTCAGGAGAAGGATCAGTTGTTGGTTGATCTCTCTAAGACTGCGGGTTCTGAGTATTAGGTTTCTGCTAACGGGACTATCCTAGTGCATGGACGAGTCTGTATGCCTAAGGATGAGGACTTGAGGCAGGAGATTCTGAGAGAGGCTCATGCGAGCAAGTTTTCGATTCATCCCGGAGCGACTAAGATGTATCGGGATCTGAAACAGTATTATCACTGGGTCGGGATGAAGAGAGATGTAGCAGATTGGGTTGCAGCGTGCAATGTTTGTCAGCTGGTGAAGGCTGAGCATCAGGTTCCGAGTGGCTTATTACAGATTTTACCCATTCCAGAGTGGAAGTGGGACATGATTACAATGGATTTCGTGGTAGGGTTGCCGGTTTCTTGGACCTATGATGCTATTTGGGTGATTGTGGATCGACTGACTAAGTCAACACATTTTCTGGCCATTAAGAAGACAGATGGAGCTGAGGTCCTGGCTAAGAAGTATGTGAAAGAGATTGTGAGGTTGCATGGTGTGCCAACGAGCATTGTGTCGCATAGAGATCCGGGGTTTGCTTCAGTGTTCTGGAGAGCTTTTCAGGCTAAGATGGGCACTAAGGTGCATATGAGTACAGCTAATCATCCTCAGATGGATGGGCAGTCCGAAAGGACGATTCAGACACTGGAGGATCTGTTGAGGATGTGTGTGCTAGATATGGGTGGTCATTGGGCGGATCACTTGAGTTTGGTGGAGTTCGCATATAACAACAATTTTCAGGCAAGTATTGGCATGGCTCCTTTCGAGGCGTTGTATGGGAGGCCATGTCGTACACCGCTATGTTTTACCCAAGTGGGGGAGAGAAACATCTATGGTGCTGATTTTGTTCAGGAGACGACGGAGAAGACTCGTGTTGTGAAGCTAAACATGAAAGAGGCTCAGGATTGGCAGAAGAGTTATCCCGATAGGAGGAGAAAAGAGTTGGAGTTTACAGTCGAAGATCGGGTGTATCTCAAGATGGCTATGATGCGCGGTCTGAACAGGTCCATATCCGAGGATAAGCTGAGTACGAGGTACATGGGTCCATTCCGGGTTATGGAACGTGTGGGACAAGTTGCTTATCGGTTGGAGCTGCCTCCGATCATGGAGAAGTTCCATGATGTGTTTCATGTTTCGAAGCTCAGAAGATGTTTGCATGCATCTGAGGAGGTAGTAGTGACGATTCCTGCAGATCTTCAGCCTAATCTAACTGTTGGGATGAGACCGGTTAGGATCCTTGAGAGAAGTATCAAGATTCTGCGCCAGAAGAGAGTGCCGTTGTTGAGAGTCTTGTGGGACTGTGACGGTGTGCAGGAGGAGACTTGGGAACCAAAGGCAAAGATGAAAACGAAGTTCAAGAAGTGCTTCGAGAAGCAAGCCGAAGAGTGAATTCGTTTTTCTTTGTGGTTTCCAGTTTCAGTTTTTGTGTTGTAGTTACCGTGTGTGGTGAGGATTGTGGTTGTGGATTATGTATTTTCATTTGAGTTGTAATGATCATGACATTTTTCCAGTTTAATAAGATGTGTTTTTCTTATGTTGTTGACTTTGATAATCATGTGTTTGTGGTTAGAGAACCTCGAAATGGAAGTTTTATAGTGGGTAGAACCTGCCGGTTTCGGTGGAACTATAACGGGTTTGTGAGTATAGGTGGGGAAGAGTCTCGGAATAGAAGTTTTACAGTGGTTAGAACTGTCTAGTTCCAGAGAGACTCTGCAGGGACATCCGGTGTGATGGATGGTATAGATGATCTGTGATGATCATGTTTGTGATGATATTCCGGGTTGGGAGTATCATGGTGAGACCTTGGGAGGTAGTTCTGGTTAGAGGTGCATTATAGATGTTAGGAATTGATTGCATAGCTCAGAGATAGACATTGGTTCTTTCTTGGAGATGAGTCTCTGGCAGATCTTGAGAGATGCGTCTCTCCAGGGGATAGTTAGTTCCCTGCATACCGATCGTTCGTCAGGACTGCGAGGACTGAGAGCGTGAGGGTATGGAGATAGTTTAAGGAGATTTTGATCTCTGGCAGATCTTTGAGAGATGCGTCTCTCCAGGGGATAGTGAGTTCCCTGCATACCGAGAGCTTGACGGACTGTGTGTCTTGATGGTTTGAGGGGTGTGGAGATGGTTGGTATCAAACACCGTCAGGACTGCGCGGACTGAGGTGGGTTGATACTAGGCACCGAGAGCTGATGGGTGACGATCCCGAGAGTTAGATGGTGGTTATGAGTTATGAGCTATGAGCAATCAATGTCTGAGACGGGTCTACATGCATAGGACGGATGTGAGCCTCAAGAGGGTCTGGGAGATGTAGTCTCCGATGTTACAGGCAGGTTGGCCAGGTGGTTAGCCTTGTGGGCTGTGTTTGAGGATTCGAGGACGAATCCAGTTTTAGTGGGGGAGAATTGTGACACCCGTGAACCATTTTTGAGGAAAATGGAGGGTGTGTCGATCGACACTAGTGAGGTGTGTCGATCGACAGGCTGTGTTTGGGGCTTAAGGCCGGTTTGTGTGAGTGGCTGTCGTTCGACACACATGGTGTATGTCGATCGATAGGGTCCTGAAAAGCTGTCGTTCGATACATGTGGTGTGTGTCGATCGATAGGGCCTTAATTGGTCAGTTTTCTGGTTCGATTTTTAATATTTTGGTTGGACCGGGCCGGTTTGGAGGAAACCTTGGGTTCATATTTAAGCCTTTTTGGCCGCATTCTGAGCGAAACAACAGTCCAAAATCAGAGGAAAAAGAGAGGAGTTTCTCTTGTTTCATGTGAGTTTGTGAGAAAAAGTTTCGTTCGTGGTTGTTTTGGGAGTAGATTTTCGTGGTGGTTGTAGCGGATCTCGTTTCTAGCCTCAATTCCATCAGTTTCTATAAGAAAATCCAAGGTGAGTGCGTGACCATGGCTTTTTGGCCAGTGCATCGTTAGGGTTGCTTGGTGATAGGTTTGAACGAGTTGATTGATCTTGTGGTGATTGATTTTAGACTGTGAATTGTTGTTTGTTGTTTGTGATTGTTGTTTTTGCAGGTTTTCGTGCTGACGCAGAGGAGGAATTGATCCGAGAGGATTATGATCAATTTCCCAGGATTCTGTGCATGGCCTGTCGAACGACACACACGAGGTGTGTCGAACGACAGACCAGTACGAAGGCTGTCGAACGACACACATAAGGTGTGTCGAACGACAGCCAGTTCACATGCTGTCGATCGACACCTAGTGGTAGTGTCGAACGACATGCATGTTCAGAGGGTGTCGATCGACACATAGTGGTAGTGTCGATCGACAGCCTGACTGATTGGCTGTGTTGAGCCTTTGTTGATTTTGTGATGTGTGTGTCGTATGTTTGCCTGAGCGGTTTATCGTGCCTGAGTGCGCAGTCGTAGATGGGATGACCGTCTCACTGGGTATTTATGATAATACTCACGCATCTCTTTTTTCCATGTGATGCAGGTAAAGGCAAATTTTGATCGTGGAATCACGGCTACAAAGAGGGAGATGATCTAGGGTCTCGTGTTTCGTGTTGTTTCGGTTATTGCTTTAAAACCGTTGTTAGGTTGCTGGAACTTGTTGATTTGGATTTGTTGTTGAACCGGTTATTTTAGTGGAATTGTTTTATTTGGTTTATTTGTTGGTTATCCGCTGTTGTATTTGCTTGGTTGTTGAGGATAGCATTTATGGGAATGCTAGTCCGAGACCAAGAGTTTACTGTTTAAAAAAAAAACGGGTCGGGTCATTTCAGTTTGTAAATGAAAATAACATATATAGTTTACTATTATCAGAAACATACTTACCTGATTTCCGGAAATAGTTAATTATATCGATCTTCAGCGGCGGCTCAGTTTGACCAGAAGATGAGACGATAATGGAGAGTTTAACGGAGTAGAAGGAGAAGAAATATAATCTTAATCTATGGCAGGAGATTTTCGATATATGATAATTGATTTTATGGATCACTAGAAAGAGATAAGATTGATTATGATGTTTGTATAAGAAGTAGAAGAAGAATAAGAAGAAGAAGATAAAGAAATAATGGAAGAACGAGAAGAAGAAGAAAATGAAGAAGAGCTGTTGGAGGAAGAGAAAGAAAAAAAATTATGTTTTGGTAATTTTAATTATTATAATTATTTTTTAGTTTTTCTTAATAAAAATTGTAAACTGACGAGGGGTATTATGGTCATTTTATTTGACCTGAATGTTATTCACTTAATTCTTTTTTATGTAGTGTTAGATCCTTAATTATGGATATAAAACCTAAGATAGATGCCAGTTTTCCTTTAAAAATTGTGAAATTTTATAAATTTGTATTGATTGTTACTAATTCTTATAAAATATATGGATTGTAAAAATTGTGAGATTTTATAATTTTTTATAGATTGTTATTGATTCTTATAAAATATCATTATGGATTGTTATTGATTACCATGGTTTGAGATGAATTTGTATTAACATTTTCTCTACTATATAAGATAATATATATTTTATATAAGGTAACAATGATAATGTGATATTAATGAAATTAAGCTTTTTCTTTTCAAGAATGGTGAGGTTTACAATAAGTTTGAATGATATTTTCATTTTTAATATATAATATTATTTTTTCATGTCTCTTTCTTGTAAAATCTGAGTTTTTAGATGACTATGTTTAATCTAATGTAAAGAAAATGTATTGTTTGTGTGTTGTGTGTGTTTGTGACATTTTGTTTTTTAACATAAGTTTTAAGAACTCACATGGTAATGATGGAATTTTAGCCAATAAGCTTTTGTAACATATGTATCGTTGAAAGTAAGGGGGTGTTATTCGATGATAGATTTTAGTAATGTGGAACCTCCATAAATTAATACTCGGTAAATTAATAATCACCATAAATTAATAAAATCTTCCGGTCCCGACTCGGGCCAATGTAAAAATTAGCGAAATTCGATAAAATGATAAGATAATAATTAATATGGTCCCAATAATAGTATAAATTAATAATCATATATAATTATGTATATGAATATATATATATATATATATATGATAATGTACTAAACATGGTTTTAATGATTTTTTTTTTTACTTAAAAATGAAAATCTCATTAGACTTTATCTTTAAGTTTACGTATTACATCAAAAACTTTTATAATTGTTTTCTCAGTCTTTACCATAAACTTGTGGAAAATTTTAGGCAAAATAATTGATTATTTATACATAATTCTTTCTAAATGTATCGACATTAGGAATAATAACCATGATATCTTCTAAATTTTATACATAGTATACAATTTTAATTTGATCGTCTATTATGATAATATCATCCACTCTATTGCGATAATCAAAAATTTTAATCAAAGTTTCATATCATTTTGACAAATAGATTCATTAAATTCCATAATATAACATCATTCGAAAAACAAATTCAGAAAAATCTTACTTAAAAAGGATTTCTCTCTATAAATGAATAAATATTAATTTATCGATAAATTAATATCTCTCTAAAATAATAAATTTTTATGGTCCCAATATTATTAATTTATAGAGGTTTTATCGTAGAGTTTAAATCTAACTAAAATCCAATGTTATTCAATCAATGATTTTAAATCCTATTTTAAAATATGGTGTTATTGGATATGATATTTTTAAAATGATGTCTTGAAGATTTTAAAATCTTGTGTTATTCAATTGAAGATTTCAAATGTATAGTTAAAATCAACTGTTGTTGAACTTTAAAATATTTTGAAAGTTTTTGTTTATTATAATGGATTTGAAATCACTTGGAGATAGAGTTTAATGAACAAAATATTATAAACAATATCCATCTCCATGTGATTTCAAATCCACTAAAAAAAAAGATTAATTTTCAAAAATCTTTTGAAGTTGAATAACAATGGATTTTAATTATATATTTGAAATCTTCTATTGAATAACCCAAGATTTTAAAATCTTTAACATGATTTTACAAATATCATATCCAATAACATCGGATTTTAAAACATGATTTAGAATCATTGATTGAATAACAATTGATTTTTATCAGATTTAAACTCTGTTAAAATCAATCATTGAATAAGTTAAATTTTAAATCATTGATTGAATAACAAATTTATCTCGAAATTATTTTGTATACGGCTAAGAAAATACTCTTATGTTATTTAGTTATGTAAGCAACAATAAGGATAAACAACTTTTTTCATGACTTCATCCTTCAAATCTACTAATAATAACTCACCAAAAACTTGAATTCTCAATAATAATTAACATTTTCCACAAGGTAAGAGTAAATTGTCTCGATGAAAACCAAACTACGTGCGCAAACTCGTATGGAACATGAAATGAATCAAAATAAAGATTCATGAAGTTAGCGAAGTGAGTTTGAGAATTCGGGCTTAGAAGAAGCATCAATGATTGAATTCGTCGTTGTTCTTGACAATGATGATAATAGAGAAGAAGAAGAAACCGTATCTTTTGAACATACGTCTTAAATCTAAAGCATGAAAACTGTTTTGTTTTGGCGTTGATTGTGTGTTTTCAGAGTGAATTTCGTTGGCAGCATATATGATTATTAATCTTCAAATACAAATAAGAGTATAAAGTTTGAAGAAGTGATGTATAAGTTTTATAAATAAAAATAGATTAGAATGTAATTAATTCATAACTAGAAACAATCACAAGTTCCAAGAGAATCGTTGCAAAAGCCTCCTTTGGGACAAGCAAAGGTACAATCGACGTCTCTCTTGCAAGGTGGGCGTGCCTGCTTCAGTGTCCTCCTGGTGCCACTGTAGCTTGACTTTCCAGCTGGGATAACTTCAACTCCGGTTAGCTCTCTTGCTTCTGTTCCAAGATCTTCTCATCCATCATTTACAAACACAATCAGTTTATTGTGCAGTAGAAAAATTCAAAATAAAATGAGAAAATGTTTAGAAACAACAAAAAAAATCAAAATCCAGATTTTTGTTGGTTTGTTAATATTTTTCAACATGAATAATTAGTCTTAACGATTTTTTTTGTCTTTTTCCATTGATATTCACTACTATTTTGAAACTTTTAAAGCTGCGTAATTTTTTTTTTTTTACATATTGCTTGATAGTAATTATTAAGATATAAAAATGAAATTATTCTTCTTGTAATCTGTATTAAATGTTGTTAGTTTTTATCTAAATTAAATAAAAAAATATTTTTAATTCATCACTTTTGGTTTTATATATAAATAGATAAAAAATACTTACTAGATGTGATAATCAAAATGAAGATCAAGAGTGGAATCCTGAGAGAGACGTTCTTCATTTTCAACTTTTGTTTTGAGTGTGCAGTTATAAAACTTGTGTAAAAATGATTCGTAGTATTGAGCCATGAATCCATACATTTATAAGGGGCTAGTCCAGTCCAGTTGGTCAAGGATTTGGAGCATTAATATGAATTTAAAAGAAAGCTATGAATAATTAAGACTCCTTTTAAAAAATATGGATTCTAGAAAAAATTAGATAAAAATCAAGGAATCAAAGATGTTTTTAAGGTATAGAAGCAAATTCAATCTCTCTCATAAAGTCGGTGGAGAATGAATATTCGGCATGGAATGATGCCCAATTGAGAACACTGGAGGAAGATAGGATCACACGGCAAGAGATCACTGCTGTGCCATTAATAACAAATGAGATTCGTTGTCAGGTAGATGGGTCATGGAAGGATACAAAGACAATTACAGGAGTGGGCTGGGTATGTCTTCAACAGCAACAGGTGGTGATCTTAGGGGCGAAAGGCTTGGATCAACGGCGATCACCTCTACATTCAGAGGTGGAAGCTTTGGTGGGGGCCATGTCCTGCATTTTGGAGAAAGGCGTAGATTGTAACAATTTCGAGACGGATTGTGTAGAACTGGTCAACATGGTCACGAATCCAGATGAGTGGCCAAGTTTTGCGGTTCTATTGGAGAAGCTTCGGAGTTTAAAAGTGCGCATACCCAACTTTTCACTATCGCTAGTTCCCCGGTCTGTTAATCGGAAGGCGGATTGTCTAGCCCGATCGACAAGAAAACGTGCTTTCAAATTCTCGTATGTAAACATCATTCCGCCGCTTTGGCTCACCAATTCGGCTGAAATCTTCTGATTAATAGTTATGTTGCCAAAAAAAAAAAAAAAAAAATCAAATACTGTTTAAGGGGTGTTATTGGATGAATGATTTGAAGTCAATTCCATAAGTTTTAAAATCTTTGAAATTTTGAACTCTGATAGAATTTAGTTGGGTGGATTCTAAAAATCTCTGCAGTATCCTTAAGATTTGCTTTTTAATTATTTGTTCATTAGACTCCAACCCCAAGTGATTTCAAATCCATTAAAAAACAAATACTACTAAATTTTTTTAAAGTTGAATAACAGTGGATTTTAAATATGATTTGAAATATTGTATTGAATAACACAAGATTTTAAAATCCTTAAGACATGATTTTACAAATAACATATCCAATAACACTGGATTTTAAAATAGGATTTAAAATCACTGATTGAATAACAGTGGATTTTCTTTAAATTTAAACTCTCTTAAAATCCATCATTCAAACTATATCATATTTTCTATGTTTGTTATTTATATTTTTACCCAAAAAAGTAAGTGAATTATATTGAGTCTAGACAAACCCCAAAAAAAACAAAACACTATTTAGTCAATACAGTATAATTAATATTCAAACTATATAATATTGTGTTTATTTCCATTTTCACCCAAAAACAAAAATTTAAGCCAATGATATTGTAACAAAATATTATATTGAGTCTATACAAAATCAGATAAGATCAAACACTTTTTAGTCAATACAATCAAATTCAAACTATTTCATTTTTTTATGTTTGTTTATTCTATTTCACCCAAAAAAATGTAAGCAAATATGTTGTAACAAAGTGTTATATTTGTTTTCCTGGTGCTATTAGTAAGAAAATTAAATTTTTATATTCAATTTTATGTTAGTTAAAGACTTTTGAGATAAAATAAAGTGTGGAAGCTCCTTTGATCTAATGGTTCACCAATGGTTAATCTAGATTTCTACACCCAGAAGTTAGGAATTCGATTTCTAGATCTTGCGATTTATTAACAAACTAGTATTTCTCCCGTGTTAAGCACGGATATACCTTCGCCAACAAATCAAACTAAATTTCTGTGATATATGCATCACTAAGAATTACATGTATAAATAATTTGGGGTTAGTGAGTAAATTTAGGGATATCTAACATTTTAATTTTGAAATTTAGATATAGAATAAATAAATAGAAATGAGTTAATAAGAAAAAGTAGTTTCTCCCGTTTTATTTGATTGCATTTGTTTGTTGGTTTTTTTTATTTTTAAACAAAAATATGAAGCATTTGCCACATGTCAACTTTTGATTGCTCAAGTGACTTGTGATTTAGTAGTAAAGGATATGCATATTAATGGAGGCAAAATTACAGGAAATTTCCAACGTTGCGCAATTAAAACAAGGGTCGGAGTAAATTTTCTGTAATATAAAAAAATTTATAATAGTTTTCATAATTTTTCATAAAATAATAAATGAAGACGTTAAAAAAAGATAAAGATAAAGTAAATTTTTGATCTTATTGGCTGAATTATTTGAACCCTAAAAAGGTAAAAACTTTGGAAAATATCAAAAAGGACAGAACATACACTAAAGAAAACTAATAAATTAGACCCAAATTTTTAAAAATGAAACTACAACGGTTAAATTGGATTCACATGTTGGGTTATATTGAAACCCAAACAGTAGGGTGGGCATATTACCCGAACCCAAAATCCAAAACCGCACCCGACCCGAGTAGCCGATTTTGGATACGGTCAAATAATCGATTGGTTCTTACATTGATTTGCTTTGGAGTTTGGTTAGATTCAGTTTTTATCCGAAAACCGAAATACAATCCGATTGAATCGGTATATACATATTATCACACTTTCCTAATTTCAGTTTTACTACTTCTTCTATGGCTACCTAGACATTTCAGCTATATCTACTTTTTACATTTGAACCTAAATATGTTATGAATGCAAATGTTTTTGTCACATTTTGATTTTGAATTTTCTTCTCATTGCATAATCACTTGAGTTTTAGTACAATATACTTTATTTACGTTTACAAATTATGTATGAGTTCGGATAAAACCTGATTCGATTCGAATCGGATAAGAGTTTGGTTAAGTTATGGATCACGTGTATAACACAAGATCCTCACCGATCCCGAATGGATCCGACCCGATCCCAATCCAAAAAAATACAATAACACGAATGGTATTTCTAGGCTTTCATCCGGAAATCCAAAAAATCCGTACCGGATCCAATTATACACCTATATGCTCACCCCTAGTTAGTCTGGTTATCGGATTAAATCAGTAAAAAAAACTCAGCAACCTGCAAACTAATTAAACTACATAAGACCCGAGTTTAGTTATTATACGTTAATTTTTCTATTTTAGCTTATAAATTATTATTATTTTTCGTTTAATATTCTTTTTCCTATATTAACAATAGAAACATATGGGGTATATTCAATCTCACATTTAAAAAGATTTGAGTTATAATGAGTTTGGAT
Organism: Arabis alpina; assembly: GCA_900128785.1. Taxonomy (NCBI): domain Eukaryota; kingdom Viridiplantae; phylum Streptophyta; class Magnoliopsida; order Brassicales; family Brassicaceae; genus Arabis; species Arabis alpina. Next base: position 17,487,745 of record LT669790.1, read on the forward strand.
AATTTTAATGATTGTGTGATATTATGAAATTTATTATCATTTTTTTGCAATCTCATATAAAACTATGAAATTTAACTCTCTTTTTTTAACTAGGAAATCACTTTGAAATCTCATGAAATCAAAGGGGTGTATTCAATCAAAAAATTTGAATGATTTGTCAGGTCCTCTAGTGAATCGTAGGTTTTTTTAAAGGCCATTAAAATCCAGTGTTATTAAATTAGTGATTTGAAAAAAATACTCAGTAAACTTGATTATGTCCCAATACGATAGAAATGGTAAAAAAAAAGAGAAAAGTGTATTGAGACATAATCAAGTTCAGTGTGTCCTAATCTTATAAAATTCACTTGAAAATATACATATGATTAATTTTCAATGATTTCAAGTGATTTCGGAGGGTTTCTTAGTTAACAATATAAAGAACCAAATCTCATGGTTTAACTTCGGATTGCTGAAAATTTTAAAATAAATTATATAGAATCACACAAAATCATTAAAATCATCTAAAATTTCTTTAAATATCATATCTAAACAGAATATTCTCTAGTTACAACCACCTAAACACGGCGAGGAGATCCTTATCTACATACCCTGCTTCAACCAACCGACATAATCTTGAATCTTCTATGGAAGATGATCTTTGCTCTATAACTATCCATCAAAGGAAGGCAGGATAAAGCCGGAAATAGAAGGTATTTACATGAATGTTTTGACGCTGACAGACAATTCTACTTTCGTTTTTTTGAGTTCTAGAGATAGGATGGAAAGAGAGAAAGAGTGTGTCTAGTTAGTTGTTTAGGTTTATGCTTCTTATTTCTAGTTGTATTTTTTCCTTTCTTTTCTTTTCGAGTCTACAACTCAACAATACCAGGACAATGTATAAGATATGTGTTAGACATATATTATGATCATATGATTTAGTTTTCTTTGGCAATTACTTTTAAAATTAAATTGTTAAAGTATGTATGTTGTAAAGGTGAATTTGTACGATAACTTTATTGAAGACAAAAAATTAAGAAAACAGTACTCATATACAATATCTGAAGTGAATAACTCTAGTTTTACTGTTCGAATTCATAAATTGACCATCATATCCCTATGTTCTTTCTCCACGTCACGTTCTTATGGATATTTATTGGAAATAATAAAATATGAATAATGATTTTATACTTATCGCAAATCTTCAAAGATCTCTTGAACATTTAGGGCTTGATTGGTTCACCCGCTATCAGCCGCAAACGCAGCGTTTGTAGGCGGTTGCGGTTGGTAGCGTTTGACACCAATCATAGAAAACGCTTTGTACTGCTTCATACCGCTCTGTACCGTTCAAATTTAAAAGCTACTTCCTTCAAGCGTTTGCGGTTGCGGGCGGTTGTGGGCGGTTCCGGGCGGTTGCGGATAGACAATTAAAAAAATAAAAAATTGAAAAATAAAATAAAATTCATTTAAAAATATATAATAAATTTGAAAATGTAAAATTTAGATATTATAATTATAAAATATAGAAATAATTTAATATTTCTAATTAATATTCAATAACCTATCATTACATTATATTTATAGAATCTTCAAACCAAAATTCTCTCTATAAATGTTGATAACTAAAATACATAAATCTATCAATTTAAAATTTAACACTAATCTCTCCAAAAATAAATAATTTTTTTTTAAATCATAACTTTCATTCAATCAATTTTCTGAAAAAAACATAAACACAAATATTATATAAATGGTTTTCATTACTAATTATATTAAATACATGATTTTTATATTTGCAATAATAATATGGTTTTTCATATTTTTTATAAGTATATAATGGATTTTTATTATTAATTTATTATTCAACCACTACCGTTTCTGCTAATCAACCAGTCATAAACATCCCGCAAACGCACCCATTTTTAATAGATGCGCCAGTCGTATAAATCGCTGAGTAACGCTTCAAACCGCAACCGTCCGCTTCCGCAAACTCCCGCAACCACAACCGCAACCGCTGTGGCTGAACCAGTCAGGCCCTTAGTATAAATATGCTTGAGGGTTCATGTTGAGCCGTCATCACTGAGAGCCAGATATAGTGAGAGGGCTTTTTTTTATTTTGGACAACAAATGAATTTTATTAACTAAATAGATAAGAGGTAAAAACATCCTCATCGATTGCAGAAATGCAACAAAGCATATAAATTAAAGCATATAGTTCTTGATAGAAGATTGAGAGTGAATAACAGTCGAAACTCGAATGCGTTGATAGACTCACGGCATAGCCGGAATGTTGAGGTTTGGTCACTTTTCGATTTGACAGATGTGATGTAAAAAGCCAATCCTCATCTCCGGACCGTGTCGAAACAAAACTGGTTGCTTCTTCTAGCCCCGTGGAGACTGCTACGCAAGAAGATAAAGCGATGAGTATGTTGTAAGTTGTCCTCGATTTGAGAGGAAACGAGAATGACAAAGGTCTCTCCATGCCCGATATGGAGAAGGTTTGATTAGAGACATAAAGCCTCGACGGACTAAGTAAGATCAAGGAGCTCGATTCCAAGCCAAAGAGAAGGATGATAGAAGTTATTACTGGATCCAAGGTTTTGAAGACTCATAATGAACATGGGATGGGCCAAGCCCAACAAATTTCCACACTGGCGCTTGAGGACCAGGTGAGTCTCGACGATTGACGCGGAGGATGAGGACCAGGTGAGTCCCGATAAACCCTTTGTCACGCCGAAATTATGAAGCTTGCCGGAAAAGTCCGGTTGAGATCGTGATAGAGGATTAGTGATGGAGCGAATTGAAGATGCAGATAAGTTTGAGATCTCAAGTGGATATGGCGGATAAAGTGGATACGGCGGTTCCAATGGTTTTGGAATTTCCAACGACACCGGAAAAGTCAGGACACGGTGGTGAGAGAGGGACTCCATCAGATCTGAAGCATACAGTGGTGAGAGCACTGAGGGTACACCCATCAAAGCAAACCGACAAGCCATGAAAGACATCAAGAGAAATGACCGAGAGAGAGAGTTACACCGGCGACAAAGTTCCGACGAGAGGCGACGGTTCTTTGGAGCTCGAGGAGAAGGAACATTACTTCAGGGAGAGGAGGAGGTCTGGACAATGACGAAGTTGCGACGGTGGAGACTCATCTTGGTGCGACGGCTGTGGCTCCTCGATTATAGGGCCTGGGAGAAAACCTCCCACTCATCCAATGTGTGGATGTTTTCTGTTTTAGTGAGAGAGAGGGCTTAAACTACAACAATTTAGAGGTGAGTGTTCATACCTTTGATTTATAGGTGGTGTGAGATCAATAGATGGTAGGTAGAATAGGAATTCTTGGAATACAATATTTAGAGTTATATGGATCCATATAGGTTAACTTATTATAAAGATTTACTTACAGTAAAACTTCTAAATTAATAACGTCGAGACCATGATATTTTATTAATTTAGCGATATATTAATTTATCGAGATATTCGTTGGATCGAAAACTTAATTCAGAACCGGAAAATTCTATTAAATTATCGATGTATTAATTTATCGAGTATTAATTTATAGAGGTTATACTATATAAAGAATTCTAGTAAGAACATTGGCTTGGTGTTTTTCAAGCCGAATACTTACACATCAATCCGTGTTGTGGTTCTTCTTCTTCATTTGATTTGAAAGAAATTGAAGAAGTTATGACGATTCATGAATGATGAATATGTAGTTGCATTCCTTCATGAAATTGAAGAAGTTCTTCTTCATTTGTTTGTAGTTGCATCTTTTCCTTCTATAGAGCGTTTTCGCTTAATGAATGTGGTCATGCGTAATTGCATTTAAGGACAACTGATCAAAATAAGGAGGTGTTATTGAGGATTTGAATTTTTAAAATCAATTATTGGTTTAAATTCTAAGTAAAATCTATTGTTATTACTTTGAGGATTTTTAAATTCCATTTGAAATACCTTGTTATTGGAAAAGTGTGGTTTTTATTGATTATGTAATTCTCTTAGAATCTAGTGTTATTGGTAGATGGATTTCTTATAATTATATTCATTAAACAATATTTCATAATACCTTAGAAAACTATTGGATTATTAAAATCCTTATAACTAAACTTTTTAAATATACAAAAACACTGTACAAATTTAATAAATCTTTGAATTTTTAAAATTTTAGAAATATATATAAATCCAATTCTCAATAATACTCCCCTTAATGATATTTTGACAGCTTTTCGTTCAAGAATATTAATTTTTGACGCAATACTAGACGTACTCGTCAAAATTCTTAGATCTTTGGAAGAAAAAACTTTTCAACACTAAATGAATGTGGACAACGAAATTCAAAGAGTAATCTAAGAAACAATTCAACAAGTACTCATAACATAAGTGTTTTTAATCGAGTTTTTAGCGCATTAGAGAAAAAACTACATCATCCTATTAGATAAATGTGAAAAGTAAGAGATTGTTACCAAATGCAAAATGATAAGTTCGTAGACGGGTCGACGAGACTGGGAAGGGAGTGTTAAATTAAAACTAAAGATAGTCTTCATTTTAACTCTATCGATAACCACACAAAATACTATATACACAACACCTATAGAACACACTAATATGTTTCCGACGAGAAAATTCCGAGCATAAAGTATGCATGCTTTCAGCCTTGAAGAACCGAATGATTGCATCTCAATATATCAAAAGTGTAACATCCTCCTAAGCTCCTAAATAAACCTCATTAAAGAAAATATTCTCCGGTTACAGACTTTCGCTTCAGTGATAGAATTATTGGATTCTAACAAAGTGGTACGGATCATTATATTACTAAACGTTTTAAAGATGCACACTACTTACTAACGTTTCCATATTTTCATATTAAACGTATCAATCTCTATGACATAACCTAATCAAGTAGATTTTGCCGTATTGTAACTTCATAAGGTAGTTTCTTAGTAAATATTAGAATGTTCCAAACAAAAATTTCTTTTATTTTTTAAAGGGGTCAATTAAAAATTAAAAAATGGATTTTAAAGTAACAAAATCAAGAACATGATAAGATTTTAGTTACAAATAAAGTATAGATCACCAAACTTAAATAATAAGAGTATATATGGTTTAGTTTAGGATATTTGGGTTTCCATTCAACAAAAGAGAAAACAAAAACATCATTCATTTCCAATTTATCCGTAAAATATTTGTGTTTCCATTTAGCAAAGAGGAAAAAAAACATTATTTATTGGGGAATTTGCTTGTTATGACCCACAATTTGATTTTAAATACATGAGTAACCCACATATCTCATGTTTATGAAAACTAACTCAAATGGGTAGTGAAATTACAACTAAAACCTTTGTGACCAAACAGAAAAACGGAGGCCATAATGACTGTTTTAACCCCATCGAAGTGTGCTATGTAATATAGAAGTCTACTATCAGACTTCCATCCAATATCCAACTCGTAGACTCTATGTGAAGTGTACTTTGTGGTTCAGTAGACTTCTTTGAAAAGTCTACTGTATAATTATATATCAAATTTAAAATTAACAAAAAATATTATGATAAAAAATTTTGGTTGATGACCAAATTATAAATAATTGTGAAGTATGAAAAATAAAATTTCATAAAAATTCACAAATTAAACCTACAAAGACAAATTATGAATACTTTGCAGTATAGTAGACTTCTCTAGATAATTATATTTCAAATTTAAATTTATAAATTAACAAAAACTATTTTGATTAAAAATTTAGATTGATGACCAATATAAATAATTCTAGAGTACGAAAAATAAAATTTTATAAAATTTCACAAATTAAACCTACAAAGACAAATTAGGTAATGATTGAAATACATACTATACTAAACAAAGAGTTACCAAACAAGATACTTCATAACCATTTGTTTAGATATTGATGTGGTGATATGTTGGTAGTTTAATGTTTGATATTTATAGGTTTGATGAGTTTATTTACGGTTGTAGTGGTTTAGTTTTAGGAATTAGATTATTATTTATGGTTTAGGGTTTAGGGTTTAGTGTTTGGATGGTTTAGGGTTTGGTGTTTGGATGGTTTAGGGTTTCGTTTTATAAACCGTAGTGTAGGGTTTGACTTTTTAAGTTGAATTAACTATAAGCTGATGTAAAATTTTGACAAAGTTTTCATCATTTTGCATAATTGGCCGAGTTACGAGTATGAAATATGGGTAATAATGTGACATTTATAGGTTGCAAACATGTTTTTACACTTAGGGTTAGATTTAGGGTTTATCATTTTTATCTTTAAAATGTCAAATTTGCATAAAAGTGTTAACTTGTGAATATATTAAACTTTTTGACTGTTTTGTATAACTTTTTATTTAGAGTTTTGAATACTCATTGAAAATAATCAATTTACGTTTTCGGATAGTAGACTTCATTAGTAGTCTACTCAAATCAGTAGACTTCTGATAGAGTCTACTTTGAGTTTAGGGTTTTGTTGAAAGTATAGTAGATTTCATTAGTTGTCTACTCAAATAAGTAGACTTCTGATAGAGTCTACTTTAAGTTTAGGGTTTCGTAGAAAGTTTAGGGTTTCGTAGAAAGTTTAGGGTTTAGCATACTGCAAACGAAGTCTACCTAACCGGATTGTTAACCTAACCGGATCTTTAGCCTAACCGGATCTTTAACCTAACTGGATTTGAGTATCTTCCTATATAAACGAAATTTACATTTGGAAGCCCTAATTTTTTAGTTGAAAATCCCTCAGCCTCTCTCTCCCTCTAGGCATGACCACGGTTACACTTATTACGGTTACGGTTTATTAACCACCGGTTACGGTTATCAATTTCTTTTAACCTTAACCTTAACCATTTAATATACGGTTAAAACGGTTACGGTTGAAACGGTTACGGTTATATACGGTACGGTTACGGTTAGATACGGTTAATATTTATGTTATAATTATATCACTATGTAATTTTTTAAAAAGAAATATTTAAACAATAATATTATGGAAAATATATTTTAAAAAGTCATGGTCGTGTAATCGTGGGAAATGGTACTAAAATTCTAAAACAAACGGCAACTAATTTATCTTAACAAAGTCAATTAGTCAAAATCATTTATATTGTGTAACGTAAACGACCATATTTTATTTCAAACTTAAGTAAATCTTTGAGTTTAACTAAAATATAACATAATTCACAATATTTTCATCAAATTAGTTAGATGCCATGTTTATAGGCATAACTTTATTACCACGATCTTTTTTTTGTTACAATTAATAGTTTTTCTAATCTTATTTATTTTTATTGTAAACTTGATGTGTTTTAATATTATTTATATTAGTTAGAAAATAATCAATTTAGCACATTCAGTTTTAATATTTAGTTATTATTGATTAATTTTTTCTAATTAAATATTATAAAATTAGACTCGATAAATATTGATTACATATAATTTTACTATGTCATATATATCATACATAATTTATTTTTATTTTAAAATGGTTACGGTTAAAAATTTAACCTTACGGTTAACCGACGGTTTTAATATGGTTACGGTTAATAACGGTTACGGTTAACGATTATGGTTTAACCATAACTAATCAACTTTTACGGTTACGGTTACGGTTTTTCAACCGTTTAATACGGTTACGGTTTAAAACGATACGGTTACGGTCCGAAATACGGTTACGGTTAGATTTTGGTCATGCCTATCTTCCTCTTACTCTCTCTAACGGCGGCAGATGCTTTTCCTCAGTCCCCTATAACCTCCGCAGATCTGATCTGACCCACTGTCTTCCTCCGGTAAGCTTTTAGATCTGACCTGCCATCTTCCTTATATGTCTTCTCACTGTCCATCATCTTTTTATTCACATTGGTTTCTCTCTTATTGTTGCAGATTTGTTTCTCTCATCGTCGTCCTCATCTTTACTCTTTACGAACATGTAAGCTTTTCGATCTGCTCACCATTATCTCCACATGTCCTCGTTTACTTACATATTTTTCATTCTCATTACTGCAGATATGAATTCGACTTTCGTTACAAGTAAGTTTGTTGTATATCTCTACAAACAGATTTCTCGAAATACATTTTATTAAATAATAGAGAAGACTTATATCAGACTGACAGAGAAGTCTACATGTTCTGAATATGTGTTTTTCACTATATTAACATGTGTTAATGTTATATGGTGATCAGAGATGGGGCACCACAACTACACACAACCATCCTGGACTTCTCACAGAAGTGAGAGTTCCCACAGAAGTGTGAGTTCAACTGCTCGGCGTATCCACAGAAGTAAAGGATTTTCTGACCTTTGTTACTGCGGTTTAGAGCCGGTTTTGAAAACATGGACTGGAGCTGATAATCCGGGTCGAATGTTCTTTGGTTGTCATAACCATGCGGTAATGATTTTTGTGGTGGTGTTTTAGCAATTGTCGTGTAAATATAATTTGATGTCGGCAAATTTGTTTGTGTATAGGATGGTTTGCGACATATACGCAGGTGGTGGGATGAGGCTATAATGGACGAGTTTGAAGAGACAAGGTCTGTGCTGGAAGAACATTCTCGGCTCATTCGGTACTTCCAAAATCATGAGAGTCGGGTCTTTCTTGATGTTATTGATAAACTACCGCATATGGAAACAGTTCAACGTTACATGGAAAAAACAGACACAGAGTTGGCTCACCTGAAGGAGATGATTATTGAGAAGCGTTATAGTAGCTTCGAGGTCAAGAATGTGATTATAGTGTGTATAATCCTTGTATGTGTGATCAGTTGTGTTTGTATTTGCTTGAAGAGATCTTAGTTTAGCTTGATATTAACTTGAGTAGTGTATAATTCGTCACCCTCAAATTTTGTATGTTTTGAAAGGGTATAACTATATATATATTTATCGGATTGTTGAAATTGTTGATTCAGATTTAACCAAATTTGAGTATCAAGTCTACTTATGGTCAATTAAATTCTATGTGCAAAGTCTGCTAACGTAGTCTACTAAACCGAAGTGTAATTTATGTTTAACCAAACAAGACCAATCCAATCCACGATCTATTTGTATTTGCTTGAATTCTTTTGAAAATTTGAGGAAAAACGATCTATTTCAGTAAACCGGAACAAACCAAAAGAACCGAACCGCATCTCGACCAAACCATAACCCGATCCGCTTCTTAGAACCCTAAATCCACGAAACTTGAGTTTTTGTGAAATTGATTCACAATTCCGACTGTAACACCGTGAGAAATGACTAATTATGGGTCTTCGTCTTCAACATCAACTCGTCGTGTGAGAGGAAGAGTTGTTGGAGTACCTACGAGATGTTGGTGTGGAAGCTCGATTGTGGCATTGATTTCTAAATCCGATCCAAATCTTTTTCGTCGATTCTATCGATGTGGATACGCTGCAGCTCAGAAGGTACAAAATCCGACCAATCCTGACTATGTTTATGATTGTCACGTATGGTTGTATTTGTGTGTCAATTTGGATTTATAATGTTGTGATTTTGTAGCTTATCAATGACGAGCACACATTTAAGTGGGTAGATGCGGCTTTGTTAGATGAGATTGAGTCTTTGCAAGTGAAAAATGTGAGATTTGGGAAGGAGCTGAAAGAGGTTTTAAGAGAGAGAGAGAAGAGTTTGAGCATATGGTGTTTGAGAAGGTGCTTATGAAGCTTGAGAAAGAGGTATTTGAGAGGGTCGGAGCTGTCTTGATGGAGTCATCTTGTAACATGAAGAAAATGATGATTCTTGTAACCATCGGGGGCATGATTATGATTGGGTTTAGTAAACTAGTAGGTTGAACGTATGTGTGTGTTCAATTAGTATGTATGCGTGTTATTGTGTGGTCTTGATCGTTTGAGGATATGGTGTTTTACATTGACAATGTTTTCTTTGTTCTTGTGTTTTTGTTTTTGTTTTCTGTTCTTGTGTTGTACTAAAAACATTTTACCAGAATAGACTTGCGAACAAAGTCTACGAATAGAGTCTGGTTAGAAGTCTACGTAACTGAAGTGTAGTTATTTGTCAAACAACAAAACCATTGAAATTGGTTAACAAGCCTACACCAATCTGAACCAATTTAATCCATAAACCGAATTTGACCATTAGAATTTGAATGTTTGAAAAAGTTGAATTTATTTTGACTCCGAATTGATTTTAAAATTTTTTTGAAAATTTTTGAAAAATTTCAAGTTGAATTTTTAAAATACATTTTACCATAATAGACTTCCAAACGAAGTCTACGCATAGAGTCTGAATAGAAGTCTACGAAACCGAAGTAAAACCATTGAAATTGGGTAATAAACCAACACCAATCTGAACCAATTTAATCCATAAACCGAATTTAACCATTAGAATTTGAATGTTTGAAAAAGTTGAATTTATTTTGACTCCGAATTGATTTTGAAATTTTTTTGAAAATTTTTGAAAAAATTCAGGTTTAATTTTTAAAAAACATTTTACCAGGATAGACTTCCAAACGAAGTCTACGAATAGAGTCTGGTTAGAAGTCTACGGAACCGAAGTAAAACCATTGAAATTTGGGTAACAAACCAACACCAATCTGAACCAATTTAATCCATAAACCGAATTTGACCATTAGAATTTGAATGTTTGAAAAAGTTAAATTTATTTTGACTCCGAATTGATTTTGAAAATTTATTGAAAAATTTGAGGTTGAATTTCTTAAAAACATTTTACCATAATAGACTTCCAAATGAAGTCCACGAACAGAGTCTGGTTAGAAGTCTACAGAACCGAAGTAAAACCATTGAAATTGGGTAACAAAGCAACACCAATCTGAACCAATTTAATCCAAACCGAATTTGACCATTAAAATTTGAATGTTTGAAAAAAATGAATTTATTTTGACTACGAATTGATTTTGAAATTTTTTTGAAATTTTTTGAAAAATTTCAAGTTGAATTTTTAAAATACATTTTACCATAATAGACTTCCAAACGAAGTCTACGCATAGAGTCTGAATAAAAGTCTACGAAACCGAAGTAAAACCATTGAAATTGGGTAATAAACCAACACCAATCTGAACCAATTTAATCCATAAACCAAATTTGACCATTAGAATTTGAATGTTTGAAAAAGTTGAATTTATTTTGACTCTGAATTGATTTTGAATTTTTTTTGAAAAGTTTTGAAAATTTTCAAGTTGAATTTTTAAAAAACATTTTACGATAATGGATGCTGCATTTCTGGTAAAACATTTTACCAGTAGACGTACTTAGGAGACATCTTTAGTGATTGTTTTTGTTGTATTTCTGTTGCAGCACATGGATGCTGCGATGAATATGATGAGGAAACGGTTTTTGAAAAATATTGCGTGGTTTAGGAGTGAAAAAATTTGCTTCCTCGACACTACTCTAGGCATGGTATGGAATATGAGGTACAACGATTTTTTTGCTTCCACACCCAATCCAGATGGGACTGGAAGAGCCCTACCAGGTGGGGCTTGGGATTACTATGCAGGAAAAATGTCGAAATATGAACAACAAGTGAAGATGTGGGGGACTGAAGTGGAGGACATATATATGCCACTACATGTGAGAAAGATTCAATGGATTGCTTTGTGGATTTCACTCCCAAAAAGACACATTACCATTTGGGACAGTGCAGCGATATTTGCAAGTGATGATGAGATTAAAAAGAAGGTCGACCCATTGTAGTCATGTTGCCTTATCTGATTCGTGAATGTTGTCTAGTAGAAGACAGACACAAGTGGCCACTAACTCCATTTACCTATGCACGGTTACCAGCAACGAAAGTACCCCAGAACAAGCAAAGTGGGGATTGTGGAGTGTATTCTTTGAAGTACATCGAGTGTCACGCTTTGGGCTATACATTTAGTTCGGCTGCCTTGTGTGATAGGAACATCAAGCGTATTAGGGACAAGCTTGCGGCTGTTATATTCACGGAGACAAATTTTCGTGGGATAGATACACAAATGTATAAGGGGCTGGACCTTTATGACAAATAAGGGTCCACCTAGTTATATGCTTTTGTTTCCCGCCACAATTTTAGGAATCTTGCATATATATTGTAAATGTAAGAAAAACTCATATGCTCTATATTTTGTCTACTATGGAGGGATGTGAATCGGTAATGCTTTCGTTAGGTATTTGTTTGGTTTTGCTTTTGTCTGGGATTTTCTATCTCTGAATGGTATGGCTATGTAAACACTCTTTAACTATTTAATGCTACTATGGTATGCTCTGTTTTTATAACTATTTACCATAGTTGTTCTACAATTTCTTTCCTTTGAAATATCGTTATCCTCCATTAAGTATGACAATCCAAAGTTGAGCGTAAACAATGAAGACAACCAATAATTAACACAAAGAAGAACACAATTCATACAAAAGTCTTTTGAGAGCATGAAAATCTAAATCAGTTCGACAAAGACAACAAATACTTAAAAAACATAAGAAGACATATGAGTAGACTTCCGAATGGACTTCATCAGTAGACTGCAGCAGTAGACTTCAGTCGAAGACTTTCCTTAGCACAAATAAGTAGACTTCAACTACAGACGTTAGTAGAAGACTTCATTGTCAGAGACTAGGGACTAATTAAGTAACACAATTCTGCTTCGTATGACCCGGGAGTTTGCATTTTGAACAATTGTAATGCGCATGAATCTTCCGCGGTTTCTTACTTTTCTTCTTTGCGAGTTTTAGCCACGTTTGCCACCGCGATTTCTTCTTCCTCCGGGACGCGGCTTCACGTAAGGAGGGAGACACTTCTCTGATTTTATACCGTCACCAAGTTGGGTTTTCGGAAATATGGTTTGCGCATATGCCCAATACAAATGATACCTCCCGTATGTCGGACAAACATAAGTTGCAACATCTTGTTTGCTAGCTATCAAAGCGGCAATAGCATGTGAGCAAGGTATCTTCTCGATCTGGAAGACACCACAACTACATTTGTTATTGCCCAACTCAACGATACACTCACGTGCTCCTCCTTTCACATGAAACTGCAAATCATTGATGCGTTCCACCGTCATCCTAGACGCGTAATCATCACGAACCGCCAACAAATATTCAACTCCCCGACTATGGCGTGTAAGTAGACTTAGAGCATCTTCTCGCCTTCTAGAAAACCACTTTCCTAGCTTCTCTCGAATAAATTCCAAGAGGAATGATATTGGAAATCCTCGAACTACCTTTAGGGCAGAATTTATGGATTCGGCAATGTTGCTTGTCTTTATGTTATAGCTATCTCCCTCGAAGTGCACTCGTGACCATAGCTTTGGATCCGCTTCCTCCAAGTATGTTGCAATTTCTGGCTTTGCCTCGCGTATCAAATCCATGTATCGGTTATAACCATCAAGCGTATACGCATACGCAGCGGCTTTCACTAAGTACATTAGTTGTTTTCCCCTCAATTTGTTAACAATATTACACTGAAGATGATAATAACATATGCCTCGTGTTGCCCAAGGAAAAACCGTCTCGCATGCTTTCTTAATGGAGCTGCACCGGTCTAAAACTATTGCCAAAGGGTATTGATCAGATATACAACCGCTCAATTTCGTACAAAACCATTCCCATGAAGCATCATTCTCAGAATCGATGATCCCAAACGCCAAAGGAAATTTTTGAAAGATACCATCTTGTGCGGCTGCAACTAGCAAAAACCCTTCGTACTTTCCACTTAAATGAGTCTCATCCACAACAAATACTCGTCTAAGATATTGAAAACCAGCTATGGAGGCTCCGAATGATATAAATAGCTACTTAAATCTATTCTCAGCATCAATCTCAAGAGCGGTCACTGTTCCCGGATTTGCTTCCTTGATCATATGTAAATAAGGTGGGAGATCTTCATAACCATGTTCAGCAGTTCCCCTCACCAATTCTTGGGCGTATATCAATGATCTATACGAACTGGTATAATCCAGATTCATACCAAACATCACCTTCATTGAATCTTGTATATGCTTCGGAGTTATTCCATCGGTTATTCCGACGCGCTCGATAAATAACCTACCAATGTACTTTGGAGTAGCGCGTCTCCGGTGAGTTATTCTGCCCGATAGTTGACATGTATGGTTTTTCAGATACTTTGTCACCCAAAACCAGTTTGGTTCATTCTTTACACCCGCTCGGACTTTCCGCTTGCATCTTTTCACGCAACACTTACCGACAAACAAAGTTTTAGTGAACTTGTAATCTCTGAATGCAAATCTTCCCATCACGGCAATCAGTCGCAACTTTTTAAGTAGCTCACCCTTGTTAGCAAAACTTTGTCCGACAAATATACCATCAGACCAAGACCATGTTGTATTTGATCTTCCTCTTACGCCAAGACAACGCTCAATCCCACTAACACCATCAAATGAGATATCATCTTCATCCTCATCTTTCAATTTTTCGTACAAACTGTAATCCTCATTGATACCAACACCATCAATTGAGATAGAATTGACACCATCACCATCTTCAATATCATCAACTCCAATCGCATCATTATCCCCATTTCTTGTACCATCGGCGAATTTGTTATCATCTCCAATCGCATTGTTCTCCTCATCTCCATCCTCGTCATCGTCATCGTCTGAAACTCCATCACACTCATCATTGCCACCATCTATCTCGAACTGACTCGAGACACAAAGACGTATAACATGCACTATACTTAGTTCGATCAAATTATGAACTTGTCGATCATTTGTGACATGCACTGGAGGTGTATCCGGTGCCATATGTTGCATCATTGTTTCTGGGAGTGAATAAGTTATCTCCACCAACTCTGTTTTTTTTTTGTCGAGCTCATAATCATCTTGTACCATCTCAAGAAGATCACCATGGGTACAACCATCACTCAAGAAGAAGATTCTTCCTCCTCTAAGATTTTCAACAACAAACTGCCACACCCCATTTCATAGTCCATTCTCCAAAGACAACAGCTAATTGAACCATTCTCTATAAAAACAAATAGAAAACACATTAGTAATCGAAAATCTTAGCAGACTTCAACGGTAGTCTACTAAAATGTGAAAAAACTAATTAATCAAACACAATTAGTTTCATTACAGCTGAAGATGTCAAACTAGTACATAAAAATAGCAAAAATATAACACACATTTGAAACCAATAAAATCTTTCGTAGACTTCAACCTGCAGTCTACTTAGATGCGTAGACTTTCGTTAATACCATAAAAATCTAGCAGACATCTACGGAAGTCTACGCATCTAAGTAGACTGCAGGTTGAAGTCTTTTCAAACAGTAGAGCTTACATTTGCAATTGACTTATTGTTGACTTTCTGAGTAGACTCTAAACGAAGTCTACTTAAAAACAGGTTAGTTTTGTATTTGACCAAATATCGAATTAATTAATTAGTAGACTTCTAAAGAAGTCTGCTAGATTTTTATTTTGAAGCAGCCTTCTTCAAACGCAAAACTAACCTCACCTTTTTGAGTAGACTTCAAATAGAGTCTACTAAAAAAGTCAACGATAAGTCAATTGCAAAAAATAACCTAAATTTAGTCGAGAAGACTCTTTTGGAAGTATGCATTTAGCATATATGGTAGAGTCTGCTTTAAAAAGTCAACGTTATGGTCAAATACAAAACCAACCCATTTTTACAGTAGACTACACGTGAAGTCTACTGAATTTTTTTTGTTGTCAAAGGAGAATAAAGGAGAACAAGCAGATGTCCAGATCAGAAATGTCGGATTTTAGCTCCGTTTTCGCCGTAGACCTCGATTTTCAGCTCGTTAAAACACCCAAAATCCTACTCTCACCGCTAATTTCGAAGCTCAAACGTTATATCGCAAAAACCACTAACATTCAAGAGATTATGAGAGATATAAATTTTGAAAACCTCATTTACAAAGTCTTTTGGATGAAACTGGAGATGAAATGGTAGATGAAGAAGTTATGAGTTCATTTGTGATGTATTTATCCACGAAAATCAGATGGAGAAGCATTGCTGAGCTTGAATTTGGTTGTTCAAGGTGGTTGTCAAAATTGATGACGATGGCATTTTCGTAAATAAGTTTATATATTTGAATGTTTGTTTGTGAAATCAAAAGTTTGATTTAAAAATAAAATAAAAATAATTCAGATATAATAGCATTTCCGTAGATAAGATGAATGTTTTGGTTTATTTGAAAAAAGTTTATGAGAGAGAAAATGGGGTTTAGTTTTGTAATTGACTTCAAATTATGGGTTACTTTAGAAACCACCCCTTATTTATTTCCAACTTTCCCATAAGATATTTGGGTTGAGTTTAGTTTAAGGCGATTTTATTTTTAGGGTTTTACTTATTAGGGTTAAGGAATTTCTATAATTCATTACAACTGTAAGAAATAAACATATACAGTATTGCACTGAGAGAAAAAGTTCGAACACGGGATAGAGTTATGGCGTCGCTTTGTCTATCGGCACCACCGTCGAAGACTCTCGTCTTTTTTTCGCCACTAATATATCATGGTTTTTACCGGTTTTCGACCATGATATAAGTCCTTTTATCAAGTCTTTTCGTTGTATTTCGAGTCTTTTTAGTGTCTTAACAGGTTATTGCACGTGAGGAGCTTATATGCTGAATACGGTGCATTTTGGAACGTAAACAAGGTTAGAGCCGGATTTTGCAAGAAAAGAAGCTGATATAAAGCAGCCTGTCGATCGACAGCACCAAGAAGGACGATCGATCGACAGCTACATTGAAGCCGATCGATCGACAGACACATAGACGATCGATCGACAGGCCAGCGCAGAAACCGACCTAAATACGTTTTAAAGAAGGAAATTCGCCAGTTAATGGGCCGAAAGCTGCAATAGACCGTCATAAAAGCTCACCACGAGTTTTACCTCTATAAATAGTTTATTTTAGGTTTTTAGATCATTACTTCAGATTTTATAACACAAAGTTTAGAGAGAGATTTTTAGGGTTTTTAGGGAGACAAGTTTACTTCATTACTTTGAGATTCTTCGAACCCTATTGTAATTCTACTTTTACTCTTTCTTTATGCAGTATTATTCAGTTATGATTTGCTTTGCTGCCATGTCTGAGTAGTTTGCTTGTTAGGTTTAGGGTAGTTCGAATGGAATGATGATGAATTGTTAGGGTAAACTCACTTGTTAGGATTATCTGTTAGGTTCTTCACCTAGATTGCTTTAACTCTGGTTTATGATTCGCGACCCTGAATTTGGATATCCTAGGTTGATAGATTGACACGAAAGTGTAATAGATTAGCCAGAACTAGATCTTAGGTGAGCAAAATTACTTATTCGCAAAGAAATTTGGTTTAGGGATTTTGTGAACAAATTGGACTTGAATTTAAAGCTTGTTTAAATTGATTGAATTCGCAAAGAAATTTGGTTTTCTAGGGTTTAGACATAGTTTGTTTTCGCAACGACAGTTGGTTAATTATATTTTAGTGTTCCAAGTTCTAGAACGGTTCTTAATTAAATCTTGATTTTGTTTAACCTGCAATTTTGATTCATCCTGAGAATTACCCAAAAGCCTAGCACTTTGTTTAATTGAATTTTAAATCAACAATCTTTCCTGTTACCAATTGCTTTTGTTATTTATTTTACATTATTTTACTTAGCCGAATTTGAAGTCAATATTCCTATCGTTTGAGCTTGAAGAGGTTGAGGATCAGGAAATTTTTGTCCCGGATGACCTGTCGATCGATCGACATAAGGCCTGTCGATCGACAGGCGCAGAAACTGCTAACGAGATAGCAAATCCGGAACACCTGTCGATCGACAGAGGCAGAACAAAGCTGTCGATCGACAGACCCTGCGGTTGTCGATCGACCAAAACCAGATTCTGCCTACTGAAAGGGTGTACAAACCAAAGATACCTTATCCTAGGGGTCTTAAGAAGTCTAGACATGAGCTTGAGGAAGCTAAGTGTAAGGAAATCATTGACAAAATCACAGTTGAGATGCCATTGGTTGAGGCAATAAGAACTTCTCCTGTTATTCGCCGTTATGTGAAGAAGTTGGTCACTAAGAACTTGTGCGTTGAAGAAGGGGTTGCTATGATCACGGAGCAAGTGAGTGCTATGATTTTGAACAAGGTTCCAAAGAAGCTAGCTGATCTGGGAAGCTTTGTGTTGGATTGTCTCATTTTCTCGGATAGGTTTCCACGGTCTTTGTGTGATTTGGGTTCTAGCATCAACTTGATGCTTCTTTCAGTTGCTTTGAGTCTCAGAATGACGGATTTCCAGCCTACAAGGATTTCATTTATCCTTGCTGACAGATCAGTTAGGGTTCCAGAAGGGGTACTTGAAGATGTTCCAATCAAAGTTGGAGATTGTTTGATTCCTGCTGATTTCGTAGTTTTGCAGTATTGTGAGGAACCTAAGGACCCTCTCATTCTTGGACGGCCATTCTTAGCTACAGCTGGTGCTATGATTGATGTAAGAGGAGGTAGAATTACTCTAAGTGTTGGGATTTGGAGATGAAGTTCGATATGGACCAAGTAATTCAGAAACCTACCATTGATGGCCAGACATTCTATGTGGATACATTGGATGAAATCACTCAGGAAGTCTTTGATGAAGATTATCCCGCTGATCCTTTGGAAAGGACTTTGGTAAATTTTGTGGTTGAAACTGGGCAGCTTAACGAAGCTTCAAAAGGGTATGCTAAGTTGATGAATGACAGTGAGTTAGTGAAGCAAGTGGTTGCGAATGTGGAACTGCCTGGGGTTTCTGAGAAATCAGAAAGGGTAAGTGACTGGAGTGAAGAAAAAGCTCCAAAGATCGAACTCAAACAACTGCCAGCAGGACTCAAGTACGCTTTTCTTGGTCCTAATTCCACTTATCCTGTTATTGTTAGTTCAACTTTGAACAATATTGAGCAAACCTTGTTACTAAGTAAGCTGCGCAAATATCGCAAAGCTGTTGGGTATTCTCTTGATGATATTGCAGGGATTTCTCCAGATTTATGCATGCACATGATTCACCTTGAAGAAGGGGCAAAGACATCTGTTGAACATCAAAGAAGGCTGAACCCGAACCTTCAAGAAGTGGTAAAAAAGGAGATTCTGAAACTATTGGAAGCTGGGATCATCTATCCTATTTCAGATAGTCCTTGGGTTCGTCCGGTTCATGTGGTTCCTAAGAAAGGTAAAGTTACAGTGGTTAAGAACGAGAAGAATGAGCTTATTCCTACAAGGACTGTGACAGGGCACAGAATGTGTATTGATTACAGGAAGCTCAACGCTGCTACTAGGAAAGACCATTTCCCTTTGCCTTTCATTGATCAGATGCTGGAAAGGCTTGCGAATCATCCATACTACTGCTTTTTGGATGGGTATTCAGGGTTCTTTCAGATTCCGATTCATCCGGACGATCAAGAAAAGACAACTTTTACATGTCTTTATGGTACTTTTGCATATCGCAGAATGCCATTCGGATTATCTAATGCTCCAACTACTTTTCAAAGATGTATGATGTCAATTTTCACGGATATGATCAAGGATTACATGGAAGTCTTCATGGATGATTTCTCAGTCTACGGGTCTTCTTTCAAGGATTGTTTGGGTAATTTAGAGAAGGTGCTTGCTAGATGTGAAGAGAAACACTTAGTGCTGAATTGGGAGAAATGTCACTTCATGGTAAACAGTGGCATTGTTCTTGGACATAAAGTGTCAGAAGCTGGAATTGAGGTAGATCGTGCCAAGATTGAAGTTATGACAAGTTTGCAGCCACCTACTTGTGTGAAATCTGTTAGGAGCTTCCTTGGTCACGCTGGTTTCTACAGGAGATTCATTAAGGATTTCTCCAAGATTGCACGCCCACTTACCTCCCTGCTTTGTAAGGATGTCAAATTTGTGTTTGATGCTGATTGTCTTGCTGCTTTTGAACAGATTAAGCAGGCTTTAGTGAGTGCTCCAATTGTGCAACCGCCAGATTGGACACTTCCCTTTGAAGTGATGTGTGATGCTAGTGATTTTGCAGTTGGGGCTGTTTTGGGTCAGAAAAAGGACAAGAAACTTCATGCCATTTACTATGCCAGCCGGACTCTTGATGATGCACAGAAGAATTATGCAACTACAGAGAAAGAGTTGTTAGCAGTGGTGTTTGCTTTTGAAAAATTTCGTCCGTATCTGATTGGTTCTAAGGTGATCGTGCATACGGATCATTCAGCACTTAAGTACTTGATGCAGAAAAAGGATGCTAAGCCGCGGTTGTTGAGATGGATTCTTCTCCTTCAAGAGTTTGACGTTGAGGTTAAGGATAAGAAAGGTGTTGAAAACGGAGTTGCGGATCATCTTTCAAGGATTCGGATCGAGGATCACGTTCCTATTGATGATTTCTTTCCAACAGAGGGATGCAATTTCGTTGAAAGTGGTCTTCAAGCTGAAAATCCGAAGACTTTCAGAAAACCAGAAGACCTGTCGATCGATCGACACAAGGTATGTCGATCGACAGGTGCCGAACGGAGCTGTCGATCGATCGACACAGTGGTTGTCGATCGACAGCCTCTGTACCGAGCAATAGAACGCCTTCCACAAATCATCTTCGACGCAGTCCAGGCCCACGTTTTCACCGTCTCTGCTTCTATTCGCCCTTGGTACGCTGATATTGCCTATTATCTAGCTGCAGAAGATATGCCAAGTGACCTTAAAGGTTATGAAAGGAAGAAGTTCATCCGAGAACTTCGTAGATACTATTGGGATGAACCTTATTTCTACAAGTTTTGTTCTGATGGTATTTACAGAAGGTGTATTGCTGAGCCTGAAACTCAAGACGTGATGTTCCATTGTCACGGGTCTGATTATGCAGGACACTTCGCTTCATTCAAGACAGCCTCCAAAGTTCTTCAAGCAGGTTTCTGGTGGCCTACGTTGTTCAAAGATGCTCACGCCTTTGTCAAACAATGCGATGCTTGTCAACGAAGAGGGAAGATCAGCAGGAGGCATGAAATGCCTCAGAACTTCATCCTCGAAGTTGAGGTTTTTGATTGTTGGGGAATAGATTTCATGGGACCTTTTCCTTCATCTTATGGAAACTCTTACATCTTGGTTGCTGTGGATTATGTATCCAAATGGGTAGAGGCTGTTGCTAGTCCAAAGAACAACTCAGGGGTGGTTATTAAGCTGTTTAAAACCATCATCTTTCCACGATTCGGAGTGCCTCGAGTTGTCATTAGTGATGGAGGAACGCATTTTATCAGCAGAGCTTTTGATCGTTTGTTGGCTAAGTATGGAGTTCAACATCGTGTAGCTAGTCCTTATCATCCTCAGACAAGTGGACAAGTTGAAGTTTCTAATCGTCAGATTAAGGAAATTTTGGAGAAAACTGTCAATGCTACAAGGAAGGATTGGTCTGCAAAGCTGGATGATACACTCTGGGCCTATCGCACTGCGTTCAAAACACCACTTGGCACTACTCCTTTTCATCTACTTTATGGGAAAGCTTGTCATCTTCCAGTGGAACTTGAACACCGAGCAGCTTGGGCAGTAAAGCAGTACAATTTCAACATCAAACCTGCTGCAGAAAGACGTCTGATTCAGTTGAACGAGTTGGATGAGATTAGACATCATGCTTATGAAAAGTCCAAGTTATACAAAGAGCGGACTAAGGCATATCATGACAGGAATATCGTGTCCCGAACTTTCGAACCAAATGATAAGGTACTCCTGTATAACTCTCGTCTAACTTAGTTTCTTGGAAAACTGCATTCTCGTTGGTCAGGTCCATTCACCATCAAGGAAGTTCGACCACATGGAGTTGTTATGCTTATCAGTCAGGAAGGCCAAGAATTCACTGTGAATGGCCAAAGGGTGAAGCATTATTGGGCGAAAGCCGAAATTCCTGATGGGCACATTGTGTCACTGGATGAAGCACCCGCTGTCTAATTTCAGACACAGTCAAGCTAGAGACTGAAAACAAGCGCTTATTGGGAGGCAACCCTCTTGTAAGTTTCTGTACAAAATTAGTCTTTATTTTCATTTTCTACTAACTTTTGTTGCGTTTTGTTTCAGTTTAAAAAAAAAAAAAAAAAAAATTCGAGCACCTGTCGATCGACACACCCTAGGGAGATCGATCGACAGGCCCTGGGGAGAAATCGAGGTAAGTGGATAAAACGCTCGACAGCCACTCTTCACACCACAAACACAAACTTCTTCTTTCAAAATCTTCCTAACTCTCTCAAATCTTCATAGTTTTCATTGATTTTTGGTTCTAAATTGTTCTAAATTTCTTCCTCTATCCGATTCTATCACTTACTCTTTCGATCTGCAAAGATGGCTAAACGATCAAGGACCAGCGATGCTTACCCTTGGCCTAAGAAAGAGGGGGAGAGGATCCACATTGGTCGAAAATGGAGAGATTGTCCAGAAATCGTTCTTGGCAAACCCGAGGTTGTTAACAGGCGGATTAAGGAAACTTGGGATGCTTATGATTCCCTCTTCTACAACCAGTGGTTGAGTGTGAAAATGCAGCCTACGCGTATCGCAGATAGAGATGCTTTGGCGGGGTTGGGGATTTATGATGAGGTTACGCGTTTGCTGGAACGCAGCGGTTTAGGTCGCATCACTACCACACATCACGACCTATACCCTGATTTGGTGTGTCAGTTTTTCGCCACGCTTCGGGTCTTTTTCCCCACGGACGCTGAGCATACTGGAGGCAATGGGACCCTCACCTTTTTGATCGAAGGGGTCAGATACAGGCTGAGCATTAAGGATATTTGCGATATCTACGGATTTCCATCGGAGAGGGACAACGTCATCATACCTCCTGCATTTTCGGAAATGAAAGGTTTCTGGCGTTTGTTTGGCGCAGGCGAGTTCTCCGGGAACAAAGTCTCATACTACTGACATTCGACACCCTGTTCTCCGTTACATAATTCGCCTTCTCTCCAACACCGTTTTGTACCGGAACGAGCCCGGTAAGGTTCGCCATGAGGAGCTTCTGGCACTCTACTATCTCATCTCAGAGGACATTACCTGGCAGTCTTATGGTGATCTCCTCCGGGATCTCAACTGGGGAGCCGTTTTAGCTGACCGTTTGTTGGAACAGAAGAACACCCGTTTACTCTCACGGCGGGTACTTCATTTCGCGCTGGTAGCCTCATTACTCCTATCATGCGGTTCTGTGGCATTGACTTGGAGCGTTACAGTTCGATTCGTACACCGTGCTCTATGGACAGTAGGCACATGGTGAGTGCCACTTGGATTGGGGGGGATCAACAGTGGCTCATCCGCGATGATTCCAGGAAGCAGTTTCAGGTCCTTCTGCCGCTTCCAGAGTTGACAGATATCAGGGTTGGCACCGATGCACTTTACTTCCTACCTGAGGGGCGCCGAGCTGTTATTAGTAGACGCACCACTCGCCGAGTTTCTGCGAGCCGCAGGGGTTCTTCCTCAGCTTCAGCTGCCGCTGGTTCTTCTTCCTCAGCTCGCCGTTTAGCACCTCCTCCACAAGTTGACATGGATCCAGTTCAGAGATGGATCGTGACGAGCATTTAGACTCTTTGGGATGCGTTTGCTGATTTGTCCCGTTGTGGGTGTGTTCGTCCGCGTTCACCGACTCCTCCGTCTGCGCGTTCACCGACTCCTCCGCCTGCCAGTTCCCCAGTTCTAGATGATGACTATGCAGAGATCGACGCGTATCACGCTGATTAGATCGTCTCCGTTTACCCCGATTTAATTTTTCTTTCTTTCTCTTTTCACTTGAGTCATTTTTCTTTCTTTGAGTCAGTTTGTTCTTTGTTTCATTTAGATTTCTCAAGATTTGTGAATCTTGTTGTTTGCGACTCTTTGCTGCGGTATTTGATGGTATTTTTTTTCAGTGATCTTCAGTTTTTCTTTAGATTTCTCCAACAACATGAGTCGTCAGAGCCAGATTTTCAGAATTTCGAAGAGCCTGTCGATCGACAGACCTAGTGGTTGTCGATCGACAGCCCCATGAAGCCCTATCGATCGACACACCTAATGGTTGTCGATCGACAGGCCAGCAGAACAGGTCCGAATTTCGTACTTTTCACAAATTTTCTGACTTTTTCTTTTTCTTTTCACCAATCTCAGATTTAATAACACTGGGGACAGTGTTGTTTAAGTCTGGGGGAGGTAGTTACTAACATTGTTTTCTATTTTGGAGTCAAAAATTTGTTTTTATTGAGTCAAAATGTAGGGAATAATGATATTTCTTAGGAATAAAGCTTAGTTTTTGAAACTTTTAGCTGTTGCGATGAAGCCTTTGGATGGAACGAATTCGAAATTAGATGATAGTACAGGTTCCCCTCTTATCGCGATTTGCAGAACGAAGTATATCAAACTCCAGACTAGCACACTTCATCTCCATTTCGCTATATTCTCTTTGATGATATCACGACAGTAAAACATTCAGGACTCCTTATTCTCTTTACCACTCTTTGTTGATCCTGAATGGCCAGCTCATTTTTAGTTGGTACACAACCCCTAACCTTAACCTTTTGTCGAAACCTCATGCAATCTCTTTTCCTTAGTTTTATGTGCAGGCATGTGTATAAACTCCGGAGAGAAAGAGGTCTGACGCAGTTTTTCATTCACAAAAATTGCACAGAAAAAGGATTTGGTAGGAGTACTTGAAATAGAGCAGCAATGCTAAGCATTCCTTGGGACTTAATACAATGGTAATTTTCGAGACTAATATCTTTGTAAAATCATTTCCCCCCTTATTGTTATGAAAAAAAGAAAAAAAAAATATTTAAAAATCTTTTATTTCGAAAAATAAGCAAGGGAAATGGAAATGATCATTTTAATAAGTCTCTAGCTTCAAAAGAAAATCCCAAGGAATTAGAAGGTTGGACGTGGAAAGTGGAACATGTTATGATATGGAGGTGTTTGGTTCTTGATAACGTTTTGAAGGAGGGAGTGCAATGCGAATGAGAAACTGTGGGCATCAACTGGACCCGACTCTCTCTTGTGATTATGCATAATGTCTGCATCCACCAAATAGAATCTGGTAACCCTAAAC
This sequence comes from Arabis alpina, assembly GCA_900128785.1. Lineage (NCBI taxonomy): Eukaryota > Viridiplantae > Streptophyta > Magnoliopsida > Brassicales > Brassicaceae > Arabis > Arabis alpina. The sequence continues at coordinate 17,512,636 of LT669790.1, forward strand.
ACTCTTTAGCTCCACTTAAACACAAAAGCCTTTAACATCACACCTAGCCTTTTACTTGGTTGATATCATTGGAGAGAATTCCATCATCACTTCGATTAAGTGTGCGACAGTTAGGAGGATGTGAAACTGATGGGTTTCCAGGTTAAGATTTGAGGCCCAACCTATGATGGTTGAGATTCGTGACCGCCAAAGGTACTTTGTTTACATATAGAAAAAGAGTCAAGAAAGCGAAAGCAATGTTCCCGAAGATAAGTAAGTTCTCGCGATTTTCAAACCTCGACTTCAGTTTTAGTCTCTAGTTTGCTTGAGGGCAAGCAAAAGCTAAGTCTGGGGGAGTTGATATATCATGGTTGTTACCGGTTTTCGACCATGATATAAGTCCTTTTATCGAGTCTTTTCGTTGTATTTCGAGTCTTTTTAGTGTCTTAACAGGTTATTGCACGTGAGGAGCTTATATGGTGAATACGGTGCATTTTGGAACGTAAACAAGGTTAGAGCCGGATTTTGCAAGAAAAGAAGCTGATATGAAGCAGCCTGTCGATCGACAGCACCAAGAAGGACGATCGATCGACAGCTACATTGAAGCCGATCGATCGACAGACACATAGACGATCGATCGACAGGCCAGCGCAGAAACCGACCTAAATACGTTTTAAAGAAGGAAATTCGCCAGTTAATAGGCCGAAAGCTGCAATAGACCGTCATAAAAGCTCACCACGAGTTTTACCTCTATAAATAGTTTATTTTAGGTTTTTAGATCATTACTTCAGATTTTATAACACAAAGTTTAGAGAGAGATTTTTAGGGTTTTTAAGGAGACAAGTTTACTTCATTACTTTGAGATTCTTCGAACCCTATTGTAATTCTACTTTTACTCTTTCTTTATGCAGTATTATTCAGTTATGATTTGCTTTGCTGCCATGTCTGAGTAGTTTGCTTGTTAGGTTTAGGGTAGTTCGAATGGAATGATGATGAATTGTTAGGGTAAACTCACTTGTTAGGATTATCTGTTAGGTTCTTCACCTAGATTGCTTTAACTCTGGTTTATGATTCGCGACCCTGAATTTGGATATCCTAGGTTGATAGATTGACACGAAAGTGTAATAGATTAGCCAGAACTAGATCTTAGGTGAGCAAAATTACTTATTCGCAAAGAAATTTGGTTTAGGGATTTTGTGAACAAATTGGACTTGAATTTAAAACTTGTTTAAATTGATTGAATTCGCAAAGAAATTTGGTTTTCTAGGGTTTAGACATAGTTAGTTTTCGCAACGACAGTTGGTTAATTATATTTTAGTGTTCCAAGTTTTAGAACGGTTCTTAATTAAATCTTGATTTTGTTTAACCTGCAATTTTGATTCATCCTGAGAATTACCCAAAAGCCTAGCACTTTGTTTAATTGAATTTTAAATCAACAATCTTTCTTGTTACCAATTGCTTTTGTTATTTATTTTACATTATTTTACTTAGCCGAATTTGAAGTCAATATTCCTATCGTTTGATTTGACTCCCAGTGATTCGACCCCTACTACGACGACTTCTTAATTTGAGAGAGTAGCTCAGGGTAAATTTGAGCACGTCAGCCACCAGTTTCTTCAATGTTGCCTCCCTCTCACGTCTTTCTACGGCCACCACTATCTTCACCGTTCAAGCCTCTCACCTTTCTACCGCCACTACTATTTTCACTGTCGCGTCCGTCTATTCATCGCTCTCACTCTTTCGTCTCCGTTCAACGTTTTGAGCCTCCCCGTATTCTTTTGAGAAGACGCAGAGAAGATCAATAAAGCAGTTGCAGGATCTGCCCATGGCCCCTGTGGAAGAGACGCTCACTCTTCGTAGCCCTCTCGATTTGCCTACCGTGAGTCTTTTGCGTTGCTTCGATTCCTTTTTCGAAAATTTTATATCCATTCAAAATTTTCCTTTGGATTCTTGCTCAGCGCCCGTCGATCATACTCATAAATTAGTCAGTTTGATTTATAAACTATTTGTGATTGTGGTTATAGAACTGTGAATTATCGTCCTCCTTTCCGCCTCGTCACACATGAATCAATTAAAGAATCTGCATTCAGTGTTAACGTATACCGAGTTTCTTGCATACCACTGCTTCTATTTTTCTAGGCTCTTTGCTTGGAGTTAATTGTATTGTATTTGTTCAAAACTCCATTCCTTATAACCTTGACTTGATTCACATTATATTCTTTACTATTTTCTGATCATGTACCTGTCTTTGCAATTCTTGGTACACCTTTCATGTCCCTTTTACGTGAAATAAGCATATGTTTGGTTTGTATAACGATGCTAGGTTTACCTTCACTTGTATCAACACAGTGCAAATACTAACAATGGTGACTTTTCTTTTGCCTGGTTCTTTAAACATTGGCTTGGTCATTGCAATAATTATGTATATGATGTTTGGGGGTTTGTGGCAGGAATGGGAAATACAAAAGCCATGGAGGAGGCCATATATATTCCCCAAGTTTAGTCTTATGAAGATACCATTGGCTCTTCTGATGCCTTACGATCCTCCAGTAGAAGATGAAGAAGAGTAAGAGAATAAAGAAGAAGATGGCTCTGAAAAGGAAGACGAGGAGCAGCCTGATAAGCAGGGGAGGACCCATGTAAGCAAAGGAATAAGCTTGATAAAACTGATTGATCTTATATTCAGAGGCTCACCTCACATATATACATCGACATTACATATTTGGGTTTACATCGTATATTCTCTTTACATATGTGATGATATTGACTTGATGACAAAGTAACTTGATGACCAAGTATCTTGATGACCAAGCATATAGGTGAAGCTTTTAGAACTCTCTAGAACCTTCCTTAACAACCCACGTTAGAAGATTTGGGGTCAGGCGCACCTGGTAAAATCTTGAAATTTCTGAGTTACTTTTAACAAAAACATTGAAGGCACCGGGTTAAATATTTTTTTTATCTTGTTCAGTTTTCGTTTCAATTGAAAAGAAGAACTTTCGTGTTTTAATTTCCTCTAAAAAAAAAAAATATGGCGACTACGTATTGTACTTTGAGAGAGAAAATCCAATATGAAAATATCACATTTCTAATTATATCTATGCCTTATTACGATACAATTCCTATATTACACAATTGCTAAGGAAAAAGTATTAGACATCAGGGAAAACATTTCCTATCAATATTGCTTAAATATTACTTTACCAACTCAACTCTTCACTATACATATTACATTACATCCATAAAGTATAAAGTATTATTTTTCAAAGTATGTTTATGTTTATTTTTTATATTATTCATTTTTACTCTGAAAGAATAAATTTCTCCGCCACGACCGATAAGCCGTAGTAAGATTATCTAATTTCTCAAACTGTTGTTGTCTTGTCTTAGAAACCTCAAACCGGGATCTTTTTCCGCTGGTTAGTTTGGTTTCTCTACTAAACTTTCATTTGCATGTCAGAATCCTAAAGGATAGGAAATCCAAACCTATTTTTTTCGTTCCTAGTAATTGCAGGCGCGGTTGAGATTAAAAACATTTATGGTACGAATGAACAACATTGTTAGAGACAAAAAAAATGGGGAAAAAAGTTTATTCTCAATTACTCTATTTTTTTCCGATCAATAATTTTTAGAGTACATAAAACCTTTATAATTTGATAATAATGTTTGAGACTTAAAAAATTATTAAATTATAAAGTTATTAATTAATCGATAATTTAGTATTTATTAATTTATAGAGAGATTTTCGTAATCCATAATTTTGTAAGAAAAACAATGTTAAAATAATGAGTTTATTTTCAAATTTAAAAGTATATCCTAAACATTTCTTTATTTATTTTATACTTTATTATTTACAAATTCAGTTTTGTTCCATATTATGTTAAGAGTTACTGTTATCGTGATAGAGTGGATGTCAGTAACATACTCAGAGGTGTGACATAGTGCATTTTTTAAAAACATTTGTCTAGGGCATCAAATTTTTTTTTAGAAAGTTTTAGGGCATCATTTTTTTTTAAGTTTAAAAGTCTTTATTTCTTAGTTTTATTTAGTTACAACATTAATTAGATGTTGATAATTTTGTGGTAAACAAAATTAAACCACCATAGGAACATGAATTTCTTTAATCCTCTATATATTAAAGGAAAAGCATTTTATGATGATATGTCATGCTCTCCTCTTTTTGCCCTTTTTTATTTAATTAAATCAAATATTATAACTCATACTATCCTTATTCTCAAACACTATAATAAAACTTAATCCTATATCCAAACAAAATTTAACTATAAAATACTAATTTGTTTCATTTCAACATTTAATGACACCATTTACCAACTAAATATTTTTGATTTTGATTTGGGAACAAACAAAGGAAATATATTAATTATTATTCACTAAATATATTTTGATTTACCTTTAATCCTCCTGATATCACGTAAGCGAATTTGGCGAAATGTAATGCGAGATACTGTTAATATTTATAGAGAATATAAAAAGTTTATAAATCGTGATTTGCAACTGAATCATGATTATCTATGAAGATGTTGTGAGGTTTTCACCAACAAAACGTTCTCTAAAATTGTTATTTAGAAAGCTATGGTCATTGATAGTGACATATTCTCTTTATAGTTTAACTGCACATTATATCGTTCATATTTTCTTATTATTATATTTATTGTTTGTTTTCTATTTTTTTTATGTTAACACAATTGCATTGTCAATTTTAGGCTTTTGTGATACGTGAGTAATTGAGTATGACAACGGCTTTGAGTCACATTTTTCCGTATTCTCAGGTTTAAAATTTTCAAAAACCTCAAGTTTTTATACAAAATATTAGATTTTTTGGTTTGTTTACCAACGTTTATAGTTTTCATTTTGTAAGATTACATAACTAATGTTACTATGTCAAATTTTTGAGGTGTTGTTACCCATTAAATTAACAACAACAAAAAACATGCTTATGGATAAATGAATTTACATCCATGGAGATTTATAACATGCATTTTAGCCTTTAAAAGGTTAAAGAAAGATTTATTTGTTTTGAACTTTGTTATTGTGTACTTATATCTCGATTCTTTGAATCATGATATCCTAGCTATAAAATTTATCTAATCGGGAGGACTATATGAGTTTGTGACACTAATAGCAAATCAATGATCATGAAAAAATTAGCACATTAAATACGAACACCATAGCCAAAATTTCATTTACGAAATAGATATCTAACTCACTCAATCACAAAGCTGAAATTTTAGACCAATCTAAAAATCTTAAAATGTTCTAGACTGAATCGGTAAACATAAAATATGTTATTTAGAGTATCTGACATTAAAGAAAAATAAATAAGAAGCAAGAAATAGTTTTGTTTTACAAAGTATAAAAAAATGATTCAAAGTAATTTTAAATGAACTAAAATACTACTATAGTGGAATATGTTATTTGCCAACAAAAAGTCTTTCCTTCCGATTGTGGTTGTTAGCGAAGAAAGTATACCTCAAGGCTTGAGTAGAATTAGATGGTTTTCATATTATCATTTTGTTGGGTTTGTTTTGATTTATTGTTTGTATTTTTTTCCTCATTATTTGGATATTGTATATTTTGTAGTAAGTTTTTATATTATCACAAACTAGACGGTTGACATTGCACAAAAAAAAGAACTACATTTTCAATTTTTAATATATAAATTATACAGTTTCATAGTTTTGTTTTACCATATACAAAAATATTAAGTTTTACAAATAAACTTACGAATAAATATATCCGGTGCATAGCACCGGGCATTATCTAGTTTAACAAAAAAAGAAGCAATAATTTATTATTAAAATATTAAAATAAATAGAGATGTTTGTTTAATCCTATGTCATGTTTGATAAAAAGGTTAAAATTGAAAGTTTAGAATTCACGTTTCTTGTGATGAATCATCGTCGATGAGGTTAGTTACTCTCTTTTTTTGGTTAACACTCAAGTCATACTTTACTAAATTATTTCAGATATATATATATATACACACGTATAAAATGTACAATTGTTGGATTATATTTTAGTATTTTACATTAGAGTTTCAAAAATTATTATTTTATTATTTTATCGAGTTCTATTAGTATTTATATTGCCCAATTCGAGACATAATTTTTTTTATTAATTTCCTTAAAGTAATTATTAATTTATCAAATATTAATTTATAAACATTCTATGTAAATGTTCTCCCACTCTTTCCCTTCGCTTTTGGAGTTAATCTTACCTCTTATAAAATGAAATGGAAATTATTTTTGTATCGTACTCTAGGTTTTAGTTTTCGTTTCCTCCTATATTAATAACTCTCACTTCCATTCATAATGTTAATGTTCAAGTGCATGGGATTACTTTGAGTCGTAGGTTAAAACAAAACATAGGTGTTATTGACTTATTGGTATATATGTTGTTCGATTCCACAAGAGAGCTTGTCAGAACTTAAATAAACATTATGAATTTGTTTATAATTCTATTTCGAGTGGCATGAAACTTTGTAGGTATCGCAACAATAAAGTCATGAAACAACTGGTCATTCGCTGTTGGTGAAGTCTAGAGATCGATTATCGCTGGCTACAATTGAAAGTGTATGTGAAATTATGTTGACATTGATAAATAACGTGTTTGTAGATTTGTTATTATCTCATAGACCTAAACAAAAAAATGATCCGAAAAGTTAGTATTACCAGGTTGTTTTTTTTTTTGATATCTATTACCAGGTTGTTGTGAGATGGTGAATGTTACATGTGGTTATAAAGAAGCCACTAAAAATAATGCGTAGACAGGTTTCCATTAAGAATTGGGTTAATTGGTGCATTGATGGGTCCAGACTCAGGACAAGAGATGGGTACTCGTGTTCCACGATTTCTGTCACAAGTTGTTGTTTTCAACACAAAATTGGGACTGTTAATTACTCTATTGTTGCGATACCTACAAAGTTTTCAAATGTGTACGCCCATATTCAGAGCATATAATACATGACAACACTTGAGAAAGCTAAGTGATTAAGATTAATTGTTGGAACGTTTTTAAAAAAAAATATAAAGCCTTTAGGCCTTAGTAAAAATATGTTGAGTGGTGAAGAGAAATAGGTATTAAGCATGTGGGCTAAATAAGAAATTGGAGTAAATAAAAGGGATGTGTATAAATTTGACCCACATCTCTTATGTGTAAAATATTCCTCTAATATATAATAGAGGAAGCTCATGTTATAGTTTAAAAACATGGAGCTTGGGTGGAGATAAAACTCACGCGAGCCAAACTGGACTGAACCGAATTTAACCGGGAATGGGCGTGGGCGTGGTCATGGTCTTTATTTGACACTTAGGACACTTAGGGTCTCGTGGTCTTTGATCCGTATCAGTTTTGAACTCTAATTCTTTTTTAATTTTGAATTTTCATTCAACTTTAAATTTGGTCAAAGATGCCATGTCCATTAAGTCTGACTATAAACTCACTCATTATTTCACCCATTAATTTATAAAACGTTATAAACGTTTAGAATTCGAAACCACTCCTTAGGTTATAAATATGACCTCTCTGATTCTCATTCTTCTCACCCAGAAACGAAAATCAAAAAGAAAAGCTTTCCAGCAATCTCTCTCAAAAGTAAGTTTGTGTCTTGAGAGTATCGTAGTTGTTCAGTTCGTTAGAACCGTGATTTGAGTGATTGCAAATACGGTTGATTTGTGGTTGTATCTTGGGATCCTTGAATCAGTCATCTCGTCGCACTACGGGTGATTCAAAGGGTTAAGGAAAGAGATTCGTCTCGCCTCCGCAACTCTCTTCTTCCCTTAAACGTCTTTCTTATCGTAGTTTATCACTGATTCGTAGTGCTCCATAAGTTTGGTCCTACAATCTTAACCTTTTGAAATTCGGCTGTTGTTTTAATAAACATCAGACGGATTGAATTGCGATAACAAAAACTCGATAATAGAAACGTTTGGTACAGAGCTCGTACCGCGATCGTCTCATAAACGTTTTCGCTGATTGCTTTCTGTTCGGGAAGAATACGATTTGTTTAACGTTTGCGAACGTTTAAACTCTTGTATTCGATAATTTTTTGAATTGCGATTCTAAAATATTATTGTGTAATCTGATAACTGTTTTAAATTGCGATTCTAAAACTGATTATCGAGCTTGTTGCTTTCTTTATAATATAGAAAACTTACGATTTTATTTGTGTATCACACTAAATCGAAACTGATTCCATTGTTTGGTCTTTGTTTTTGACAGGAAAAAAATGGATGCTCAGAACCAGAATGTTTCCAATGTTGATGCTGCTCTGGCTGCGGTGAGTGCGGCTGCTAATGTCTCCACCGTGAACACCAACGACGATGTGATTAGAAGCGGACTTAACGAGATGTTGGTAGACATGCAGTTCGGTTCGTTCTCGTCTGTCACTGTGGCGATTCCCACTACCAGTGTGACGATGTATGCTCCTGCCTCTGTGGATGTTCACGCTACATCTGCGATGGTCCTTCCTATGGCGCAAACCATAGTCACTCCGTCGTATCCAACGATGCAGATTCCTTCGAGAAATTCTGTTGGATTACTTCCGGACAAGTTTGATGGAAGGTTCTTCAAGATGTGGCAGAAAAAGATGTACTTTTACTTGACCACGTTGAATCTCGAGAAGTACGTCAAGGAAGTGAAACCCTTTCTCTCGGCGGATAATACTGATTTTCGAGCACTTGCGAGTGTTCATGCCTGGGACCATGGTGATTTCTTGTGCAAAGGATACATCCAGAGTTGTTTGAATGACCAATTATTCAACGTCTACGCCAATGTTGAGACATCTAAGGCGTTGTGGGAATCTTTGGATAAGAAGTATCGCTCGGAAGATGCTGGTTCGCAAAAACATGCGGTGGCTAAGTTCGAACATTACAAGATGGTTGACTCTCGTCCGTTGATGGAACAAGTTAATGAGGTACAAAATCTTCTTCATGAGATTCATGCTGAAGGCATGAGGATTTGCGAGACCTACCAGGTTGCTTGCGTGATCGAGAAGCTTCCTCCGGGGTTGACAGACTTCAAGAACTACCTCAAATTGAAGAAGAAATGGATGAGTCTAGAAGACCTTGTCATGAAACTTCGTATCGAGTCTCAAAACCGGAGGGAACTTGAAGTTGGTGTGGTCTTTCGCGATCCCAATGTGAACGTGGCGGAGCACCACAATGCTTCCAAGCAAGCAAAGTTGCAGAATAAGGGAAGGCTAGACAAGGAAAAAGGAAAAGTTTCTCCTCAACACACTCAAAAGTTCAAGCATAGGGGTGGTGGTGGTGGTGATACTTCTAAGCCGAGGTTCACTGGAACTTGTAACATTTGCCATAAAGTGGGACACAAATCCTTTGAGTTTCGCATTAAGATGGTCCCTCGGCAATCTAACAAATACGAGGCCAATCTTACCGAAGTTGACATGTGTGACGTTGTCACTGAAGCAAACGTGGCCGAGAGCCACCCAAAGACTTGGTGGTTTGATACTGGTGCTACTAGGCACATATGCATGGACCGAGAGAGTTTCTCGAGTTACCGGAAAAATAAGAGCAACGAGAAGCTCTTCATGGGAAACTCCGCAACCTCGAAGATTGCAGGTTATGGCAAGGTTGTTCTGAAAATGACATCTGCCCGTGAGCTAATCCTTAACAACGTTTCTCCCGTTCCGGACATGAGGAAGAATCTGATTTTTAGGTTCACTTTTGAGCAAGCATGGATTCGCAATGAAGATTGAAGCGGATAAGCTGGTCCTCTCTAAGTACGGAATGTTTTTGGGTAAGGGTTTTGTTAGTGATGGGTTGTTTAAGATGTCTGTTGAGGCTGTGATTCGTGAGAATGATGTAGGCAATGATGCCATAACTGATGTAGGCAATAATGCCAAAATTGTTGTAACCGAGGCTTCCACCTCGAAGAAGAAGATGAATAAGGATTCTTTTGCTTATGTCGTTGAGTCATTTGAACTATGGCATGAACGTTTAGGCCATGTTAACTTTAAATCTATGAGTAGATTAATGAACATGAATTTAATCCCTAAACATAAAATAAGCAAACATAAATGTGAAATATGTGTTGCAGCGAAACTCACGAAAAAACCATCACCGAGCGTTGACCGAAAAACGGAACCTCTTGGTTTAATTCATACAGACTTGTGTGATTTAAAATATATTCAAACCAGAGGCGGAAAGAAATACTTCATAACCTTCATCGATGATTGTACTAGATATTGCCACGTTTATTTACTACGGAGTAAAGATGAAGCATTGGAGAAATTCAAAGAATATAAGTTGGAAGTAGAAAATCAACTTAATAAAACTATCAAAATAGTTAGAAGTGATAGAGGAGGCGAATGTGATGGACCGTTTGAGGCGTTTTGTAGAGAACATGGCATCATCCATCAGACAACCGCTCTTATTCACCTGAATCTAATGGAGTTGCGGAACGAAAAAACCGAACTCTTAAAGAGATGATGAATGCGATGTTGCAGGAATTTGGGTTAGCCCAGAACATGTGGGGGGGAAGCTTTGCTTACCACAAATTATATCCTCAACAAAATTCCACACAAAGTTACTGGCAAAACGCCATATGAACTTTGGAAGGGTATTATACCTTCGTATAAACACCTGAAAGTGTGGGGGTGCCTAGCAAAAGTTGCAATTCCACCACCGAAAAAGGCAACGATAGGACCTAAGATGGTAGATTGCATTTTCATCGGATATGCGCATAATAGTAGTGCCTATCGATTTTTGGTACATAAATCTGATATTTCAGATATAGATGCAAACACGATAATGGAGTCAAGAAATGCTTACTTCTTTGAAACCATGTTTCCGCGTAAAGAAAATAAGAGTAATAAAAGAACTCGTGAACAAAGAGATGAGCTTCCATTAGCAAATGAGGCAAGTAACTCTGGTACTACTATAAATGATGAAGAAAAAGAAGATGAAATCAACCTTAGACGAAGTAAAAGATCTCGTAAAGAGAAAAACTTTGGTTCTGATTTCCTGGTAGTCTTTCTCGCTGAAAATGAGCCAAGAACTTTTTCAGAAGCAATGTCCATTCTGGACGCGCCTTCTTGGAAAGACTCCATCCTACAACATAATACTTATGAGATAACTGAGCTACCTGAAGGGTGTAAAACTCTTGGGAATAGATGGATCTTCAGAACAAAACTGAAAACTGATGAAGATATAGATAAGTACAAAGCTAGACTTGAGGTGCAAGGCTTCAGGCAAAAAGAAGGTCTGGATTTCTTCGACACTTATTCTCCAGTAACGAGAATAACCTCCATCAGAATATTAATAGGCATTGCTGCTTTACGAGACCTTGAAATTCATCAAATGGATGTCAAAACGGCATTTCTAAATGGTAATTTAGAAGTGGAAATATATATGAAACAACCCGAAGGGTTTGTCATCCCAGGACAAGAACACAAAGTGTGCAGACTTGTCAAATCACTATACGGACTTAAACAAGCTCCTAAACAGTGGCATGAAAAATTTGACAATGTAATGATGTCAGATGGGTTCAGCATAAATGAATGTGATAAATGCATATACATAAAAAGTACACCACAAGGATACATTTTGTTGTGTTTATATGTAGATGATATGCTTATTATTGGAAGCATGCTCAAGGGATAAGGATATTATTAATAAAACTAAAACCATGCTCAAGGGAAAATTTGACATGAAAGACATGGGTTTAGCGGAAGTAATCCTTGGAATCAAGATCGTAAGAACTTCCAAAGGAATTACTCTAACTCAAGATCATTATGCTGACAAGATACTTGAGAGGTTCAAGACCTACTCAAACGGAACTGTAAAAACTCCTCTGGATCCTCAACTCCACCTTAACAAATTGCACTATACCAGATTTGGCACATTCTGTAAATGTGTTAAGTCGATACACGAGTAATCCAGGTCATACTCATTGGAAGGCCATAACAAGGGTCTTAAACTATCTCCGATATACCAAGAGTTATGGGTTGCACTATGGTAAAGAACCAGCGGTATTAGAAGGCTACAGTGATGCCAATTGGATTTCTGATTCTAGAAACTCGAAATCTACAAGTGGATATGTCTTTACCCTGGTTGGTGCAGCAGTATCATGGAAATCTTCCAAACAAACCCTCCTGGCTAGATCAACCATGGAGTCCGAGTTCATAGCTTTAGACAAAGCTGCGGAAGAAGCAGAGTGGCTTCGAAATTTTTTGGAAGATATCCCTATGTGGGAAAAACCAGGGCCAGCTTTACGGGTACATTGTGATAGTCAATCGGCTATATCCCGGACACTTAATAAACTATATAATGGTAAATCTCGTCATATTCGGAGGCGACATAAAACCATAAGACAATTGATCTCCACTGGAGTACTCACGATAGATTATATCAAGTCGGCTGAAAACTTAGCTGATTCGTTCACAAAAAGTTTGCCGAGAGATCAAGTTGTTAAATCATCAAAAGGAATGGGTTTAAAGCCTATAACAGAACACGACGCTTAATGGATACCCCACTTATGTCACTGGAAATCCCACGACATAGGTTCAAAGGGCCAACGAAATAAAGCTGAGTAAGAGAAAAACACTGTGAGACAATGTATATACCCAGTTCCTAGGATGATAAACAGTGTTACATGTGTGTGATAAGGATAAGCATTAGCTTTTAATGATTCCATAACTTTGAGATATCAGTGAAGTAATACAGGATGCTTCTTTAAAACAAAGTTGATGGCAAATCACCTAGTGAGTGTGAAATGCGGCCGTTTCTAGGAGAATGAAAGTAAGGCTATATTCTCCAAGTTCACTCATGATTACCAGGAATGTTCAAGGCCAAAATGAACACAATAGAGAACTGATCTCTATGAGAAAATGTTGCTATGCAATAACCGATGTCTAGGTTTACATTAACATCTGGGTGGTTCAAGACATCATGTTCACCTCCTAGCCAAGTAAACTCGACAGAAATTAAAATGATTGGTTCAAAGCTGAAAAATGCTACCTCTCAGATATAGTTACATTTTCGTATACTCTCAAAAGTCTGTCAGAGTCTAGTATAGTCGAGTCTGCATATGTTTGTTCAGTCAGTCAAGTCTGCATAAGTTTATAGTCATTTCTATTCATGTGGGAGATTGTTGGAACGTTTTTTTTTTAAATATAAGGCCTTTAAGCCTTATTTAAAATATGTTGGGTGGTGAAGAGAAATGGGTATTAAACTTGTGGGATAAATAAGAAATTGGAGTAAATAAAAGGGATGTGTATAAATTTGACTCCCATCTCTTATGTGTAAAATATTCCTCTAGTATATAATAGAGGAAGCTCATGTTATAATTTGACTCATATCTCTTAATACCAATTTCTCTTCGCCAGTCAACATATTTTTAGTAAGGCCTAAAGGCCTTATAATTAAAAAAAAAACGTTCCAACATTAATCACACTGAAACGGAATAATAATTCTGTACTTTCTTGAAGAAGAAGAAAACAAGTTTCGTTATATAAACGTAAACACATTTGCTACTGTCATTTTCTGATCTCACACACTTTGGATCCTTTTGTTGTTTTAGTTACTTATTGTGTTTGGGTAGCGTTTTGCGATTTCAGATTGTCTTGCAAGTACGCAAATGCTACGATCATGGTTGTGCCACGTGTCGAATCTTGAAGCAGTACACACTACACAGTTGCATATATATACAAATTTCTTCTAGAAGTTTTCTCCATTTATGGCCCCCCGGGTATTTCCAACCCTATATTAAATCTCATTTTTTGGTGTAAAATAATTTCCAACCCAACACCATTTCTAACACCATTTTGGTGTTGAACTTTTTAATTTATATAATGGTCCGTCATATTTTAAATTAATCTTAATATGATTATTATATATTTACAAAAATCAAAAACAATAATTAGATAAATTTTAAACATCTAAATTAAATCATAAACACTTTAAAATTTATCATTATTTCAAAATTTTATATAAATCATAATTTTTGATGTAGATATTTAAATTTTAAGTTATAAAATTATATAAAATAAAAATAAAATTTAATTATATTAATTGATAATCAATTTAAAAATATATAAAGTATCGAAATTAAAGATAAACAACATCGATTTGTGAAAAAAATTAGAAAAGTAAAATACTTAGGATGAAAATATGGTATATTATTAATAATTAGAAAATATGGTGTATTATTAATAATTAGAAAAAAATTGAAAAAAGAAAATATACTTAAAATATTCTTTTTGGTGTAAAACCTAAAACCATTTTAGTGTTACACCAAAATGATATAAACCATTGGAGATGGCCTGCCCTGAGGCCCTGACTCGTGACGCTTCCTCTTTTGGCACTTAACATTTTATGATCCTGAGATGAACCATATCGTACATATTTCATCAAAATATTCTAACCATAAATTCTAGCTATTTTTTCTTATCTCAAACACTACCCAATTTCCCATCGTATATTGATATTTGGATAAGTTTGGCTTTTAAACTAAATATGAGTTTTATAATATATGTATTCAAAAAATAAAATTATTATTTAGAAAAGCCCAAATCTAAATAACTTTGGGCAATTTTCAAAAGTACTACATTTTTATGAACAAAAATAATTTTTTGCTGGAAACAAATATTTTATAAATCTATGGGTTTTACTCTTTTTTAATCTGATGTCGACATACATATCTTTTTTTAATCTCCACTCGTCATGAATTAACAAAGTCAATTAGTATATGTCTACTTCACCTTTTTGTACGTCAGCTCTCGTTTACTTTCTTTTAAAACTCCAATTATTCTTAGGGTGAGAAAAAAAAAATCCAATGCAATTATGATAGTGACATAACCGGGACGAATATTAAATTGACAATCACCATAATGGAAAAAATGATAGATAGAATTCCAATCTCTGTATTATTTACGTTCTTCGGAAGGATAAACGTTAAATATATATACTACCATAGTACATGTTCTAGTTCACGATTTTAGAATGTACGGATTTCCATTCAAAATCTTATAATCAACAAAAAGTGTAAAGAGTGAGTAGTATTGTTTTAGTATTATGAATTAATACAATCTTATATAATATTTTAAGGTTTCCAAAATTTCAAATCACGAGAAGTTGTCATGTGTCACCTATTGTTTTCACATTTGACCTTCTAATTTCTCTATTAAAAATTTTTTTTTTTTTAAAAACCACTTTAACAATTAATTCAAACCATTTAATAGATAATTCAATGTTAATTAATTCCAACAAGTTACTATACATATTAGCCATTATCTTTTTTTTTCTTTTGAAACCCACAAAAAGTTATGATTCTAAATTAAATGTATTATTGCGAACTTTTATTTTTTTGGAAAATAAATATTTTATTTATTAAATCCATCTTCTTATATAATATAATATGATTTTTCTAAATTTAAGTCATGAGAGACTGCTATGCGTCATCTCTTCTTTTGATATTTGTCTTTTTTTTTATTCATTGAAGAAAAAGAAATATGAAGTGTTTTTTTATAACTCTAAAATTAATAAATTTTGAAAAATGTCATTTTCAGGATGCCACTTTTCAATTATGTCACATCCAATTACACTTTCACAAAAATGCCACAGCTTTTTTAAAATATTCCAACTTTACCCCTATATAAAAAGTTTTTTTTTAACCTAGACGCCTCATTTTTTTCTCTCTGCAGATCTCTTCATCAGGATTCGATCTTGCCGTCCTCGTCTCGCCGTCGTCGTCTCCATAATCAATCTGCTTTCAAATCGTCCTTTTAAAATTGAGATCTAGTGGAGATTGACCTTTCGATGCGACGGAGATGAGAGACGCGGGCTAGGGGTGGGCAAAAAATCCGAAACCGAATTACCGAACCGAACCCGACTCAAATTACCCGATCCGAACCCGACCCGAATTTATAAAATATCTGATCGGGTTCTATATCTCTAAACCCGAAAACCCGAATCCGAACCCGGACCGAACCGATAACCGAATGGGTATCCGAACTACGACAAACATAAATTAAACTAAGAACAATTCTTAGGTCCACCCCTAGGGGTGAACCAACTTCATTCACCCCTCTTTCTAAACCAATTAAAAACAAGATAATAAGCTGATTAAATTAAATCAATAAAAAAAAACTGAATTTATAACAATATTTCAAATAATAAACAAAAACAATTAGATTAATTTTTAAATGGTAAAAGTTAAACCCTAAACTCCAAATAATAAACCCTAAACTCCAAATATTAAACTCTAAACCTCATACACTAAACCCTAAACCCTAATACTAGACTCTAAAATCTTGAATAATAAATCTAAACCACAAATACTAAACCCTAAACTCCAAATCCTAAACCCTAAACCCCAAATAATATATTATAAATCCCAAAGATTTAGTATTTGTATTTAGAGTTGATTATTTGGGATTTAGGGTTTAAGATTTAGAATTTAGGGTTTAGTATTTGTGGTTTAGGGTTTAGCATTTGCAGTTTAGGGTTTAGTATTTGTGGTTTAGGGTTTAACATTTGGAGTTTAGGGTTTAGTATTTGAGGTTTAGGGTTTAATATTTTGGGAGTTAGGGTTTAGTATTTGAGATTTAGGATTTTAATATTTTGGATTTATGATTTATTATTTGGGGTTTAATAATTTAATTTAATTATTTTTATTTATTATGTTAATTATTTAAATTTTAATTACAAATTAACGTAAAAAATAGAGAAAGAGAGAAATATTGTGGGGACCACGATTAATTTAGCTTTTTGATTTTTTTATTAATTTGTTTTTTTATCTCGTTTCTGTTTGGTTTAGAGAGTGGGGGTCAATGAAGTTGGTCCACCCCTAGGGGTGGACCTAAGAATTGTTCTTAAACTAATGATATTTGGATATAAGGTTAGACATGTTCATATATTTTAGATAATTTTTTAGTTAATTCGAATATTATGAATTATATTCGGATAAAATAACTAATTTATCAACATAATTTGAATTTTTACAATTTTTTTTTTAATATTTTCTCGAGTTTTTTTTAATAATTCATATAAAAACTAATAGAATTGAGTTCTTTCTTTGATATCTATATAAATTTGAGTTGTTTTGAAATTTTGATCAATTTGAGTTATGATCAAATTTAGATTTTATGTGTATTTTCAAATAGATTGTACATCGGTTATAACCGAACCCGAAGTCATTTTTATCCGAACCCGACCCGATTTGATAAAATACCCGATCGGGTACTAAACCCCATTACCGAAGTACCCGAAAAACCGAAATACCCGACCCGAACGCGATCGGATATCCGAATGCCCACCCCTAACGCGGGCTGCGGCGGCTGTAGATTCGGTTTTGGTTGGTGGAAGAGAGAGTTTCGTAGGAACTGAGTCATTCGGAGTTGTTGATCGATATGGCGGCGTATATATATTCAGTTTTGTGTAAGCTTTTGTTGATTTCTCGTATGATTTGTAGATATGAGATTTCCAATTTCACTGATGTTACGAAGAGGCAATTACTTTTAGCTTTACAATGCTTTGGGGTATGGGGATTAGTGTCTCTATAATCTCATGTGACTCAGATGTTGGACGATGTTGATTCTCAAGTTTGTGACATTTTTGCAGAAGAGTCTTCTTGGAGCGAGGTTGAATCGTTCATTAATTCTCCAAGAGGCTTTGTCATTGTGTATCCCTCAAGGACAAGGTTCTTACATTCTCTTCCTTCTAATTTGGAAGTAATGTGAATTAGATATTGATTACTATGTAAATCTATCTTAGGTTTAGAACAATTACAATTGGTTCTTGCATTAGCCATTGTTATCTTTCATGTAAGAGTATTTGGCTAACGCTGTGTTATTTTTCAACTTGTCAGTCAAATGATGGCTAAGAATTTGCAGAGAGAAAGGCCTTCGTGTCTCAAGCTACTCGATGAATCAAGCATGCTTCGTTTAGTTAGCTTATTAATATCACATAAGAAATGGATTGAAGAAACCCCCTACCATTCAGCATCGTTAAAGGATACTATCATCAAGGATTTGTGAACAATCTTCATCAGATGACTATGGAAGCAAATATTTTACTTCTTAAGTTATTAGCTTCATGGTGGTTTGTAGTCAAATGTTTCAACGACCGTGTTTGATTATTAATTTCAGAGAATTATGTAGTTTTTGTAGTCAAATGTTTCAACTCTAATAAGATCAGAGAACTGAAAATATTTAAATTTACATTTACATTTTGTGAAGATTTATGACTAAGGGCCTGACTGGTTCAGCCGCAGCGGTTGCGGTTGCGGTTGCGGGAGTTTGCGGAAGCGGGCGGTTGCGGTTTCAAGCGTTACACAGCGATTTACACGACTGGCACAGCGGTTGAAAATGGATGCGTTTGCGGGATGTTTATGACTGGTAGCGAAAACGCTTGCGGTTAAAAATAATTATCAAAATAAATATAAAATAAAATATTAACACCAACAAAATTATATTATTATGATTAAAAATATTAACACCAGCAGACCCAAACGTAATTTTACGATAGATTTCATACTGCTTCTTTAAAGTGTCTAGTCTGTTCTTGATCTTGCTCCAAGTTAAGATCAACTTGGGAAATTCCTTTTTAAAATCTTTGAGAACATTCTGTTTTTCCTACTCACTCAAACTTTTGCCTTTGCAATTCCCATCTTGTTTTTCGAGTGTTATTAATTCTAATAACAAACGGGTCATCTCGTCAGTCCATGTGATTTTCTAATCGAAATCAGTAAAAGCATACATCCAATTACAAAAACAAATATATATGAAGCACGAACCCTAGATTCAAAACTAACAAACTCAAAAAATCATAAACTCAAAAAATTATGAACTGATAAACCCTAGATTCAAAACTAATAAAAGAGAAAAATCATAAATTCAAGAAATCATGAACGGATCATAAACCTTAAATTCACTTACTTTTGTGTTAGCAATAGAAAAATCAATATAAACGTTCCAACAATAACAAAACAAATGATCACTTACGTTTGCATCTTGATTTTCTTCGTTTGTCATGGCTGCAATGGAGAAACACAAAATTTAGGGATAAAAGTTTAACGTGAAATATATAGGATTCGTTACTAGGGCTTTTGTTTTTTTTAAGGTATGTAGGGTTTTAATTTTTTTAAGGTAAATAGGTATATAATGTACATATATATATTTTAATTTTTTTTTTAAACCACCCGCTACCGCCCGCAACCGCCCGCAACCGCAAACGCTTGCGGAAAGTAGCTTTTGATTTTGGACGATACGGAGCGATACGAAGCGGTACAAAATGGTACGAGTGATTGGTGTGAAACGCTACCAACCGCAACTGCCCGCAAACACTGCGTTTTGCGGGTGGTAGCGGGTAAACCAATCAAGCCCTAAAGCGACCGGAAAATCGGAACCAGCACATGTTAATAAGATTAAAGGCAATGATAAGCTTGTGCTTTGATTTTCAGCACCAGAAACAAAATCAACACCAACTTACGGATTGATGGAAAGTTGTTCAATAATTTATCAAAAACTTCCAAAACCTTTAAAAACTTTTAAAAACCTTATAATTTACAAATTGCTTAAAAAAACCCTTATAAACTGTTTAAAAACCTTATAAAAATATTTTATATAACTTTTTTAATACTTTATAATTTGTTTAACAAACCTTATAAAAACCTTATAATTTATTATGTATTAGATTTCATCAAAATTTATAAAAACATTTTAGGTACCTTATAATCTGTTTAAAACCCTTATAAACTGTTTAAAAACCTTATAAAAATATTTTATATAACTTTTTTAATACCTTATAATTTGTTTAAAAAACCTTATAAAAACCTTATAATTTATTATGTATTAGATTTCATCATAATTTATAAAAAACATTTTAGGTACCTTATAATCTGTTTAAAACTCTTATAAACTGTTTAAAAACCTTATAAAAATAATTTATATAACTTTTTTAATACCTTATAATTTGTTTAAAAAACCTTATAAAAACCTTATAATTTATTATGTATTAGATTTCATCATAATTTATAAAAACATTTTAGGTACCTTATAATCTGTTTAAAACCCTTATAATTAATTACTTATTATATTTCATCATATAATTTATAAAACATTGTAAAAACCTTATAAACTGTTTAAAAAAGATTATAAACTTTGTAAAGAATTGTATTTATAAGGTTTTTGTAAGGTTGTAAAATATTTAAAATGTTTTATAGGTTTATTAATACATGCACTTATAAAATTGTTGTAGGGTTTATAAGACAGTTTAAAAATATATATATTACTTGATTCTCATTGTTTCGTCAAACACAAGTACTTATAAACCTTTATAAGCTTTATAAAGTATATAAATGGTTTTAAAAATTGATCTATAAAATTATCCATTATAAGGTTTTTGTAAGGTTTATAAGGTATTTAAAAATTGATCTATAAAATTTCATATTATAAGGTTTTTGAAAGGTTTATAAGGTATTTAAAAGGTTTTTTTAGTTGATTCTCATTGTTGAGCCAAACACAAGTATTGATAATTTTTTGTAAGATTTATAAAGTATTTAAAAGCTTTATTTATAAAGTTTTTGTAAGGTTTATTAAGTATTAAAATTTATATTATAATTTTTTTGTAAGGTTTATAAAGTATTTAAATTTGATCTATGAAACTGTATATTATATCACGTTTATAATTGTGAGAGAAACGAGTTTAGTTAGATCTATGAAACAAATTCAAATCAATGTTGATGTTATTGCTTTATTACATGAGAGATGTTCATAATCAAAATACAGTCGATAATATCCTCGGAACCACCATGAGACGATCCTAATATGGAGAGTTCGGCCATCATCTTTTATATCTATTATTGTGTTTAGGCCTTATTCCGGGAAACAAAGTCCTTACCCCTAAACCAAGAGACGAAAGTCGTGAGCTCCGGAAAACAACAAGATCATTGTGCCACCTATCGGAAAAGAGGTCGGACGAGAAGACAAATTACAGCGACAGAGCCGAGAAATTAAAACAAATTTTATACACAAATTATAAGACCACACACACCAAGCTGATAAAAGACAAGGCTTTGATGAGAAACACCAAATGAGAACACCTTCTCATGCTAGAACTGTGGAGAGAGAAACAGAGCAACGATGGAGTTGGAACGTTTGATGTTGTTCTTGAGTCTCACCGTAGTCTGGAAAGCCTTGAAGTTTTCACAAAATCTCTTTGTAATAATACAATAAGTTACATGCTACCACCATCTTCCATTATATGACCAAGTTGTAAATGCAATGACGTTGCATTGACTGATCCTATGCTCCACACAAATGACCAGGCTGATTATTATATAAAACCCTATACAAACAATGCTAAACAACTAAAACCAGTTTAAAATCCAAATATCAAGGATCAATATAAACTTAGGAAATGATGAACAAATGGAAGAAGACGAAACCTCAAACATGGATGGATCAAGGTCATCTGCATTTTTAATATCTCCTTTGACTACCTAGAACATGGTATCAATTTTTTATAAGGTTGAAAAAAGTAGTAGTGAATCTTAATTATTCACTAGGTAGAAGATGAACATCAGTACCTGTAATCAATTCTCATCTTGTTGACCAAATAACTTAGTTGCTTTCTCAATATCACGAAGTAATAACCTTATCTAACATTCCTCTTGAGCAATGAAGCGACCACAAACTACCAAAAATATGAGAAAGAAGTCGCACACATCAAAACAATTTGGTTGGTATGAAATCAAGCCAGTGCACACAAGATCAACCAAATCCCATGCTTAAGTTTGCATTAAGATGTGAACTTGCTCATTTACCAAGAGTTCATCAATTGAACTTTGAGTCATCTGAGAAACTGCGAGAACGACTGCGAAATTGCGGCTGCGATGCTTGTGGTTCAACACTCGATCTCCTTTTAAATTGAGAATCAACACAGAAACATAAACGCGAAACAACATTAACATTACCCAACACGCAAAAACAGGATATCGATGCTACAGAGGTTTATAGCATCTGATGAGAAATTTAATCTAGAGGAGCGACACAAAGAAGGTAGAAAGAGTGAACACCATGGATAAAGACGAGAATCTCCGCAATCGTAGATCCAAAAGATTGTTGTCTTCTGGAATTCCTCCGAAACACCATAGCCATGGAGGTTCCATAGAGGAGGAAGAGAAGAAGAAAGTGAGCAGATCTAGAAGTTATAAGAAGAGCTACATTTTGCGTTTTTTGTGAGTATAAGGTGTATGACGGAGGTGACGGAGGCGATCGGAAGAGGAAGAACTCCGGCAAAGAGATCATGATTTGGGTGTCGATATCGACGAGAGATAAGTAATTTAGGGTTCTGAAATTTTTCCTCTTAAACAGAAGGGTAAATTAGTCATTTTTCCAATAAAGTGTGGCATTTTTGTGAAACCGCTTTCACTCGCTGCAAACTTGTATTTCATATGTGCATTATTGTCATTCCCCCTTAATTCTAATGTAAATTAATTTCAACAAGTTACAATATTTAACCGTTATTTTTTTTATTTTCTTTGATATCAATAAAAAATTATGATTCCAAATTAGACGTGTTATTCTAAATTTTTACCGATTTGAAAAATAACTATTTATTAAACGCAAAAATATAATGTATAAGACAAATGTTTAAAATTGTGTCTTCATATAGATAGTAGTGATTTTAAAATAAAAAGTTACAAAAAAACTTTAATAAAAAGAAGTAACATGAACAAAAAGAAAAGGTTGCGAGAAAATGATGGAATGATTTAAGAACTTTTAAAACTTTTAAAATGCTAATGTCTAATTAGAAAAATGTATATTTGTTTTTTCTTTGGAAGTCCTCTAAGCTTTTAACCCCAATTTGCCAATACAATTAAAATAATTTGTGGTGGACAAAGTAACGCTTTTAACCAATATTCTCTGGAAAAAACTTTACTCCACCACAAATTATGAATCCAGCAAATAGAGTCATTTCACCACTGAATCGATGCTAAAGACAAAAATCACAACAAATTAATAAAGAAAGTGAGACAAAAAAAAAATACAATCAAGGTGCAATTATTCTCTTAGTACAATTCAAAGTTCTCATGAAACAATTACAAAGATGCATTCCAATTTTTTTTTTGGGTGGTTTCTAAAATAACCCAAAAATTCAATTCAATTACAAAACTATACCCCATTTTCTCTCTCATCAATTTTTTTTCAAATAAACCAAAACATTCATCTTATTTACGGAAATGCCATTATATATGAATTATTTTTTTATTTTTTTAAATCAGACATTTGATTTCACAAACAAACACCCAATTATATCAACTTATTTACGAAAATGTCATCACCATCAAGTTTCACAACCACCATGAACAACCAAATTGAAGCTCTTCAATGCTTCTCCATCTGATTTTCGTGCATAAATACATCACAAATGAACTAACTTCTTCAACTACCATTTCATCTCCAATTTCATCCAAAACACTATGTAAATGAGCATTTGAAAAATTCTCACTCACAATCTCTTGAATTTTAGTGGTTTTTGCGATATAACGCCTGGGCTTCGAAGTTAACAGTTATAGAAGGAATTTTGTGTGTTTAAACAAGCTAAAAACCGAGATCTACGGCGAAACGGAGCTAAAATCCGTATTTTCCGATCTGGTTCAGATGAGTAGACTTCCTCGGACGTCTGCTGGTCAACGAGAGGTTAGATTTGCAATTGACTTTTTTCAGATTTTTGACGTAGACTTCTCATAGAAGTCTGCTTGTTCTCCTTTATTCTCCTTTGACAAAAAAAAAACCAGCAGACTGCACGGGAAGTCTACTTTAAAAATGGGTTAGTTTCGCATTTGACCAAAATGTTGACTTTTTTTAGCAGACTCTGTAAGAGATGCTAATAGCAGACTTCCATCAGAGTCTGCTCGACTATGTTTAGGTTATTTTTGCAATTGACTTATTGTTGACTTTTTATAGTAGACGCTATTTAAAGTCTACTCTATACGGTGAGGTTAGTTTTGCGTTTGACCAAAATTTCGAACATTGACCTTTTGAAAATATTAAGAGTAGACTTCCCCAGAAGTCTGCTGAGAATTGAATTTTCAGCAGACTTCTGTAGAAGTCTACTCGTTAATTAATTCGATATTAATTCGGTATTTGGTCAAACACAAAACTAACCTGTTTTTTAAGTAGACTTCTTTTAGAGTCTACTCAAAAAGTCAACACTAAGTCAATTGCAAATGTAACCTCTACTGTTTCAGTAGACTTCTACCGGCAGTCTACTAAGATACGTAGACTTCCGTTGGATGTCTGCTAGATATTTATGGTATTAGAAGTCTACCGCGGAAGTCTACTGAAAAAGTCAAATTGCAAATATAACCTATTTTTATAGCAGACTTCTGGAGAAGTCTACTACTAAAAGTCAACATTTTAGTCAAATGCAAAAGTAACCTCAGTAGACTTTAATTAGGGTCTACTTAGCCAGAAGACTTCTGTGAGAAGTCTACTGGGTTTTGCCGTAATTGCAAAAACTAACCCATTCGATAGACTTCTGCCGAAGTCTACTAGTTAATGTCAAACGCAGTCTTCTGCGGCAGACTGCTAGTGAAGTCTGTGTTTTTACGTTTTTTAAAAACGAATTTATACCTTATATATAATACATTTTGAAGATTTTCTTACTCTCACATGTGTGTTTTCTAATATGTGATCTTCTGTATGGGTTTGAGATATTTAAATGCAATATTTATTGTGTAAATCAATTTTCTTGTTTGAGTAGTAATTAGCTTTTCACGGTAGACTTCTTCAAGAGTGTACTAATAGACGGCATGGGAAGTCTGTATTTATGTTTTTAGTAAAACATTATTTTAAAATTATGTATAACGAAATTTTAAGATTTTATTGGTTTCAAATGTGTGTTATATTATTGTTGTTTTTATGTACTAGTTTGACATCTTCAGCTGTAATGAAACCATTTATTTTTGATTAATTAGTCTTTCACACATTTTAGTAGACTACTGTTGAAGTCTGCGAGTAGACTGCGTATGAAGTCTGTATTGTTAAGTTTTTTAGAAATGCATTTATAACTTATTTATGATGGTTTTTTTGTATTTTCTTAATCTCACAGGTGTGTTATCCAATGTGTATTTTTCTGAATGAATTTGTCATATTTAGGTGTAATATTTATGGTATAAATCAATTTTTTTGTTTGAGTAGTACTTTGCCTTTCAAAGTAGACTGCTTATGAAGTCTATTCGCAGACTACTAATGAAGTTTATATTTCAAATTTGATTAAAAATATGTTCAAGTACATGTCTAAAGTTCAATATCTATTTTCTAAAATTTTACTCACATCACATCATTTATAAAATTCTAAGAACCGTATTTTGTCTTACTTTTAGTTTCAAGTATAGGATTTAGTTTATCGAGTCTTACTTTTAGTTTCAAGTATAAGATTTGGTTTACCGAGTCCGAGTGTTGTTTTGCTGAATGATGTTTCTTAAAGTAGTGAAGTGAAGTTGTTGAGGTTCCAAAAAAATAGTAGTGAAGTTGTCATGCATATTTTTATTTACTTTCCATATCACGAGTCCTACTATTAAGACGACGAGTATTGAGTTTTTGATATGATGAATTTTTCATCAAATTGAATCACAATAGGTTTGAGGAAAAACACAATGGTTGGATTATAACAAAACAAAATCTCATTCTTATTTCCCAACAAATGGAAGAGATTGAAGTAGCTAACAAGACAATAAACATTTAGCCTTCTGGTAAAGAACAACAAGGTTTCTATCATCAAATGGAGATTACACTACACGACCACGACCATATAAATCTTAGTTTTGCTAACCAAGACCTGCTGCATGTTGAACAATAAGGAAGCAGCACATTCCACAATCTGCAATAAGAAAAGATAACCATTAAACATTAAAATGAGGTACCACTCAACACCATCCATACATGATGAAAGAGAAGTAATTGGACCATTATCTTAATGGAGAATCTGATATTAATCTAATCATTAAAACACAAGTAAGAAAGACGAAAAAGTACCGATTTTGATTGAACTAACACGAAGACCACAAGCTTTAAGAAGAACACCAATACCACTTGCTGTTACTCCTTTACCTAAGCCACTCACAATGCCACCTGTTACAAGCACATACTTCATCATTGGTCCAACAAGTAAGGATTATAGCAAAAGCTACTACATTTTCATTTCAATCAAACCCAAGAAGCGGAATAAACATACAAAAGTCAAACTTAATGCACTAACCAAAATCAGTCACTATGTAACAATCATAAGAAAAATTAACAAACCATTGGATACTTATAACGCATGAGAGGTTTAAAAGTACTAGCACCACCAGAAAGAGCTACATTTGGCTTGTGAAGTGTAACCAAGTAAGTTCCTAAAGGAGACCATTGTACAAAGCTCTCCGTCCAATTCTGCAAAATTGAATCTCATATAATCAAACCATCATAGCCTTACATGTAACCGATATAAATCATATATATACACATTTTAATTTACTTGAAGTTTATCAACAGATTCAGACTTCAAATGCTTTGTATCATTCCATAAAACCTCAAATGTTTTGTATCATTCAGACCCATCAAACAAACGACATTTAGAGTTAATTCAATGGCTGCGTTTTTTGGCAGGAAACATCGACTTCAATTAACACACTCAAAGTGTGTGTTCACACATGGAACATATCAAAACATTGTATGCTAATCTATAAAGAACTAAAACAATGAGGTCTCAACAAGTACTAGATTAAACATTGACTAATCCAAACTCTTTCTATATCGACACAAAAAATCAGTGGCTTAAGACTCCAAATAATGATCTCACGTAGGAGACACGCAGAGATCAAAGAATGAAAAAGGAAACTATACTTAGTAGACTTCTTATAAAGTCTACTCTACTTAGTAGACCTCTGATGAGGTGTACTAAGTAGACCTCTGATGAAGTCTACTTAGTAGACCTCTGATGAAGTCTACTTTCCGAAAATTTAGATATCTACTCCTATCTACTAAACATGCTTACCCGGTATAATAGTCCCTCGACAAGTAAGTGTCCTTCAGAGGAACAAACTAGTCAAATGCTCTCCTGAGATCTTCTTGCCTGCACAAAAGGAAGAGAAGATGTAAGAAGAGACTTAAGATTTAGCTAAAAGCCAGGAAAGATAAACAGATAAGAGCCTCATCAATGGAACTAAAAAGTGTTTACATAACCACTGAGTCTGAGGACTAGATAGATACCTTGTGTTCCTTGTGAAGTTGGTGTAGAGCAAACGAGCAACAATTTGTTCAACAGGCTGCAAGATTATCGACAAAACAAAGGATTCAAGAACAGTTTTTGTTTGATTTTAGCGAGAAATCGAGAGAGAGAGAATGGAGGTTACCAGATCTGTGGAGATTTATGCTCGTTCGAAGTGGGTGGAGAGATTAATGGGCTACATCTGTGCTGGTTGTAACTACTAGAAAAAGAGAAAGATTAGAGAAAAATATACAGACTATGAGAAGGAGAGAACGATGTGGTTGCTAACCTAGGCGGAATTGGAGGCGGCAGCCGCATAGTGCTCGGTGAGATCGACGAGCATAGAGAGAAAAGAGAGAGGTGGAGAAACAGCTTGATTAAAGATTTTTTTTTAACAAAATTAGGGTTTTTCCTTTATATAAGGGGACCAAATTTCCGGTTAAATTTATAATTTTCGGTTTAGTAGACTTTTTCGGTTAAATATCCGGTTTAGTAGACTTCCCTTTGAAGTCTACTATACCCTAAACGCTCAATGAAACCCCAAACATTGAGTAGACCTCTGATGAAGTCTACTCTACTTAGTAGACTTCTTATAAAGTCTACTTTCCGAAAATTTATATCGATTATTATTCAAGACTCTAAATAAAAGTTTATATCATACATTCAGAACGTTTATTATATTCATATTAACCTTATATCAAGCATTCAAGAATGCAAATTTGACATTTTAAATATAAAAATGCAAACTCTTAATCTAACCCTAAAACTAATAACATGTTTTCAACTTATAATGTCAAACCATTACCCATATTTTGGATTGTAGGTCGAACATATACGCTACCTCAAAATTTAACATCACCTTATAGTTAATTCTACTTTAAAAATCAAAACTCTAACCTAAAATTTCTAAAACTAAACCCTAAACCCTAAACCATAAATAATAATCTAATTCCTAAAACTAAACCACTACAACCGTAAATAAACTCATAAAACCTATAAATATCAAACATTAAACTACCAACATATCACCACATCAATATTTAAACAAATGGTTATGAAGTACCTTGTTTGGTAACTTTTTGTTTAGTATAGTATGTATTTCATTCATAACCTAATTTGTCTTTGTAAGTTTAATTTGTGAAATTTTATGAAATTTTATTTTTCATACTTCAAAATTATTTATAGTTTGGTCATCAACCAAAATTTTTTATCAAAATATTTTTTGTTAATTTATAAATTTAAATTTGAAATGTAATTATATAGTAGACTTCTAGAGAAGTCTACTATACCACAAAGTAGACATAATTTTGTCTTTGTAGGTTTAATTTGTGAATTTTTATGCAATTTTATTTTTCATACTTCACAATTATTTATAGTTTGGTCATCAACTAGAATTGTTTATCAAAATATTTTTTGTTAATTTATATATTTAAATTTGAAATATAATTATAGAGTAGACTTTCCAAAGAAGTCTACTGGACTACAAAGTAGACTTCATATAGAGTCTACGCGTTGGATTTCGTGTGGAAGTCTATGAGTAACATTACGTAGCAGACTTCTCTAGGGTTAAAACAGTCATTATGACATGCGTTTTATTTTTTGGTCATAAAGGTTGTAGTTGTAATTTCACTTACCCTTTGGGTTAGTTTTCACAAACATGAGATATGTGGGTTACCCATGTAGTTAAAATCAAATTATTGGTCAAACCAAGCAAATTCCCCTCTCTTTTTTTGATCATATGTCTCATTAAAAGCAAAACATACTACACTTTATCTAATTCAATATTTATTTTTACCGATCTGTTTGATGCAAGAAAAAAAGACGACTAATCATTTTTTTAAAGAACCGTATTGAATATTGATAAAGACATACAAGTTAGGGGTTTGTACCAAAAAAATTGTCTTCCATATGCTATAATTTTATTAATGAATGACCTAATTTTTTTTTCATATGACATTATATATGTCCATTAATTTTCTACAAATGCTTAGTCTTCTGACGTAAATAATTATTTACGATAATCATCAAATTTATGCAACATTAAATACACAAATAGTCAAGTAATTATAAATCATTGTCTAATTTACAATGAATTTTTAAACTCACGCAACGCGTGGGCAATCTCTAGTAGTATAATATAAAACAATCATTTTTTTCAACAAGTAAATATTTCAATATATAGTATGTCTCTTTCCATAAACCATCAACCAAACATCGCAAATGCGTTAGTTGCACCACTGGCTAAAAATGGATAGGCGTTCAAGGTGGTAGAACTGTGATACTGGGTGCAAAAGGTTTGAGACATTAAAAATCTCCACTATATGGAAGCTCTAATTTAGGGAATGTCATGTATATTGGAGAAAGGATTGAGATGTCATGCTTTTAGACATTGTATAGAGTTGGTTGATATCATCAATAATCCAAGAAAGTGACCAACGTTCTCTAGCTATCCTCTCCGCAAAATTTAGGGAGGTATCCGTTTCCCATAATTTTGATTATTTTTAATTTTTCGTACTTTTAATTCACATGCAGATTGTTTGGTCCGTATGTTTTAGATTTTTAATTTTTTGTTTTAAAACAATTTTTTACCTAATTAGATTATCAATTACTAGATTAGGACCCGCATATTATGCGGCTATTAGATATTGAAATTAATAATATATGTAGTTATGACCCGTATAATTATATCATAAATTAAAACCTGTAAAATTATATTCTAAATTGAAACCCGTATAGTTATCAAATAACTTTTTTCCAATTGCATAAATAATCTTTTCATATTGCATTATTTTACTTCGAACTTAAATTCGCTTGATTAAGAGAATAAAATAAATTGATGTCATATTAAAATTGGAAACGGTCTTCATATCTTATATAAATTTATCGATTTTCGTTTGCTAATTGAGAATATGATATTATACCTTTTTATTTTAGTAACAACATTTTGTTATTTGAACATAATGACAATTATATCATTTTTTAGGCTTAAATTTCTTTTTTTAGTTGTATTGACTAATTTTTTTAATGGGTGTTAAACCTATTTGCCTTAGTTTATTTGACCATGATAACAACTATACTTTTTTTGTCAACACTTAATTTCTTTTTTCCAATTGCATTTTCTATCTTTTATCAAATTGTTATGTAGTTTTTTTTGTCTTATTTATGTTATGACTATATTTTTTCATTCATTCCGTTTCTTTTGACTTTATTTTTTTGTTTTCCTTTCTTATTGACAATTTCTTTTGATTTATTATTAGTTTTTAAATTATACTACAATTTGATTTAAAAATTAAATAATATAGATTAGGAATTTTTTATTGACACATGTCACAATCTAAACTAACAATGACACATGTCGTAATCTCGTGAGTTATAGTTTGGTGCGCATACTACTTTATATTATAAGATTTCATACAATTTTATTTTTAAAAACATTGAAAGTACCTATATTGAAATATTGTATAATAATGTTGAAAAGTATGTGTAAAGATTTTGTATTCTTTGAAAAATCTTTCAAAGAATAGTTTATATAAACCTTTGAAAAGATTTATATAATAGTTTTTTTTTTGCTGATTAGAAATAAGGTAAAAATGAGGTAATGTGTCTTTTTGTTGAAGTATTAACTTTTTTTTAGATTTAACACTTTTTCTATTTTAATAATTTACATTTTGGCATATATAGTTTTTGGTTTGGCTTTAAGAAATATGTTAATTAAACACTAAAAAATATATTAATGTGTCTTTTTTGTTTTTTTAACTTAATGGTATCTATATTTTATATTTTCAAAACAATTTACATTCGAGTTTGATTTACCTTTTAGAAATATTTTAATGAAATAATAAGAAAATATGTTAATGTGTCTTTATTTTATTGGTTTAACATAATTGTAATACTTTGACACATGTCATCATCTCGATCGATATTAAACACATGTCACCATCTAATGAATTACAATTTTGACAAACTCTCGTTTATATAATAAGATAGGGACATGTGTCTATTTAATGTTTAGTTGACCAAAAAAAAAGTTTTAATATGGTAAATGTTTTGTTCAATGATTACAGTTATTCAAATTTCCGAAATCGAATCACAACGAATGTTACAAGTTATAACTATTTAGACCAGATCTAATGAGTAGATAACTGGAGTGACTACTCGGTTGACTACTCGGTACCACGGTAAAACCAATGCAGCAAAATCATACCATCTCTTAAAGCTTCACATGCACTACTTGTCGAACATTTAAGGATCCTTTCTTTTATACTAGTATATAAAAAAATTCTAGATATTTCGTAGCTGTATTTCATTTTCTAGTGGCCACATTCATAAATAGAATTTGGAACAAGCAGCCCAAACTCCTAATCATGCGTTTAGTTTCCCAACTATATATCTCTTTATTATTTCATCTACATATCAATTTCAATGCTTAATGTGGTTCGAAACTAGATAACGTTTGCACCCAAACAAAAAAGAGAGTAGATAACTGTTTTAGACTATTTTGGCGAGGATAACTGTCTTGTTTTACCGAAGGACATTCTTACATAACAGTATTCTTTGTGAAACAAGGTATTTATAATTATTTATCATAAGCAGAAAAATATTGTATATTATTGTGCGTTTTTCAATTAGGCAAATCCTTTTCTGGTGGAAAATATTGCAGAAAAAAATCAAAATATAATACTAATATTTTTCTATAATATTGTTTTTCTTTTATTATATTGTCTTCTCCAATTAAAAGATTCATTGTCCGTTGTCTCACTTGTCTGCATACAAATAAATTGTTGTATGCATTTGTTCATCCGGTCTAAAGCCTAAAAAAACGTAAAAGATAATGTTTAGTTAAATAATACGAAAATATATCTTATTATTATATAAACGACACCATGACACATAAGTTATATATAAGATTATGATATGTGTATAATATTCATCGAGATAATGGCATGTGTTAAATTTTGAAATTAATTAAAGAAAAATAGAATTAAAAATAGAAAACACACAAAATAATTGCTAAGTAACTAACCAATTTGTAAAAAGATAATTTTTTGAAAAAATTAAAACAGAAAAAATAATGTTAAGTAACTAACCAAATTGTAAAAAAATAGAATTTTTACTAGTCCAAATTAATTTGAAATTAATTAAGTTTTTCGTAGTCTTAAAAAAATCTAATAGTCTAAGCTGATTAAAAAAAAATAACCAAAAATAAAAATTAAGAGAAAAAACGTCATAGAAAATGTACAAAGATAATATAAATTTAAAAAGTAACTTAAAGTGAATATAAGTCATAAATATAAAAACCAATATTGAGAGAATAAAAGAAAACGACGAATAATATTAACATCAAATAATTAGAAAGGCTATGGACATTTAAATTTAAAAATTTAAGATATGAACAACTATGTGAAAGAACACAAAAATCTTTAACATAGTTTTCAATATATTTATAGAATATTAGAAAAAAAAATCGACTTAAAAAAATATAGATACTTTCAATATTTAAAAAAAAAAATTGTATCAAATAAAAATTATACAGGTTAAGAATATAATAACAATATATTTACTATTAAAATAGTTTTATAGGGTTAATGAGATTGACATGAAATATTTTATTTTCTAATTAATTCTATATTATTTGGATTGTCTTACGATTTTATCAAATAATTAATATATATGCATTATGTGTAAGAATATAGTACTTTTTTTTTTGTTACAAAGAAAATGAGTTGAATTATTACCCTTATATATATTAGAATCCACGTGATAATGAATTAAAACTTCAAAATTAAGACAAACAAGTCGACATTTAATTATTTAAGTTTAAATAGATTTCAAAATATTTTAATAACTAAACGGGTTACTAAATTAAAATTAAAATATTTATATAAATAATTTTTAATAAGATTACCCGCGTATTAACGCGGACCTAAATCTAATATATTAATAAAACTCCAGCGTTAATAAAAATACTACTCCCTCCGTTGCATATTAGTTGTCGTTCTAGATGTTTTCACGTCAATTAAGAAAACATTTAAAAATTTTGTTTTACCTCTAATTAATGTGTTTTTCATTTGATATATGTAATTAGTAAGCTAAAAGAGTATGTATAAAAATGGAAAATCAATCATAAATTTGCATTGAAAATGTAAAACGACAACTAATTTGATACAAAAAAGCGTAGAATGACACTAATATGAAACGGAGGAAGTACAAGAATGTACTTCCTCCGTTTCATATTAGTTGTCATTCTACGCTTTTTTGTATCAAATTAGTTGTCGTTTTACATTTTCAATGCAAATTTATGATTGATTTTCCGATTTTATCCACACTCTTTTAGCTTATTAACTACACATATCAAATGAAAAACACATTAATTAGAGGTAAAACAGATTTTTTTAAATATTTTCTTAATTGACGTGAAATCACCTAGAACGACAACTAATATGCAACGGAGGGAGTATGTATTACGTAATCAGATCATATTATTTAAGAATGTACCATAAACAAGCTTGTTTTACTGAAATTTTAGTTATGGATGACTACTACGTAGATGTTTTAAATAGCAAAAGTATGTAGTTAGTTCACAAATTCTATGTAATGTAATACTTTTTCCGTTTCATTTTAGTTGTAAATTTAGGTGATTTTACACAAATTAAGAAATACTGAAAATTTATGTTTTATCCCTAATTAATGTGTTGTTTTATTTGATATATGTAATTAATAAGGTAAAAGAATAGGGATAACAATGGAAAATTAATCATAAATCTATACAGAAAATGTAAAACGAAAACTAATATGAAACAAAAAATAAGCGTAAAATGACAAATAATATGAAGTAATTAAAATGCATGTATCTATTATGCATTAGTAGAGTTTTGTAAAAGAAAATGAAATGTGACAAAAAGAGTTTTTACGCATTTAATTCGGATGATTGATGTCCAAACAACCACTGGGCACGCCATACCTACACCCATTCTACCTCCATAATTTTAGCATCTCTAAATAAAACTGATTTGTTGGAGATATACGATATAGATATGTGATATAAGACATTCATACTTAAGAAAAGCTACTATAAAAAAAAACTTTTCTCCCCGGCACGATATTCGAGGCTGGTTATTACCCAGTAGCTTGGACCCAAAGTCAACAACAACCAACAATTTCTTTCATTTCTTGGGTGTCTCTCTAACATCCCGAAACCGATGTGAAAGCTTTGGGGAGAACTTAGAAGAAAAAGGAGAGAACGTGTCACTTAGGAATAGGTAACTAAGGTGCAGGTTTGAGAAGTTAGTAAGGAGGGGCGAAAAAGGAAAGGATAAAACGTGGAGGAGAGGAGGAGTAAAGCGAGCTTTCGGCCCATATAGTACGGAGGTGGAAAGTGAATATTCTTCTTAGGATTTTTGGTTAGTATAAATAGGGGGCAAGGGAGCTCATTATTTAGACACCAAACATTTCTCTTCTCTCTAGAGTTAAAGATAAGCACTTAAGAGGAAGAGAAAAGGAGGGGCTCGAGAAGGAACTCGGCACCTCACCCTAAAGAGCAGCGGTATAAGGTAAGACGCGATCCGTACCTAATACTCCATTTCTATTCTTTTCTTTTATATCTTTCATACAATAGTCTTAGTAGTACGGGTTCGGGTAGTAGTAGGAGTAGTAGTAGTAGTAGTAGTAGTAGTAGTAGTAGTAGCAGCCTTGGACGGATAAAGATCCGTACATGGCCCGGTAGTAGTAGTAGCAGCCTTGGACGGTGATATATCATGGTTTTCGCCGGTTTTTTACCATGATATAAGTCTTTTTATCGATTATTTTTGTTGTTTTCGAGTCTCTTTAGTGTCTTAACATGTTATTGTACGTGGGGAGCTTATTTGATGATTATGGTGCATTTTAGAGCATAAATGGGATAGAAGTCGAAAGCACCTGTCGATCGACACACGTTATGAGTGTCGATCGACACACACGATGGTCAGCTGTCGATCGACACACACTTTTCAGAAGCAGGTGAACTGAATTTAAAAGAATGGAAAATTGCCTTTTTGGCCCAGAAGTTTCCAGAAGTTATCAGAAAAGCCCACCACGATTTCAAAACACTATATATACTTTACTTTTAGGTTTTTAGATCATTACTTAGATTTTATTGAACTAAATTGAGAGAGAGTTTTTGAGAGTTTTAGGGAGACATGTCTACTTCGTTCTTGAGATTCTTTGAACCCTTTGTATCTCTTTCTTATTCTTTTTCTTTATGCAGTATTATTCAGTTATGATTTGTTTTGCATCCATGTCTGAGTAGTTCTCTTGTTAGGTTTAGGGTAATTCGAAAGGATTGAAGATGAATTGTTAAATTAAACTCACTTGTTAGGATTATCTCTTTGGTTCTTCACCTAGATTGCTTTAACTCTGATTTAGGATTCGCGACCCTGAAATTAGATATCTTAGGTTAATAGATTGACATGAAAGTCTAATTGATTAGCCTGAACTAGATCTTAGGTGAGCAAAATTACTTATTCGCAAAGGAATTTGGTTTAGGAATTTTGTGAACAAATTGGACTTGAATTTAAAGCTTGTTTA
This sequence comes from Arabis alpina, assembly GCA_900128785.1. NCBI lineage: Eukaryota > Viridiplantae > Streptophyta > Magnoliopsida > Brassicales > Brassicaceae > Arabis > Arabis alpina. The sequence continues at coordinate 17,548,413 of LT669790.1, forward strand.
AATTGATTGAATTCGCAAAGAAATTTGTCTTTCTAGAGTTAAAGCATAGTTAGTTTTCGCAACGAAATTTCGTTAATTATATCTTAGTGTTCCAAGTTCAAGAACGGTTCTTAATTAAATCATAATTTGGTTTAATCTGCAATTCTGATTCATCCTGAGAATTATCTGAAAACCTAGCTTTATGTTTAATTGAATTTTAAGAAATCAACAACCTTTCTCTGTTTCGAATTGTTTTTGCTTTTACTTTACTTTATTCGCTTAACTCAATTCGAAGTCGAACATCCTATCGTTTGATTTGACTCACAATGATTCGACCCCTACTACAATTGATCTCTTAATTGGAGAGAGTAACTTAGGGTAAATTTGAGCATATCAGACGGATAGAGATCCGTACATGGCCCGGCATGTTCGGTAATGCCTAGTGCTGGCATCGGTATGGCCTTGGGGTGCCTCGATGACAGTACGACAGGGTACCAACGGTAGGCTTCGGTGACGCCTCAAGAGGGCATCGGAGACGCTTTGACAGGACATCGGTATGAGGTACTGGTGACGCCTCGAGAGGGCATGATGACGCTTCGACAAGGCCCGGGTAACCTAGAGAACGTGCCTCGAGGAGGTATCGTGAGGTAGTAAGGCTGATCGATGATCAGGACAAGAGAGCCTCGGATCATTCCTCGATGGACGTATCGGTGAGACGATCATCGGTACGGCCACTCGACGATCCGACCATGCCATAAGTGGTTATCAGGTAGTATCTACGATCGGATCATGGGGACGCGTCGATAAGCCCTCGGGGAGGCCTAAGATCGATCTACCACTGGCCATCGGGGATAACTGAGCAGTCTGCAAGGGTAGTGCGCGATGTGATCGCTGACTGGCATCTGTAAGCCTCGTGTAGGCCTTGGTGTATCAGTACAATACCTTGTTCATCCGCGATGAATGAACCAGTAATCATCGGTGAAGGCATCGACGATCAGAGAGAAAGCTAGACGGGCAGTGCCAACCACTGTACCGCGGATCGGTAAGGCCTCGATAGAGATCGATACGGCCTCGGTTCGGAATCACGCCTGGTAAGTAAAAGCACGCTTGGCTTCTCGACAGTGGCAGAGCATCCGGTCAGATCATGGCGATCTGGCTATGGACTCGTAGGTGAGACAGTAGAGAAGCATGGCAAGGCTAACACAACTTGCTAAGTAACTCAGCTATCACGATGGATTTTGGCGACGGTACACGGACCTAGGTGTACCGGCCGTGGGACTCAGACTTGTATCTCGAGGAAACTTGGCTCAGCATAAGTTGGCCCAAGAGTGACTCGTTGTTTGGCGGACTGGAGGCTAGACATGGCAGCATCATGCCTAGCTCCGACTCGCACCGCATATAGTTTAGGAAGTCAGGAGGAATGAGTTTGCTCAAGAATCCGATAGAGTCATGCATATGCCAGCTATACCCTGCCAAGGGAGCTGGTGGGCCAAATGTATGGATTAGTTTGGCAGACTGAAAGGTCTGATACTAACCGATCATTAAACCACGAAATAAAGTTATGGTAGAGTTACCGCCACAAGGCAGTGATGATACTCGATGGTTTGCTTGTTTGTTGGACTCGGCAGACTACTAGAGAATGTCGTAGGCTAGACAAGTAATGTTCGGAAACTCGATAGTTGTTCAGCCATGCCTTAGTCAACCTGATATAGAGTCTAGACGGTGTATGCCAACAAGAGAAGCGCTAAGGAAGCTTAGCAAACTCGTACGGCCGCATACGACTCCATGCAAGGCCAGGTGAACGCTTAGGCCAGTAATGGTCAAGGCTGGATCGTGAGTCTTCCCCAATTAACGGATAGTTTTATGTGTGTATTTCTGCAGGGACGGTTGCCGTATGGCCATAGATGTGTCATGGGTAACGTATTGGGATAGCCATGCTTACCTGGGGCCGACCATACGGGGCAAAGGTATTGATTGAAATGCTTCGGCTATTGCTTGAGAACGTAGAGGTATAAAGACTAGGATTAACCGGAGTAGATAATTTGATTGTGAACCTTAGGAGAGTCTTAAAGCATGTTAAACTGGATAGGATAGTAGGTTCACAATGCCAGTAGCTTAAATACCGCATCAGTCGTATGTAGATACATCGACCCGTACGTTTGTTTGTGTTTGGCCTGAAATATGGCACAAAGACCTAGCGTTCCGCTGCTCGCTAGAAGGGCCGAGAGTGCCAGATCATGAAAGTCCACCGACGGGCCGACTCGGAGTAGTGGTTGCCAACGTGCCAGGCATACCAGTTTACTGGTGTATCGTTTATAGTTACCAGCTTGCTGGTGTCGAGTTAAGGCTGCCAGCGTGCCGGCAATAGTAGAGCAGGTGTATCACCGCCAAAGGGTTGGCCGTGAGACGTAGTACCTGGCACGTAGTGCTAAGGGTGATGTGTGGGGTTGTAGGGGTTTAGAATAGCTAGGTAGTGTTAGGTGGTGAGACGGAGAAGACCGTCTTACTGAGTATCCAATACTCACCCCCTTACCAGTACGCAGGATAGGACATCCGGTCAGGTGGACCATAGGACGGCAAGGCAGGAGGGAGCAGCAGGTAATGGAGGAAGACTTTCCCAAGGCGTTGTGAATCTAGTACCCATACGTAGTAATTTACCGAACAATGTATTGAGAATTTTTTGAGTAATGAAGATACCATTTATTTGGCTAACACTTGGGTCTGGATTCATAGTCCCAGATGCGGGTGTTACAGATTTGGTATCAGAGCTCGGCTGTCACTCCAGTTCTGACATGGAGGACGACTTTCAAAAGATCTCTTGGGACTAGGCCAAAGGAAAGACCGGTTGCCTTGCTGCGGAACGCGATGCCTCCTTTGAGACTGATAAGAACCAAATACACCAGGTACGCGGTCCCGGATAACATTTAAGGAAAATAGAATTACTCTATTGACCTTCGGAAACAAAAATGGTTCCACCATTTTTTTTAAATAGCTATAAATAGCAAGTTTTTGGGGTTTAGAGCTTTTTAAATTTAGGCGGGTCTTGGGAAAGCCTTGCCTAAAGCTCTAAATCTCTGGAAGCCCTAATAAGGTTCCACAAAACCCTAGGAACCCGCGGCTAAGGAGAAGGGAGCTGTGGGCCGTGAGATACTTGCTGAAGAAGGAATGAGAGTAAGCATCAAGGCGGGAATATTCTCAATATATATAGAGAAAATTTTCTTGGTTATCAAGGATGGGAAAAGACATAGGTTTATCTATGGGAAGATGTGAAAAGGTGGAAATCACAAAAACCACTAGAAGGATCCGAGTCTTCATCAATGGGCTCAAACCACTGGTCACATCCTCGATGGTTGAATACTCCAATGGCGTGGAAGTTACAGCTTTCCTAGTTTATGAGCAACTAGAACGCCACTGCTCCCACTGTATGAGATTGGACCATGACATCAAGGAGTGTCCTGACACTCCATTCAGACCAGCAAGCTCAATACCAAACCCTCCAAGCAGGTATAGGCTCACCCAGCCTGAAACTAGCAGAGGAAGCTGGACACCTCCAAGATACAAAAGAGAGGAGAGCCTCCAAGCTCCCACTGTTGTACGAAGCTGGAAGGAAGGCTATAACCACAGAGATGCCCACACCTCTCACAAGACACCCATATACACAAAGGAAGAGATGAAAGACGAGGTGACAGTCTCAAGGCTTTCCCTTGCCTGAGCTTTGAATCGAGAAACAGAGATTCCTCTCCTAGAGAAAGAAGATCACCCAGCAGAACGAAAAGCAGAGGCTTCTCCTCAAAACAAAGACCTGGTAAGGCGGAAATAGCTAGGTTCAAAGAACACTCTGACCTGGTCCACATAAGTGACGAACAAGGAGCCATGTCAAGAGGCAACTAATATCCAGAACTAACCTAGATGATAACCCATATACACCTCCACCACTAGATCTGACTGGATCTGTAGGAGACCATCAATGTAGATGTAGATGGAATTCGTGAAGTAATGGTGCGCTACTCCAACTGCCCTGACCTTACAGAGAGCATAGCCAGGAAGGAGCGTTACCCTCAGACTGAGGAATGTGGACCAGTGTTGGAATCTGCAATCCAGATAGTCCTGTCTCAAAAGAGTCTAATACAACTGTCTTCTCCTCCAGTTAGCAGGAGCTCTATGAAGGCAAGATTGGGACTGCTAAACCCAACCTCTTCTCTGGCCCCTGGAGAGGAACCACTAAGTGTTGAACCCCTTGGTGACATAGTCCAAGGACCTGCACAAGGGAATGGTTGTTTGGGACTAGTAAATCCAGGCCTGGCAAATGCCACTGGTATGGAGAACCCACTTCCTGTTCCAAGACAAGTAGCTCGTAAGAGGGGACGACCCCAAAGTAAAAGAAAGATCCAAGGAAGCCCTGAAGCCATCCCTGGTGCAAGCTCTATAAAGAGAAAGACCCTAGCTATTCAGAACTCACCTAAGAGGAGAGTAACCAGCAACCAGATTACCAATGAGGAAGGAGGCCCAAGCATTCCAGCTCCAGAAGCACCTCATAATCCAAGTTTCAAGGTTATGCCCAACATAAGGAGAAAGATGATGGATTTTCACGTTCCATCCAATCCTCTTCCTTAAAGATTATGAGCTAGAACTGTCAGGGATTGGGGAACCCCTTGACAGTTCGCATAATCAAAGAGATTAAGCGAGATATCTTTCCAGAACTCCTGTTTTTATTCGAGACAACGAACCCGGATGAATTCGTGTTGAAGAAGCTCAATGGCCTGGGATATGAACATCACCATCTGGTTCCCCACACGGACATGGAGGAGGTGGGCTAGCCCTGCTCTGGAAGAAAGGAATGGAGTTAGAAATACTATAAACCTGTGATAACTTCATAGACACAAACTTAAACTATGAAGGGAAATTGGTGTTTATCACCTTAATCTATGGAGACAACGATAGAGAGAAAAGAATAACTACATTGGATCACCTCCTACAGTTGGCTGCAAACCGAGAAGCCCCTTGGTTCCTCACCGGTGATTTTAACGATATCACCAATAATTCAGAAAAAATAGGGAAGTTCCTGTCGGCTTTCCTGTCGGCAGACGACCTCTATAATGTCCAATTTTCTGGAGACCCCTTTTCGTGGAGGGGAAATCGACATGACCATCTTTTCCGGTGTAGGCTAGATAGAGCCCTAGCGAACAGCGACTGGGCAGAGAGCTCGTCCGATCATCACACACTTTGATCTCTCGAAGAAGAGACAAAAAGGAAACTTCCAGTATGATCGTCGACTGCGAGATAACAAACAAGTCCACCAGCTTATTAAAACAACTTAGGCCTACGGCCTACCGTGCAAAGTCACTCATCGACTAACCAAATGTAAATGAGCTCTCATCGACTGGAACAGAGCCCAGAATAGCCAGAAAGAAATTCTCGAGCTGCAACGGAAACTGGAAGAGAGAAAGACAGCTCCGGTGAGCGACGGCGAACAAATCCAGTGGCTAAACGAACAATTAAAGCTCGCATATAAAGCAGAAGATGAATTTTGGAAAAAACTAAGCCGTTCTTTGTTGCTTAGTCTTATGTGAAACGACCTGACCCGTTTTTTTTAACATTTAAACTTTAGTCTCGGACTAGCTTTCCCATAAATGCTATCCTCTACGGCCAAGCAAACCAACAAGTACCCAGCGGATAACAACAACTAAACCAAATCAACTTTTATTAAACCAAAAGAAACCAAACAATCAATTCAACAATCCTTAACACAAGGGCAATATGTGCAACTTAACACAAGTGTTTTATCTCCCAAAATTTCACTCTAATTGTTTAACTTCTAGACTAGTCACTGGGTATATAAATTTTACAGTTTACTCTGTAAACAAAAACTTTAATTAGTAGATTAGCTGACTAATTCGTTGGTTAATAGTTAATCTACAAATTTCTAGAATCTATTAAACACTATTGGATATACAGTAGTTCGAATCTCGGACCAAAGAAGTTTTGTTTCATCTGTATTTTTTTTGTGAACTTTAGATGTTTCAATCCCATTTTTATATCTAAGACGACCTAAACAAAAAACGTAGCCATCTCTATAACTCATGGTTTACAAGAGTAGAATCTAATTCCATGTTGATAATCCAACATTTTGAACCTTTATTTTCACCAAGAAAGTAATGTTATTCCAAGTGAATATTTGGATTAGAATACGTATTACCTTATCGTTTAGAAGTTACCAAAATGTTCAAGCAGATAAGGTTCCATTGACGTTATAGAAAAAATATTGATGCTCATGTATCCTAGTTGATTTTAGGAAATCACAGGTTGATAGAGAAAGGGTATATGGCTCATATACTCATATTCCCTACTCTATGGATAGCTTCAAAAGAAAAATGCATTTAGAATACGACGTGCAAATTTATTGATAAGAATAATTATACGTTATTATAATACGGTTCAAAAGCTCTGTTGACTCTATGCGATCCACACATGGTTCACCCTCGAGCTTGTCCTAGCCGCTGCAGCCGCTCTAGTTCGAACCATGTCCGGTCTTGAGCTTGAGCCACAGTTCAACAAGCCGTATCTAGCGACATCACTCCAAGATTTCTGGGGGAGAAGATGGAACTTGATGGTTACTGGAATCCTACGACCTACCGTGTACGAGCCGATAGTTCACGTGTTCTCCTTCTTGGGTCCAGACAGGTCCTGGGTTCCTGCAGTTTACGTGACGTTCATTGTTTCGGGGTTAATGCACGAGCTCATGTTTTTTTACATGGGACGGCTAAGGCCGGATTGGAAGGTAATGTGGTTCTTCCTTGTACAAGCATTTTGCACAACGGTGGAGGTTATGATCAAGAAAACCGTTAACAATAGGTGGACATTTCCGACATGGATTAAACAAAAACACAAACCAGTTCCAAACGCGTTACAGAACTAAACCAACAACCTAGGCAATTCTACGCAAAACAGAAACAAAAAACAAACAACCGGGACCCTAGATCATCCTCCTCTTCGTAGCAGTGATTCCACGATCACACTTTGCCTTTACCTTCATCACATGGAAAAACGAGATGCGTGAGTATTATCATAAATACAAAGTGAGACGGTCATTCCATCTACAACTGCGCACTCAGGCACGATAGACCGCTCAGGCAAACACACAGTTCACACATCACAACAAACGGCTCAACACAGCCCATTCAGACGTGTGTCGATCGACACTACCACTAGGTGTCGATCGACACAGTAGTCTAGTGTCGATCGACACACCTCACTGGTGTGTTTCGACACTCCACAGACCGGCGCCTGTGTCGCTCAACACAACCACTAGATGTCGGGTGACACAGACAACCACGTACTGGTGTGTCGATCGACACACTTCATGAGTGTCGATCAACACATCCGACAGAATTATGGGAACCGATCGTAATCCTCACTTATCGATTCCTCACCTGCTCGAATACGCAAAACTTGCACAAACATCAACAATCACACAACAACAAGCATTCACAGCCACAATTCGATCATCACAAGATCAATCAATACACACAAACCTATCACCACGAATCCCTAACGATCCATCGACCCATAAGTCATGGTCACGCACTCACCTTAGATTTTCGAATAGAAACGATGGAATTTGAGACTAGGCATGAGATCAGCTTGATCACCACTAGAATCCACAAAATTCCTCACTACCAACACAAGAATCGACTTCCTTTTTCGAGACAATCGAATCCTCTCACAAAGAACACTTTGGAGAAACTCACAAACTCTCTGGGAACGATTTAACACTAATTTTTGCCTCTAAAACGTTTTTCTCACTTAAAAACGGAGGCTAATCAGTTTATATCCGCAGCCTTAGGGTTTCCTCCAAACCAAGCGTAAACCGACCGACTTAAATTGAGTCAGAAAATCGTTCATTAAAACTATGTCGATCGACACACACCACCTATGTCGATCGACACTCACTCAAAACAAACCGGCCTCAAGCCGAAACATGTGTGTCGATCGACACACCCTTCCAATTTCTCAAAATTCGTTAACGGGTGTTATAATTCTCCCCCACTAAACATGGATTCATCCTCGAATGCCCAAAACATAGCCATAATGGCTAACCACCTAGCCAACCTGCCAGTAACACCAGAGACTACATCTCTAAGACCCTCTCGAGGCTCACATCCGTCCTATGCATATAGACCCGTCTCAGACATTGATAGCTCATAATTCATAACCAAAAACAAAACCATCCAACTCTCGGGATCGTCACCCCTAAAGCTCTCGGTGCCTCGTACCAATCCACCTCAGTCCGCGCAGTCCTGATGGTGTTCGGTACTAACCATCTCCATACCGCCTTTTCCTTGTGTCGATCGACACTAGTGAGGTGTGTCGATCGACAAACACCACTTGTGTCAATCGACACTCACTCAAAACAAACCTGCCTCAAGCCGAAACATGTGTGTCTATCGACACACCTCACTAGTGTCGATCGACACACCCTTCCAATTTCTCAAAATATGTTAACGGGTGTTACAATTCTCCCCCACTAAACCTGAATTCGTCCTCGAATCCCCTAAACATAGCCATCATGGCTAATCACCTAGCCAACCTGCCAGTAACACCGGAGACTACATCTCCTAGACCCTTTCGAGGCTCACATCCGTCCTATGCATATAGACCCGTCTCAGACATTGATCGCTCATAATTCATAATCAAAACCACACCATCCAACTCTCGGGATCGTCAACCCTAAATCTCTCGGTGCCTCGTACCAATCCACCTCACTCCGCGCAGTCCTGATGGTGTTTGGTACTAACCATCTCCATACCGCCTTTTCCTTGTGTCGGTCGCTTATGTGGGCTTCGTAACTGGGCTTTGATGCAGGTAACCTTTTGGAGCCTTCGTCGTCATTTTAACAGACACCAAAGTGCCTGGACGTCGATGGCACTCTGGCAGACACTGAAGTGCCCAGACACATCGGTGTCACTGCCTAGTGACATCAGTGTCACTATGCATGTGAACTTCACGGCGCCTTCTGTTGGCTATGTGGTCTTCACAGCGCCTTTTGTTGTCTCTGTGGTCTTCACAACGCTTTTTGCTGGCTTCGTGGTCTTCACAGCGCCTTCTGCTGTGAGTAGGGACATCTCAGAAGGTTCCCCCCCTGGATGGAGATGACTTAAGAAAGGAGAAAGACTAAGTCAATTCTTGTCGAGAAGCGACTTAGGGGCCATATAATCTCTGCAAATTAAAGTATACTCGTTTGTTAATCATAACTTTCACACCAAAGTCGAGCGGGTTAAATCCAACCCCAACAGTTATCCCCCAGCTCGGTAGTGTTAGTGATAATAGTATCGAGTTAAGGACCATTGGGTGTTGAGGTTCGTTGTTCAAAGTTATGATGTCGCTGTTAGCGCGAGGCTGTAGGCTTGAGCCGTTAGTGTTGCTGACACTGTAAGCATTACGCTTTTGTTCTTCAAAGATTTTAAGACTTCACGCTCTGCTTGCAAGAGCTGATAGTGTTTGTTGATAATGGTTTTCGCACTGAGGATTTTAAGGCCTTGTGTTTCTGTGAAGATTTGAAGACTTCACTCTTCTGGTGCTGAAGCTTGCTAAAAATTGTTTTTTTTTTTGTTCTCCGGAGATTTTAAGACTCCGTGTTGCGTTTGTTGATGTCTACGATGTCTTTTGCAACGGGAAAACAAATTCCGAGAGTGATAGTGTCACTAAAGATTCCGGGACCCGCCAGTGAGAGAGAAAGAGAAGTTTTCCCTTTTTTTTAAAGAGATAAGATTTTTTTTTTTTCTCCTTCTTTCTCCTCCACACATTTTTCCTTGGGGTTTTTAGATCTTCTTCTTCTTCTCCATCTCTCCGGCGCCGTCACCATCACCAGATTTTCTGACTGCCGGCGAGCTCCTCCGGTCACCACCGAAGTCCCTTTGTGATCACCGCCGTTACCACTTGATTTCTTGGTGAGTTCCTTCCCTTGGTCATTCTTTTCCAAAGACTCTCACAATTTCCAAGTTTTGTAGATCTTCAAAGCTTCTTTAGTGGAATAGGTCTAGCTTGGTGAAGAGCAAGCTTGAAGCTTTGATTGTTGATAGTATAGAGTAATCTTTGGTTATTGTTGATGGAGTAGCTTGTTCCTTGTTGATTTTGATTTTGAAACAAGCATTTGTTTGTTAAGAAAACAAGCTTTGAGTGTTGATTGATTGAAGATCCTCTTGTGTTGGATCTTGATTTTGTTGAAAAACCCTTGACCCTAGATCCTTTCTTTGACTTGATGTAGGTGAGTTTGGTGTTTGTGGAGCTTAAAAATTCCGTTTTTAGCTTGTTGTTGCCGACCGACGACTGGAGCTCTCAGTGTGCGCCGACGTCTCGAGAAATTGTGGATGCCGATGGCAAATGTCACTGACGACCCGATGGCAAATGACACCGACGACCTGACGGCCAACTACGCCGATGATGAGCCGATGATGAGTCGATGTCTCGCTTTGACACCTCCTAAGGATCGATCATCGTCGTCGAGAGTCATTGCGTCACGAAGTTCACCATGGGTCCCGATGACCCAAACGCCACCGGTGACGATCGCGGTCATCCTAACGCGCGTTTCAAAGACGGATGTGGAGACCGAAGACCCGACGTCTTCCTCTCGCGCTGATGACCTGACGCTTCCGCTTCACAACGATGACCCGACGCCTTCGCTTCGCGCCGATGACCCCGATGAGCCCAATGAGCCTGATGACCCGAGGAGGCTTGCGAGCTTCGGTGACCCGAGTGCTGTTGCTGGTGTTGATGGCTTGAGTTTCGTAGATCCTGAAGACCCGGAGCTTCCGCCTGGGAGTGCATATACATCTTCTTCCTCTTTTTTGTCCGAATCAGCAGGTTCTAACGATGAGACTGATGATGAGGATACACTTGACGAGGTTCAACAGACGAAGAAGGCTAAGAAGAAAGCGAAGGTGAATGTCCGCCCTGACCCTTCTCGGTTTTCCCTTTCAGATGAGAAGTCTTTGCAACGTCTTCGGAAGAAGTATGAGATCTCAAAGGAGATCGTGTTAGTTGCTCCTAGCCTTGCTGACAGAGTTGTCGCCCTGCCTCCAGGACACTTTACTTTTTTTTAGAATTACTTCGATCAGTGCCTGCTTTGGTTTCCACTGCCTCGGTTTCTCATGCGTTTTCTGGCGACACACGGCGTCTGCCTTGCTCAGATTAACCCTAAGGGTATCATACATCTCATCGGTATCTACGTGTTGAGCAGAGAGTTTGGTGTTGATATTAGCACCGAACACTTGTCTTACTTGACAAACTTTAGATTTCGCGGTCGAAGTGATGAACTCAAGCATATTGTTACCAACGCGTCTAGGATGGCACTCATCGTCGGGTTTCCGAGCAAAGATGACCAGTCTGAGGATCGTTTCTTCTTTGTTGAGCTCTCTGAGAAGACTGTCGAAGCGGACTGCATTGGCCTTGTAAAGACCAGATGAGAGAGAAGAGGTAACAAACACTTAGCTTCTTTTTCTCTTTTGTTTTTTTCTATAGTCTTGTTATATACTAATTCTTGCATTGCTGTCTTTCGCAGTGAAGCCATCGTTGCATGCAGTCTCAAAGAAGTTCGTTACCACTATGCATGACGAGCTTTCCTCCGGGAACGGCAACTGGAGGAAGTCGTTCAGTCGGAAGAGGATCGAGAGAGCACTTTCCACTGAGATCATTCCGGGGAAGATTCTTGGACGAGGCAGGGCGAGGGTGTCGTCTCGTGAGCAGGTTAAGCTTGAGGCAGCAGCGAAGGCCAAGAGGCCTTTGGCGCCGAAGACCCCGCTACTTCGACCCTATTTCCTATTCCTTCCCCTACCCTAGGCGAGCTCGCGAAGTTTCGTAGGCTATCGGCGGATGGAGCCCGCATCTCTAGTGGCAAGGGAAAAGGCATTGACCGCAAGACCTCTTCGAAGAGGCGGAGGGTGGACACATACCTTGCGGCTGTTATAGACCGAGAGGCTTCGGCGAGCGGTGTTGCTGCACCATCGGTTAGTGGGTTGCTTCATGACGAAGCCTACGCGGCGACGAAGTCCAAAGCTTCTGAGGTTTGCATCTTTCCCTACTTAGTATCTTTCGCTTATGCCTTAGCATGTTTTGACGTTATTTTTCCTTTTCTTGCAGCTTTCCCTCCTCTTTGACCGACTGGTTGGTAACTATGATGAGGATGTTCGTTGGAGATAAATTTTGAACCGTTGTCGGTAACAATTTTGTATGGAACTCCGTAACGACATATGATGTTTCTCCAGACGAAACATTCAACTTGGACTTCTTTGATACTTGCGTAAGCTTCAGCTTCTACCCACTTTGAAAAATAATCTGTTAGAACAAGTAAGAAGCGCTTCTGTTTTGAAGCGTGCAGTGGTCCAACGATGTCCATGGCCCATCTCATGAATGGATAAGGAGAGGTGACAGAGGAAAGCATCTCCGTTGGTTCATGAATCTTTGGAGCATGTCGTTGACACCTTTCGCACTTGGATGAAAACTTCACGCAGTCGTTCACAATAGTAGGCCAAAAGTAGTCATGTCGCTTGATCTTGATTGTTAAGGCTTTGCCTCCTGAGTGATTGCCACAATACCCGTTGTGGACTTCCTCCATGACGTGTCTAGCTTTCTTCCCTTCTACGCAGGTGAGAAGAGGGCCGGAGAACCCCCATCTGTAGACGTTACCATCTAGCAGAACATATCGAGCAGCTTGCTTATGTACCTTGCGGGCTGCCCACTTGTTGGTAGGCAGTTCTCCGTTGATAATGTAAGCACGAATCTGATCCATCAAAGGTTTGTCGCAACCGTACTCGGGTTCTTCATCTGTCTCCATTGGGACAGAAGTGTCTTGGTCATGAGGAACAAGCGGAAGGATTTCTAACGTGAGGTTATCGGTGTCTGGGACCTCATCTGTGTAAGGGATCTCATCGGTGCCAGGGGCTTCGTCAGTGACAGAGGCGTCGGCAACTGGGGCCCCATCGGTGTCAGCTGGTCTTCGTCGACCAACCGTAGACGTTGTCACCGGCAGACGCGCGGGCTCTGTGCCTTCAGCGGCTTCTGTCAACTCAATGTCTTTGGCTCCTGTCTCCAGTGATTCAGCAATCGCCTTTGCGTGCTCAGCCAATTGAGATCGTGTTGAGATAGCGAGCGTCGTATCTTGTTGAATGCTTGGAAATTCGATGAACTACACGGGGATAATTCGCTTCAAAACTGGACCTGCTAGGGGAGCTAAAACAGAGGTAAGGTTTATTAAAGCGTCGGCGTCAACGTTTTTCCTTCGGGGAATTCGTGTAAGTGTAAAATATGTAAATGTCGAGGCAAGGTCTTTGACTATCTTCAAATAGGCTTTCATACGATCGTCTTTCGTTGTGTACTCGCCGCTGTACGGGCTAATAACTAGCTGTGAATCGCATAAGGCGTGAACGTGCTCGACGTTAAGTCTTTGAGCGAGTCGCATGCCAGCGATAAGAGCTTCATATTCTCCTTCGTTGTTAGAAGCTTTGAAGCCTAGGCGGAATGACAGTTCGAGGATCTCGCATGTTGGTGATGCTAAGCGTATCCCTACTCCGGACCCGTTTTTGGAAGATGAGTCATCGACGTGTAGTTCCCAGATCCCTGGTCATACCTCTTTTGGGCTTTGGTCTTCTGGGAGTTCGATGAGGAAGTCCGCCAATACTTGTGACTTGTTGCACGTTCGCCCTCTATACTCGATGTCATACTCACTGAGTTCTACAGCCCACTAAGCCAACCAGCCAGATTGACTTGGACTATGCAAGACCGAACGCAAAGGGAAGGTGCTGAGAATCACAATGGTATAATATTGGAAGTAAGGCCTTAGCTTTCGTGATGCAATGACGATGGAAAGTGCTAGCTTCTCCTACTGAGGGTATCTTGTTTCAGCATCGGTGAGGGTCTTGGCTAATGAAATGTATAAGTACGGTTTCTTATTCCTACTTGATCAATGCAGGACCCAAAGGACGGGTAAACCCGAGTCGTGGAATCCTACAAGGAGACCCTCTCTCCCCATACATCTTCATCCTCTGCAGTGAGGTCCTTACCAGTTTGTGTTACCAAGCTCATCTGCAGGGCACCTTACGTGGTATTAGAGTGATAAAAGGGAGTCCGCAATTGAATCATCTGCTTTTTGCAGATGATACAATGTTCTTTTGCCACACTAGTGAAGGAGATACAACCACTTTGAAGTCTATCCTCACAAAATATGAAAAAGCTTCAGGAAAGTGCATTAACTTGGAGAAGTCCTCCATCAGCTTCTCCAAGAAAACACCAATTGAGATCCAAACTAGGGTCGAAGTTGAGCTTCAAATAACTAAAGAGGGAGGTGTGGGCAAATACTTGGGCCTCCCAGAGCATTTTGGAAGAAGAAAAAAAGATTTGTTTGCAAGTATTGTGGATCGCATTAGATAAAAAACCATTAGCTGGTCTAATCGATATTTCTCTAGTGCGGGGAAGCTAGTGATGCTGCAGAGTGTACTAACCTCAATGCCGGTGTATGTCATGTCATGCTTCCTCATACTTGGATCACTATGCAAAAGGATCCAATATGTCCTCACTAGATTTTGGTGGAATACCATCCTAGACCAGAAGAAGATATGTTGGCTAGCTTGGGAGAAACTCACTTAACACAAGAGCCACGGAGGTCTAGGACTCAGGGATATAACATGCTTTAATGAAGCCCTCCTAGCTAAGATTGGATGGAGGATACTTCAGGAACCAAACTGCCTACTAGCAAGAGTGCTAACCGGTAAGTATTGTGGAAAAGATGACTTTCAGCCTCCCGTGGCTGGAGAAGCATCATTGCTGGCAGAGACCTCCTCAAGCAACACTTAGGATGGTCTATAGGAGACGGAAAATCAGTGAAGGTCTGGTCTGAGAAGTGGATCTCTACCTCATAACAAGTGGGACCTCTTGGTCCATGCAGCCTTGGAGATGAGCAACTTACTGTGGCAGACCTGTTGGTAGAGAATACAGGGCAGTGGGATATAGCACGCATCCAACAAATAATCCCAAGTTTGGAAGAGGAAATCTTGATGATCAAACCAAGTGAATTTGGAGCCAAGGATAAGAGAATCTGGCTCAAAGACCTTTCTGGTGATTACTCATCCAAGACTGGATATTATGCAGCACAAGGAGGCCACCATCGAAGGAAAAATACAAGTACACTGGATTGGTAAAAGGATGTCTGGTCTCTTAAGACGGCACCAAAGGTCAAGACTTTCATCTGGAAGGTGGCTAGTGGAGCTCTCCCTGTAGGAGCGAACGTCGAGACCAGGATCCCTGGCTCCATCATTCCATGTCCTCATTGTGGTAGGCCGGAATCCATTTCCAATCTACTATTTCAAGGTGAGTTGGCGGTACAAGTGTGGGAAAAGGCACCTCTAGATGGAGAATTTCAACCAAGAGACTGGACATGTTTTGATGAATTGTGGAAGTAGGCTTAGGAAGAAGGCTAGCACTCTAGTAAGCCTACTTCCCTCTGGCATTGGATCAGTTCTTTTGGCTCCCTGGATATGCTGGCAACTTTGGAAGGGTAGGAATGCAAAAGTTTTCAACAAAAAAAAAGGGTGTGGCTTGGGAGATCACTATTTTAGCTGTGTTAAACGCAAAGGAATGGTCACTTGGAAACCAGGCAAAACCCCAACCCAACAAGGAGCTGGTGAACCAACAAGGTACAACACCCTCCAATGAATTTGAATGCTTTACGGATGCAGCCTAGAAGGAAAACACGAAGCTTGCAAGTTTTGGTTAGACCTTGAGAGACAAAAATTCCAGTCTGCTCCAAAGGTTTTCCTCTGTTGCGCCTCATGTTAGCTATCCACTACTGGCAGAAGCACTGGCTATGAAAGCAGCCTTGAAGTCGGCACTTGACAACGAAATAAGGACTCTATCGGTAAAATCCGACTCCTTACAAGTAAATTTATATTTTTTTCCATAAATTAATCAAAACAAAATCTAACCAATAAGATTTCCATAACTAACGTTCACAATAATTTTCTTTTATATAGTAAACTTTCATATGTTATTCATAAAGTTATACACAAATGACAAAATATCAACGTGAACATATTTATAATTTACGTAAAATTAAAAAAAATAGTGTTTAATCCAAATGCCTAAATTTACTATTGAATAAAATAATAAATAATATTGATATATAGAAAATAATATTTGATAAATTTATAAACACAAGGCAAAATCAAACTATAAAAACTTTTCCATAATAGATTATTTTTATTTTTGATATTGTAAATTTCAAAAATAATTTATATGGCTTTAACCAAATGGATAATGAACACAATTATAAAAAAATTAATCATAAAATAATTTTTTTCTAATTTATTAGATATTTTAACAAATTAATAATATTTAGATACTAATTTAAAAATTAACCTTATTTGAAAAAAAATACTTGATCAGAATTTGAATAGAAATCGAAACCATGTTATCGTCTCACTATATGTTTTATCCATTACAATGTTTTTAAAAATAAAATTTAATCCGAAAGACAAGAAATGAACCAAAATACAAATTACAATATTATTAGTAATTGTTAACTGTTACAAAATATTAATCCGTGTATTAACGCGGAGAGTTATCTAGTATTTTTAGAAATTGAACTCCAAATTTCTTAGTATAAAATCATTAACTAATACTTGGTTAACCGATCGGCCAAAAAAACTTATACTTTTGTTTTTGTTTTTTAACCCGATATTTGTTGAGTTGCCAAATACGTAAGCTTACTACTATTTAGCTTAGCGTTCCTATCGGCATGAGATGACCGCCGTTTACCCGGAAAAAAGGTATAATAAAATCATGTAGGTTTCTTTTTCTTTTTTTCTTTTTTTGAAAAATAATTTGTAGGCTTTTTACTTGGAAGTGATGATAAAATTAGTTCTTTTCCATTATGTATCCGGACAACTTTAGTTGTTTGTATAGTATCGTTGTTTTTTGTTGTTTTTTTTTGTTTAGGTATGAATTGTTTTTTGTTGTTGTTGCTAAAAGTATAGTAGTATCGTTGTTATGTCATAATTTTGACTAAAAGTTAGTAAATTTGAAAGAAATGAATATGAATTGTAGACTTAAAAATATTATATGTAAATTTGAAAGTTATAGACGAAACCAAAAGCAAAATGTGCGTGACAATTTATAATTCAAGCTAATTTAAGAAAATGCCAAAATTAAAGACAATTAAACTGAAAACTTAAGAAAATAAACCACTTATCTTAACTTTTTTTCCATATAAACCATTTATCTTGTTACAATATATTTTACATGAACGTACATTTTTCTTATAAAAATTAAATGCACGTGTTTTATTCTGTCTAAGTTTAGATGTATTATTAACAAACAGTTTTTGGCTTCATATTTCTATATTTATATAATTCTGATGTTATTTAATATTTTATTTGCAACTTATTTTGCTCATTTTCAGTATTCGTCGAAAATCTTTTTCTTCAAAGGTAAATGTGTTGATGTTATACATCAGTTTTTTTTCTTTATATAAATCATGAATAAACTATAAAATAAAAATCCAACTGAACCAAACCGAACTACATAAAAAATTTCACATGGTTTCATATTTTATAAAACTGATAACGTAAACCAAACAAAAATAAACTTGTATCAAAACGAAATACTTGTAGAGAAGTATATTCGATTTGGAATTTAAGAGATTTTAGATGGTTTGGATGACTCTAGAAAAATTGCTATTAAATCCTTTGTAATCATTCATAAAATCACAAAATTTGGTTCTTTGTATTTTTTTAACTAAGAATCTTCTAAAGTGTTTTTTAATCATTAAAAAATTAATGCTTGATATATTTTTTGAATTATATTAATTTTGAAAATACTTTCGAAATTATTAATTCAACAATATTAAATTTAAATAGAGTTTTTAAAATTTGAAAGTATTTTTAAATGTTATAAATTGGATAAATCATAAAAGCGAAAAAGCTGAACCGAGAATTGTATTTATACTCCTTTCGTTGCCACATCAGCACATACACTAGTGTTTTGATGGCTCAAAGCGGTGGGTGGCTGCTATACAAGATCTTTCAGTCTTTGTTACTTTTCAACAAAATAGAAAATATAATTCCGTTTAAAGAAAACAATGTAAGTCGTTTTTTGAACGTTCAAAATAATGATTAATGAGTTTTCTAAGATAGCGGGATCGATGATCGATGTAGACCCTTAGCCAACCACAAGGTCTAAGCTATTCTATTTATATTAATATTTATAAATGTCATGGCATTTGAAATTTAACTATAGGCAAGTTAGATATGTACATTTTAACTTGAGAAAAAAAGGGATGGACATTATAACCTTTAACCTTAATTTATAGATTTTGGATAACAAATAATAGTAAGCAAAATTTTCGTGAAAAACAAATAAATCTACTAATGTGGCATCCTATAAGTTTAGTTATTTGCGAAAAGATTTTGTTAGTTCATCAAAATAATTCGTTTACACATAATTTTAAATTTTAAAAATATTGTTCAAATTAGATTTTGAATTTCGTAAATAGAATGTATTTGAGTCTCTTGCATTAGATTTCGGATATCTATCCTAAGGGGAGCTCTCAATGAAATTTTGTCTTTTAGAAACGACTTACGCTTGTACCTTGGTTGGCATTTCCTCGGACAATGGTTAGGGAATCTCCACAAATGGCTTCTTTTTTTTTAACAACTCATTTCATTATTACAATGCAGAGGAAGTACTTGTGAGTTCACGAAGCCCTTTCTTAGATAGATTATTGATATACCTCATATTAAACTACTTTTAATATGTATTTTTATGCATTTTTGCTTATTAATAACCAAGTGTTAGAGATAAAAATATATTTTTAATGTTTTTTGTTGGTTTTGATCATAATTAGAAAAATAGAACAATTTGGACCTAAATGGAGCAATTCAAGCATTTTCTCCAAAAGTTAGATTCCCTCTATCAAATGTTAGGACTCAGAAGGACATGTTTCCACCAATGGATCGAGCCCAAATTTTAATCAAAAATAGAAGAGGACTTTAGCTTCACATGCTCGAACAAGCTACAAAGTTTAGAGTGGCATTTGATAAGATGAAGTTTGAAGAAAAACCTTATAGCGACTGGTTTATGGAGCATGTGGATGGAAAGAAGAGGATTGGACCATCATCTACAAGTGATTAGGAAGCAGTTGACATGTTGATTCACTTCCTTATCATTTTTTACGAATCCACCTTAAGTCTTTCTTCAACTTATGTTGCTTCGCATAAGATCTACAATGATATAGTTACCATTTATTTTATTTTTTAATTGAATGTCAAATTAAATTCAAACCAAAAACAATGTTTTTACATCAATGTTTATACATCAGATGCTATGTTAGAGATAATTTAAATTTCTCAAAAGTTACTATTCCTCAAGAAACAATCAGCCTTCATCTTGAAGCAAACCACTTCTCCATGGCATCTTTTAGTCTCGTATCTCCCCGGTCTATTGTTGATAAACGACTGCGGACTTGTTGATCTATGAATTTAGTGAGGACCACCAAGGTTTGAGGTTTTTCCCCATGTCTTCTATTATTCCTCTCTCTCCAAATGGTATGTAAAGTGGCTTGGAATGTGTACCTTAACAAGAATTGAGTGGTATAGTCATGTGGTATGACCACCAGGTAATCCAATATCTCTCCCCATTTTTTTTTGTAAATTTGTTGCATAATGTTTTGGGTCAGGACCCTCCATATCTCGCATGTGAAAGAACACTCGAAATAGAGATGATCTCTGCTTTCAATGTGATTTTAGCAGAGCACACAAGAGCTATCAACCGCTGCATTCCATGTTTTCATTCTTTCTCCTGTAGTCAAACGATCGTTCACTGCTAACCACGCATAAAAGGAGTATTTTGGTGTGTGATATCGGAACCACAAACTTTGCCACCATGTTTTGACCGGGTTTGCAGATCGAATATGATTCCATGTAGTCTTAGTGTTGAAACGGTCCCTGAACGTATCATCTTTCGACCTCCAAAGAACAACATCTGCTTCAGTCCGAGTACCCTTCTCTCTTTGTTCTTTGATGGCCTCTTCCACCTCATTATAAACCCCCAACCTATGATTCCTGCTTCGATGAGTATTCAGAACTGTTTGCACTGATGTATGACTTGGAATTCCTAGGTCAATGCATCCTCTTATACCTGTTATATCCATCAGACGACCCTTTTCATTCCACACATCATACCAAAAGGAGGTAGTTGCCCCATTATTGACTGTGATGCAGACAAACTCTTAGCCATCTCTCGATATTTTAAAAGCTTTTTCCACATCCATGACCCTAAAGTTTTTGTTTGTTTGATACTCCAGAATGATCCTTTTCGTATCAAGTAACATCGGACCCAATTCACCCATAAAGAAGATTGTGCAGACAGTATCCCGTATATAAGCTTGAGACAACATACCTTATTTGTTTCTTGTAATGGTTTCAAACCTAGTCCACCTTCTGACTTCGGTTTGCAGACATCCCTCCATGCGATCTTTGCTTTCTTAGCGTTCAAATCAGGCCCAGACCAAAGGAACGCAGAGCATAATCGATATATCTTCTGAGTGCAAGCTTTTGGTAGTCTATATGCAGACATCCAAAAGTTAGTAAGGATGTAGATAACTGAGCCAATAAGTTGTAGATGACCTGCAAATGAGAGATAGCGGGCAGTCCAACTACTTATTCTCGTTCGAATCTTTTCTATCAACGGTGCATAGTCATGAAGCGACATTCTTCTTGTTAGTAAGGGGAGCCCCAAGTATCGTACCGGGAGTGTCCCTGATTCAAATGGGAATCGATCGAGAATCATAGTTAACCGTTCTGGTTCTACACCCGCAACATAGATGGTGGATTTTTCTAGGCTGATTCTGAGACCCGAGAGAGTTGCGAACTCGTTGAAAACCCCAAGAATACCTTCTATAGACTGTTGTGTACCATCCGAAAACACAAGAAGATCATCTGCAAACCAGAGGTGTGTAAGCTTAACATTCTTGCAGTTTGGGTGGTATCCAACTTTCCTATCTTGAGCTGCTTTATCTAACATGTGAGATAACACATTCATGCAGATAACAAACAGATACGGGGATAACGAGCATCCTTGTCTAAGTCCTCTCTCACTTTTAAAGAAGCCAGCAAGTTCTCCATTAACTTGTACTGAGAAGGCAGTCGTGATAATGCAGAGCTTTATCCAATGTATAAATCTTGTTGGGATTTTCAGAGCAGCTAATGTGGATAGCAAGAATGGCTATTGGACCGAATCAAAAGCTTTGGAGATATCTATCTTGACCGAGCATCGTGGAGATATTGATGGCTTATGATAATTTTTCACCAATTCTAAAGCAAGGAGTACGTTTTCCATCAGAAGCCTATCTTTGACAAACGCAGATTGGTTAGAGAAGATGAACTTTGGTAAGACCCGTTTCAATCGATTCGCCAAGAGTTTTGATATGACCTTGTAAAGGACATTGCAGCATGAAATGGGGCGGTAATCCTTCATTACTACTGCTTCTTTCTTCTTTGGAATTAGTGCCAATATTGTAGTATTGATCCCTTTGGGGAGGAAGCCTTTAACAAAGA